>OY992892.1:9013133-9243133 GCA_963921405.1 Cepaea hortensis
AAGTAATTCAATTTATCTCTGACACCCACGCTATCATCTAAGTACTGTACTTCAGAAAATGACACCACTGCCACAACCCCACACTCCTCCAAACAGTCCCATTCCTCTTATCTGTTGTTTGAGGTGTCCCATAAATGTACATTGTGACATAAATGCATATTGTTGGATGTGCTGGACTGCATTCCAACGTGTCACTTGCACTTCATCTGATTCCATGTTTTATTTTGAACTGCCTTCACCTTTGAGAGAATAAACCCAAGGGTGGCATTTGATTCGTCATAGAGCGTCTTATTCCAAATTTTCTTTCCGCGTGCAATTTCAATGTGACGATAACTTGCTAAAAACTTGTATTAATTAATTAACCCTAACCATCTCATATACACAATTGTCTATTCCCAGTCGTTATACATGATGCAACAATATATTTAATAAAGCATGTCATCAACTATAAAATAAGAAAGTTTTTTAAAGAAATATCCAACGATGTTCATGAACGTTATTCCAGTCATTTCAA
Source organism: Cepaea hortensis (assembly GCA_963921405.1). NCBI lineage: Eukaryota > Metazoa > Mollusca > Gastropoda > Stylommatophora > Helicidae > Cepaea > Cepaea hortensis. The sequence continues at coordinate 9,013,648 of OY992892.1, forward strand.
GCAGTGACTTCAAAGCGTCCAGTACAGTATGTAATGTATAATATGCCTAGATAGTTCCATTCAGCTCAACTGTAACAAAGGCCTCTGCTGGAATCTTATTGTGTCACTACCCTTTACGAGTGAAAATTTGAATAAATACAGATGCATTAAATATTTTTGTTCGGCCTGTGAAAGGCCAATAAAAAAAAATAATTTTAGATTTTCATTGTGGTGTTATTCCGGACTTCTTCAATCGCAGCCATGGCACCAGTCGACAGCATGGAATCCGTCAACATCAACCGTTTTCTGGAGGGGACACCGCTTCACAAGAAAGGTATGTTAGTTCTTACTATTACCTGACGAGGGGCGGCGGCCAAGGGCACGTTGCTCGGCCCATGCGGGGTGCCTTTTGGCGGAGTATCTGACATTTACCGATACGAAACACCCACGCGGTGGTTTGTTAACCTGAGTCAGGCCGCCCATGTGGCAGTTTACAAAGGCCTGCATGGCAGGAAGGTAAAGCTGCCGGCGGAGGGACTAGAGGTGTCAATCGAACACTTTGAAAAAGAAAGGGGGCGAGTGACGATTCACTGACTTCCAAACACAATTCCCCCAGAAGGAGTCAAGTTCATTGTGAAACAGACAATTGGAGAAGAAAATGCGGACGTTTTCCGCATTCAGTACAGTAGTGGAAAGTGGGGCGTGCTGTGCACCCGAAAAAAAAACAGGTGCCACATTATGCCAAGATCACGGCGCGCGGAAAAATAGATGGAGATCACCGCATAATGTTCACTATGTCTGGTCGTCGACATGCGGCTTGGAAGATCACTGGGCAAACAAATGCCCAGCCCGGAGAGCCCGAAAAGACAAAAATAAAAACACAACAGAGCTTTCAAACAACGACTTTCCGGCACTCGGGGAGAAAGCAAATACGAATCACAAAGTCCAAGATGGCGTCGTGTAACAGCGCAGGTGATCTAAATAAAGCCGGATCAGACAAGTGGTAGTAACTTACAGGACCGCATTCTCTTCCACAGGAACAACACAGGTCGGTGATAATAACAGGCGCAAGTTTATTTGCTTGTACAAAAGGCAGCATACAAGTTGTCATGTCATTTACAAAAGACTCAATGCAATATACTACACGCCATATGAAGCCTCACTCTATACATGCAACCTCACCAGCTGGCGGTCAAGATCTCTCTGTTTTTGTTGTCATCTAACAACACCCATGGCTACCCTTAGCTATGCATCTTTAGATCTTTAGCTTGCGCACCATCCCCTTATAACAGGTACTCTGTTATATTCCTTCTCTCCCCACAACCAAGACTTTTCCTTGAAAAGTCTTAGAACCCAAAACCTACTTTAACATACTCAACCCATAACCTCTAAATTCTAAAAACACAGCCAAAAAACATCTAAGTAACTTATAACCTGGGACTTTTTATAAGCCCCTACAATTGCTTATCACCTGAGTCTTCCTGACTCTTACTATCTTCATTAATTACTACCCCATCATTACTTAACTTCCCCTGAGATCCATAGCCATCCGCTACCACCACAACACAACTTTACTCAACCACTCATGTGTCGGTCTTTTAACTATCATCACCCCCAACATTACTTAAGCCTTAAAACTTCTTCTATTTTTCACAGTGACCTCAGTTACTCATGCTTATTCTTCGTCATCATCATTTCCCCATGGTCACAGCGATCCCTTACTCTCTACCATCATCATCCACATATCTACGCCAATAAGTATTACCTCAGCATTACTAATTATCCAAATTCAACCACCTTGAAACCACTCATGCTAACACACTATAGAAAGACAGAGAATCGGTGGCCACCGGATAGGAAAGAACAAGAACTCTTCCTCACAAAACCATACTCACATTTACCCCACCATGTCGCGCTGAGATTTTATGCAGTCAAGTCTAAAAAACAAATACATATCTCTCACAACTCAAATATACCACTTATTATGGCAACACTTCTACCAGCTTTCTTATCATATCCCCGAAACTCACCCTTTAATTTCTGACTACTACAGTTTGTGCTGATATCCACGGCACCAAACACAAAAATATCATCAATGTCCCTTCTATTCTAATAACCACCTCATCATGGCTCTGAACGTTTAATCTATCTCTCCCAGCCACCTTAGGCCACGCCGTCACCCATTGCAAGCCAGCAACTCGAAACTACCCCTAAATGTCCATATACAACAGACACCACCGACACCGCTACCCCAGCCACAACAACCTCGAAATGTAATGGTAACCACAAAATACACGCCGAGGACGCAATCAAAAGGTCCATTATGGGCCCTACTACTCAAAACCTCCTTCAACATTATAAACATCACTTACTAAAAATATTCCTCTGACCACTACATACACTACTCCAGCAAATCAGGGATACACTTCCTATCAGCTTCCTCATCATATCTCTGATATCTCACACCAAATCCGTACAATACGCCCTCTTTCACACAGGAGGGTGATAATTATGAAGATACGTTCCCTCTTCTCCACAGCAAGGATCAATCCAGCAGTAACAACAACGTGCCACCACAGCCTCCTGTTAGCCACGAATCAGAGCCTGTAGTTGGAAGTCGTTACACATCCGTGAGAAATCAACAGTATCCACTCCATTGTAACCCAGAGTTGTTATACCTCACACGGGTTAGCCCAGCTTCACTTCGGCAGGCATTTATGATGTCGCTGTACCAAGGACCAACACAGCCTGGTATTTACTAGCAATTCAGCACAAAGCAACATCGGATCTCGGTACAAGAAAGGGCCTCTCCTAGAAAGTTTATGCGCATACTTGGTTATTGATTTATATAGCAACGTATTAGATTGTACGTGACTGTAAATATTGACTCGTATTGAAGTCACAGAGATTGACACTTAGATATCTTTTATAATACTTTTTATAGCCTTAATACTCTGAGTGAGGGGATCTTCACTCCCCGCTTTAAACAGAGACATTGACTTGTATAGTCATTTATTGATTCTTTTGGATAACAGTTGGTACTTAGCTTGTGAAGTAGTTTTTTCAAGTTAATTATTTGTTGTATGTTCTTTAATTCGTTTTGTTCCTTGTTTGCATTATATTCGTTGGTCTAATTAGTTATATCGTTATAATATTGTCATTTACTTATTGACTTGTATTACTGATATTTTGTAAGTTAATGTAATTGTGATTTTTTTATGATCTTGTATTTTTGCTTAACTTTGACGAATTTACACTTTCTTCATGGATGAAATGTCTGAGAAGTGGCAACACTGGCTCAATAAGACAGGAATACGCCTTGGACACTTAAACATTTGCAGCTTATTTAACAAGCTACCAGAGTTATCTTCTATTCTTAATCAAAATTTTCATTTATTCGGCCTTAGTGAAAGTAGGCTTAATGGTAAAATTTCAGATGAGGACATCTCTATTAAAGGGTACAAAGTTTTTAGAAGGGATCCCTGTAGGAAACAAGAGACAGGCATAATAACCTATGTTTCTAATTTACTAAATGCTCACCGTAGGCTAGACTTTGAAACTTGCGAAATAGAATGTATCTGGTTAGAGCTAAAATTTCAAAACCGCACACCCCTGATAATTGGCTACCTTTATCGAAATCCCAGTGCTGGACACGTCTGGTACGAAAAATTCACTACCATGATGGATGTGGTTTTCGCTTCTGGAAAGGAAATTATACTACTCGGAGACTTTAACATTGACACCAACAAATCCAACATAATATGGGGAAATATAATTGCATCATACAATTTCCAACAAATAGTACAACAAGCTACTAGAGTAACAAAGTCATCTTCAATAGTCATAGATCACATTTATGTAACTTGCTCAGACAACATCATAGAATGCACCGTACCCAATTGTGCAATGAGCGATCACTACCCAATATGCTGCACGTGGTCTAAAAAAGGAATTAAAACTCCCAACTATAAACACATAAGTGTAAAATATAGAAGTTACAAAAATTTCAACCAAAACGCATTTTTACAGGACTTGCTCAGTTCACCTCTAGACAATGTTTATCAGCTTCCTGACCCGAATGATGCTCTGGAATTCTGGATGAAAACCTTTATTGATGTTTTCGATAGACATGTGCCAGTCAAGGAAGTTCGAGTAAAACACCACGTCAAGCCACCTTGGATCACCCAGGAAATACTTGAAATTATCAGAGACAGAGATAAAGCACATAAAAAGCGGGATCTCAGTGCATTCCGTACTCTTAGAAACAAAGTTCAGTATAACATACGACGGGAAAAGAAAAATTACTTTAAGAACTTAGTAATGGATAAAACAAATAGTAAGGATATATGGAAGGCAATTAACACCTTGACAAACAAGTATAACTTACGAAATTCTTTACCATCAAATCATATTTCATGCGACCAATTCAGTAATTTTTTTTTCAAACTGACATAGACCAGTTGAAGGCTTCAATACCTAATTCTCCTTGCAACTTATCTTTATTGTCATCGTTTTGCGAGAATAGATGCTCCCGCGATATTCTTTCCGACATACCGCTAATGACAATCACTGAAGTATTCACTTACCTCAGTAACCTAAAAAAACACAACCTCATCTGGGTTCGATGGAATCAGCAACAGGATTCTCCGTTGTGCTGTGCCAGTGATTTGTACATCACTAACCTATGTATATAATCAGTGTCTAACCAAAGGCCACTTTCCATCAGCTCTCAAAATCGCTAAAGTGTACCCTCTTCTTGAATCTGGTTCATTGGACAATGGTCTCCCGAACAATTACAGACCCATTTCCTTACTATCATCACTATCTAAGCCACTAGAAGAACACATCCATAAAGTAACATTACAGTATCTAGTTCGCAACAAGCTTATTGTTGACAGCCAATCAGGATTTTGACCAAAATATTCTTGCCATATGGCCCTAACAATTATGATAGAAAATTGGCACCAGAATATAAACAACAACAGACTATGTGGAACTGTGTTTATTGATTTCAAGAAAGTATTTGATATGATAGACCATGTTATTTTAATTAAAAAACTCGAGACAATGAAAATTGGCCTTAATGTAGTCACTCTAATATCATCTTTTCTATCAAACAGAAAGCAAGTAGTATCACATAATAAATCTCTGTCTCAAACCACTACCTTCAATATTGGAGTACCGCAAGGCTCTATTCTTGGCCCTCTATTATTTGCCATATATATTAACGATCTACCTTTGCATCTTTCGTCGTCCTGCGATCTATTTGCAGATGACTGTACGGTGTACACAAACGCTGAAAACTGTATTTTACTGGAGTCGTTTTTACAACAAGAATTAAATAATGTAGTTAAGTGGAGCTATTCAAACCGTATGCAAATTAACATCACTAAAACAAAAGCAATGTTATTAACAACCAGATAAAGACTTCAAACTCTAAGCTCACACACACCACTTCAACTTCACATCGATAACATGCCAGTAGAAAGTGTAATTGAGCACAAAACATTAGGCCTAATCATTGATAGAAACCTAACCTTTAATTCTCATGTTCAAGCGCTCATTAAACAAACAGCGAAAAAAGTCTATCAACTCGCCAAGATTAAAAACTTCCTTGATGAGGACACAAGGAAACTATTCTATACTTCTCATATACAGACACACTTTGACTACTGCTCTACAATCTGGGACGGTTGTTCTAATTCAAACACCAAGCGACTTTACTCACTCCAGAAACGGGCCATGAGTCTAATTTATAGCAAACATTTATCTGACAATCCTAGCCTGTATAAACGCCTTCAGTTACTACCATTCCGCAAACGCCTGCTTTTCAATAAAGCTAAACTAATTTACAAAATCCTGCATCGGAATGCCACAAATTACCTTTGGCCATTGTTTAAATATAATGCTAGACACAGTAAACGTTTAAATATACTACACATTCCGAAGCCTAGGACTGACTTATACAAAACAAGCTTAACGTACTCTGCATCTCAGCTGTGGAACAATCTTCCACAAGAAATCAAAGACATCACCAAACCCTATTCATATAATCGCAAATTATTCGAACACTATCTCAATGCGGATTACCTTCCCCCTTAATAATTGAGATAGTAATAATAATAACAAAACCCTAGTATAACAGCCAATCCCCTTTTAGTAGGCCAGTATATTCCACATGGCTAATAACAAGTGTCAGACCATTATCTAATATTACTGTGTCGTGTAGTTTTGATGTTTGCATTTTCCCATGCCTTTATAATGCATATCTTGTATATTGTTACTGTTCTTTGTTAGCCTTGAATGATGTGTGAATGAAATAATGTATGAAAGAGAGTGATAGAAGGGCAGAATGTTAGACGGGCCTGCGTGCCCAATTCTTAACCCTTTGAAAATAAAGTTTGTTCGTTCGTTCGTTCGTGCGTTCTGAAGCTCGCTTAATCTATGACACTCAAGGCATAAGTCGAAAACCTCAGCAACCTAATAATACTGTCAATGTCCATTTGTTATGGGCATTACCTACTAAAACCTCTAACTTCTCAATTCATGCCGTTATCTACAGCAACAAAAATACCGCCACTGAGCTCATGTCTGTGACCGTCTACCTTGTTTACCCCATCTTATACCTGTCTATCTATTATAGACATTCCATTATTATCCACACTTCATGGCTCTTAATCCATGTCCATCCCATTTATTATGTGAATCATCTCTACCGAACCACTAACTAAATGGCACTCAATCTCTGTCTACCCCTCTATCTGTCCTCTCCCTAAGACCCGAACACTATACATGCCGTCAACCACGGTATCCCCGCAACCCGAAGCCACCAGAAAATGTCTATTTACTATAGACATCATTAATATGATGGCTACCTGAACGTAATAATGCGCTGAAAACCAAGCCCGGACGCAATTAATATGTCCATTTATCACATCTTAATAACTCAACGTGCAAATCAAGCAAATAAAGCAAAATTACTTCGAACCAAATTCAAGGCTGGTCAACAAATCATAAAAATTACGGAGTTAAATTTACAACTCAATTATAAGAACCAAAATAATTAACTGAGAATTGCACGTCAAAATAATTGGTCAAACTAATATGCTAATATTAAACAAATCAAAAGGAAATGGAGACCACAAATCAAAAGTAATTGGAGACGACGACAATTCAAAACACGACACCCTTTCTCCCCAATATTTGTCACTTGTATGGACACATATATCCCCCAACATTATTCAAAACAATATATACAACCAGCAACAGATAATACCGTAATGCTAATTATTTGCAAATCAATGAGTCAATAACAACCAAATCAAACATTAATGAATACACCCTTTTTTTCTCCAAATTTGTGTCACTTTTACGGACAAACTAACCCCACTTATGTGAACAACATCTATATATATAAAAATCGTTGTATGTATGTATGTATGTATGTATGTATGTATGTATGTATGTATGTATGTATGTATGTATGTATGTATGTATGTATGTATGTATGTATGTATGTATGTATGTATGTATGTATGTATGTATGTATGTATGTATGTATGTATGTATGTATGTATGTATGTATGTATGTATGTATGTATGTATGTATGTATGTATGTATGTATGTATGTATGTATGTATGTATGTATGTATGTATGTATGTATGTATGTATGTATGTATGTATGTATGTATGTATGTATGTATGTATGTATGTATGTATGTATGTATGTATGTATGTATGTATGTATGTATGTATGTATGTATGTATGTATGTATGTATGTATGTATGTATGTATGTATGTATGTATGTATGTATGTATGTATGTATGTATGTATGTATGTATGTATGTATGTATGTATGTATGTATGTATGTATGTATGTATGTATGTATGTATGTATGTATGTATGTATGTATTTATGTATGTATGTATGTATGTATGTATGTATGTATGTATGTATGTATGTATGTATGTATGTATGTATGTATGTATGTATGTATGTATGTATGTATGTATGTATGTATGTATGTATGTATGTATGTATGTATGTATGTATGTATGTATGTATGTATGTATGTATGTATGTATGTATGTATGTATGTATGTATGTATGTATGTATGTATGTATGTATGTATGTATGTATGTATGTATGTATGTATGTATGTATGTATGTATGTATGTATGTATGTATGTATGTATGTATGTATGTATGTATGTATGTATGTATGTATGTATGTATGTATGTATGTATGTATGTATGTATGTATGTATGTATGTATGTATGTATGTATGTATGTATGTATGTATGTATGTATGTATGTATGTATGTATGTATGTATGTATGTATGTATGTATGTATGTATGTATGTATGTATGTATGTATGTATGTATGTATGTATGTATGTATGTATGTATGTATGTATGTATGTATGTATGTATGTATGTATGTATGTATGTATGTATGTATGTATGTATGTATGTATGTATGTATGTATGTATGTATGTATGTATGTATGTATGTATGTATGTATGTATGTATGTATGTATGTATGTATGTATGTATGTATGTATGTATGTATGTATGTATGTATGTATGTATGTATGTATGTATGTATGTATGTATGTATGTATGTATGTATGTATGTATGTATGTATGTATGTATGTATGTATGTATGTATGTATGTATGTATGTATGTATGTATGTATGTATGTATGTATGTATGTATGTATGTATGTATGTATGTATGTATGTATGTATGTATGTATGTATGTATGTATGTATGTATGTATGTATGTATGTATGTATGTATGTATGTATGTATGTATGTATGTATGTATGTATGTATGTATGTATGTATGTATGTATGTATGTATGTATGTATGTATGTATGTATGTATGTATGTATGTATGTATGTATGTATGTATGTATGTATGTATGTATGTATGTATGTATGTATGTATGTATGTATGTATGTATGTATGTATGTATGTATGTATGTATGTATGTATGTATGTATGTATGTATGTATGTATGTATGTATGTATGTATGTATGTATGTATGTATGTATGTATGTATGTATGTATGTATGTATGTATGTATGTATGTATGTATGTATGTGGATCCGTTCTTTATGCGTTCGCGAATGGTCCATCCGATTGAGATGAAATTTTCTACACGTTTTCTTTTCATTCCTGTGCAACTTTCTGTCAAATTTTTTTTTAGTGTGCATCAGCTATTTACTTACTAACATTTAATTTTGTAATTACATGACTGAACATAAGAAAATATAAAAACAAGGGACATAACTTTTAGTAGTATTGTTATATCTTAAGTTAAGTCCCCTATGACGCCCATTTTAAACATTGCCTAAGTAAAGTTAGTTGCATATCCTGTGCAGTACTCTGCAGTCAACCCACCGCCCACCATTTATTGGCTGTTTGTGATATCTTGGTAAGTTTACTTAAGATAGATATCTTCCAATCATATTTTCTACTATCAACCTATCTATTCTATCTATATTTTTAGATAGATAGATAGATAGATAGATAGATAGATAGACAGATAGATAGATAGATAGATAGATAGATAGATAGATAGGTAGGTAGGTAGGTAGGTAGATAGATAGATACATAGATACATAGATAGATACATAGATAGATAGACAGACAGACAGACAGACAGATCCCCGCCAGGGACTGGGCGAAGCCGGGCCGGGTCTGACAGACAGACAGACAGTCGGGAACGGGAACTTATATGACTACTTATATGAATTAAATGAGATGCTCCCCACCAGGGACTGGGTGAAGCCGGGCCGACAGACAGACAGATAGACAGACAGACATATAGTCGGGAACGGGAGCTTATATGACTACAAGTTTACTTTAGATAGATCTCTTCCAATCATATTTTCGACTGTCAATCTATCTATTCTTCTATTGTATCTATATTTTTAACGGGAACGGGCTGAACATAGATAGATAGATAGACAAAAAGACAGGCAGGCAGACAGATAGATAGATCGGGAACGGGAACTTATATGACTACTTATATGAATTAAATTAGATGCTCCCCACCAGGGGCAGACAGACAGACAGACAGACAGATAGATAGATCCCCGCCAGGGCCTGGGCGAAGCCGGGCCGGGTCATCTAGTACACCATAAAACCTAAATCATGGCACCCTACAGTATTTGAAATATAAACCAAGCAAATAGCCACAATCAAAGCAATTACTGTTATCTACAGCATGATTTGCTCAATTTCAAATAAGCATTTCAACATACAACTATTTCTTGGAAGTAGATCTATCACTTCCCTTTACTAAGGGTAAACACACCCCGACCTATTTATTTACGCACTTCTATTCTAATCTAGTTTCCTCTGGATATATACCAACAACTTCTACCTCGTAACGACATTCTCGTAAATCGAGTCTCTCGTCCACCCGATGTAACAAATGGTCCATTCTCCCGCATCACTCATCTCCATCATCTTCTCATCTCTCGTCCGACACAGCAACTCAAGGTTACTCCCATGTCAACTCTCTCTTAACTTCCCTCACGCATACAGCGCTGGCAGTCACGCCTCTCACATCCCTCGGGCCATATTCGAACCAAACAACAACCAGAAACACATCCGGTCAACAACCAGTTCAACACACATAATCTCTTTTACACACTAACCATCATTATCAACTTTATCAACGGCCTCTCGCAACAACCCTCACTCCGATAAGACATACACTGTAGCCTACCATGCATGTCGTAAGAGGCGACTAAGGAGGCTATGGTTCCGTCGCTCTGCTACTGAGTGAGTGCGTGGCGCGACACTGTGAGCCGTGAGTTTCGTGTGAAATGCTTTTGAATCTGCCCGAGGTTTTTTTATTTGGAAAGTGACTGCATGTTCGGAGCGATGGCAGCTGGCTATGTCCCAGAGTTGACCGGTTTTTGCCTTATGCAGAAATGTGTGGCTGCTGGGCTTCTGGTTGATTGCCACTGCCATCGACGATGAACTGTATTTTCATGGACTGTGTGGGTGAACATCTAGGAAACATCCAGATGGGAAAATGACTGCCGATTCCATCAGAGATAAACTGGATGTTTCGTGGGGAACTATTGTGTTGACATTCTGGCGGCGGCATTATGCACAGTGTATCTGTGCGGGCTGTTGTTTGTCGAGACTCCTGTCTTTTCCACTTTTCACATTGGGCAGTGGGGAGCGTTTTGTGTGATATTCACTGGCACAGGAACGGAGCATAATGGGGACGACCCGTTGCTGTGAAGTTGGAACCGTGACTAACTAACTAACTAACTAACTAATACTAAGTACGTCCTCGCCATATTCTCTCATTTCTCTGCATCAGGCAATCTCACCTCAGCATGCTTCCGCCAACGATACTGGATCTGCTTCATAAAACGACAAACAAAACGTTAATTCGACATCTGACATCCTATCATAGGACCTTCACAATCCAAGTACCCCCTTGACTCAATCTTTCTCAATCATTCACTCCCCTTTCAAAAGCGCTGCGTCAACCCAGCTCAGACAAGGCATTAACTCCAGTAATCAACATTCATAATACGCTTACCTCCGTGTCAAGTTTACCTTACGTCTACTACTCTAGCACACATCACTCAACGTGAGCACCCCACTCCATCCGACCATTCCGGACAAGGGACGCTTCACACTCCCATTCGTCCACTCTCCACTCATCACAACCAAACACATTTTACCCTCTATGCACGCAAGGATACCTTTGCACCCGTAATTCTCTAAAGCGCAGCTACGCAGAGCACTTCGTTGCTCAAAACTTCGAACATGCATTCTATACCTTCCATCTTGTCTCTTCGCTCACACTATTGTCAACCTATAACAGCCGCACTACTCAATCTGTCACAATTCTATGACTGATTCATGAATCCTTACGCTCGCTCCTCTATACCCCAAGACAACTTATACAACACAAGACAACACTACATCAGTTCTCAACATCACACATCACTTGCAGTGATTCTCCACCGCTTTTCACTCCAATCCTCTCCGCACCAAACACAACATTTGAGCTGGTATAACCCTCATCAAACTTGAATTACTCAAACCTCAATTACAAAATACTTAAATCTTCACGTATCAGTTAATTCTTATTTAAATATAACCATGGTCTTATCGATTTCATGAGACTTCTAAGTTTGTCCTCCGCTGTTTCAGTCTTCCGCTGTTTTTGTGTTCTACTTTCTACTAGGCAAACATCTTTCTTTTTGAAAGTATCTTTTTCTCTCATGTTTGGAATTCGTCTCCTAGCTTTTGCTACTTTTCTGCCATATATATTGGTATCTTCTCCTGACGAATCAACAGTAACAGCTATAGTTTCTTGGTTACTGTCAAATGTCCAATTGGAAGAATTAATTCCTCTCCAGTCTGGGTACTCTTCTTTTACAATTTTCTTATTACTTTTAAATTTAGTTAACTTATGGTCACGTACATTATCTTCAATATCTGCTAACCCGGCTAAACTCTCTTCTTCATTATCTGCATGCAAATTTATTAACCTAGTATTCCGCACTACTGCTTCCTGGTTATCCCATGCCTCTGACGAATCATCCCCTATATTTACAAGCAAACTCGTTGCAGATCTAGCCTTGGCACTCTTTCTAATTGTAAAATGCTAAATGGTGGAAATGACTGTGTTTTCACATGCATCTACTGTGGGCAAAAATTTGCATCAAGAATTGGCTTTACCAGCCACACTCGCCACCTCCATGGGTCGTAGTTATTAAGCCTTTTTGAAGCACAATGTACCAAACTATCGTCTGTCAAGACAGAAAGGTGCCAATGTAAATGTGTGTGTGTGTGTGTGTGTGTGTGTGTGTGTGTGTGTGTGTGTGTGTGTGTGTGTGTGTGTGTGTGTATATATGTATATATATATCCAGGTGGCTGATTGGCTGATTGTTGTTGGCTTCTCAAATATCAAGTCCCCACTTCCTGCCATTCGAAATCTCGGGGTGTATAATAATTCCAACAATAACTGGATCAACAAACACGGCTCGAAAAGCAATAGCAGGTTCTAGAAGCCAATACGAACTAAAATGACTGAGTCCACTCAGTTAACTTTTAACAGTTACGACGCCGTTTAATATCGCAGCGTACAGGCTTGTCGCAACAATACAACAATAACTAATTACTGTACCTGTTCTGACCAGGTTGAGCAGTAAGAACATTATAATTAAGATTAATTATATGTTGCAAGCCATCGCCGCTCGAACAGTGTCAGGGTCCTGCATAAGACAAGGACTAAGGCTCGTTTGTTGACAAGTGAGAAACTAATTACTGTTATTAAATCACTTGATGTGACCCACGGCAATAACGATTCAAACACTTTATTCGCACAACGCACACTTTACACTCAATGCATACATCGCGCAATCATAATTCATAATGTCATCCTATAGTATATCAATGCAATACATCAATGCAATACACTTACAAGTCAATCACACAGGCATTAGGTCTCCAACACTCGTACAGGCTAGCTCTCGGTTTATGCTCAAACTCCATTCATTACCAGCAACCATTCAAACCCGTCTGTCCAATACGACGTCTCAAGCCTATGAACAATGTTCAGTATTCTCTCCAGTCGGGGTACAGTCCCCCTGCGTGAGCCACTAGTTTCACGCGTGTTCTGACTGACCCGTCACAGGCTTAGCGTTGCTCAAGGCTGAGCCTGGCTGACTCTTGCTGGCGTTGTCGAAGACGCTGCGTAATACCTGCTTGTCTAATCATCGCTCAAAGTTGAGCTCGGTTGTTTTCGTCTGGTGTTGGTACAGACGACGCGTCGCAACCCTGGGTAAGAAAGGGGGTCCTTTCATGTTCTTTATACAGTGTTTATTTATCTTGTCAGATTCGACTCTTGTCGTACATCTTTGATTTCAAATGTATAGGTAATTGCAATCTATGTCTACACAATCGTCAATGTTAAACCATAATGCCTCCCCGTCAAGTACAATCACATGGATGGATATTACCTTGGCTGACATATGACACAGCCAGTACGGTAGGTTACGGCTGACACGCCCCTACCTCTCAACCAATAAGAAAAATACAAAAAAATCAGGTCAGACTGCGAGTATCTCCCTGTAAGATAACTCCAACATTAGACTCCCAACCTCACTTCGTCGGAGAGTCCAATGAAGGTCTACAGCTTTGGCAATTCTCTCCAAACACAACTGACGTCATCTTGACGTGTTACCCATCAGGCAACATTACGGTGGTTTCAATACATGTTACACATTACCAATAATTTTTAGTTATGTCCCTTTGTTATAATACAAAAGTTAGGGACGGTAATTTTACCTTGCTTTCAACAAAATAAATTACAATTATGAATTCATTTCTTAGTGTCATAATTTGATATTCACTGACAAAAGTGAGCACAAGGTCACTGTTGTGAATGAATAAATCAACTTACAATGCTGAGATTACATCTAACAAAAATCCTCACATACAATTATGTATATGGAAAAGTTGTACACAAACAGTTCATTACAATTGTCAAAGCTTTGTGACATTTTTAGTATCGTCTGCTAACTTTCAAATTAATATGCAAAAATACCGGAAGTTTATAGCTGGTGTGTTGTTCCAGTGTGTTCGGTTGATCGTCACACTACGTTCTTCCGTTTTAGGATGGATTTTCAATACACGGAGTAACCAGTTCTTGGAAACAGCTGTTGGATAATTTCTTCCGTGTGGTTTACAGTGTTCTTCTAGGATTTGGTTGTTGCAGTCTCTTTCACACTGGTTAATATGCGGTGGACATTCTGTGGTGTAGTTACTCAGGATTACTTGAAGCAGTTCAGTTCAGTAAGTTTTTGGATCCTGTAGTACTGTCCTGTTACGCTCATGTTACATGTTTAATACATATTTAAAATAATATACACATTCTATCACATATCTCACACATATTCGATAGACACATTATTATACTAATACTATATACAATGTATTTACAGTGGGAGATTAATTCATCCCTATCACATCATTGTTCACAGCGTTACTGATACAATGTCAAAATTGGCTGTGGTGTTGAGCACTATTATTTTGCAGTTTGCACAATATCTGCAGTGTGCTCCGGTGTTACCTGGCTACTTGATGGGTCGTACGGGCATCTAGATAGAAGGCCTGCTAATGAATTTTATGAGCCGCTTATGTGCCTTACTTCAAAGCTATAATCCTGCAGAAGAAGGGCCCATCTTGCCACTTTGTGATTACTTGGCGTACCCCTGGTGATAATGGTCAATGGACTATTGTCTGTTTCTACAATGAAATGTTTCCTTAAAAGACATCGGGACAGTTTACGTACCGAAAACACAAGAGCAAGTGCTTCAGGTTGCGGCGTGCTGTACCTTCGTTCGCTGTCTTTCAGCTTACGGCTGACGTAGTAGACAGGATGTAGAACTTGGTCGTGTTCTTGGAGAAGTACACCTCCGATCGCTACCGAGCTCGCATCACATCTTAACCAGAAAGTATTGTTAAGATCAGGCAATTTGAGAATCGGTTTCTTTGAAAAATACGATAATACTTTGGAAAAAGCAGACTCTAAGCATTTGCTGTTCACAATAACATATGGATGGTTCTTTGTTAGTAAGTTGGTGAAACATTCGGTCAATTCAGCAAAATGAAGAATAAATTGTCTATAATAATTTAAGACACCTAATACACTTCGCAACTCTTTCTTAGTTGTCGGAAGCGACAATTTTAGAATTCTGGTCATGATGTTATCGTCAGTCGAGATGAAGCTGTTTGAGATCTTGTAGCCCAAAAAAGAAATTTCCTGAAAGGCTATCTCGACTTTGGATGGTTTAACAGTTAGTCCGTGTATTCTGATTCTGTCGAATGTCTTCACATTTTCTCATCGGTTCTAAATCCAACTGTGTGATGATGTTGAGTTTACGAAAGTCAACACAGGGTCTTATAGTGTTGTCCTTTTTCTTCACAATGACAATAGGAGAACAAAAATGTGATTGTGAACGTCTGGTGATATGATTTGTTTCTAAGTCAATAATTTCCTGGTGTAGTTTGTCTTTGTAGTGTATGGGAATGGAGTGCAGTCTGCATTTTACTGGAATGTCGAATGTCAAAATAATATGATGATGCACCAAGTCTGTATGTCCTGGGTTGTTCGAAAAAATAGTGCTATATTCTTGTAATACTTGTCTGCAACTGTCGGTCTGTGTCTGCGTCAGCTTGGGGTTAATCTTGATGTCTTGTAGGTTGGTTGTCGTGTCAAGTAGTGGTGTTGGTATTTCGTCAGTATCGTCACCATCTGTTTGGTCCACTATCGTCGTGCTTGCTGTAGTTTCTATCTGGTCATCGTCTCTGTTGTAATATGGCTTTAGCATGTTTAAGTGGAATATCTTGTGTTTGTCTTTAACTGCAATTGCGTAATCTACAGTCGAAATTTGTCGTAAAACTTTGAACGGTCCTTGCCATGAGTCTGTCAGCAGATGTCTGTCGCTTGGCAATAGAAGAAGCACGTCCTGTCCTGGCGTCAGTGTTATTGTTCTGTTTCCTCTGTTAGCGTACTGTCGGTAGATAGCACCTGATTGTTCTAGTGCTTCTTTGGCTAACACACAAGATTTCATTATTCTATCACGCAATGATGTTACATGCTCATACGATGAAATGGGTTTATGTGTAGATTTACTTTCAGTCAACATTGAATGGTACATAGCTAATGAGCCGCGTGGTTTGGCACCATACACAATTTCAAATGGTGAGAACCCAGTGCTAGCAAGGGGCACTTCCCGGTATGCAAACAAAATAGCAGGTAAATACGTGTCCCAGTCTTCAGGGTGATCTTGTGTTACTTTTGAGAGCATATGTTTAAGATCCCCATTGATCTTTTCTATAATACCAGTTGAATGAGGATGGTACGGGGTATTAAACACTTGCAACGAACCCGAAGTTTAACGACCTGGTCGTTAAACTTCTTGGGAAAAGGCATTTTTCAATTCGCGTGTCGATCAGTTGCCAAGCGAAAACACAACAAAACGGCCATCTTGGAAACCCACGTGATGAGTTTCTACCAACGGGGATTTGCGCATTCGGCGAGGTGTTCCATATATGGGAGTTTCCGGGAGATTATTGATTCGAAAGAAACCGTCGTACACAGAAAAGCTCTCAATTAAACGAACCCGAAGTTTAACGAACAATTAGGGGAGTTCGTGACCTTTACAATGATGTATGAAACACGTGTTACATTGATCCACGACTCTGGTGATCGAGTCAGATGGCAGAACATGACCGCCCACGTTTACCGGCATGGCACATGATGGATGGATGGATGAAACACGTGGATCACGCGTCGGCGAGATATCTTTGCAATGGTTTTTAAAAAAAACATGTCAATTTCGTTACAATTTTCAATGAGTAGACAATTCTACACCTAGGGTGGGTTCAGTAAAATATGAATATTGCATTAAAATAACAGTTTAAAAAAAAAAAAAAAAAAAAAAGTGCCGAATCTGATAGAAGACATGCTAAGGTGTTTAAAAATGAACTATTTCAAACATAACCAAACTTACCAAAAATCGAAATTTTTTTTAGGTTAGCATCGCCTTAAGTGCAGTGTTATGTCTAGCTTTTTATTTCATACACACTGAGAAAATGTGTATATTATTGATCTTCCACTATCATCAAGTACAGGTTAAACAGACAGACAAATAGATAGACAGGGGTGATAAAAGCCATTCAATATGAACAGAAGAAAGTAACAAGAAAAGTACAAAAATAAATAGTAAACAAGTGAACATCATCCGGACAATTCAAAGCTGTTATTCAGTACCTGCTGAAGTTATTAATGTGGGGTCTTCTGTGCTGTCTCAGAGGTCAGCGTCATATATTTAAAACATGTAGCTATTGAGCTGACGATAATTAGATCCGTTTGACTATTACTTGCTAGAGATTTGGACATATTTCTCTTTGCCAGCATTTTCCAACCTTTCATGACATTTATTTTAGAAAAAGTGAAAACCACTCAGATTGTCACTCCCTCCTCCTACTCCCCACAAATGGAGGAGAGGAACGATCCTCAAAGGCGTTGGATCCACCAAGAGAGCCATGGTGGAACCTACAACCCGCTTCACGCTCAGAGGGAGTGACGTAAGGTCGTAATCCTGGTTTTTGTGACACCCAGGTTTTTTTTTTTTTTTTTTTTTGTAAAACTTTTATTGAGTGTTAAAATCGTTGCAAAATGTATTGTTCGTGTTTTTACAGAGCGTTGCATGTGGGCGTGTAGGTGACATATGCGTGAAATTTCCAACATTTTATACATTTGAACATTTCTACATTGAATTTGTTGTAGGGTAAAAATCCTTACAGAAACAACAGCATGATGATAGTGCACAGATATTATTTCCTCTGCCGCCTCCCTCTCCTGTCGGCTCTAAAACCTCCAATTTCATCACCACCACTCGGTAATGATGAAACTGGCAGTATAAAAAGTCTGAACAGATCGGAGATGGCGGCAGCAGCATCAACAAACAAAACAGTATCAAGATGGTTGGAATGAAATTAAACAGTATCGGGGTTTACAAGGCAGAAAGGGTAGTGATTGCATTTATAATGTTTGTGTTGCTACATGCGTTCTATGTGTTTAGTATTTGTGTAGGTGTGTTTTCGGAGTGGGCGTGTATGTAACCGTACGTGTGCATATTTTATTCATTGGGCATATTTACATGTGAAGGGGGGTTGTTTGGGAGAAGGATAAACCTTTCCCATTTTTGTTTCCATTGTCACACTCTCGCCCATTTGGACCCACCACTCTAATTTCTTCATCACCACTCTCTGGTAATGATGGTAAAGGCAGGATAATTTTTGGAACCAAAGGGTGATTTTATCAGCAAAGGCAAAACAAACAAAACCATGAGCAAGGGAAAAGGGGAGGGGGGGGGGGTCACATGGGAGATGAGGTTATATATTAATAAGGTAACTATAATAAAAATAATGCAAATGAAACCAAATACTTCAATAATAATGATGACAAACATTAACCTACTAAGGGTGGTAAACTACTGATAGTAACAGCAATGATAATAATAGTTATGATAATTATCCCACTTTCCAAAACTGTAGTTCCATTTGCTAGAATGATTTTCCTAGGAATGGTGTTAGCATATGTTACTTGTCGTCCCTGGAGGAAAGTGGACTCTTCTTCTTCTTCTTCTTCGTTCATCCGGAGTTTTTTTTCTTTTTCGGACGTGATTGCGTTGTGCCTGTTTACAGCAGAGCTGCGTTCTTGCGCCGTTAGGCCGACACATCCGACTTCTGCGGGCATTTGTTGACCAGGTTAACCTTCCCGGGGGGTTTCTTAGGACGTTAGACTCTCACTGTTGTGGTGTTATCTCCCATCCCAGCTGGCCCATATAGAACAGCCAAAGGCATCCTGGTCGGCGCTCAAGGGAAGGCAGGGGCAGACCATGGGCATTCCCCGCCATCCAAGGAGGCTTCCATAATTGCAGAGCCAACACACAGTGCTCTGGTACTGGGCTCACCCAAGGAATCGTCACGTCCTGCACATGGCTGCTTAGCCTCACTTCCGTATAATGGGCCTTCCGTTCACCATAGGCTGTTCTTCCAGAAGCCAGAAGAATGCTGTTTGCAGATGACATCCACACAGAGAGCTTTCGATTCGGACTTTCCACGTAATGGATTTGCTATCCAAGCAATATTCCATTTTGTGCCACTAGGACACTTTTTCCACCTTTTATGAAGCCCAGACAGTGAGCTTTCGATTCGGACTTTCCACGTAATGGATTTGCTATCCAAGCAATATTCCATTTCATGCCTCTGGGAGGCTTGTGTAACCGACATGCCTGTGGTATGAAGTGTGGCAGTCTAAATACTTCTTCATGTACATTTAAATGTCAACCTGAATACAGTTAAAGTAAGCTGCAGTCGACTTGAGCTTGTTGATATCTCCATAGAGCTTGTCCTCGAATGAAGCAGGTGTGGGCCAAAATATCTTTCTCTGTTCTGCATATATTGGGCACTCTTGCAGCAAATGTTTAGCTGTCATTTTACCAGTTCCACAATTACATTCATCTGTATCTCCTATCTTTAGTTTGTTGAACAAGTAGTATTTCAGCCTGTTATGTCCTGTGCGGAGTCTGAAGATTGCTACTTGTTCTCTTCGGTCGAGTTTGTAATATGCATCATCCTTCTGGTGGCCTGGATGCTCTGATTCCCATTTGGTTCTATAAGTGCTTTTTATCAACCTCTTTGCCTCATTATAGGTTATGTCTATGTCAGGCTGTGGTAGTCGTCCGCCCCCTTTTGCCAGTCTGTCAGCCTCTTCATTTCCGGGTATACTGCAATGTGATGGGATCCACTGTATTATAACTTTTTTGGATTTCTGGCATAGACCATGGAGTGCTGCTCTTAGGTCAGCTAGTTCTGTGCAGTTTTTGCTCTTCAGTATTGAGACAGCTGACTTTGCATCTGTGAAGATAGCTATTTGCGTCTCTTTATTTTCCTCCATTGCAATGTCTACTATCTGCATTCTCCAATGCTTGTTCTGAATTTGGTTTAACAATTAGCAAAAAGAAGACACAGATTATGTCACAAGGTGCACATGGGGTACCATCAATCTTTATTGACGACGCCGAACTAGAGATAGTAGACCATTTTACATATCTAGGATCGGTGGTAAATAGCAAATTATCCCTAGATCAGGAAATCAACATCCGGATTGGTAAGGCAGCAACAACAATGAACAGGTTAAGAAAAAGAGTCTGGGAGAACAGGAAGCTTACTGCCAAAACAAAAGTCCTTGTCTATCAAGCCTGTGTCCTTAGTACTCTTCTCTATGGCAGTGAAACCTGGACAACTTACTCACACCAAGAGAACAATTTAAACAGCTTTCATATGCGGTGTCTGCGAAGAATTCTTGGTATTAAGTGGCAAGACAAAATCACAAATACTGAAGTATTGGAAAGATCAGGTTGTGTGACAGTTTATTCCATGCTCAGTCTTCGTAGACTTAGATGGATAGGACATCTTAGGCGGATGGATGATGGTAGAATACCAAAGGATATCTTTTTTGGTGAATTACAGATGGGTAAGAGATCTCAGGGTCGGCCTCTACTACGATACAAAGATGTGTGTAAGCGGGACATGATTGATACAGGCATTGATAATGCACATTGGGAGCAAGTCGCCGCTGAACGTGTTGCATGGAGGGCAAATATCAGAAATGGAATACAGTCAAAGGAGAAAATTATTGCAGAAAAGTCACACACCAAGCGTTTGAGACGTAAGATGGTGCATGATGGTGGAAATGACCACGTGTTCACATGCACCCACTGTGAACGGACATTTACAGCGCAAATTGGCCTTATCAGTCACACTCGCTACCGCCATAGTTAAAAGTTATTATGCCTTTTTAAAGCACAAACTATCGTCTGTTAAGACGGCAAGGTGCCAATGTTATGTTATGTTATTTTCCTCCATCAAGAGCATTTCTGCTGCAGTTTTCAGAGCCTCTACCTCCGCTTTGAAGTTACTTGAAAATTTTCCAGTTGCCACTGAATGTATTTTTTTCACTCCATTTTTTAAATTTAGGAGAATTCCTCCTCCTCCATTCTCTACTGAATTTTTGGCTGATCCATCTGTATATGCATGGCTCCAATTGCTGCTTGGGTAATGTTCTTTTATGTAGTTTAGGGTTATTTCTCTTCTTTCGGTTTCATGCTGAGTGTTCTTTTTCTCAATACCAGGAATGTTTTCTATCATCTCAGGCAGTTGCTGCTGTCTCCAAGCTGGGAACTTGTCTGCATTGTAAATGGGTTTGACTGTTGATATGTTAAGTATGGGATCTGCCCTAATCTTTCGTTTTGCAGTTGCTACAAAGTTGCTACGCTTCAGTCTTCCCTTTCCAAAACCACTAAACCTTTTATACATAGGGTGGTCTGTCAATCTTCTAAATTTTTCAGCTTGTTGCTGGGCTCTGCTATCTCTTCTATCCTGCATTGGTTGGAAACAAGTGATCTTTTCTAATTCATTAATAGGCGTTGTCTTCAGGCTTCCAGTTATGATTCGCATTCCTTGATTTTGGACTCTACTTATTTTGTTAAAGTTTGACTTAGCTGCTGTTGCCCAAGCTGCAATGCCATATTCCAGTACTGGCCTCACCCGTCCAGTATATAACTTCTTGAGAACTTTCTCATCTGCTCCCCACGTTGTACCAGCAAGCTTTTTCATGATTGCCATTCTTTGCCTTGCTCTTGTTCGATTTTTCTCAATCTGTGTCTTCCATGTCAGGCGACGATCAAAGGTGACTCCTAGATAGTTTGGATTTTCTTCATGGCGCAATATTTTTCCATTCAATACCAGCTTAGGTTGCTGAGTTTTAGTTGAGAGGGAGAACACTGTGCATGTTGTTTTCTCCTCACTTATCTTCACTAGCCATGATTTTGACCAGTCCTCTAGCGCTAATAGGGCTTGCTGTATTCTGCTGTTAGCTGTACTAATATATTCTTCAGATGTCCATATGGCTAGGTCATCTGCAAAGGATGATGTGTGTACTATGGCTGGAAAATTTTCCGTGATGTCGTTTATATATGCTAGGAATAATGTTGGTGAAAGAACTCGTCCTTGGGGGACACCTTGCTCCAATAGCATCATTTTGCTTGTTTGTCCTTGTACTTTTGTCCTGGCAGTTCTGTTCTCAAGGTAGTGGCTGATCCATTTGTACATTTTCCCACAAACATGCATTTTTTGCAGTTTTACTTTCAGTCCTTCCTTCCATACTTTATCAAATGCTTTTTCTAAATCTATCCAGACCGCTAGTGTGTGCTTTTTCTCTTGGAAGGCATCCTCTATTTCCTGAGCTATATAGGTTATTTGATCTTCAGTGGATCTGTACTTTCTGAATCCTGCTTGGTGAGGTGTTAAGAGTAGGTTTTCTTCCAGATGCCATGTTAGCCTGCCATTGATAATGCGTTCCATCAATTTTCCTACACAGCTAAGAAGACTGATAGGTCGATAGCCATTTGGTTCTTCCAGGTCTTTTCCTTTCTTTGAGACTGGTATTAGTATAGCTTCCTTCCATGCCTGTGGGACTATTCCCCTCTTCCAGCTGTAATTTAGGACTGCTAGTAGTTTCTTTTTTTGCCTTAGTGCCTAGTCCTATTAGCATTTCATTTGTGATTCCATCCTTTCCTGGTGATATCTTCTTTTTTAGGGTATTCATTGCCTGTTCCATTTCTTCCATTGTTAGATTTGCCATCATATATTCTGCTGCTGTCTCTGTATATCTATGATGTATTCTGTTTATCTTTGATTGCTTTCTTCTGTTCGGCTGTAATATCAATGTGGTTTGCACTGGCATAGTGTTCCATTAGTGCATTTGCAGCCTTTTTTCCTGTAAGCAAGGCATTTCCTTGTTTAATTGTTATTTGTTTGTTTCTAGGTCCTTCATTGTTCATGGCTTTCACTAGTTTCCATAGTTTGTTTCCATCCCTGTCAAAATTCAGATTTTCTGTGTTTTTCCTCCAACAATCTCTTGTTGTTTGATTTACTGTTCTTTTATATTTTGCTGAGATGGCTTTGAGAGAGATGTTCGCTTCAGTTGTTTGTTCTCTCTCTGCGGTCTTCCTAGCATCTTCAACTTTGTCCTCCAAAATTTGTAGTTCTTCAGTCCAGTATGGTTTGTAATTTTTCCTTGCTCCTCTTGGAATAGACTCAGTGGCCGCCTGTATTATTGCTCTGTTTAGACTTTCCACCATTTGCTTCATGTTGCCATATCGTGTATTTATGTTTTCACAATATTTGTCTGTTAGTATGGCAAATCTGTCCCAATCTGCTCGTTTGTAATTCCAACGGGGAAAAGGCTTTTGCTCCTGTGGAACATACTCCATATTTATTGCAAGCTTGATTGGTCTGTGGTCACTACCTGCTAATTGGTCAAGCACATGGCGATCGATTTTGTGGAGGATGTCTCCTGTGCAGAAAGCTAAGTCTGGAGTAGAAGTGGTAATCCATCTTCTGGAGTAGAAGCTCGGTGTGTCATCCGCTTTGTTGAGTAGATGGAGATTTGAGTTTATTTCCCAGTCCTCCACTTCATCTCCTCTTTTGTCAGTATCTTTCTGAACGGCTATTAAAGTCTCCGACAACAATGCAGTTAGTGTCAGTTATTTCCATGTTTGAGAGTGTAAGATCCTTATCTGCCGGGCTATACAGATTGTAAATTCTTATTTTCACGTCCTTTATCATTATATCAACACCTATAATTTCCGTTTGGTTGTCAGAGATCACAGATACTTCGCTGCAAGGTATTGTATTTCGTGTAAGTAATACAACTCCTCCTTTGTGTCCTTCGCGGTCGAAACGTGTGGCCTGATATCCCTCGACTGAAAATGTGCGTTTGGCGTTGAGGTGTGTCTCTTGAATGCATGCCACATCTATTCTATCTTTATGAAGACGCTGTGTTAGGGGGAAAGTGGACTCGACAAGCACACCTTTAATTTCCCTCTAATATTGGAACTATTGAATGACTTTTGTCTACACTCCTCCCTTCTGTCTTCCATACACTATCTCTCTCTCTCTCTCTCTCTCTCTCTCTCTCTCTCTCTCTCTCTCTCTCTCTCTCTCTCTCTCTCGCTTTCTCTAACCTTCATAACATACCCTGACAACAGTTTCCTCCAACAATTAATAACATGTTTATTGTTGAAAAACTATGTCAGTTGTATGTATTGAATGTGTATATGTAGTTGATATTGTCTGCTAGTGTATGTGCAAGATCGGACTCTGTAAGTCGTATGTGCCGTATACTTTCTCCTGCTTCCTACGGCCATGTAACAAGACGTCACACATATATTTAGAACGTTCTCACCCTGGATGCTCCGTTCAGCTTGAGTCTGGAGGTAAATCCGTTATTGAAAAAACTGTTCAACCACTGTATCACCGTAAGGTAATGTGATCACTGTAAGTCTTATGCTTAGACTGAGTTTTCCTTGATTAATCGTTAATTAATAAATCCACCATGGAAAAACACATAGTTAATGTCTAGCACTGTCTATTGGTCCTGCAAACGCTCTACACACGGTATTCCGTTCTTTTATGAACACCTTTTGTACGCATGGCAACTCTTCATGAATGATTCATTTGTGTCTTTATATTAATTTACAGTGTCATTATTTTCAATTCTGGGTCATCCTGCCTTTTTATAATGACCGTTATTTCCAGTATTTTCTAAACTTTCTCTGCCCCCGTGAAGTGCCTGATTAAAGTGAAAGTTCTTTCCTTTATTATCAACACTGCTTTCTCTGTACAAGAGACGTACTGTTCTATCTTCTTTGATATGTCCGGGGTGTATTGGAACCTGGGTAAAAAAATATTAAATCAGGTGATTTAAGTCTGCTTCATATTACTGTTTATGTGAGTGTCTTTCTCCAGCCGTAATGAAAAGCTTCCGAAAGAATACTCTGACATAAAACAGCAGAATTCACTAAAGTCTAAACTATTCACTCATAGAAAGCAATGGTAACCCTAAGCACAAACACATATTTCCCGATGCTAACTATTACTCTAAGGTTAGTTTTACCTTATATATAGAATTTATGTAAATCCCAGAATTGAAATCTATCAGCACATAAGCACTCTATCCCATTGCAAGGGATGATATTTCTTTTCTATTACAGGACACATAAATCCAGCTTTCCGTCCAGTTTGGTAGCACACTAAATACAAAACCACTTTTCCACCAATTTATAC
Organism: Cepaea hortensis; assembly: GCA_963921405.1. Lineage (NCBI taxonomy): Eukaryota > Metazoa > Mollusca > Gastropoda > Stylommatophora > Helicidae > Cepaea > Cepaea hortensis. Next base: position 9,039,399 of record OY992892.1, read on the forward strand.
CGAGTGTCCAATCCTTCGTTGACTTTTGATGTCACTACATCAACCATCGTATTTTGCCGTATCCTTCACATCAAAAGTCTGTGAAGTCACATATGCGGTATTGGCGCCCCGTGTCGTGTCTCATTCGTCTCGTCCTCCGTTCATCCGCTAGTATCTCCAAGCGTCCGAACCCTTTGATCGCCGTCTTCTGCGTTTTCCCCGTTCCGATGTATTCGTGTCTCCGTCTTGTCGGCCGATAAGATCGGCAGTCATTGACCCTTTGTTACTCTGTATTTTTCCTCTTTATCCTTCGGTCAATAACCCATACTTTGTCCTCGCTCAAACTGACGTATTCGACTGTTAACCCTCCTCATACCTTGTAATTAAGCTTACTCGTTTGTCAGGGAATCATTAACTCACAGTATCCCGTGACATAGGCCCTCTCTTAAGAGAGTTGACCGGGTTGACTCTTCCTCACTGTAGGTTTGATTCCTATGATCCTCCAACCTATTCCTCTTCCTCTGGAGTTGGATGTCTAGATAAGAAATCCGCTCCTACATTCTCCTTACCAGGGATGTATTCCACTGTGAAGTTGTACTGCTGCAGCAACAACGACCATCACATCCACCGTGCGTTGAGCTTCTGCGAAGTAGCTATTAACCTCACGTTTTGCTGATATGACTGGATCCTCACAAGGCTCACCTCCTCATCCAGTAGGCGACCTCATAGGCACCCTACTATACTACTCATGACCGAAACTAGTGTTGTCACACCGCCCCTGTACGTCCTGTCGACCTACTTTCGACTTGCGTAAGCGATGGCTCACAATACAGACGGATTGTCCCATCCTGACTGTAACACTGTTTCCATATTCTCTTGGTTTCCCCCGGCCTTGCCTCTGGGGATGTTCCACCTCGTCCGCGTTGGACCGAGTCATCTTTCCCAAACCTCCTGGACTTTTGCTTCCAGGACCCTCTTGGACGATATTGAATATGGTCAGCCACTCTTCGGTTGGAGTCCTGGGTATTTCTCGCCTTTCCCGACGTTACCCACCCCTTCTGTACTTGGTTACTAGTGAACGTTTCCCTCTTGTCCTTTCCCTGACGTGTGATTTCCCTCCTCCCGTCGTTAGGTAAATCTGACCTATCACGTACTATCCCATAGGCCCTCCTATGTTGTACTGGCGATCTTTGGTCTTCGTCAGGACTTGTAACCTTTTTCTCAATGGCTGCCATCACCATAAAGTGCGAAGCTTTGCTCTCGGATCTCTCCTCATATTTCTTAATGAGATGCCTAGGTAGATTTTTCCTTTCTCCCCCGATCCGGATTCCATGGGTATTCTTGGACACAACCTTTTCCACAGGATAAGGTCCTTTCCATCCTACTTGTAGTATATTAGTCTCTTCTGGGCCCCATACTTCCACTTTGTCTTCCACCTTAAGAGTTATTTTACTCTTAGTCCGCTTGTTGGGTGGTGCGTTCTGGCACTCCGAACAAGACTTCACCCACCGGCGTACATCACCGGTCATTCCTGGCCAGCAATAATGGCCGGAAATTTGCTGCAAGGTCTCTCTGACACCCATATGTCGATTATCTGCTATGATGTGTCCACTCTGAAGAATGTGAGGACGGTGGGTCTCTGGAACCACCCACTGCTCGTGCAGGTTGTCTCCTCTTCCAGCTCTCCGATAGAGTAGTTGATTCTTAAGAAAGTACTGTCCCCGTTCTGGTGGCTCAGCACTTCTTTGCAGCTTCCTGTAGCAAGGACGCAACGTAGTATCCTTCCTCTGGGCAGTATGCAATTCCCCTAGCACTGAGTTGTCGCATAGTGACTCTGCCTCTTTTTCCTTCCCTTGAGATCCACTGGCTACTGCTCCCCTGTGGGCTGGCTGTTTGGGTATCCCCAAAAAGACATATTTAGTGCCAATGATCATGGGAAATAAGGAGTCTGACAATACAGCTGCTGGAATAGTGCCCGTGACGTACCTGGACTTAATCTCCACCTTGGCGATTGGCAGCGTCATGGTAACAGCACTCCTCATTGCCGGCTGTATTTCTATGGTCTCCCCTGTAAGTTGGTCTGGGCTTACCAGGCTGGCATCTATCACAGCTTCCCCATCCAAACCTGAATCGTAGAGACAAGCAACCTGATGGCCATTGACTTCAATCAGTTCAACCACAGGTGGTCTCTCTTGGTCCGGAGTGTCTTTCATCTCCTCGACCTTTTCCTGGCATCGGCAGTCCACAGTAGTATGTGTTTTCGACCTGCAGTGTGTGCACCATTTTCCCTTCCAAACTTTCCATGTGCTTTCTTTGTTCAGCGTTTCTTCCCCGACCTCAGCCTTATCTGTGATCACCTTCTTATCTTTATTTCTTGTGTTCGTTGGCTTGAGCTCCAACGCAAAGCCCTGTATGTCGGATGAAGGCATCCCGTTGTCCAACATCAGTGTGATGTCATACAGGACCTGAGTTTAGCGTGAGTATCCGTTGTCCCATGTCTGGCTTATTGGTGCGCAGACTGGTGGTTCCTCGCCGTACAGACAGACACTCTCCGACTTCGGAGGAATCGGCGATCCTATTGACTTCAGCCAGGACCCCGAAGGGACCTGTTGCCCAGGACGCTCGACGAGGACGCGTCAATAGGTCTTGGTCAGTATATAACCCGGCCCTGGTGCCTTGGAAACACCTCTGCGTCCCATCACCTTCTTATGAATCACTTGGCATGCCGCGAAGTAAGAACTTTTCGGTTTCGATCTGCAGTCCTTTGTGTTATGAGAGTTGCAAATGTTATGAGACTTGCAAATCGAACACCACTTCTCATACCACGGTCGTTTAGCTGGAGAATTCGAGGTGTTCTGGTTTCCTTCCTTCACCTTCTCTGAACTCTCCAGTGACGTCTTTATACAAGGTTCCACTTTTTCTCCTTCCCAGTTCTTAGGTTTCTTTTTCTCTTGTTTCTCCTGACCATTGGTGGTAGGTATATTGGTTTCTTTAGATTCCCCATGGACTTCTACAAATCTTTCAGCCAGCTTATTCACAACATCCAGCCGTTCCGCCCTTTGTTCTCCTAAAAATGTCTTCAGTGGTTCTGACATTTGCTGGCGCATCTGATCGACCACCATGAGCTCTTCCAGACTCTCATAGTCCCGCTTGAACTCTGCCAGGTCCATCCATTTCTGGAGATAGGATTTCAGCCTCAGACTGTAGGCGGCGAATAGCTCTCCCGGCTCTCGTCTAGACGATCTAAACTTCTTCCGATACGTTTGTGCTGTGATTTCAAAATGCTTCATCAAAGCGGCTTTTAATTCCTCGTAATTATTTTCATGTCCTGGTGGTAGGCGTGTGTACACCTCGTAACCCGAACTCGTTAAACCCTGGGATAATTTAAGAGCCCATTTGCTTCTATCCAGTCCCATAGCAACGGCCATTGCCTCGAAACGACTAGCGTACTGGTCAAAGCGTTCTTTCGACTCTTCATAAACCGCTAAGGGAAACTTCATGGCATGGTACCCATGTCCAATCATGTGGGTTGCCCCAGGTGAAGATGAACTTCCTTCTCCTGCATCTATTTCACCCTTAGTTTGTGTCTTGAGTTCTAGCTCTCGCATGCGATATTCATGTTCCCGTATCTTGTTGGCCTCTTCTGCTTCCATCTGGGCTTTTCGATCTTCTCGTTCTGCTTGACGAATTTCCCTCTCTCTCTCCTGTACGTAATCCGTTAAGGCCGAACCAGATAACCCAATTTCTTCCCCGTTGGCCCTAAGTTCTGCTGTTGTTAGTTTAGGAGTGGCCATATTAAAGAAGGTAAGTCAGCAGATAGAGTAAAGACACTTCAAGGCAGTAAAGCAATACTCACTATAGAAATATATTCTATTATAAATCTCTATTATCTATGTCTATCTAATTTATATATTGTCTATGACACCACACAATACAATACAACCAATCTCTCAATCAATAGAGAAGATATAGGATAAAGACTTATTGTAGACGTGTGAAAGTGTGCACAAATAGTTAATGTGTCTTAACACCTTTCCACTTTCATACTATCTGGGTCTTTCTCACTGTACAGTCACCAGCATTAATGTAATGTCTCTAACATAAATGTAATGGCACCATATATCCAATGGACATCCTTCCATTAAAAGTCATCAATGTATACATATATGTATATCCCAATATGTCGGTACCAATATGCCTGTACCCTGTTATGCATATGCCCTGCTATGCATCTACCATTTAATGTACCTATATGCAGGTACCTCGCTAGGGATGGTACCAATAAGCATTTGTGTTTTACTCGCTGCTCCACAATTTAATGTTACTTGTCGTCCCTGGAGGAAAGTGGACTCGACAAGCACACCTTTAATTTCCCTCTAATATTGGAACTATTGAATGACTTTTGTCTACACTCCTCCCTTCTGTCTTCTATACACACTCTCTCTCTCTCTCTCTCTCTCTCTCTCTCTCTCTCTCTCTCTCTCTCTCTCTCTCTCTCTCTCTCTCTCTCTCTCTCTCTCTCTCGCTTTCTCTAACCTTCATAACATACCCTGACAACAGTTTCCTCCAACAATTAATAACATGTTTATTGTTGAAAAACTATGTCAGTTGTATGTATTGAATGTGTATATGTAGTTGATATTGTCTGCTAGTGTATGTGCAAGATCGGACTCTGTAAGTCGTATTTGCCGTATACTTTCTCCTGCTTCCTACGGCCATGCAACAAGTCGTCACACATATATTTAGAACGTTTTCACCCTGGATGCTCCGTTCAGCTTGAGTCTGGAGGTAAATCCGTTATTGAAAAAAACTGTTCACCACTGTATCACCGTAAGGTAATGTGATCACTGTAAGTCTTATGCTTAGACTGAGTTTTCTTTGATTAATCGTTAATTAATAAATCCACCATGGAAAAACACATAGTTAATGTCTAGCACTGTCTATTGGTCCTGCAGACGCTCTACACACGGTATTCCGTTCTTTTATGAACACCTTTTGTACGCATGGCAACTCTTCATGAATGATTCATTTGTGTCTTTATATTAATTTACAGTGTCATTATTTTCAATTCTGGGTCATCCTGCCTTTTTATAATGACCGTTATTTCCAGTATTTTCTAAACTTTCTCTGCCCCCGTGAAGTGCCTGATTAAAGTGAAAGTTCTTTCCTTTATTATCAACACTGCTTTCTCTGTACAAGAGACGTACTGTTCTATCTTCATTGATATGTCCGGGGTGTATTGGAACCTGGGTAAAAAATATTAAATCAGGTGATTTAAGTCTGCTTAATATTACTGTTTATGTGAGTGTCTTTCTCCAGCCGTAATGAAAAGCTTCCGAAAGAATACTCTGACATAAAACAGCAGAATTCACTAAAGTCTAAACTATTCACTCATAGAAAGCAATGGTAACCCTAAGCACAAACACATATTTCCCTATGCTAACTATTACTCTAAGGTTAGTTTTACCTTATATATAGAATTTATGTAAATCCCAGAATTGAAATCTATCAGCACATAAGCACTCTATCCCATTGCAAGGGATGATATTTCTTTTCTATTACAGGACACATAAATCCAGCTTTCCGTCCAGTTTGGTAGCACACTAAATACAAAACCACTTTTCCACCAATTTATACCGAGTGTCCAATCCTTCGTTGACTTTTGATGTCACTACATCAACCATCGTATTTTGCCGTATCCTTCACATCAAAAGTCTGTGAAGTCACATATGCGGTATTGGCGCCCCGTGTCGTGTCTCATTCGTCTCGTCCTCCGTTCATCCGCTAGTATCTCCAAGCGTCCGAACCCTTTGATCGCCGTCTTCAGCGTTTTCCCCGTTCCGATGTATTCGTGTCTCCGTCTTGTCGGCCGATAAGATCGGCAGTCATTGACACTTTGTTACTCTGTATTTTTCCTCTTTATCCTTCGGTCAATAACCCATACTTTGTCCTCGCTCAAACGGACGTATTCGACTGTTAACCCTCCTCATACCTTGTAATTAATCTTACTCGTTTATCAGGGAATCATTAACTCACAGTATCCCGTGACAGCATAGCATAGCATAATAATATAATTGCAGCATGCAATGTTCAATAATAGTAGAAGTAAAAGGAGTTGGTTATTTTTTCCTCCTTGCTTATTATTTTTTTTTTCTTCTTTGTAAGGGTTCATCCGGTCAGGGATATGCACTACTGACGAGCTCAAACGAGAGCGAAACTCGAGTATAGTGCTTCCATATTGACGTGGATAGGCCTTAGGTTCATACCAGAATGCGATCAACGGTGCCAGTAGTGGGTTGTGCTCAATATTTAAATTTCAAATCCCGAAACAACCAAATAATCAATTTAATTATTGCTCACCGGATTTTAGGAGGCCTGGTGTTCCTTGCCAGTGAGAAGTCCTGATCGTTCGGGTCCCATCGATTGACGGACGTCAGTCGCGGCGATTGGGCAATCTTGAGCATAGCCTACGATGGGTAGCGTTTTGATGTTCTGTTGTGATAATTTGGCGTGTCCAGTGTGTGCCGCATGGTTACACACCCGCTTTTCACGCGTGATCCGGTGCTTGTTTCCGGATCCGGTCAGGGATATGCACTACTGACGAGCTCAAACGAGAGCGAAACTCGAGTATAGTGCTTCCATATTGACGTGGATAGGCCTTAGGTTCATACCAGAATGCAATCAGCGTTGCCAGTAGTGGGTTGTGCTCAATATTTATATTTCTCTTTGCCAGTATTTACCAACCTTTCATGACATTCATCTTTGAAATTTCTTTGAAATTATAATCAGATTGCTACTGGTACTATTAGTGTTGGAACTCTTCGCTGGCTGCTGAGGATGGGGACGGATCACTTATGGGAATGCCCCGAATGCTGTGATGTCGATTCCTAAATCAATCAATCAATCAATCAATCAAGGACCGACATCTGGCCAAGACCTATTGACGCGTCCTCGTCGAGCGTCCTGGGCAACAGGTCCCTTCGGGGTCCTGGCTAAAGTCAGTAGGATCGCCGATTCCTCCGAAGTCGGAGAGTGTCTGCCTGTACGGCGAGGAACCACCAGTCTGCACACCAATAAGCCAGACATGGGACAACGGATACTCACGCTAAACTCAGGTCCTGTATGACATCACACTGATGTTGGACAACAGGATGCCTTCATCCGACATACAGGACTTCGCGTTGGAGCTCAAGCCAACGAACGCAAGAAAAAGCGGACGCTAAAAATGATATTGAGCAAATCGAAGATTGATACGTTGTGAAGAGAAACCAGAGTAACGATGTCAGGGCGTCCATTGGGGGACAGTCGTTAACATCGTGCACGAAGCTTGCAGTGTTGAAACATTGTATATATTGCATTAACAAGTACATTTTATTAACTTTTTGCAGTCAACATATTTTACGATGTCAAATTATTGTGTTATCTATAAATAGGTGGTGTCATTATTTTCAACTTTTAACAATTAATGTAACTAATTGCTTCTTTAGAAAAGCGTTGGCGAGTTATGTCCCTTACAAATAATAAAATGAATATTATGTTCCCGTGAAAAAGAGATATTTGTTTCCCCTTAAAATTCGCTTACTAAGTGCACTGGCCGTCGAGAGCGCGATAGCGAAAGGTTAACCCGTAGATCATGCAATTGAACCCCCACTATTGCTCCCGGGTTAACTCAGCCGAAACTAAGCACCATGAAATGTTCTGGAAAGTAAAGACGAAGTGTGCGCTATTGACCACATCACCCATTGAGTGCCAATTGTTTTACAAACATGTGGTGTTTTCTTTCATCATATACTCAATACCTAAAGAAATGGAAAAGCAGGGTACTTGACATTTTTACCTTTACAACTGCTACTACTACTACAGTTACCACTATGGCTACTACAGCAACTACTGTCTACTACTGTCTGCAAATATTTAAAATTGTGTCTTTGTGTATGTCTATATATAAATTGTGGTATATGCCCAACACCATTTTGAAAATAAATCAAAATCACTTTGAGAAAAGAAAGCCTTGACAAGCGATGTAACGATTGTCAGATGTCAAGCTGTGTGCTTGTTCTAACACAGTTTACTTGCATGTGTTTGCTGGTGTTGTGCTATAGGCTCTTATTATTGTTGATCCCTGTATGGCTATAGCCAGTTTATGTCTGACTTCTTGTGAACAGTCCCCATGGTTGTTGATTGTGGAGCCAAGATGTTCACAATTTGTGATGTTTTTAATTTCTCCGTGGGTGGTTGTGATTTTTGGTTGGCGTGTAGTTTTATGTGTGGGTATTTGTTTTTAATATATATCCTTGCCACTGGAACCAGATGGACGCAGACGAGAGAGTGAGATCGACGGATTTTCGCAACCACTTCCTCACTATAATCCAAACTAAAGCGCAAGTCATTCGTTCTTCATCAAATCAAAGATGCAATGAATGAATGCACCTCATCATTCGTGATGGACGAACATCCATTTTTTTTTTATATTCAGAAAAATATTGTTATCTTAATTACGGCTTTTGACAAACAGGATTAAATTTACATAACATATTCAATTAAATTATGAGCAAATTAATTCTGCATTTGCAATAGCTCATAAACTTATATATGTTATAGATGAATCTTTAATAAATTCAGCCATTCTGTATACAAGACAAGAATTAGTACTTTAAAAGCTAAAGTAATCGAAAATATTAACAAATTTATTACTTATGTGTATACATACATATGGTACTGATCAGTTAGTAATAAAGTTTTTACTTGTGTAAGAAAGAAATCAAGTAATAACAAATTCAGTAGCAGTGAATATTATAAATTAATTATTAATCTTTTGTACATGATAACTTAAAAACTTAGTGGCAGATGGCAAACATGATGTAATCTAAGCCTCTGGTGATCATGTGACTTTGCGAACCATCATTGTCTGTCAGCATGGCACATGTTTCAAAACATTACCACCTAACAGCATGGCACACGTTGATGTTTGCAGAAGAGCTTCAATACATAATGTCATGCTTGAATGATAAAATAATTATTTACAAATACAGGTTGACACAGGTTTGACACAGACTTCTACATGGTCGACAGGATAAATGTGATCGCTCTTACACTTCTAGTGCGCTGATGGCGAGGCAGGGCATTCAATCCCTACACTAGCATTTAAGTTGGTCTGAAATGTTGACTTCTCGTTCATAATGCAGTGGCAAACTACAGCATGTAAAATTGCTTATAAAATCAACCTGGGGTTAAATGCAGCATCCTGCAATGGACATACAACATTTATTGTTATGGGTTTGACACTAAAAGAAATATTTACTAACGCAAAATTACAAATGAAGACGACTGTGACACAGAAACCCCATTATTAAAGAGTTCCCTTGTAAAATGACGCTCTGTGATAAAGGGGTTACAGACACAATTCGTAATCCTTCATATTGGGTTCAAAACACAGCTGCAGGCGATTTGGCAGCAGATCGTCTCACGTTGATATTTTCATACACTGATATGAGTACTGGTCATTCAGAAAGCAGTGGCAAACTACTGAATGTAAACTTGTCAAGAAATCATAAACAGCCAAAAAAAATGCTGGGGTTGGCTGCGACGTCCTGTAAATGGTATGCAACTAACTTTTGTTGTAAATTCAAAGTGAAAACATGTGCCGGAGCAGGAACCGGCTATGGGTCTGTGATGTGATAGAACCATCACATGATGTAGGTCTGCGATGTGATAGAACCATCACATGATGTAGGTCTGTGATGTGATAGAACCATGACATGATGTAGGTCTGTGATGTGATATAACCATCACATGATGTAGGTCTGTGATGTGATAGAACCATCACATGATGTAGGTCTGTGATGTGGTAGAACCACCACATGATGTAGGTCTGAATGCATGGAAGATTAGTTGGCTTGTGTTTCACTCTGTTAGTGGGCGATGGGCGCAGTCGGCTAATGCTCATTCAACCATGTTCATAAAATCAGCGTAGTCTCCTATCTTTTTTTTTTTTTTTTAAGCAAGGCATTTCCTTGTTTAATTGTTATTTGTTTGTTTCTAGGTCCTTCATTGTTCATGGCTTTCACTAGTTTCCATAGTTTGTTTCCATCCCTGTCAAAATTCAGATTTTCTGTGTTTTTCCTCCAACAATCTCTTGTTGTTTGATTTACTGTTCTTTTATATTTTGCTGAGATGGCTTTGAGAGAGATGTTCGCTTCAGTTGTTTGTTCTCTCTCTGCGGTCTTCCTAGCATCTTCAACTTTGTCCTCCAAAATTTGTAGTTCTTCAGTCCAGTATGGTTTGTAATTTTTCCTCGATCCCCTTGGAATAGACTCAGTGGCCGCCTGTATTATTGCTCTGTTTAGACTTTCCACCATTTGCTTCATGTTGCAATATCGTGTATTTATGTTTTCACAATATTTGTCTGTTAGTATGGCAAATCTGTCCCAATCTGCTCGTTTGTAATTCCAACGGGGCAAAGGCTTTTGCTCCTGTGGAACATACTCCATATTTATTGCAAGCTTGATTGGTCTGTGGTCACTACCTGCTAATTGGTCAAGCACATGGCGATCGATTTTGTGGAGGATGTCTCCTGTGCAGAAAGCTAAGTCTGGAGTAGAAGTGGTAATCCATCTTCTGGAGTAGAAGCTCGGTGTGTCATCTGCTTTGTTGAGTAGATGGAGATTTGAGTCTATTTCCCAGTCCCCCACTTCATCTCCTCTTTTGTCAGTATCTTTCTGAACGGCTATTAAAGTCTCTGACAATAATGCAGTTTGTGTCAGTTATTTCCATGTTTGAGAGTGTAAGATCCTTATCTGCCGGGCTATACAGATTGTAAATTCTTATTTTCACGTCCTTTATCATTATATCAACACCTATAATTTCCGTTTGGTTGTCAGAGATCACAGATACTTCGCTGCAAGGTATTGTATTTCGTGTAAGTATTACAACTCCTCCTTTGTGTCCTTCGCGGTCGAAACGTGTGGTCTGATATCCCTCGACTGAAAATGTGCGATTGGCGTTGAGGTGTGTCTCTTGAATGCATGCCACATCTATTCTATCTTTATGAAGACGCTGTGTTAGGGGTAAAGTGGACTCGACAAGCACACCTTTAATTTCCCTCTAATATTGGAACTATTGAATGACTTTTGTCTACACTCCTCCCTTCTGTCTTCCATACTCTCTCTCTCTCTCTCTCTCTCTCTCTCTCTCTCTCTCTCTCTCTCTCTCTCTCTCTCTCTCTCTCTCTCGCTTTCTCTAACCTTCATAACATACCCTGACAACAGTTTCCTCCAACAATTAATACCATGTTTATTGTTGAAAAACTATGTCAGTTGTATGTATTGAATGTGTATATGTAGTTGATATTGTCTGCTAGTGTATGTGCAAGATCGGACTCTGTAAGTCGTATGTGCCGTATACTTTCTCCTGCTTCCTACGGCCATGTAACAAGACGTCACACATATATTTAGAACGTTCTCACCCTGGATGCTCCGTTCAGCTTGAGTCTGGAGGTAAATCCGTTATTGAAAAAACTGTTCAACCACTGTATCACCGTAAGGTAATGTGATCACTGTAAGTCTTATGCTTAGACTGAGTTTTCCTTGATTAATCGTTAATTAATAAATCCACCATGGAAAAACACATAGTTAATGTCTAGCACTGTCTATTGGTCCTGCAAACGCTCTACACACGGTATTCCGTTCTTTTATGAACACCTTTTGTACGCATGGCAACTCTTCATGAATGATTCATTTGTGTCTTTATATTAATTTACAGTGTCATTATTTTCAATTCTGGGTTATCCTGCCTTTTTATAATGACCGTTATTTCCAGTATTTTCTAAACTTTCTCTGCCCCCGTGAAGTGCCTGATTAAAGTGAAAGTTCTTTCCTTTATTATCAACACTGCTTTCACTGTACAAGAGACGTACTGTTCTATCTTCTTTGATATGTCCGGGGTGTATTGGAACCTGGGTAAAAAATATTAAATCAGGTGATTTAAGTCTGCTTCATATTACTGTTTATGTGAGTGTCTTTCTCCAGCCGTAATGAAAAGCTTCCGAAAGAATACTCTGACATAAAACAGCAGAATTCACTAAAGTCTAAACTATTCACTCATAGAAAGCAATGGTAACCCTAAGCACAAACACATATTTCCCTATGCTAACTATTACTCTAAGGTTAGTTTTACCTTATATATAGAATTTATGTAAATCCCAGAATTGAAATCTATCAGCACATAAGCACTCTATCCCATTGCAAGGGATGATATTTCTTTTCTATTACAGGACACATAAATCCAGCTTTCCGTCCAGTTTGGTAGCACACTAAATACAAAACCACTTTTACACCAATTTATACCGAGTGTCCAATCCTTCGTTGACTTTTGATGTCACTACATCAACCATCGTATTTTGCCGTATCCTTCACATCAAAAGTCTGTGAAGTCACATATGCGGTATTGGCGCCCCGTGTCGTGTCTCATTCGTCTCGTCCTCCGTTCATCCGCTAGTATCTCCAAGCGTCCGAACCCTTTGATCGCTGTCTTCAGCGTTTTCCCCGTTCCGATGTATTCGTGTCTCCGTCTTGTCGGCCGATAAGATCGGCAGTCATTGACACTTTGTTACTCTGTATTTTTCCTCTTTATCCTTCGGTCAATAACCCATACTTTGTCCTCGCTCAAACGGACGTATTCGACTGTTAACCCTCCTCATACCTTGTAATTAATCTTACTCGTTTATCAGGGAATCATTAACTCACAGTATCCCGTGACAGCATAGCATAGCATAATAATATAATTGCAGCATGCAATGTTCAATAATAGTAGAAGTAAAAGGAGTTGGTTATTTTTTCCTCCTTGCTTATTATTTTTTTTTCTTCTTTGTAAGGGTTCATCCGGTCAGGGATATGCACTACTGACGAGCTCAAACGAGAGCGAAACTCGAGTATAGTGCTTCCATATTGACGTGGATAGGCCTTAGGTTCATACCAGAATGCGATCAACGGTGCCAGTAGTGGGTTGTGCTCAATATTTAAATTTCAAATCCCGAAACAACCAAATAATCAATTTAATTATTGCTCACCGGATTTTAGGAAGCCTGGTGTTCCTTGCCAGTGAGAAGTCCTGATCGTTCGGGTCCCATCGATTGACGGACGTCAGTCGCGGCGATTGGGCAATCTTGAGCATAGCCTACGATGGGTAGCGTTTTGATGTTCTGTTGTGATAATTTGGCGTGTCCAGTGTGTGCCGCATGGTTACACACCCGCTTTTCACGCGTGATCCGGTGGTTGTTTCCGGATCCGGTCAGGGATATGCACTACTGACGAGCTCAAACGAGAGCGAAACTCGAGTATAGTGCTTCCATATTGACGTGGATAGGCCTTAGGTTCATACCAGAATGCGATCAACAGTGCCAGTAGTGGGTTGTGCTCAATATTTAAATTTCAAATCCCGAAACAACCAAATAATCAATTTAATTATTGCTCACCGGATTTTAGGAAGCCTGGTGTTCCTTGCCAGTGAGAAGTCCTGATCGTTCGGGTCCCATCGATTGACGGACGTCAGTCGCGGCGATTGGGCAATCTTGAGCATAGCCTACGATGGGTAGCGTTTTGATGTTCTGTTGTGATAATTTGGCGTGTCCAGTGTGTGCCGCATGGTTACACACCCGCTTTTCACGCGTGATCCGGTGCTTGTTTCCGGACCCGGTCAGGGATATGCACTACTGACGAGCTAGAACGAGAGCGAAACTCGAGTATAGTGCTTCCATATTGACGTGGATAGGCCTTAGGTTCATACCAGAATGCAATCAGCGTTGCCAGTAGTGGGGTGTGCTCAATATTTATATTTCTCTTTGCCAGTATTTACCAACCTTTCATGACATTCATCTTTGAAATTATAATCAGATTGCTACTGGTACTATTAGTGTTGGAACTCTTCGCTGGCTGCTGAGGATGGGGACGGATCACTTATGGGAATGCCCCGAATGCTGTGATGTCGATTCCTAAATCAATCAATCAATCAATCAATCAAGGACCGACATCTGGCCAAGACCTATTGACGCGTCCTCGTCGAGCGTCCTGGGCAACAGGTCCCTTCGGGGTCCTGGCTAAAGTCAGTAGGATCGCCGATTCCTCCGAAGTCGGAGAGTGTCTGCCTGTACGGCGAGGAACCACCAGTCTGCACACCAATAAGCCAGACATGGGACAACGGATACTCACGCTAAACTCAGGTCCTGTATGACATCACACTGATGTTGGACAACAGGATGCCTTCATCCGACATACAGGACTTCGCGTTGGAGCTCAAGCCAACGAACGCAAGAAAAAGCATAATCAAAAAGAGACATTGAGCAAATCGAAGATTGATACGTTGTGAAGAGAAACTAGAGTAACGATGTCAGGGCGTCCATTGGGGGACAGTCGTTAACATCGTGCACGGAGCTTGCAGTATTGAAACATTGTATATATTGCATTAACAAGTACATTTTATTAACTTTTTGCAGTCAACATATTTTACGATGTCAAATTATTGTGTTATCTATAAATAGGTGGTGTCATTATTTTCAACTTTTAACAATTAATGTAACTAATTGCTTCTTTAGAAAAGCGTTGGCGAGTTATGTCCCTTACAAATAATAAAATGAATATTATGTTCCCGTGAAAAAGAGATATTTGTTTCCCCTTAAAATTCGCTTACTAAGTGCACTGGCCGTCGAGAGCGCGATAGCGAATGGTTAACCCGTAGATCATGCAATTGAACCCCCACTATTGCTCCCGGGTTAACTCAGCCGAAACTAAGCACCATGAAATGTTCTGGAAAGTAAAGACGAAGTGTGCTCTATTGACCACATCACCCATTGAGTGCCAATTGTTTTACAAACATGTGGTGTTTTCTTTCATCATATACTCAATACCTAAAGAAATGGAAAAGCAGGGTACTTGACATTTTTACCTTTACAACTGCTACTACTACTACAGTTACCACTATGGCTACTACAGCAACTACTGTCTACTACTGTCTGCAAATATTTAAAATTGTGTCTTTGTGTATGTCTATATATAAATTGTGGTATACGCCCAACACCATTTTGAAAATAAATCAAAATCACTTTGAGAAAAGAAAGCCTTGACAAGCGATGTAACGATTGTCAGATGTCAAGCTGTGTGCTTGTTCTAACACAGTTTACTTGCATGTGTTTGCTGGTGTTGTGCTATAGGCTCTTATTATTGTTGATCCCTGTATGGCTATAGCCAGTTTATGTCTGACTTCTTGTGAACAGTCCCCATGGTTGTTGATTGTGGAGCCAAGATGTTCACAATTTGTGATGTTTTTAATTTCTCCGTGGGTGGTTGTGATTTTTGGTTGGCGTGTAGTTTTATGTGTGGGTATTTGTTTTTAATATATATCCTTGCCACTCGAACCAGATGGACGCAGACGAGAGAGTGAGATCGACGGATTTTCGCAACCACTTCCTCACTATAATCCAAACTAAAGCGCAAGTCATTCGTTCTTCATCAAATCAAAGATGCAATGAATGAATGCACCTCATCATTCGTGATGGACGAACATCCATTTTTTTTTTATATTCAGAAAAATATTGTTATCTTAATTACGGCTTTTGACAAACAGGATTAAATTTACATAACATATTCAATTAAATTATGAGCAAATTAATTCTGCATTTGCAATAGCTCATAAACTTATATATGTTATAGATGAATCTTTAATAAATTCAGCCATTCTGTATACAAGACAAGAATTAGTACTTTAAAAGCTAAAGTAATCGAAAATATTACCAAATTTATTACTTATGTGCATACATACATATGGTACTGATCAGTTAGTAATAAAGTTTTTACTTGTGTAAGAAAGAAATCAAGTAATAACAAATTCAGTAGCAGTGAATATTATAAATTAATTATTAATCTTTTGTACATGATAACTTAAAAACTTAGTGGCAGATGGCAAACATGATGTAATCTAAGCCTCTGGTGATCATGTGACTTTGCGAACCATCATTGTCTGTCAGCATGGCACATGTTTCAAAACATTACCACCTAACAGCATGGCACACGATGATGTTTGCAGAAGAGCTTCAATACATAATGTCATGCTTGAATGATAAAATAATTATTTACAAATACAGGTTGACACAGGTTTGACACAGACTTCTACATGGTCGACAGGATAAATGTGATCGCTCTTACACTTCTAGTGCGCTGATGGCGAGGCAGGGCATTCAATCCCTACACTAGCATTTAAGTTGGTCTGAAATGTTGACTTCTCGTTCATAATGCAGTGGCAAACTACAGCATGTAAAATTGCTTATAAAATCAACCTGGGGTTGAATGCAGCATCCTGCAATGGACATGCAACATTTATTGTTATGGGTTTGACACTAAAAGAAATATTTACTAACGCAAAATTACAAATGAAGACAACTGTGACACAGAAACCCCATTATTAAAGAGTTCCCTAGTAAAATAACGCTCTGTGATAAAGGGGTTACAGACACAATTCGTAATCCTTCATATTGGGTTCAAAACACAGCTGCAGGCGATTTGGCAGCAGATCGTCTCACGTTGATATTTTCATACACTGATATGAGTACTGGTCATTCAGAAAGCAGTGGCAAACTACTGAATGTAAACTTGTCAAGAAATCATAAACAGCCAAAAAAATGCTGGGGTTGGCTGCGATGTCCTGTAAATGGTATGCAACTAACTTTTGTTGTAAATTCAAAGTGAAAACATGTCCCGGAGCAGGAACCGGCTATGGGTCTGTGATGTGATAGAACCATCACATGATGTAGGTCTGCGATGTGATAGAACCATCACATGATGTAGGTCTGTGATGTGATAGAACCATGACATGATGTAGGTCTGTGATGTGATATAACCATCACATGATGTAGGTCTGTGATGTGATAGAACCATCACATGATGTAGGTCTGTGATGTGGTAGAACCACCACATGATGTAGGTCTGAATGCATGGAAGATTAGTTGGCTTGTGTTTCACTCTGTTAGTGGGCGATGGGCGCAGTCGGCTAATGCTCATTCAACCATGTTCATAAAATCAGCGTAGTCTCCTATCAGCTACATAAACGCACCTGCTATTTCTACATTTTTGTTGTTGTTGACATTTATTATTGGATGGGAATAAATGCGTGAAATATAATTTTCTGTATAAATAGTGTTTGTGCTACAGGTGAATGTATTGTGAGTTTGAGATATTAAATACGTAGACCGACTCCTGTTTTGTATTATTGAAAACTACTTACTTATATATACTCCCTTGTGTTGCCGGGGCCCATAAGGGAAGCAAAGAACAGTAACACTGCAGCCTACAACGCATGTTGTAAGAGGCGACTAAGGAGGCTTGATGGTTCCGTCGTCCTGCTACTGAGTGAGCGTATCATATAGACAGCCATACGAGTAACAAAACAATCAGACAGAGATACACATCAATTACACACACTAGAAGCACAAATAGAAGAACACCAACAACACAGATATATGGGTGCACTTCTTAGAACAAAGTTCAACACAATTACACAAGAGACAGCCAGTAGACAATACATTGCAATAGAGCACAACGTACAGCATAGGAGACAAATAAGCCAAATATCAGACATGCAGGGAAACATGCAGACAGAAACACCACACATAGGGACTGCTTTCCAACAACACTACACACATCTATTCACAGCAGAGGCAGTCGACACACAGATACAAGACAACTTCTTGCAGTACACAAAGAAATTACCTGACACAAACAGAGACACACTGGACACAGAACTGACACTGACAGACATAACACAGGCACTGAGCACACTGCACAAAGACAAAACACCCGGTATGTGACGGGTTTTTCAAGTTGTGTTCCTTGCCTTCAAGTCGTGTTTGGACCCTCGACACGGTATGTGGCGGGTGTGTGAAGCTGAGTTCCTTGCCTTCAAGTCGTGTTTGGACCCCCTATATATATATATAAAAGTCAATGTATGTGGTGTGTGTGTGTGTGTGTGTGTGTGTGTGTGTGTGTGTGTCCTTTATGCGTTCCCGAATGGTCCATCCGATTGAGATAACATTTTGTACTGATGTTCTTCTCATTCCCGCGGAGCCAGCTGGCATAGTTTGTTAGTTTAAAAACAGTTATTTACGTAATAAATCAACATTAAAAGGAAAGACGTCTAATTAAGGGGACTTAACAACAAAAGGTATATCAAGGGACATTACTTTTAGTAACATTGCTATATTGTGTAATTTACATAATTGTTGTATTTTTCTTAAAGTTTTATAAAATGTTTAAAGAAATTATGTACAGGCATATACTTTATAAAAAAAGATGATAAACATTTAAGGCATCCTAAAAGTTTTCGTAAAAATAATGGATCTATTTTAGATACGTGAAAATTATCGAACCCATTTTTCCCGCAACGGGAACGGGAAAGGGCCGAACATATACTCTGTGCACCACAGTCGTATCTGGTATAAACAAAGTGATAAAAACTTTAATGCATCTTCAAATTGCAAGTACCTCTGAAGTCGGAGTGGGTTCGCTTAATGGCGAGGGACATTGTTAATAGGGAAAGCTAATCCACACGCACAATTCAGTCCAGCATTACTAGAATTAGTGTCTATGGACTACACTTGAGTTCACAGCGAGCGAGCAAGCGGGATAAAAATAACCCGAGGCGTATTGGGTATATGGTGTTGTCCCCATAGATAGACAGACAGATGGAGATAGACAGATAGGAACAAGGACTCCTGTTTCCACACCTTGAGGAATACTGCATACGTGGTGTTATCACCCATAGATAGACAGATGGAGATAGAAAGATAGGAACAAGGACTCCTGTTTCCACACCTTGAGGAATACTGCATACGTGGTGTTATCGCCCATAGATAGACAGATGGAGATAGACAGATAGGAACAAGGACTCCTGTTTCCACATCTTTAGGAATACTGCATACATGGTGTTATCACCCATATGATTTAGACCAGTTGTCACTTGATGGGTGATGAGGTCAATATCACACCATACAACTACACGTCACATGACATTTCCTGGTAGCAATTTCAGATTGGGTTGACCTGAGAGACCAGGTCAATTATAGAAAATCCACCTGAATGAAGATTCAAACACAGACCAGCGGGCAAGTATATTTACAAAAGTAAACTCCTAATAATGCAATATTGTATTGGTTAGTGCACTCGCATACTAACCCAGTAGTTCTAGGTTAAATAACCCTGGCGGTGAGATTTTATTCATAACTGAGTGGCACCTAGCAGTCTTCACAGACCAAAGTATGTGAGTTGGAATGTGGCCAGAATTCCATCACAATGCCTGGGCAGAGCTTCAGAGAAATATATGGTGCCCAAACGACATGTTCCCTCTCTCGGCCTAGTCTTGTGTGTTCCAGAGGAATGGGTAACCAATACGTCTGGCACAAGGTAGGCTGCAGACGCTGTCGGCTCAGCGTCAATCCTCCGAGACCTCGCCACCACGAGCAGGTAGCGAGTGCTGGCCAGACCCTGGAACCCAATGGACCCGACTTAAAGGCTTTCAGTCAAGTCCCCGAGGTAAGGGTCTCGCATGCTCCTGTACCGTAGGACAAGCACAACAGTCAATCACAAGTGTCCGGACCTTGTAAAGCGTGTACTACCGTCAGACTCCCCGCCTGACTTTTGCGGTATATTAGGTAAGCATGTATTAGCTCTAGAATCGCCACAATTATCCAAGTAGGATCGTGTCATCTAAGGAACCTCGACTGATTTAATGAGCCATTCGCGTTTTCACCGTGAGACAGTGTGAACTTAGGCATGCATGGCTTAATCTTTGAGATGGCAGGATCAACCAGATATCTATCGGACAGATGGACTATTCACGCACACGCAAGCCAAGAGTAGCATCGCTAAAGCGCGCCCTCCCGGTACAAGGTGATACATGCAAAACCACTGGACGCCTGTCGGCGAACATTCAAGCTACGCCAGCTTACTGACTGCAGGCCTACTACTCATCGAGAGAGAGAGAGAGAGAGAGAGAGAGAGAGAGAGAGAGAGAGAGAGAGTGAGAGAGAGAGAGAGAGAGAGAGAGAGAGAGAGAGTCGGCGCTTATCGAGACTATGTCGATGTCAAGATACTGGATAGGCATAGACAGAAGTAGGACAAGGACGGAGGAAAGTAAAGGACAGAGACAGGACATAATAAGAACCTTTACAAGAGAATAGATAGAGGGAGAGACAGTATAAGGAGATAGAACTCCAAACCAGTGTTAGGACTAGACCTAGTTAGGACACGCACGTGTCATAGCTAGGACATGACTAGGACATACCGGGATTAACTCCCGACATAGGACAGAGTACGGTAATCACGGGGACTACCCGTAAACCGACTGAACTCTAGTACAGCTGTAGGCTACGAGGACTGGACCACTAAACTACGTGACAAGCGACCCAGCACGCCGTGCGGCTGACCGCACGAGAACGGGGGACGAGTAGCTGGACTAGACCTGCGAATTCAGGCAGACCGGGTCCGACAGTTAGAGCGAAAGGACCTGTTTGTTTATCTTCGCCAGTTGTGTAGTTTAGAGAGGGCATAGTTTTATGTAGCGAACATAGAGAATGTATTTGAGTGTTGAATGCCAGTTGTGAATGCTCGTAAGACGAGCTCTGTAATATATAGAATAAAGCGTGAATATTCGTCTACCATTCACACAAAGACGTGTTTGTAATTATGAGGTGTAAATGAAGGAACCCGCATGCTTGTGTGAATTCAGGTTGTTGACAAGCGGTTCGAAGTGGTGTCAGAAGTGGTCTATGAACCTACACGAGATTGTGTATTGAAATGGTGTCAGACAGTGGTCTATGAATCTACGCGAGAGTGTGTGTCAAAATGATGTCAGAAGTTCTTATGAATCCAAGACAAGTTTGTAAGAGTACAAATTTGAAACGCTGGCAAGCCTTTACAAGAAAGCAAGAATGACGAAAGAGAATGATTTATAAACCTACGCGAGAGTGTGTATCGACATATTGTGTTTAACTGAGTGAGATAAAAGTGATCATGTTTGATGATGAATAGAACGGGTTGAAAGCTTTTGTTTGAAAAGTATAACAATTGTGAAATAACAAATATTAACATGTTTCACAGGGAAGTTTCAGGTGAGGTCGAACAGAGGTGAAGACACGACGACATTTGACACGACAAACGACAGACAAAATTTAATACATTAATTTCGCATTTCAGTATCCCGTCGGAGCGAATCACGACACATAATTAGTTTAAGTGCGATATCAACTTGTGTGTGTGTTGTATTTTCGAAATATTAATTTTTGCAGCTCTATGTAACAGAATGCAGAGCAGACGTATTCAGAACACCAGTTCAATCTGAAGTAGAAAAGAACTCCCTATAGGCCCAAGAAAATTACAAGTTTTTTCAGATAAGTATACATATAGTTTTGATAAACATAAATTAGATTGGCATCTCATTTTGAATGCTGTAAATAATTAGTATTATTAGAGACAATTTATTTCTGATTTCATTGTATATTTGAGTGTATCAAGTGTTAACAAAAATATCAACATTAGGAGAGTGCATACAAGCAGGTAAAGACCTTGGATATACTGGTGATAAGTTAGAGAAACGGGCAAGTGATAAATATAGAGATGATCGAGTACAGGAACGCCAGCATCAAAAAGATCTTGATGAATTAGCCGAGACAAATAAATTAAAACAATTAGAACTGGCTGAAGCCACAAAATTAAAGGAAATAGCTGACGCCACCAAAATAAAGGAATTAGAACTAGCTCAGAAAATAAAGGAAACTAAATTAAAAGAAAAATACCTGGAGCTTGAGGCACAAACGCAGCTGAACATGAAGGAGTTAGAGATTGAATCTCATGTACAGATTGCCACCACCAAATTAAAGAGTAAAGAAGAGGAGAATAAGTTCAACACGTACAAAGGGTTGGTCAAACCCTTCTGCCAAGGCGACTCCATATCTGCATGGACTAAGAATGTGGAATTCCAGCTTAAATTCCAGGAAGTGCCACGAGAACACTGGGTGGTGGTCTATATGAAGAACCTCTCGGGGGAGCCCTTAAAAGTGATAGAATCTATCCCCCAAGAGCTTAGAAGTAATTATGATTACATTAAACAACGCATTATGCAACATTTTTTTGTTTGACGCCCCAGGTTACCAAATTCAGTATTCTAAAATAAAACCGAAACCAAATGAAACGTTAATTGACTATGTTTCTAACGTACAAAGTGTATTCAGCAAATAGCTAAACGCTGCAAAGGTAGACAAAAGCTTTGAGAAACTCAAAAACTTGATGATAATGGACAAAGTCATCTCCACTGTACCTTCTCCCTTTGCAAAGTTTTTGCAGCAAGCTGATGTTGAGTCATTAGAACAATTAGAAAAACGGGAGTCCGCATATTTTTCCTAAAATCGGGATATTTTTAAATCATCTGTAGAAGAGTCTGAAATAGTAGCTTGTGCCAAAATTAAACCTCAGAAACCATTTCAAATTAGGGATAAACCTAAATCAAAGCCACCTTAATGTCCGTATTGTCACTTGATGCATGACCAGTTTTCTATGTGTGACAAAAACCCAGGATATTCATCTCACCTGGAGATGATGATAAAGAAACAAGAAAACAAAAGAAACACGTATAGACGTGCAGTCAAATTCTATTTTTGTCAGGCGTTTGGTCACTATAGTTCCAGGTGTGTTGGACGTCAGAGATTGAGAGCCAGTAATGCAGTACTTGTCGATACTTCATCTGAGAGTGAAAGTGAACATGAGAGTGAGAGTGAAGAAGTGTTACCATACAGTGAGAATGTTGTAGCTGCTAGTGATGTATTGAACTTTGATAGTTGTGTTATATGCCATCAATTTCATGAAGACGGAGTGCTAAAATGCTCGCACGCAGTTCCGTTTTCCAGTGAAAACGCCAACGCAGCCATTGCCTCCAGAGGCAAATTAGTGTTCCATGACGGAATGGTTAATAACAAGCCTTGTCAGTGTTTAATCGATAGCGGGAGTACCTTGATTGGCCTTAGAAAGGAATTGGCCAAGCCAGAAGATTATACGGGCGGCTTTGTAAAGTACCGTACATTCTCGGGTAACATAGAAAAATACCCATTAGCAAAAGCCCGTATAGACACTCCATTCCTCTCCGGCACATTTACGTGCGCCATCCTGCACAATCCGTGTACGGATTTGATAATTGGTTGCCTACCAGAGATAAAGAATTGTACCGCAAAGGAAATATTAGCCTGGAGAGAAACCCATAAGGCTAATGCGTTAACCAGGTCAGAAACACAAAAACAGCAAGACGACCTGCAAGAAGAAATACTACACCTGGTAACACCAAGTGGTACAGTAAATAACACCACCAAACATAATGTCATGGAGGCGACCGCGCCGATCCATCTATCTCACCCTATTTCAGATTTGTGGGTGAGAAACCAAAAATGACCCAAAACGCGTCATGGTATTTTAAACTACATAATGGTATCCTAACTAGAAATTACAATAGAGACAACCATGAAATTCAACAAACGGTACTACCTGTCGAACTTCGACAAACAGTCCTACGAATCGCACACGATTCGCCGTTTGCTGGACATTTAGGCTATGATATAACAAGAGCCAGAATTTTAGCTCATTTTTACTGGCCAACATTTTGTAAAGACATTAAAAACATTTGTCGTTTATGTACCATATGTCAGCAATTAGTACGAAAGTGTAAACATGTTACAGCGGAGGTCGAACCAACAACATTGGCCTCTAGACCATTTGAATGTGTAGCAGTAGATATTGTTGGACCTTTGAATCAAGTGTCCAACAAAGGAAATAGGTTCATTCTAACTCTGGTAGATTTTTGTTCGAGATGGGTAGAGGCGGTAGCGCTGAAATAAATAAGTTCCAAAGATGTGGTTAACATATTCTTACATCTGTTTTCCCGCTTTGGATTTCCCCGTACCATCCTATCAGATCGGGAAACCCAATTTATATCACCTGCAACGCAAGCTCTTACTAAATTGTTAGGAATAAAACAGTGTTTCACAAGCCCCTACCAAGCGGCGGCCAACGGTATTATAGAAAAAATAAATGGAGATTTAAAACACATGTTAGCCAAGGTGCCAGCAGAAAACCCATCAGATTGGGATACACTGTTACCAACAGTGCTGTTCGCCTACCGAGAAATCCCGCACTCAAGTACGGGTTTCTCACCATTCGAACTAGTATACGGAGCGAACCCACGAGGACCCATAGGCATTTACCACCAGCTAGTAACCAACACCTCAGATACCTTAATATCGGTATCACCATATGAGGTAGTTACTGAAACACGCGACAAAATTATGAGAGCGTTCACTATAGCAAAATCATCTTTGGAGCGAAAAGGACAGATCTACCGCCATTACGCCAATAAAGGTGCCAAGACCTTACACCTCGAACCAGATCGAGAAGTATTACTCCTGTTACCTGATAAAAGAAACTTACTTTTAACATCATGGCAAGGGCCATTCAGAGTGGTACGAAATATATCAGATGTTGACTATGAAATATCGATGAAAAACAAACTCAAGATATTCCATATCAACATGCTGAAACCTTATTACTCAAGACAGGAACACCAGACAGAAGACGAACACAATGCAACTACACCAAGTCATCAGACAGGAGACAAACATAATGCAACCACACCAGACAGTAGCCAGACAGGAGATGAACACAATGTAACTACACCTTGCAATCAAACAGAAAACGTACTCAGCGCAACCACAATATTGAATCAAACTTACGATGATGACATGGAAATACCAGTTCTAACAGTAGACATGCCTGCAACAATTGACAGTATACACATAGAACCAACACTTACAGACGAACAGAAACAACAGACAATAGCGTTAGTGACATAATACAGACAGATCTTCTCAGACATTCCAGGTAGGACAGATAGAATAGAGCACTCCATTCTTCTTTCTGACTATACTCCGATAAAATGTAGACCATATTCCATCCCTTTGAATTATAGGGAAACACTCGATAAAGAAATTCTTGATCTTTAAGCGAGGGGAATAATTCAAAAGTCTCAGTCAGGGTATTCATTTCATATAGTCCTGGTAAAAACGAGGGATTCTACCATCAGACTCTGCGTCGATTATAGGAAGCTAAATAGTGTCACAAAAATAGACACAGAACTTATTCCTTCCTGTGAAGATCTACTCTTAAACATGGCCACATCTACCATCTTCTCAAAACTTGACCTAACTAAAGGCTATTGGCAAGTTCCTATGCATAAAAATTATGTCCATCTGACTGCATTTTCAACACCTTTAGGCCTTTATGAATGGCGATTTCTTCCTTTCGGCCTACGCAATGCGCCTGCTACTTTTGTCCGTCTAACTAGAGACCTTTTACATATAGACGACATAAGTGTACATACAATAGACTGGACAAAACACTTACAAAAACTGAGACAAGTCTTCGAAAGGATAAAGATATTTGGACTTACAGTGAAGCCAACCAAAGTGGAGCTGGGCTTGAAAAAAAAATAGACTTCTTAGGCCATACTATATCAAAAGGCCATTTAGAAACGGATAACAAAATTGTGACAAAAATTCTAAACCTCACTATGTCAGTTACCAAAAAGCAAGTGAGAAGTTTACTCTGCTTAGTAAACTATTATAATAAGTTTATTCCCAATTTAGCAGAAATTACCAGTGTTTTTTTTCTAATCTATTGAAGTCGAATGTCAAAATTGATGTGAAAGATGCTAGTCTAATTAATGCAATGTCAAAACTTAAGCATCTTTTTTAGCAATGTCCCAATCCCTCGTTTGCCTAATCCCACCTTACAATATTTTCTTAGGACTGATGCCAGCACAGTATCCATAGCGGGCGTACTGGGCCAGAGATATAACGACATCCTACATCCTGTAATGTATGTAAGCCGTAAGATTACTTCAACTGAAGCCAAATATGGAGCCTCTGAATTGCAAGCGTTAGCGACAGTGTACTGTGTCCATAAACTACACCGGTTTTTGGCAGGGACACACTTTGTCATCGAAACTGACAACTCCCCGCTCACTGTGATGGAGACAGGGGTCCACAAGAACAATAGCATCTACAGATGGTCTCTGATACTCCAAAATTGCTCGTTTTCGGTCAGGCACATCAGTGACAAATGTAATACACTAGCTGACATGCTGAGTAGACCTACGAACTTTCATGTACCTGAATTGCCAAAGAAAGACGACGTAACTCCATCATCGTACCTGACATGGTACCAGAGTTTGATCAGGCAGA
The DNA here is from genome assembly GCA_963921405.1 of Cepaea hortensis. Classification (NCBI taxonomy): domain Eukaryota; kingdom Metazoa; phylum Mollusca; class Gastropoda; order Stylommatophora; family Helicidae; genus Cepaea; species Cepaea hortensis. Next base: position 9,065,695 of record OY992892.1, read on the forward strand.
TGTGCCATTATGAAGAAAACTGTCCACACATATGACTGACTATCTACGCCGAGTCAACATATTATATTTGACAGTATTAGTTATACATTATGAATACACTCCAGGAACATCGCGTGGAACATCAGACTATGTACATATAAACTATGATATTAACTTTACGTATATTCCTAAAGGAAAGGACGCGACATCTTCATCGTGCCTGGAATAGATAGTTAATTAGTGTAATGAATATAAATGTATGTATTAACTTGTATATAAACACTATATAAATATCAATGTATGTAATTGTAATGTACAATATATATTTTTATTGCAGTTTCATTGACTACTCCTATATGTAGTTAGCTTGTAGGAACACAACAACTTTAGGTTTTGTATACTAATTACACCTTTCCCAATCCCCAATTAAATACTTGTATAATTAGTCTTAAAAATAAGTACTTTAGCTTAATCACATCCTATCAGTCTCCTAAGAGACTATCATCCCATAAATTAATTTAATAATAGTTAGGACAATCTATTTATTTAACACAGATTAGGTTACAAATATAACATCAGTAAATATTTTTTTACCATCTAGAATTATAGTTGGATTAAGGGAACCAACACATTTCACCCCATTTCATTTAATTATTCAAATTATCTTCCCTTAGTCAGTAAATCTCAGTAAACAAAATTAGAGCTTAATTAAATATTAGTTAGTATACTTAGAATAAGGGCAAACAACCCATTTAACTTGTAAATATTGTAAATATATATACAGTGCCAATATATCGCACTATATCAAAAGTCGCCTAAAACTGAGCCAAAACTATTGTACATTTTTTTTTCTCATTATTTTATTTTATTTTTAATTTTATTTCCCAATAGTTAATTTTTTGTGTCAATAGAATGGTACAATAATAATGTAATGACATAACATAACTTTTTAACATGTGAGAACGAATGTGTGTGAGAAAGACGAAAGCAAGGAGAGAATAAATGGATTAAATACAAGGCGAGTGAACAGCAGGCGAATTTTTCCGCGCCCAAGAGTTTTTATAATTTGTCTGCGTCTTCGATGTAACACACGTGCTTCTGTGATTTCTGTGTATAGTTGCCACTATTGCATTATATGTATAGCAACATTTTTAAGTTTCCTAGGTCGGCAAGGCAGTCACAAATTATGCTAACGCATCGATTCGTGACGGCATAAACCAACCTACGACGCTTGAAAAACACCATTCAGTAAATTATATACATACACCAATGTTTCTAATTTAAACATACATTAAACTTAACTAAACACGCAAACAACCAGATATACTTACAGATAAAAATACAGACAGCAATTAAAAGGAAGAGGGGATAACTCATGAACAGGGGACATCACAGACTTACTAAAACTCTGACTATACATTTAATGATTTAACCACAAACGGAAGTTAGAAAGGTTAACATCAGCACACACACAACATGTAATAGAGTTGGAGAAACATTACATGGGAGCATGAATTTATATTCATGCATTGTGCCGTAAAACGTACAATCTGTGCGGGGTGTCGGTCAATCGACATTTTGAAAAGCAGGTCTTAAAGACAATGTCTTTGGATCGTTACAGCTCTCATATATGTAATGTGAATGAGTATTTACTCTAGCCAACATTACAGTTGTGCAACACTGATTAATAAGCCAGTGGATAAATACAACAATGTGACATCAGACGGTCAGAAGTTACTGATTATACCCAGGACATGAGGACTTAACCCTACCAGCACTTGACAAAATTAGACCCAACTAATTTTTAGATATTACGACAGATTGCGCCACACCCATGAGATAAAATTGGTGACGCAATACGGGGGGGGGGGGGGGACGAGAGCGTGGCAAGATGCTGGATAGGCATAGATAGAAGTAGGACAAGGACCGAGGAAAGTAAAGGACAGAGACAGGACATAATAAGGACCTTTACAAGAGAATAGATAGATAGAGACAGTATAAGGAGATAGAACTCCTAACCAGTGTTAGGACCAGACCTAGACAGGACACGCACGTTTCATAGCTAGGACATGACTAGGACATACCGGGATTAACTCCCGACATAGGACAGAGTACGGTAATCACGGGGACTACCTGTAAACCGACTGAACTATAGTACAGCTGTAGGCTACGAGGACTGGACTACTAAACTACGTGGCAAGTGACCCAGCACGCCGTGCGGCTGACCGCACGAGAACGGGGGACGAGTAGCTGGACTAGACCTGTGAATTCAGGCAGACCGGGTCCGACAGTTAGAGCGACAGGACCTCTGTGTTTACCCTCGCCAGTTGTGTAGTTTAGAGAGGGCATAGTTATACGTAGCGAACATAGAGAATGTATTTGAGTGTTGAATGCCAGTTGTGTATGCTCGTAAGACGAGCTCTGTAATATATAGAATAAAGCGTGAATCTTCGTCTACCATTCACACAAAGACGTGTTTGTAATTATGAGGTGTGAATGAAGGAACCCGCATGCTTGTGTGAATTCAGGTTGTTGACAAGCGAACGGTCGTACAAATTTGCTCTTTTCACCGCTCAACCATCGACCCTAGCTGCACGATGCGGTTACATTCTCGAAACACCTGCCTCGCTAAATTGTGTTGGCTGGGAAGATCCCAGTTTGGTGCACCTCACACAGCCATCCGAGATATTCATAACTACATAGTTACAATACCCAGCCTCACTAAAAGCTGGCCAGAAGATGATCTGAAGGTAAAATGACTGGTGTGATACTGGCTACATCGCCTGTCAGATTGCAATAACAAAAACAGTGACCTAGCATCACATCACTTACACTTGCTGTTCTGTTTCTGTTGTTGTCTAATATTAGCTTCTTAAGTGATGCATAATGAAATCATGAATGAGAGCAGAAAGATGAGAAGGACAGAATATCAGACAGGCCTGCATGCACAATTCTTAATCCTTTGAAAATAAAGTCTGTTCGTTCACAAACAAACCAGGGAAATCATGTTTCTTTATCCTTACTTGTATTACATTTCTTTACGCCTTACTTTATTGTTTCTTTATCCTTACTCATATTATGTTTCTTTATCCTTACTTGTATTTTATCTTTAAACAAAACATGCCTGTAGTAGGAACTTGGTGCATATCTGTAAAGTGTTATAACCATCACATCTTGTAGGCCTGAGTGCATAGATGACTTGATGGTCAGTATTTCCCTCCTACAGCGAATGTTGAGAGCTGACACTGAATCCCTACCCAGCCTTGTCCATGACATTGTCAGCACAACACCCTAATCATTATATGTATAAAATGTATATTTATCTTTACTGATATTATGGTGGTTCTTTGTTTTTTCTGTTATTATAAGTAAGTAGTTTTCAATAATACAAAACAGGAGTCGGTCTAAGTATTTCATATCTCAAACTCACGATACATTCACTTGTAGCACAAACACTGTTTATACAGAAAATTATATTTCACGCATTTATTCTCATCCAATAATAAATGTCAACAACAACAAAATATAGAAATAGCAGGTGCGTTTATGTAGTTGATAGGAGACTACGCTGATGGAGACTACCAGAGACCTCCACACTGGAGGAAACAACTACTACTATAGACTTCACCGGCAAAATACTACTGAAGCAGCCAAGCGTGGGAGAAGCTAAACTGACGGCGCTACCAACAGACAAGATAATCAGTCTGTTGGAAAACGAGCTGGGAAGAAACAGCATCGGCCAGCTGCGCAAGACATCGGATGGAATAGTGGTCACTATCAACAAAAAACCAAAGACCTCAGCACTTCTACAGCAAATGTAACAAGAAGAGAAAGCCGTCATCCAGCTTCACCACGGCATACTACTGGAAGCCACCCGGCACCACTCGATCAAAAGATGGGTCATCAAACGAGTCAAGACCCATCTCACCAACGACCAGATCAGGGAGATGCTAACAAGGGAGAACCGCAAGACCAAGATCACCAGTGTTGAGCGGATCATCGGGAAAAACAACATACCCTCCACAGTTGTCGTCGTAACATCGGAGGGCCGACTGATCCCTCAATACATTACATGGGACAAGAAAGACAAAGTACCAGAGCCCTACATACCGAGAGTGCTGCAGTGTTCCAAGTGCCAGAAGTTTTGGCACACCCGTGCCACCTGCAAGAGTGATGTGGAGGTATTTAGGTACTGCTCTGGTCCCCATCAATATAGTCAGTGCCAGCATGCCAAGAACGACTCGGACTTCAGGAGGCCGAACACCAACAGAAAGTGCGCCAACTGCCTCGGCAATCACGGCGCCTGGTACCTCGGCTGCCCCTGCCACCAAGACAGCAAAGAAGCTATGAAAATCGCCATCAAGTCTAACTTGCCATATACGGAGGCCAGGAGGCAGTACGAGGCGACCAACCGACTATCCAAAAGCGACAAAGCACAACTGGAAGGCCAACTGAAGGACCTGAGAACACAGTTCAAAAGCATGGAGGAAGATAAAGACAAGACGCAAGAAACCCAGATTACGGCCGATCAGCGCATACTGGACGAACTGAAGCAAGTCCAGCAGAAGATAGAGCAGGATGTCGCTCGAATGGCCGCCATAAAAGCTGAAACTGACGAAACTCTATCGAGAATTCAAGAAGAAAGAGCAAAAACAGAAGAAACGCTGAAACAAATCCAGGAAGAAAGAGACCAGATAGAACTACTCAAGTCACAGAAAGAACCAGAAGATGCAAAGATGCAAACAGAAGACGAAGCACCAGAAGAAGAAATTGAAATCGAACTGGATGAGAACGGCTACCCAGACCAAGACCAATTCTGTAGGGCACTTGCGAATCGCTCCACACCAAGATCGAACCATCGAGACGACAGACGAACGGGAAGGTTCGAAGACAACCCAAGACGGGGAAGAAGGAGGAACCACAGGTGGAACGACGATTGGTAGACTCCCTGAAGGAAACAGCACCATATGACGGGGTGGGTACACAATAACTCCAAGCTTCAACAAGTGCGCGACTCTGCCCAAACATGTAACACTTTATCAAGACAGGAACGAACAAAATCAGCCAACCAGAAACCAGGAAGCTGAAAACAAGCAGCCCGATCTACGAACGAATCAAAACAAGTCACACAATAAAGGACCCAACTATAACCAAGCCGATTGTAGGCGGTTGAACGGGACCATTCGTAACTGAGAACGGAAACGGAAACGGAATACGCTGATTGTATGAGCATGGTTGAATGAGGCTTAGCCGCCTGCGCTCATCGTCCACTAACAGAGTAAAACACCGATCACCTAATCTTCCGTGCATTCAGACCTACATCATGTGATGGTTCTATCATATCACAGACCTACATCATGTGATGGTTCTATCACATCACAGACCTACTTCATGTGATGGCTCTATCACATCACAGACCTAAATCATGTGATGGTTCTATAACATCACAGACCTACATCATGTGATGGTTCTATCACATCACAGATCTACATCATGTGGTGGTTCTATCACATTACAGACCTACATCATGTGATGGTTTATCACATCACAGGCCTACATCATGTGATGGTTCTATCACTCACAGACCTACATCATGTGATGGTTCTGTCACATCACAAACTTACATCATGTGATGGTTCTATCACATCACAGACCCATAGTCGGTTCCTGCTCCGGGACATGTTTTCACTTTGAATTTACAACAAAAGTTAGTTGCATACCCTTTACAGGATGTCGCAGCCAACCCCGGCAGTTTTTGGCTGTTTGTGATTTCTTGGCAAGTTTACATTCAGTAGTTTGCCAATGCTTTCTGAATGACCAGAACTCATATCAGTGTATGAAAATATCAACTTGAGACGATCCGCTGCCAAATCGCCTGCAGTTGTGTTTCGAACCCAGTATGAAGGATTACGAATTGTGTCTGTAACCCCTTCATCACAGAGCATCATTTTACAAGGGAACTCTTTAATAATGGGGTTTCTGTGTCACCGTCGTCTTCATTTGTAAGTTTGCGTTAGTAAATATTTCCTTTAATCTCAAACCCATAACAATAAATGTTGCATGTCTATTGCAGGATGCTGCATTCAACTCCAGGTTGATTTTATAAGCAATTTTACATTCTGTAGTTTGCCACTGTATTCTGAACTAGAAGTCAACATTTTAGACCAACTTAGGGGTTGAATGCCATGCCTGGCCATCAGTGAAGGGGTTGAATACCTGGCCATCAGTGTAGGGGTTGAATGTCATGCCTGGCCATCAGTGTAGGGGTTGAATGCCTGACCATCAGTGTAGGGGTTGAATACCATGCCTGGCCATCAGTGTAGGGGTTGAATGCCATGGCTGGCCATCAGTGTAGGGATTGAATGCCATGCCTCACCATCAGTGTAGGGACTGAATGCCCTGCCTGGCCATCAGTGTAGGGATTGAATGCCCTGCCTGGCCATCAGTGTAGAGATTGAATGCCTCGCCATCAGTGTAGGGGTTGAATGCCTGGCCATCAGTGTAGGGGTTGAATGCCTGGCCATCAGTGTAGGGATTGAATGCCTCGCCATCAGTGTAGGGATTTGAATGCCCTGCCTGGCCATCAGTGTAGGGGTTGAATGCCCTGCCTGGCCATCAGTGTAGGGGTTGAATGCCTGGCCATCAGTGTAGGGATTGAATGCCATGCCTGGCCATCAGTGTAGGGGTTGAATGCCCTGCCTGGCCATCAGTGTAGGGGTTGAATGCCTGGCCATCAGTGTAAGGGTTGAATACCATGCCTGGCCATCAGTGTAGGGGTTGAATGCCATGCCTCGCCATCAGTGTAGAGATTGAATGCACTGCCTGGCCATCAGTGTAGGGATTGAATGCCCTGCCTGGCCATCAGTGTAGGGATTGAATGCCTGGCCATCAGTGTAGGGGTTGAATGCCTGGCCATCAGTGTAGGGGTTGAATGCCTGGCCATCAGTGTAGGGGTTGAATGCCTGGCCATCAGTGTAGGGGATGAATGCCTGGCCATCGGAGTAGGGATTGAATGCCTGGCCATCAGTGTAGGGGTTGAATGCCATGCCTGGCCATCAGTGTAGGAGTTGAATGCCTGGCCATCAGTGTAGGGGTTAAATACTCTGCCTGGCCATCAGTGTAGGGGTTGAATGCCCTGCCTGGCCATCAGTGTAGGGGTTGAATGCTATGCCTGGCCAGCAGTGTAGGTGTTGAATGCCCTGCCTCGCCATCAGTGTAGGGATTGAATGCCCTGCCTGGCCATCAGAGTAGGGATTGAATGCCCTGCCTGGCCATCAGTGTAGGGATTGAATGCCCTGCCTGGCCATCAGTGTAGGGGTTGAATGCCTCGCCTGGCCATCAGTGTAGGGATTGAATGCCTGACCATCAGTGTAGGGATTGAATGCCTGGCCATCAGTATAGGGGTTGAAAGCCTTGCCATCAGTGTAAGGATTGAATGTCCTGCCTTGCCATCAGTGTAGGGGTTGAATGCCCTGCCTGTCCATCAGTGTAGGGGTTGAATGCCCTGCCTGGTCATCAGTGTAGGGATTGAATGCCCGGCCTGGCCATCAGTGTAGGGGTTGAATGCCCTGCCTGGCCATCAGTGTAGGGGTTGAATGCCCTGCCTGGCCATCAGTGTAGGGGTTGAATGCCATGTCTGGCCATCAGTGTTGGGGTTGAATGCCCGGCCTCGCCATCAGTGTAGGGGTTGAATGCCATGCCTGGCCATCAGTGTAGGGATTGAATGCCCTGCCTGGCCATCAGTGTAGGCATTGAATGCCTGGCCATCAGTGTAGGGACTGAATGCCTGGCCATCAGTGTAGGGATTGAATGCCCTGCCTGGCCATCATTGTAGGGATTGAATGCCTGGTCATCAGTGTAGGGACTGAATGCCTGGCCATCAGTGTAGGGATTGAATGCTCTGCCTGGCAATCAGTGTTGGGGTTGAATGCCCTGCCTCACCATCAGTGTAGGGACTGAATGCCCTGCCTGGCCATCAGTGTAGGGTTTGAATGCCGTGCCTGGCCATCAGTGTCGGGATTGCATGCCATGCCTGGCCATCAGTGTAGCGGTTGAATGCCATGCCTGGCAATCAGTGTAGGGGTTGAATGCCCTGCCTGACCATCAGTGTAGGGGTTGAATGCCCTGCCTCGCTATCAGTGTAGGGGTTGAATGCCCTGCCTCGCCATCAGTGTAGGGATTGAATGTCCTGCCTCGCCATCAGTGTAGGGATTGAATGCCCTGCCTGCCCATCAGTGTAGGGATTGAATGCCCTGCCTGGCCATCAGTGTAGGGATTGAATGCCCTGCCTGGCCATCAGTGTATGGGTTGAATGCCATGCCTGGCCATCAGTGTATGGGTTGAATGCCATGCCTGGCCATCAGTGTAGGGATTGAATGCCCTGCCTCGCCAAGAGTGTAGGGGTTGAATGCCCTGCCTGGCCATCAGTGTAGGGATTGAATGCCTGGCCATCAGTGTAGGGGTTGAATGCCCTGCCTGGCCATCAGTGTAGGGGTTGAATGCCCTGTCTCGCCATCAGTGTAGGGGTTGAATGCCTGGCCATCAGTGTAGGGGTTGAATGCTCTGCCTGGCCATTGGTATAGGGGTTGAATGCCATGGCTGGCCATCTATGTAGGGGTTGAATGCCCTGCCTCGCCATCAGTGTAGGGGTTGAATGCCATGCCTGGCCGTCAGTGTAGGGATTGAATGCCCTGCCTGGCCATCAGTGTAGGGATTGAATGCCTGGCCATCAGTGTAGGGACTGAATGCCTGGCCATCAGTGTAGGGATTGAATGCCCTGCCTGGCCATCAGTGTAGGGATTGAATGCCCTGCCTGGCCATCAGTGTAGGGATTGAATGCCCTGCCTGGCCATCAGTGTAGGGATTGAATGCCTGGCCATCAGTGTAGGGATTGAATGCCCTGCCTGGCCATCAGTGTAGATATTGAATGACCTGCCTGGCCATCAGTGTGGGGATTGAAAGCCCTGCCTGGCCATCAGTGTAGGGATTGAATGCCTGGCCATCAGTGTAGGGATTGAATGCCCTGCCTGGCCATCAGTGTAGGGATTGAATGCCCTGCCTGGCCATCAGTGTAGGGATTGAAAGCCCTGCCTGGCCATCAGTGTAGGGATTGAATACCCTGCCTGGCCATCAGTGTAATGATTGAATGCCCTGCCTGGCCATCAGTGTAGGGATTGAATGCCCTGCCTGGCCATCAGTGTAGGGATTGAATGCCCTGCCTCGCAATCAGTGTAGGGGTTGAATGCCCTGCCTCGCCATCAGTGTAGGGATTGAATGCCCTGCCTGGCCATCAGTGTAGGGATTGAATGCCCTGCCTGGCCATCAGTGTAGGGACTGAATGCCCTGCCTCGCCATCAGTGTAGGGATTGAATGCCTGGCCATCAGTGTAGGGATTGAATTTCCTGCCTCGCCATCAGTGTAGGGATTGAATGTCCTGCCTCGCCATCAGCGCACTAGAAGTGTAAAAGCGATCACTTTTATCCTGTTGACCATGTAGAATTCTGTGTCAAACCTGGGGCAACCTGTATTTGTAAATAATTATTTTATCATTCAAGCATGACATTATGTATTGAAGCTCTTCTGCCAACATCATCGTGTGCCATGCTGTTAGGTGGTAATGTTTTGAAACATGTGCCATGCTGACAGACAATGATGGTTCGCAAACTCACATGATCACCAGAGGCTTAGATTACATCACGTTTGCCAGCTGTCACTAAGTTTTAAAGTTATCATGTACAAAAGATTAATAATTAATTTATAATATTCACTGCTACTGAATTTATTATTACTTGATTTCTTTCTTATACAAATAAAAACTGTATTACTTACGGATCAGTACCATACGTATGTATACACATAAGTAATAAATGTATTAATATGTTCAATTACCTTAGCTGTTAAGCAACTAATTCTTGTTTTGTATACAGAATGGCTGAATTTATTAAAAATTCATCAATAACATATATAAGTTTATGAGCTATTGCAAATTTATAACAAATGCGGATGTCAACGTGTCACCAATAACGATAGAAAAAGCTCGGGTTCAGACAGGTAGACTAGTGCGAGCACAGATCAGACAGGTAGACTAGTGCGAGCACAGATCAGACAGGTAGACTAGTATGAGCACAGATCAGACAGGTAGACTAGTGCGTGCACAGATCAGACAGGTAGACTAGTGCGAGCACAGATCAGACAGGTAGACTAGTGCGAGCACAGATCAGACAGGTAGACTAGTGCGAGCACAGATCAGACAGGTAGACTAGTGCGAGCACAGATCAGACAGGTAGACTAGTGCGAGCACAGATCAGACAGGTAGACTAGTGCGAGCACAGATCAGACAGGTAGACTAGTGCGAGCACAGATCAGACAGGTAGACTAGTGCGAGCACAGATCAGACAGGTAGACTAGTGCGAGCACAGATCAGACAGGTAGACTAGTGCGAGCACAGATCAGACAGGTAGACTAGTGCGAGCACAGACCAGACAGGTAGACTAGTGCGAGCACAGATCAGACAGGTAGACTAGTGCGAGCACAGTTCAGACAGGTAGACTAGTGCGAGCACAGATCAGACAGGTAGACTAGTGCGAGCACAGATCAGACAGGTAGACTAGTGCGAGCACAGATCAGACAGGTAGACTAGTGCGAGCACAGATCAGACAGGTAGACTAGTGCGAGCACAGATCAGACAGGTAGACTAGTGCGAGCACAGATCAGACAGGTAGACTAGTGCGAGCACAGATCAGACAGGTAGACTAGTGCGAGCACAGATCAGACAGAACTAAGTTCTATTATATTATCGTTGTTATACTTTTATTGCAATGTCTGTCATCTGGCGAATAATCTTCTCGCACAACGATTGTAATATTTCATACACATTCATTATATAAAGCATTTACATATTTATACACAACATCTCAACTATTGTCTATCACTAATATCTTAAGGATCTAAGTAATGTCTATGTGTCCCCCCCCCCCCCCCCCAGAAGCTACACCCTCTCCAGTCAGTGTCCAGCGGCCATCTGCCCTCTCCACTCTCATGAGCCGGACACGGAGTGCTCGCCTCTTCATGCGTCACGTGGGGTTTAACCCTTCACGCTTCTGCCGTGTTGTGGCTGGGCGCTGTGCGTAGTTTGACATTTGACTTTATCTCGAGTGTTCGAGTCTCTTCTATTCTCTCCCCGATCCCTCCCCTGTTTCTATGTTTCTTCTCTATCAGTATTACGTCCCTTATCTAGTTATATAAGTGATAAGTGAGACCTTGATAGCGGAATTAATTTGCTCATAATTTAATTGTATATCATATATGTTATGTAAACTTAATCCTTTTTGTCAAAAGCCATAATTAAGATAACAATATTTTTCTGAATATAAAAATATACCCACACACAAAACTACACGCCAACCAAAAATCACAACCACCCACGGAGAAATTGAAAACATCACAAACTGTGAACATCTTGGCTCCACAATCAACAACCATGGGGACTGTTCACAAGAAGTCAGACATAAACTGGCCATAGCCATACAGGGATCAACAATAATAATAGCACAACACCAGCAAACACATGCAAGTAAACTGTGTTAGAACAAGCACAGAGCTTGACATCTGACAATCGTTACATGTGTTGTCAAGGCTTTCTTTTCTCAAAGTGATTTTGATTTTTTTTTCAAAATTGTTTTGGGCATATACCACAATTTACATATAGACATACACAAACACACAATTTTAAATATTTGCAGACAGTAGTAGACAGTAGTTGCTGTAGTAGCCATAGTGGTAACTGTAGTAGTAGCAGTTGTAAAGGTAAAAAGTGAAGTACCCTGCTTTTCCATTTCTTTAGGTACTGAGTATATGGTGAAAGAAAACACCACATTTTTGTAAAACAATTGGCACTCAATGGGTGATGTGGTCAATAGCGCACACTTCGTCTTTACTTTCCAGAACATTTCATGGTGCTTAGTTTCGGCTGAGTCAACCCGGGAGCAATAGTGGGGATTCAATTACATGATCTACGGGTTAACCATTCGCTATCACGCTCTCGACGGCCTGTGCACTTGGTAAGCGAAATTTTAAGGGGAAACAAATATCTCTTGTTCACGGGAACATAATATTCATTTTATTGTTTGCAAGGGACACAACTCGCCAACATTTTTCTAAAGTAGCAATTAGTTACATTAATTGTTAAATGTTTAAAATAATGACACCACCTATTCACAGTTAACTCAATAATTTGACATGCTAAAATTTGAAATACTTTGCTTAAAACTTAATAAAATGTACTTGTTAGTATAATATATACAATGTTTCAACACTGCAAGCTCCATGCACGATGTTAACGACTGGGTCCCATTGGACGCCCTGACATTGTTACTCTGGTTTCTCTTCACAACGTATACATCCAATGCCGTACATGCAGCATCCTCTAGGATAACCATACACCTTCTTCTTCTTCTTCTTCAGCGTTCCGAGCCATTGAGGTTCTGTGCTGCAGATACAATCCGTCTCCATTCGTCTCGCTGGTGGACCTTCTCTTGCCAGTCGTTGATTCCAAGTGCTTGTAGGTCTGTACATGTATTATCTCTCCACCACCTTCTTGGTCTACCTCGGGGTCTACGGTCATTTATTTCCTGAGTGTAACCATACATAACAGGCAAAATTGTCGGACTTGCTGGTTTAGACTTGGGTTCCCCGGTGTGGTGGAAGTCCGAGCGGTATCGTTTTTAGTCCGCTCTTTCTCCGCAATTATGCACTCGAACAGGATCGCTTCTCGGCCTTTTGGCTAAGAGATCGCGTCCCGGCCTCTTGGCTAAGATCAAGTGCATTTGCTCTCCCCCCCCCCCCCCCCTCAAGTAGTGCGTTTGGTCTGGTCGGAGGCTGGGATGATCGTTCTCGGTCCTTTGGCTAGAATCAGACGCATTTGCTGCATCCCCCCCCCCCCCAGTAGTGCGCCTGGCCGGGGGTCGGGGTGATCAAAACCACCTCACATAGCATCACTTTAAATGTGGGCCCGGTGGACCACTGTGGGCAATAGCTCACAGTGGGACTAAGGGTCCACGCCAAAAAAAGGGAGAGGCGGGGTAACCAGCTAGTCTGGGGTGACCGCCAAACCCACAAAAGAAAAAGAAAAAAGTGGGTTAGTGTGGGATTGGTTGTATTATTTCTTTCTACGCGAACACGAAAATCGCTGAGCTTACATTTAAACCACGGAGGGGAAAAAAATAATAATCAGCTCCTATTACTGCCCGAGGGGTTAGCAGCTTTCTCCGCTAACCCCGAATACTCTCGTCACGTGACGCGACGAGAATTAGCAGTGGTTCGAATCGCAAAAGTGACTTATGAGAGTATGGAGCCGGTCGCTCAGAAAGTCGTGGCGTGCTGCTGAGCGTAATCTAGCCTTTGAATCAACATACAGCTGAAAGATGCTGGTGTTGACCGCAATATCCTGAAACAGGATGGAAACGCGGGAAAAAAAAAAAAAAAAAAAAAAAAAAAAAAAAAATTACTGCAACTATTTATCAGCTCCTATTACTCCAACTATTTATCAGCTCCTATTACTCCAACTATTTATCAGCTCCTATTACTCCAACTATTTATCAGCTCCTATTACTCCAACTATTTATCAGCTCCTATTACTCCAACTATTTATCAGCTCCTATTACTCCAACTATTTATCAGCTCCTATTACTCCAACTATTTATCAGCTCCTATTACTGCAACTATTTATCAGCTCCTATTACTCCAACTATTTATCAGCTCCTATTACTCCAACTATTTATCAGCTCCTATTACTCCAACTATTTATCAGCTCCTATTACTCCAACTATTTATCAGCTCCTATTACTCCAACTATTTATCAGCTCCTATTACTCCAACTATTTATCAGCTCCTATTACTCCAACTATTTATCAGCTCCTATTACTCCAACTATTTATCAGCTCCTATTACTGCAACTATTTATCAGCTCCTATTACTCCAACTATTTATCAGCTCCTATTACTCCAACTATTTATCAGCTCCTATTACTCCAACTATTTATCAGCTCCTATTACTCCAACTATTTATCAGCTCCTATTACTGCAACTATTTATCAGCTCCTATTACTCCAACTATTTATCAGCTCCTATTACTGCAACTATTTATCAGCTCCTATTACTCCAACTATTTATCAGCTCCTATTACTCCAACTATTTATCAGCTCCTATTACTCCAACTATTTATCAGCTCCTATTACTCCAACTATTTATCAGCTCCTATTACTCCAACTATTTATCAGCTCCTATTACTCCAACTATTTATCAGCTCCTATTACTGCAACTATTTATCAGCTCCTATTACTGCAACTATTTATCAGCTCCTATTACTCCAACTATTTATCAGCTCCTATTACTCCAACTATTTATCAGCTCCTATTACTGCAACTATTTATCAGCTCCTATTACTCCAACTATTTATCAGCTCCTATTACTCCAACTATTTATCAGCTCCTATTACTGCAACTATTATTAAAAACTGTAGTTTTGCATTTGTAATGTACCTGCTGCCGGCTTCGTGACTTAGAGGTTATGACTTTTCTCCGTAATCTCGTATACTCTCGTCGGTAACGTGATGACGGTGAGAATCAGCAGTGGTTCGAATCGCATCGATAACTTACGGGGTATGTGAGCCGGCCGCTCAGAAAGCAATGGCAAACTACTGAGCGTAATCTTGCCAAGAAATCAACATACAGCTGAAAGATGCTGGTGTTGACAGCAATGTCCTGTAAAGGATATGCCAAAAAAAAAAAAATGTACCTGCTATGTTATGTTGACACCTTTCCTAAGAAAATCATTCTGGCAAATGGAATCACATGTTTAAAAAATGTTATCATTTTCAAACTATTATTATCATTGCTGCTATTATCATTACTGTTATTACCCTTTGTATGCCTCTTCTTGTCATTATTATTATTATTGTCATCCTTATTAATATATAACCCCATCTCCCAAGTGCCCCATGGCTCATGGTTGTTATTGGCTTTGCTGATACCTTCACCATTTGGTTAAAATATTTTATCCTGCCTCTACCAACATTACCAGGGAGTAGTGATGAGGGCATTGACCAGTGAGGAACCTCTGTTGTACACATTTGTGTAACTATACATGTTTGTTCTATACACATTTCGATACTGTTGTTGATATCCGTGCCGCCCCCGCCGACTATTTTAACAAGTTAAAATTGCCATGTTCATCATTACCGACTGGTGGTGATGGTATCGGTGGGGTTGGAGCCGACAGGAGAGGGAGGCGGCAGGGGAAATAACAACTGTGTACTGTCATCTTGTTGTTTGTAATGTTACCTTACAACAATTTCAATGAAGGGATGTTAAAATGTATAAAATGTTTGTAAATGTGCGCATGTCACCTACACGTCCACATGCAAGGCTCTGTAAAAACATACACAATACACCCTGCAACGATTGGAACACTCAATAAAGTTTTAAAAAACCAAAAAAAAAAAATATATATATCTTCAAAGTTTTTCCTTCTAGGTCCCTTCGCTAAGATCAGAGTGTATTTGCTGCCCCCCCCCCCTCCAGTAGTGCACCTGGTCTGGTCGGGGACCGGGATGATCAAACCACCTCACATAACTGTCAGAGTCCACCCTTATGCCGCGGCGTCATCATTGCCGCCAGGCAGGTGCGGCAGCTGCGCATATGGAAGTCACAGGCCTGTCGCTGAGCACGGCTAGCAGGGCCGGACAGGAGTTACCTGCACGTGGACCATCAGAACCACGTGGCGGGAAGCCGGGCAAGTTAGTTAGTTAGTTAGTCGACAGATCATCCTCGTTGCACATCGAACCATTCAGTCCATAAGTGCTCGGATCCCCTCCTCAGCATACCCCGCAGCGTGTAGCGGCTAACGACGCCAGTTCTGTGTTGGTTTATAAATCTTCTTTGGCTTCCTGCGTAGTGTTCTTGTTTGGCCACCCCTCTTTTAATTTGCTGCTCTCGCAGTCTGGCCATTGTTGTAGATTCACAGTCATCACTTGGTTCTCGCAAAAGTCTCACTTCTCGTAGAGCATTCAGAATGTCAGCCTGGTCCATGGCGCGTCCGCCCTCCACAGTAGCGTCACCTGCGAGCTTGTCAGCCCGCTCATTTCCTTGTACTCCCGCATGCCCTGGCACGAAGATGAAACTAATCTTTGCCAGCCGAGACCGCTTCAGAGGCAGCAACCATTCTCTTCGGATCGACCCCTCCTCTATCCTCTTGATCATGTTCATTGAGTCGCTAAGGAAACAAGCCCTAGTGAATGTCTGTGTCTCGAGCCATGTTATTGCTTTACTTACTGCCATGATTTCCATGGTCAGGCTACTTGTGGTTTCAGTGAAAGCACCAGAGTCCTCTTTCACAATTCTCCCTCCGGCCCGAGCTGTAAAGGCCCATGAGCTTCTCACATGTTGGACGACCCACCCATCTGTGTAGATGACCGTGTCACCGTCTAGCGAATTCTCGAAAATCAACGCTTGTACTTCAGCCTCAACAGCAGCCGGATTTTCTTGTCTGCATTTTCTATCTAGTTGGATGCAAACTGAAAAGGATGTGCAGAAGTCTGTTGGCACTTGCACCCACTCCTCGCCAGGTTCTAAGTCCTCAAGTGAACACACCTGTTGAAGAATGTCTTCGGCTTGACCCATCTACGACCGTCCTCTTTTGAACCTGCTGCCCTTCACCTTCCTAATTTCACTATGCAGTCGATGTTGTGTGTTTGCGTTAAATTCTGAGGTAGGCGCGTGCCCTGCAAACTTGTATTCTCTCTTCTATGGTTGGAAAATCAAGAAGGTAGCGCATCGCCCTGCATGCTGTATCTCTTGTACATCCAAGAATAATGCGCATAGCTTCATTCTGTATCCTTTCTATCTGCTTATGGCTGAGGGCAAGAAACGCCGATAGCTGCGGAGTGTCAGACTAGGTTGGACTGGAGACGAGAGCGGTTGATTGTATCTGGTTGAGTGAATGCTGCTTGTTGAGAAGGGAGCCTGTTCGAATGTAGCTGACTGTATATCTGGTGTATGTGGATGTAAGTCGTAGATATTGATAGTATTTGTAACTGCTTATTGTATGATGACATGTATTTGTGAGTGGGTCCAGCATGTTACGTGTACGCCGAGTGAAATGGGCGAATAAAGTGATTGTTTCTGTGTTCGCTGCGTGTCCCGTTGAGTCATTATGTGACAGTGTATTGTTTCACATCTGTTAGTTGTAACGAGCTGTGTAGTTGTCCTGTAGGACCCTGACAATAGCTTCACTTTAAATGTGGGCGTGGTGGACCACTGTGGGCAATAGCTCACGGTGAGACTAAGGGTCCACACAAAAAGGGGGAGGGGGACCAGCTGGTCTGGGGTAACCGCCAAACCCACCCCATCCCCTTCCCCCCCCCCCCCTCCTCCCGCAAAAAAAAAATTCTTCAAAGTTTTCGCAAAAATAATGGATCTATTTTAGATACGTGAAAATTTTCTAACGCTAAACAATATCATCGAAGCTACAATTTTAAGTGTGAAATTTAAAGGAGAAGATGTACTGTTGCCTGGCATCCCAATGATTCCAACAGATATGCCATTCGAATTCAAACGTCTGCAGTTTCTAGATAGATAGATAGATAGATAGATAGATAGATAGATAGATAGATAGATAGATAGATAGACAGACAGACAGACAGACAGACAGACAGACAGACAGACAGACAGACAGGCAGGCAGGCAGGTAGGTAGGTAGGTAGATAGATTCCCCCGCCAGGGACTGGGCGAAGCCGGGCCGGGTCAGCTAGTTACAAATAAATATGAATCGTTTTTCCTTGACGCTACTGAAATTCATTCATTCAGCAACATGTCATTTGCAGAACCTTGCTCCCTTAACAACCTTAAGGAATACTTCTCGATCATAAGCAAGATGTCCCGCGTCCGATACACTAATCTGGAGATCATCTGTCACATCCTGCACTCATCTTCTCTGTGGCCTTTCTTCTTGGACAGATACCCCTCTATTATTTTCATGGTTGTTAGGGTTTCTTCGCAAGTTTTGCAGAAAGTAGCTTACCGTTGCTTTCCTTCTGGGCAGTGACTGTACTAGTCGGTAGCAATAGCCGTTGTCTCTACTGATGAGATCTGCCTATCGCCGCAGACCATAACCAACAACAATCTGTCAACTGCTCTCACACTCCATCCACCACCTGCTTCCATGGTTCACGTAATCCTGATGTATGAGTAGGGGGGGGGGGGGGCTAAACGGGTACTCCACCTTGCCCAAGAGTGTTCCCGTAGACTAACGAGGAAATGAGGCGTCTTACATCCTCTTTGACAGGGAACACCCCACACCGCTAACCGCAATATTTTTATACTTATTACAAATAAATATGAAGTTTCCCTTGACACCATTGAAATAGCATGAGACAAATTCTAGATGTCGGGTAGCATTCACAGAAGTAGAAATCAGAGGACACACTAGACCAGTGGTTCTCAACCTTTTTTGGCCCGTGCCCCCCTTCACCCTATTTTCATTACGTCATTCCTCCCCCTTTCGTATTTCCTACCTAAACCCCCCCCCCCCTTTTTTTTAGCACAATATACGTAATAATGGAAGCTAAATTTAATAACACATACTAAAACAAGTCTAGACGTCTACATAAAACGTGATTTGCGGGTTTACTTATGTTATAAAATGAATTTCAGAAGGGTGAGACGTACAGAACCGTAAAGTATAAACGGAAAAACAATATCAGGTAATCGGCAGGGGCGTCACTCGGGGGGTGCGGGCCGCACCGGGTGACACCATCAAGGGGTGACACCAAAATAAAAAAATTGCAAATTTGACAAAGCAGACATAGCAAAATAACAAAAATTTAACTTTGTCCGAGTTTGTCGAAGTTCTTTATTTATGTTTTACCTGAAGTATTGAAGTTATATTGTTCAATTTGTTTTCTTTCTTATGTCCTTATTAACTTTTTGACTTATTTTACAAACATTACTATATGCGATTATATATGGTACAGGAACACTCGGAAGAAGACCATGGTGAAAGTCTAGAGGGGTGACACCAAGAGTTTACCGCACTGGGTGACACCAACCCCAGTGACGCCACTGGTAATCGGTTCTTGTATTAACGCGATCTTTAAGTAATCTTCATTCCCCCCTGGAAACCGTGAAATCCCCCCCCCCCCCCTTCCCGGGAATTCCCCACCGGTTTAGAACCACTGCACTAGACAATCCTCATCATCCAGTGCCTTGCCACCCGGCGTGGGTAACCATGCTTCTCCACAAATCGATATCTCCGATGACATGGGTCAATTCGTGTGTGACTGCGGTTCCAACTTCACGGCAAAAGGTTGCCCCGTCATGCTCCATTCCTGTACCAGTGAATATCACGCAAATTGCTCCTCACTGCCCTATGTGAACAGTTGAACAGACAGGAGTGTCGATAAACCAACAGCCCGCACAGGTATTCTATGCATAAGGCCGCTGTTGCCAGAATGGCAACACAAAAGTCCGCCACGAAAATAGTTTCATCGTCGATGGAAGCGGCAGTCACTAGAAAACCAGCAGCCACACATTACTGCATAAGGCAAACCCAGTTAGTTCAGCACCCGGGGCCACCATTTTCCCGAACATGCAGTTCCCTTCTATCATGACACAAGACTCAAGAATTTTCTCACATCTTTCTTTATTTCTCTGTCCACAAATCAGTCCGGTTGTCACATGTTCCAGTTTTTTTGTCTTCTCATAATGTCGCCCAAAAAATGAGTGCTTCTTTCTGATGTTTGTGATAAGTTTTTTTTTGTTTTTTGCGACTTAGCCTCCCCCCAAAACGTCCATATTGCTAATTTTTGCTGTTCGCAGGTCTCTCTGGCCTGGAGGTTACATGACTTTCTCCATAATCTCATATACTCTCGTAGTAACATGACGCTGCGCGAGAATTGGTAGCTGTTCTCTCCGCATCGGTAACTTAGGGGTATGTGAGCCTTTTGCTCAGAAAGCAATGGCACACTACTAAGCATAATCTTACCAAGAAATCAACAATCAGCTGAAAGATGCTGATGTTGACAGCGATGTCCTGTAAAGGATATGTGAACAAAAAAAAATTTTTTGTCAGCAATCTTATAAAAAAACCACTTTACCATGCGACTCCCACCAGTGATCCGGAGTTCGATTTCGGATTCAGTCAGGGATATGCATTATTGACGAGCTAAAACGAGAGTGAAACTCGAGACTAGTGCTTCCAATCTGATGTGGAAAGGCCCAAGATTCATACAGGAATACGATCAGCGTTGCAGTAGTGAGTTGTGCTCAATCTTCAAACCTCACATCCCGAGACAACCAAATAAACCAAGTAGGGGTGTGTCACTGTTACGATAGGGGTGTGTCACAGTTATGACTTAAAAGTTAATATGGTAGCAAACATGTTGTATTATACATCAAATTCAAGGGGGTTACATAGGGAAAACTACTGTTATAAGCCTATAGCAGATACGGGAAGTCGCTTAAGACGATTGATCATCCAATGGCACTTGATCAGTTAAGACTCAAAAATGGGTCCTTCAGTAGTCACTTCTACATGATTACAAACTGAACACACAAGACAAACTCCAGTTTTGATTAGATTTATTCAAAGTGGAAATGTACAGACATTGATATGAAATTACAACTGACATGAGACTGAACATAAACAAACAAAAATACAAATCCAAAGGGCGATTTTGAAACAAACAAGAAATGGCACAACTAGTCAATCAGACACAAGGGAAACAAGCCCACACATTCACTCAACACAAGGGAGGTATCATTGTTGCTGCTGGATTGTTCCTGTCAGGGGAGTGTTCACTGTCTGTTACAGAATAGGGGTAGGCTATTTTCATGTTTCCAAACCTGTACAGTACTAAACGGGATGTTTGACAACTGTCAATGGGACAAGAATGAAGCTAAGCGTCTTGTACAAGAGCTATCTGTTCTTCTATCGCCTTTTGTCTTACAATGGAGTATAGGTCCTCAACCTCTCATCAATGACATCTACTTAGAATATGAGGATCAGACACGATCCGTTTGCAGTTAAATTATGAGGAACTATCATCAATTGTACTCACACTACGAGGGACCATCATTACAAAGCTATGTGTAGGCAAACTATGAGAGATCAACATCAACTTTATGCGGGCAAACTATGCAAAATCATCATAACTATGAGTAGACAAACTATGAGAAATCATCATCAACTATGTGTAGTCAAACTATGAGAGATCAACTAAGTATAGGCAAACTATGAGAGACCATCATCAACTATGTGTAGGCAAACTATGAGAGACCATCATCAACTATGTGTAGACAAACTGTGAGAGACCATCATCAACTATGTGTAGTCAAACTATGAGAGACCATCATCAACTATGTGTAGTCAAACTATGAGAGACCATCATCAACTATGTGTAGTCAAACTATGAGAGACCTTCATCAACTATGTGTAGTCAAACTATGAGAGACCTTCATCAACTATGTGTAGTCAAACTATGAGAGACCTTCATCAACTATGTGTAGTCAAACTATGAGAGACCTTCATCGACTATGTGTAGGCAAACTATGAGAGATCAACTAAGTATAGGCAAACTATGAGAGACCGTCATCAACCATGTGTAGTCAAACTATGAGAGACCTTCATCAACTATGTGGAGTCAAACTATGAGAGACCATCATCAACTATGTGCAGTCAAACTATGAAAGACCTTCATCAACTATGTGTAGTCAAACTATGAGACCTTCATCAACTATGCGTAGTCAAACTATGAGAGATCAACTAAGTATAGGCAAACTATGAGAGATCAACTAAGTATAGGCAAACTATGAGAGACCGTCATCAACTATGTGTAGTCAAACTATGAGAGACCATCATCAACTATGTGTAGTCAAACTATGAGAGATCAACTAAGTATAGGCAAACTATGAGAGACGTCATCAACTATGTGTAGTCAAACTATGAGAGACCGTCATCAACTATGTGTAGTCAAACTATGAGAGACCATCATCAACTATGTGTAGTCAAACTATGAGAGATCAACTAAGTATAGGCAAACTATGAGAGACCATCATCAACTATCTGTAGTCAAACTATGAGAGACCATCATCAACTATGTGTAGTCAAACTATGAGAGACCTTCATCAACTATGTGTAGGCAAACTATGTGAGAGACCATCATGAATCAAGTATAGTCAAACTACGAGAGAATCCGTGGATGGCCTGAAATCAAGATAGTTTCATATTTAGCGAGAGACACAATTATTACCAAGCAGAAAGGAGTATAAAATTTAAAAAAAACTCCCATAGGAGAATGGAGATGGAGGCAGCCACTGTGGCCCTGAGATAACTTTCCAATACCTCATCAATCACAGTAATTATTATCTCTGAATTTCATGTTTCTCCAGTTACAATACTTTAGCTTAGTGACATGATCCCTTGCATGGCTATATAGAAGCACAATTACCTCACCCCCTCGACATGATGATGATGAATGTACGGTATTATTATCTGCCAAAAGCGTACAAGAAACCACAACTCCATTTTTGGGGAAAGCTGACTGTCATTTATGGTGATAACTAACTGCACAGTAACCTCTGGAATACAGGATATGTGTAACACCCCGCGGAAACATCTATCCTTAGGCTTCCCTTGACCTCTCATTCCCATGACAAAGACAGAGACAAATTGACAGCAGACAACTTAAAATACATCACTCAATAATAATATAATTCTACGCATGTGTCAAGAGGTTAGATAAAAGACAAGAACAATGGTCAAGCCTGACATAAACTGGAGTGTACAACTTAATCATGTACATGTTTGTTTACAAGATTATCATTAGTTACAACGCATGAACAGATTATCATAAACACATTACAAGTTTCTACAACAAACATTTGCGTAACTGCAGCAGGACAAACAGGCCACATATACAGAAATATTTCATACAGCTCTCTTCTCTGACGTAGAATGGAACGAACGATCAAACGCAATTTATTTTCAAAGGGGTCACAAAGTGGGCATGCAGGCCCATATTACATTCTGCCCTTCCAATCACTCGTTTTTCATCCATCAATTAACTATTGTGCATGTTACAGTCACCTAGGGAAAAAAGCATTGTGAAATGAAAGATGTGAAAATAAACAATGCATATTAACATGATATGAGACAGGCAGGCACGCAGACATATGTACAAACGCACATGCATAAACACATACATACATACTTAACATCATTTACACAAACCCTCACAATTATGCACCCACTCAAAAACACATAAATGCAAGTACACAGACATGTTCAGAAAAATGGCAGCCGGCCGAGTGCTGAAATGCGTTGCCTTATGCAGTAATGTGTGGCTGCAAGTTTTCTAGTGACTGCCGCTTCTATCGACAATGAACTGTATTTTTTTGTGGCGGACTTTTGTGTTGGCATTCCGGCAGTGGCATTATGCATAGTATACCTGTGCGGGCTGCTGGTTTGTCAAGACTCCTATTTGTTCCATTTTTCAAATGGGAGAGTAGGAGCATTTTGTGTGATATTCACTGGCACAGGAACAAAGCATAATGGGGTGACCCTTTGCTGTTAAGTTGGAACCGCGACTAATTGACTAACACATATACCCACTCACAATCTTATACATACACAACTCTCTCCCATCTCTCTCGCACATGGAGTGGCATACGGGCATGGTGCCCATCTGCAACTCAAATAGGGTACAAATCATGCTGTGGAATTTGTTACAAAACCAGAGGATGGTACACTCTCTCCAATCAATAATTCAGACACCGACCCTTCTCGGTTTAAAAAACAAAATAAATCCCTTGCAATTTGAATTTAAAAGAGAGCAGTCTGCCGATGAAGCAAAATATTAACATTCAGAAAACCTGCCCACAAATAGAATAAATACTTGTATAGCATGTGAGACTGTTACAGATATTATGAGTGCCTTGCTAGTGCTATGAAGTTTGTGCACTGTGATGAAGTTCTCCGCCTGTGATCTATAGGGGAGCCTACCTCTATATACCATAAAACTGATCCAACATTTCTACAGAATCAACATTCATTCTGCATCAAAAACCCACCATATGTTCATGATGTCACGAGCGCAGTCAGCCCAGGGTGTGTCCCATGTCCATCATCAGGCTAACTGAGGGAGAGACTGATCACCAATTCCCCCATGCACTCAGGCCTTCAAATTGTGATGGCCCTAAGACATAGCATCTTTCTGCTTCCGTTTTTGTTTTTAACATCAACATAATTTTGAAAACACTTTAACAGTAAATGAACACTTAATGAGAGAAAACATCCTATACAGAACATGGGGAAATACTTCCACAGGAACACCCAAAAATGCACGGAGAAAAGTAGAAACAGAAATATATGTATATATAAAAGAAACCAACTTCAACAACCAACGAAGAATCCCAATATTGATGGCAGCAGTGGCAGTCTAGACTATGTGTCCGTCTGGCCTATCCTCAGAGTTCTTAGTGCCAGCCAGATCCTCTGCTTACTTCGCGCGGCACCATATTCTCCAAGCCATGATTAATCTGGTCTACCCCCACTATTCAAAGCGCGCTGGCCACATCTACCTTATCGTCTGATTAAGGCTGACACCATTCAGACCCAAAGAAAAAGAACAACAATGCTGTGGGGAGGAATTCTGAGGGCGTAAAATGCAGGAGAGAGAGAGAGACCAGGATCTGTCATGAGCCTGAGGTCCAAATAATCGTTACCCAAAGCAAAGTTCAAATCACTCAATCATCAGATCAATCAACAGACCAGGACAACTGTCAACTGCCATCTCACACAATCATTAAGAGAAGTCACTCAAACATTAACTATGTTGAATTGTCATTTACTGCCTATATAGTACCTTGCTGTGTATGGCAGGGGATTCTTGAGCCTGAGGAATTAAGGCCACCTGGCTAGTGCAGTCACCGCGAACTGTGCAGGGTAGGGTTTTCTTTTTTGCCACCGCCAGAAAAAACTCCACACCTTACCGAGGATTTGAACCCGGGTCTCCTGAAGGAGAATCCAGCATACTAGCCATTTGGCAAATCAACTCATACACTCTAAACCAACACAACCACTCCCACAATCACTAACTATACAACTATCAACCCACAACATCACACCCAACAACAAAAACAAAATAAATACAAACATTACACTTCACTCCCATCTTCCAACTAACAACAACTCCCCACACATGACAAAGAAACAGGAATCAAAATACAATTACCCATCATACAACACTGTACAATTTAATTTAAATGCAGATAAACGAATGAACACGAAATTAGCGAAGCATGAGCTGAAATGATACCACCAAGCAAATTAAGCACAACGATATTCTTTCTTCTCCCAACAGCATTAACTATGAAAGTAACAGTTATTATTCACAAATGATATCGTCCAGTATCCACAAAATTATCTTAAAGCTTTATCCCTCTCTCATTTACTCGTGTTTTATAATCCTGTTTCTGCCACAGGATGTCAAGGGAAAATAATGATGCGGTCTTGTATATTTGGCACATTTATCAAACAAACTTCTTTAAACACAGAAGCCCCAATTCATAGGCTGCATAATTTATTGCCTGGCATCTTTCACTCATTTCGTCAGGTGAATACTACATAGTTATATACCACACAAAGTGAATAAATGATTTATACTTGACTTTATTCACTTCTTGTGGTTTATAACACTGCATCTGACAAGAAGCGGTGAAATATGCTGGGTAGTAAATCGTGCAAACTATTGTTTATGGTTACTCTGTGTACATTAGCTAAAGGAATACATTATTTTACACTTCTTAAACATACAGATCATGATCCGTCTACACCCTTGTTGTACATCTTCCTCTCTTACCCACTATTCTGCCTTCTAGTAGTAGTCTTTGGTGCTTCTTGTGTCTCACAAAGTGGCTAAATCTCCGCTTCTATATTACTCAATCCTTCTTTGTGTTCTAATATTATCCATAACTTTGTCATGTTTCAATCCATCCAGTTCGTATTATTCTTCAACAATACCACATCGATATTGATACATGAAGCCCATAAGAGGGCACTCTCCCGCTGTTTATACTTCACCTCGACACCACAAAGGACAAGAGGAACATGATGAGATGAGATGAGAATACCACATCTCAAATACCTCCATTTACTTTTCATTACATTTATCATATCCAGTCCACGTTTTAGAACCTCCTCCAATTATCATTCAGGTTTTTGATCACACTATGTAGTCCTGTTGACTGGATGCAGATCATCACTGTTTTCACATCTATGCAGGAACTCATGCTTCAGCTCAGCATTCCCTAATCACATCTGGTAGAGCACATCTCTGCGAGTTTGGGCAGCCCTGAAGATGTATTCAGGGTTCTAAATTCATGTTCCACATCTGGTAGAGCACATCTCTGTGAGTTGGGCAGCCTTGAAGGATGAATTCAGAGTTCTGAATTCCTGTTCCACATCTAGTAGAGCACATCTCTGTGAGTTGGGCAGCTCTGAAGGATGTATTCAGGGTTCTGAATTCCTGTTCCACATCTGGTAGAGCACATCTCTGTGAGTTGGGCAGCCCTGAAGGATGTATTCAGAGTTCTGAATTCCTGTTCCACATCGACATTTGACTGTGTGGGAGACTCTAAGACAGTACAGATGACCAAGAAGTCTACAGTAGCCACTCCTTTGACCAAATATGGTACTTTCTTTCGCCTCTGGATTTGGTGCATTGAGTTGTCTATGTCTCTACCCCCCTTTCACTTAGGTTTACTGAATATAGATACCAGTTTTTGCTTACAAGTGTGATAATAGATAGCTGAACCATTCCATCCTGTTGCTAACTGTAGACAAGCCCTCCTGTTGCCAAGCGCAGACAAGTCATCATCTCGGTCATCCCCAGTAATTCCACAGTGGGATGGTGGCCACTGAAAGCAACAGCTGAGGATGTTTGGATGCTGGGCTGATGCTGGATACTTCACCCAGCAGATGTTCAGTAGAGGTTTGTATTGGAGAAACCTGCTTCCAGTGAAGAACCTACATGATAGTAGTTGGTCTGAGGTCGTGATGATTCTCAAAGCAGGCAGGAGAGCAACAGATCCAGCTCTGAAGCTGGAAGATTCTCAAAGTGGGCAGGAGAGCAACATATCCGGCTCTGAAGCTGGAAGATTCTCAAAGTGGGCAGGAGAGCAACAGATCCAGCTCTGAAGCTGGAAGATTCTTAAAGTGGGCAGGAGAGCAACAGATCCAGCTCCGAAGCTGGAAGATTTTCAAAGCGGACAGGAGAGCATCTGATTTGGTTCTGAAGCTGGAGGATTCTCAAAGTGGGCAGGAGAGCAACATATCCGGCTCTGAAGCTGGAAGATGTCTGTCCAGCTGAAAAGTCTTTCAGACGATCCTGCAATTATTATGTCTTTTGAAGACGCCAGTACGTCCAGTCTTGATTGACCTTTCTCTTGACCCATCTGTATAATCATGTATTTATTCTACTTGACACTATACTGGATTGTATCCTGGTGTGAGGATTGTATCCTGGTGTGAGGATTGTATCCTGGTGTGAGGATTGTATCCTGGTGTGAGGATTTTATCCTGGTGTGAGGATTTTATCCTGGTGTGAGGAAATGCAACCTAAGACTAAATGTCATGGCAGGGCAGACCAGGCCCTAAGTCTTGATCGCAACTGGTCTAGGATCGAAGCTCCAGCAGGCAGCCAGTTAAGAGCATTGCTTTGCTGATCCAGCAACTTGTCTTGTTCCAGATGTACTCATGTTACCTTTCCTCTGGAGTAATCTAGACAGGCTGAGAGAGGAACCATGCTGCATGAGCAACACAAAGTCTCTACAGTTCAGCCTAGGCTTTGTGTTGTGGAGAGGTAACTCCATCCATGATCAGGCTGTAGTTATTATGCCTTTTTTGAAGCACAATGTCACAAACTATCCTCTGTTAAGAGGCCAGGTGCCAGTATTCAACTGGGCTATATTTATCCCTAATCATATTATCAGTCAGCATCTTTACCTCCAGGCACCATAACAACCCATCCCCATTCCACAAACAAATACCTGGGGTACGTGACACATATTACCCAAAAAGAAGAAAAGAAGACTGAAACTAAGAAAAGAAAAGAAAAAATAAACTGACCGCGTCTTGCAAATATTCATGAGAAAAATATCTCTTTGTAATTGTTAAAAAAAATCATACACATTGAGAATTGTGAAAATTTTACAGAAAATTGTTAGCATAAATATCTGAAAACGTGATTGAATATTATTTCCATCTGTGATTATTCATCTTCAAAAATCAAGTTTTGTATATAAATAATTACTTCCATAAGCACAATTTCAAAAGCTTTACAGCAATACTGCAACAATAAAACCATTCAATAAAGCTTTTCTGTCTCTATTCATCCAACCATAAAATCAAATGTCTTTATCAACATGATTTATCCAACCAAAATTTAGAAAATGTTACAATACCAATGATACATATATGACAACTTGAGCTGTCGTTTCCATTTGAACTTAACCAATAACATTAAGTAATCAACAGTTTTCTTTCTTTTTACATGTAAGGGCGATTTAGAAAACTACAGCAATGCTGAAACAATAATTATGTACCAATTTCAAACAAGACTGCTTCTAAATGTACTTGCTAATCCACTCTTCGCCTTCTGCTAAGACAGATCTTGAACATTTTACAGCAATGCTGAAACAATAAATATATACCAACTCCAAACAAGACTGCTTATAATCGTACCTGCTCCACCACTCTTCTCCCTCAACTGCCAAGTTGGAAGTGATCAAGACGCTGTGATCCTTTCTATCAACTCTTATCAAATGAAGCTGACGATATGGCAAAGATGTTGTGAACACGATTCACAATCTCGCACACTGCATTTGAAACACAGCTGCTGATGATTTGACAGTCGACCATCTTGGTTGAATTTCATACAATGCTATACAACCTCCAGAAAGTCATGGCAAACTACTGAATGTAACCTTACCTAATAAATCACCAACAGCCACGACATGCTGGGCTTTAAAGGACATGCAACTAGCTTTTAGACAGCTTTGCGCTGATTTTCATATAATGGTACGAGTGTCACTTGTTCAGAAAGTAACGGCAAACTACTGAATGTAACCTTATCTAATAAATCACCAACAGCCACGACATGCTGGGCTTTACAGGACATGCAACTAGCTTTTAGACAGCTTTGCGCTGGTTTTCATATAATGGTACGAGTGTCACTTGTTTAGAAAGTAATGGCAAACTACTGAACGTAAATGTGCCAAGAGATCACAAACAGACAAGAAATGCTGAGGTTGACTGCGACATACTATAAAGGATATGCAACTAACTGTAAAAAGTATGATTTTGTCCAGCATGTTACGCTTTCTACTACACCTTTCTCAGTCTTCTCTATCTTTCTGGCAAAATATTTACCCCCACACAAGGCTAATTTTCTTCATGCCAGCTCTTCTCTTGATCCACCTAATACATTTCATTTGCTGTATCCTTATGGTTTTGATTGTTGATTCAGCCAAGCCTGCAGCTGTCAATACCTCAACATTCATTTTCTCTCTCTCTCTCTCTCTTCCCCCCCCCCCCCCCCCCCCCCAAGATCATTCTAGACTCTCTTCTTATCAACAAAAACATCACTGTTTACAGTTTCCCTACAATTTCATTACTCACTGCAACAATTTCATTTGTCATTCCCATATTTAATTTCTCTTTGCCACAATTTCATTACTCGCTGCCATAATTTAACTTCACATTACCATAATTTCATGACTCACGATTCCTATAATTTAATGACTCATTGCCACGATTTCATTATTCATCATTACCATCATGTCACTACTCACTGCCCTGAATTTGCACCCACACACAACAGGCCACACTAAGACTCAACCAGCAAGACAAAATACTCAATGTAAAGTAGTATTTTCATGATTTCTATAACCCACATTTTCACCCAAAACAGGAACCACCTGCAGCACTATGTATACTGACTCTGGAGCTTCAAGTACTGAAAATAGATCATAAAACAACATTATGTATACTATCTCTGGAGCTTCAAATACTGAAAATAGATCATGAAACAATATATGCTGAAATGTCTGCTAATTTGTGCACAATGTCTCTGTTAATTGCTGCATTATGGTAAAGGTGTTTGTTGTGGAGTTAATGTGAAGGTCATGAGTTAATGTTGTGCATATGTGTGGAAATGGAGTGGCAACAGTGGGAAATACTCACTATCTTGTACGAAAGAATGCATCAGGTGAACTTATATATATATAAATAATAACAACAGAGAGAGAGAGAGAGAGAGAGAGAGAGAGAGAGAGAGAGAGAGAGAGAGAGAGAGAGAGAGAGAGAGAGAGAGAGAGAGAGAGAGAGAGAGAGAGAGAGAGAGAGGAGACACACAGAGGGGAAGAGAGTGAGAAGAAACAAACAGAGGTGACAAGAGATAGAGAGAGATAGAGATAAACAGAGAGAGATAGAAACAGACACACACACAAAAAGGGAGAGAGAGACAAACAGAGAGAGAAAGTATACACAAGACCCCAGGTATAAGCGACCTGAACTTACCTGTATAACTAAGGAGGGCCCACGGGCAACGATGTCGGCTGGGATCTGACTAAGTGGGCAGTTCTCTATGGACATGATCTGGAGGTTTGCACAGAAGGCCAGCTCACTGGGCAGGCTATGTAGCTCCTGGTTGTCATTAATGTACAAGGACTCCAAGGATTCCAGGGCACCTGCCGTGGACACACAACACCAACATTTCAAACAAAATACAGACACAGAGGAGAACATTTGACAAATAGAAAAAAGCAGACATGAAAGACAGCTAGCTTGGAAACATGAACGGAACTACAATCGACATGAAAATCTGAGGGAAAGAGAGATAAGGGATGTCAGAGATATAAATGCCCTCAGATGTGTTCCATCATCTTGAAGAGGTAGAGAGGTTTACGAGCTATGCCGACAGCAGTGGAGCTACTGGTAGGGTCTCACATGTCAGACAGGTCAAGGGATAGGAACCAGAAGTAGAGAGACACAATCCTGCTGCCTTTAGGCAGAATGGAAACAGCCAAAGGGTAAAGCAAACCTGAAAATAAAAAATGCTTGTCAAAGTTCAAAGTCGGATGTATTCAGCCATGAGCTGACGAAACAGTGCCACAGAATTCACCACATGATATCACAAAGATATAAATGGATAGATAGTACCAACAGATGGTGAGGATGCAGGCTAGTTTGTTTCTTTAACTCCAATGCATTGGCTTTCCGATCACATGAGCCTCAAAAAGTGCTTGCGTATTTCGGGGTCAGGATGGTGTGGATAGTTTCCTGCCGGAGGAGGAACCAAAGTTCCATCTCTGCAGGGGCTGTACGAGTTGCAGAGCATTTAACCAAAAGCAGATTCACTTTCATTTACACAGGGACACATGTGTGTTACTTTCCCCGAGAGTAAATTTACTTTCATTTACATAGAAACATGTGTGTTACTTTCCCCGAGTGTAAATTTACTTTCATTTACACAGGGACACATGTGTGTTACTTTCCCCAAGAGTAAATTTACTTTCATTTACACAGGGACACATGTGTGTTACTTTCCCCAAGAGTAAATTTACTTTCATTTACACAGGGACACATGTGTGTTACTTTCCCTAAGAGTAAATTTACTTTCATTTACATAGAAACATGTGTGTTACTTTCCCCAAGAGTAAATTTACTTTCATTTACATAGAGACACATGTGTGTTACTTTCCCCAAGAGTACATTTACTTTCATTTACACAGGGACACATATGTGTTACTTTCCCCAAGAGTAAATTTATTTTCATTTACACAGGGACACATGTCTGTTACTTTCTCCAAGAGTAAATTTACTTTCATTTACACAGCAGCCAATTTCTGTTACTTTACCCAAAAGGAAAGAGCTTGCTTCACTCATATAGCAACAAATGTCTGTTACTTTTCTGAAGAGTAAAAAGTAACTTCCCTGACACAGCAACAGATTTCCATTACTTTTCAGAAGAGCAAACTCAACTCCCCTGACACAGCAACACATTTCCGAAGAGCAAACACAACTCCCCTGACACAGCAAAACACTTCTATGAGACTAAATGAAACACCCCCCCCCCCCCCCTTTAATACGCCCCAAGCAGCATTGGACATATAGTACCAGATCCATGTTTGTGAGACCAACCGGCACTCGGAGGCTGGTGTGGGTCCTGTAGCCTACCTATACTTCACAAGACATTCTTGCTATCCATCTGTCGTTCTGGGTCATCCAAAGAGCCCAGGCCAAGTTTACAAATCTGACTCTGCGTAACTGCAGATCCAACTCTTGACAAATAGCCAAGTGTCCAGCCACTATGCTCCGACGGCTCACACATTTCTATTCAATCAATCAATCAGGTGCCGTCTCCACAATGAAGGTTGGCTGCAATGGATCTCCAACATGGCCTCTCTCTCGCCTTGATTGTATATTCTGTCAGATTGATGTTCATCCTGCTCTTGATGCTATCTTCCCACTTGTATCATTGTCTACCTCTTGCTCGCTTGCCCTCAAGTGTGGTTTTTATAAGAGTGTTATGTCTTTTAAAAAGGCCGAAATATTTCACTTGCCTCTTTTTTATTTCTTTCATCAACTCTCTTTTCATTCCCAATTTTTCTAGAAACTGTATTTGATTACTTTTTTTTCCCATGAAATACGACATATTCTTCTGTATATCCACATCTCCAGGGCATCTATTTGACTTTCTAGTTGCTTATTCAATGTCCAGGCTTCCACGCTATTCCATACAATAGTGTTTAATATATTACTTTCTCCAAAAGGAATATACCTTCATTGTTGACACACGATGCGCAGACTCGAGAATAAACTTACCAATTTCTAGCGGCAGTGATGTCAGGTTGTTCTCACCAGCGCCTAGATACTGCAAATTCTTTAAAAACCTGGCGAGCAACAACAGTGATATCAACATTTCCAACAAATCAGGAAATAAAATGACGTGTCAATTTTTAAAAACAATTCTGGCAGTGCATATTACCATGTTAGCAGCCAGGCTGACAGGCAATTAGGCAGACACACATACATACATATGAATAAATACCTACATACATACTTAAATCATTTACACATTACCCACTCAATAACACAAATACACTCTCTCTCGCATACACATATACTCACTCACAATCACAAACTCACTAACAAAAATTTACTTTTACATACATTCTCTCTTTCTCCATCTCTCTCTCTTTTACGCCTATATATCCTCAAACATACATTCATACAAACAGCAAAGCACTAATGCCCATATATCCTCAAACATACATTCATACAAACAGCAAAGCACTAACGCCCATATATCCTCAAACATACATTCATACATACAGCAAAGCACTAACACCCATATATCCTCAAACATACATTCATACAAACAGCAAAGCACTAACACACACACACTCCTTCCCATACACACTTTCACATGCAAATACATAGTTGTACATCCACAGAATCACACACTCATACACACGTGCTTACACACATACATCTACCCACTCACAATCATAAACACACTAAATCATTCACTCATTCATACACTCTCTCTCTCTCACCCAAATATTTTCAACCATACCTAAAAACCACGCAGGCATACACACACTCCTCCATACAATCACTCAACTAATATACACAAACTCCCACACTTTCAAATACATATATTGACAACTGCCAATGAGAGAGACTAAGCCCTATACGAACAACCCCAGTGCAACGAAGCTGATCCTCTTGTCTTCTTTAAACACTGTAACCCTAGACCAAGAAGAGGACCCAACAGATCACACCCCAACAGCACCATCATCTGATATGGGACTTCCCTCATCCAGAAATAACAACCATCATCTGATTGGCCGTTCTTAGAATCTCGCCGGTTCTATAGTGAAACGCCATCATCATTTTTAGAAGCACCACATTCAAATGTCTATATGGAAGTCATCATGGCTAAATAAGTAAGAAAAGTCGTTCCTAAACATCCGGCGTGCTGATGCCAAGGTAGTGAGTTCAAGACCTACACCAGACAGCTGAACTAATCCTTTGACTTCTCAAATTTGACACGTAAATTACAAGTACCTCAGAAGTCGGAGTGGGTTCGTCTGATGGCGGTGACACTGGTAATAGGGAAAGCTAATCCACACGCAGTGAACTAGAAGCAGCAGCACGTGTATGAACTAAGTTTGAGTGATTGAGTTAAAAGCTAGCAAATGCCCCCCCCCCCCCACCAACTTTTTCCCCCAATGT
The DNA here is from genome assembly GCA_963921405.1 of Cepaea hortensis. NCBI lineage: Eukaryota > Metazoa > Mollusca > Gastropoda > Stylommatophora > Helicidae > Cepaea > Cepaea hortensis. The sequence continues at coordinate 9,100,026 of OY992892.1, forward strand.
TAATACTATCTAGTGTGTCATTCAATTACTATGTATTTTCTTTACCTCTATGATTGCCCATCAATACCCATGAACGTACTTCTCAGAATATGTACTGCATGTGTGGGTTTTAGCGTGTTCAGTACTTCAAATCCAGCCCAATCTTTCTGTCCAAGATTTTCTCAGCAATTTTCAACAGCATTTCAATTCTAGATTTTTCATGCAATCGTTCCATTCAGTATCTCACAGCCAAATATCGCTGCTGGATATATGTACTCTCTAACCAATCACAGCCATTGGTTTTGAAAATTAACATGTATTATGTCAAAATAAAAATGTATTATGTCAAAATAAAATGTATTACCTCAAAATTAAAATTATTACGTCAAAATTAAAAAGTATTGTCAAAATTAAAAAGTATTGTCAAAATTAAAATGTATTATATCAACATTAAAATGTATTACAACATTTTCCAGTGTACCCTTGTCTGCTTGTAATGAAAATCAAATAAAATGCATACCCAATAGTTCTTGGCAATGAAGTCAACTGATTGGACTGTACAATCAGTTTCTGTAGTTCTTGTAACAGACCTAAGCACAACAGAAAAACATGGCAGTCAGTGATGGGTTACTGAGACAATGTGGATTGTGACGATGTATATGACATTTGGCCAAGAGAGATATATATATAATGGGTTGCTGATACAATATAAATTATGACAATGGATGTGACATTAGGTGAAGAGATATATCTAATGGGTTACTGAGACAATGTGGATTGTGATGATGGATGTGACATTAGGTCAAGATTTATATGTGAGTGGCACCTTGCTGTCTTTACAGACAAAAGTATGTGGATTGGAATTAGGCCAGAATTCCATCGCAAAATGCCTAGGCATGGATTCAGAGAACGTGTGTTGCCCATGCAGCATGATCACTCTCTCGGCCTTGCCTACTCCAGAGGAAAGGATAACCAGTACGTCTGGAACAAGGTAGTCTACAGATGCTGGCGACTCAGCATCAAACCTCCAAGAGCAGGAGGTGGGTAGCGGCCAGGCCCTCACATCCGAGGGATTTGACTTAGAGGCGTACAGCCATATCCCTCAGCCAAATGCCTTATACCAAGTGTCTGGACTTGTATGAGTGTGTACTACTGTCAGACTCCCCACATTGTCTATAGTGCGGATCCCACGACCGGTGAGAATCGGCCCACTGGAGATATTCCTCATCTATGTTGCGAACAAATGGTTGCAGATACAATATAAATTGTGACAATGGATGTGCCATTAGGTGAAGAGATATTTCTAATGGGTTACTGATACAATGTGACCTGTGACGGTGGATGTGACATTTTGTGTGTGTTGCATTTCCCTTACAGGATGTTGCAGTCAAGACCAGCATTTTTCAGCTGCTGTTGATGTACTAGGCAAGATTACGCTCAGTAGTTTGCCATTGCTTTCTGAGCGACATTAGGTGAAACGATATATATAATTAAACAGTCAGGTATATGTGGCTTCTGTGAGTGAGTAAGCTTTACTGAAATGCCTTCAATAATGACGTCTGTGCATGGAAGTAGTGTGTGCCTGGAAGAAGTGTGTGCCTGGAAGAAGTGTGTGCCTGAAAGTAGTGTGTGCCTGGAAGTAGTGTGTGCCTGGAGGTAGTGTGTGCCTGGAAGTACCGTGTGCCTGGAAGTACCGTGTGCCTGGAAGTACTGTGTGCCTGGAAGTAGTGTGTGCCTGGACGTAGTTTGTGCCTGGAAGTAGTCTGTGCCTGGAAGTAGTCTGTGCATGGAAGCAGTGTGTGCATGGAAGCAGTGTGTGCCTGGAAGCAGTGTGTGCCTGGAAGTAGTGTGTGCCTGGAAGCAGTGTGTGCCTGGAAGCAGTGTGTGCCTGGAAGTAGTGTGTGCCTGGAAGTAGTGTGTGCCTGGAAGTAGTGTGTGCCTGGAAGTAGTGTGTGCCTGGAGGTAGTGTGTGCCTGGAAGTAGTGTGTGCCTGGAAGTAGTGTGTGCCTGGAAGTAGTGTGTGCCTGGAAGTAGTGTGTGCCTGGAAGTAGTGTGTGCCTGGAAGTAGTGTGTGCCTGGAAGTAGTGTGTGTAGACTCATGGCGATTACTTTGAAGGTGATGAGGATTCAAGACCTCCATATGAGTCATTATATTTTCTCTGGCCATAAGTCCAATATTTTTGTTCAGGCCTCTTGGACAGTGTAAACTGTCACAAATATAACAAACTGTTACAAATATAGGATACACAACCTGAACTGTCACAAATACAACATACACAACTTGAACTGTCACAAATATAACATACACAGCTTGAACTGTCACAAATACAACATAAACAGCTTGAACTGTCACAAATACAACATAAACAGCTTGAACTGTCACAAATACAACATAAACAGCTTGAACTGTCACAAATACAACATAAACAGCTTGAACTGTCACAAATACAACATAAACAGCTTGAACTGTCACAAATACAACAACAGCTTGAACTGTCACAAATACAACATACACAACTTGGCCCATTATACATACAACATACACAACATGAACTGAACTGTCACAAATACAACACACACAACATGAACTGTCACAAATACAACACACACAACTTGAACTGTCACAAATACAACATACACAACTTGAACTGTCACAAATACAACATACACAACTTGAACTGTCACAAATACAACATACACACTGTGAACTGTCACAAATACAACATACACACTGTGAACTGTCACAAATACAACATACACAATGTGAACTGCCACAAATACAACATACACAAAGTGAACTGTCACAAATACAACATACATAATGTGAACTGTCACAAATACAACACATACAACTTGAACTGTCACAAATACAACACACACAACTTGAACTGTCACAAATACAACATACACAACTTGAACTGTCACAAATACAACACACACAACCTGAACTGTCACAAATACAACACACACAACATGAACTGTCACAAATACAACATACACAACTTGAACTGTCACAAATATAACATACACAACTTGAACTGTCACAAATACAACATACACAACTTGAACTGTCACAAATACAACACACACAACCTGAACTGTCACAAATATAACACACACAACCTGAACTGTCACAAATATAACACACACAACCTGAACTGTCACAAATATAACACACACAACTTGAACTGTCACAAATACAACATACACAACCTGAACTGTCACAAATATAACACACACAACTTGAACTGTCACAAATACAACATACAAAACTTGAACTGTCACAAATACAACATACACAACCTGAACTGTCACAAATATAACACACACAACTTGAACTGTCACAAATACAACATACACAACTTGAACTGTCACAAATACAACATACACAACTTGAACTGTCACAAATACAACATACACAACCTGAACTGTCACAAATATAACACACACAACTTGAACTGTCACAAATACAACATACACAACCTGAACTGTCACAAATATAACACACACAACTTGAACTGTCACAAATACAACATACACAACTTGAACTGTCACAAATACAACATACACAACTTGAACTGTCACAAATACAACATACACAACCTGAACTGTCACAAATATAACACACACAACTTGAACTGTCACAAATACAACATACACAACTTGAACTGTCACAAATACAACATACACAACCTGAACTGTCACAAATATAACACACACAACTTGAACTGTCACAAATACAACATACACAACTTGAACTGTCACAAATACAACATACACAACTTGAACTGTCACAAATACAACATACACAACTTGAACTGTCACAAATATAACACACACAACTTGAACTGTCACAAATACAACATACACAACTTGAACTGTCACAAATGCAACATACACAACTTGAACTGTCACAAATACAACATACACAACATGAACTGTCACAAATATAACATACACAACTTGAACTGTCACAAATACAACACACACAACCTGCACTGTCACAAATGCAACATACACAACTTGAACTGTCACAAATGCAACATACACAACATGAACTGTCACAAATATAACACACACAACTTGAACTGTCACAAATACAACATACACAACTTGAACTGTCACAAATGCAACATACACAACTTGAACTGTCACAAATACAACATACACAACATGAACTGTCACAAATATAACATACACAACTTGAACTGTCACAAATACAACACACACAACCTGAACTGTCACAAATGCAACATACACAACTTGAACTGTCACAAATGCAACATACACAACATGAACTGTCACAAATATAACATACACAACTTGAACTGTCACAAATGCAACATACAAAACATGAACTGTCACAAATATAACATACACAACATGAACTGTCACAAATACAACACACACAACCTGAACTGTCACAAATGCAACATACACAACTTGAACTGTCACAAATGCAACATACACAACATGAACTGTCACAAATATAACATACACAACATGAACTGTCACAAATATAACATACACAACTTGAACTGTCACAAATATAACATACACAACATGAACTGTCACAAATATAACACACACAACATGAACTGTCACAAATATAACATACACAACTTGAACTGTCACAAATATAACATACACAACCTGAACTGTCACAAATGCAACATACACAACTTGAACTGTCACAAATGCAACATACACAACTTGGTCCATTATATATAAAATACACACAACATGGACTATCATCTGTAATAAATGCAACATACACAACATGGTCCATTATACATACAACACACACAACATGGACTGTCATCTGTAATAAATATAACATACACAGCATGCAATATACATAAATTTAATAACCGTCACAAATACAACATACAAAACGTGAACTGTCAAAAATACAATATTCACAACTTGAACTGTCACAAATACAACATTCACAACTTGAACTGTCACAAATGCAACATACACAACATGGTCCATTATACATACAACACACACAACATGAACTATCATCTGTCACAATTACAACATATACAACATGCAATATACACAAATTTAACAATCACAAATACAACACACACAACACGAACCATCACAAACACAGCAAACATACCAATTTCCTGTGGCAATGATTCCAATCTGTTTTCTTCCAGATCCAACACACGCAACTTTTTCAAGTTCCCAATGTTCGCTGGTAATCTCTGAAACAGATACACAAGGAAACAAATATCACCCAATGTCCACTCAATTCAAAATCTTTGTCTAACTGCCTGTGTAGGGGGTTAAACCCGCCACCTTGGCATCAGTAAACTTTAAGAGCGAGGCGTTCCCATCCATTCAGTCATGCTGACCTACACTCATGACTTGTTTTATATTTTATACATGCATTTATAACAGAGTCATATATGCTGTAACATAATACTATATGCTGGAACATAGTCATATATGCCATAAGTCATATATGCCATAACATAGTGCTATATGCCGTTAACATAGTGCTATATGCCGTACCAGTCACTTATGTCGCAACATATGGAGAGAAAGAAAAAAGATGAGACAGTCTTTCACGAAACAGAGACCATTAACTGATGACAAAAATTAAACAGACGGCAGGTTTTGTGAGGAGAAACACACTTGAAAACCTAGTGACAACTGGCAAACTTGACATGAAAAGAACAAGGGAAAGACAAAGAGATACATACCTGGATGCTTTAGGCACATGGCATAGATGAGACAAGAACACGACCGAATCCAAGACTGGTGATAGCAAGAGATGGCGCACCTTATCACCACCAACACCTATTGGTGTGGCATATGATGATGATGAACCAAGACCTAGTTATGTGAAGTCTACTCTGTGTGGATGTAAATGCTGAATGATGGATAATCTTCTTCTTCTTCTTCTTCTTCTTCTGCGTTCATCCTGAATTTTGTGTGTGTGTGTGTGTGTGTGTGGGACAATTGCCTTGTACATGTTTACAGAAGAGCTGCGAAATTTGCAGCTTTCAGCCGACACATCTGACTTCTTCAGGCCTTTGTTGACCGGGTTAACCTTCCCGGTGATGGGTAATCCAATGGTGAAGGAACTGAAGGCAGTAGAGACAAATATTGAGATACCGGCAGCTGCAGTCTACCACAGGCTTGACATAACCACATAAGTCAGAACAGACACAAGACTACAAGACTCACCCTCAAGGCATTGTTGCTCAGGATGAGAACCTCCAGCTTCTGCAGGTTCTGAATGTCATCTGGAATTTTGGTCAGTTGGTTAGTCCCCAAGTTGAGCTCTACCATGTTCTGCCAGCTGCCCATGTCTGAGAACAGATACCAGTGACAAGCTCAAGGATTATGCTTAGTAAGGTGGCTTTAGAGGTCATGGATTGTGGAATTGTATGGATTTTTTGCCCTGGCCATGAGGGAGTGCGGAGTAATGAACAGGCTGATAGGCTAGCAGGGAATGCCCCTCTTGGTGATAGTTTACCTATGGACAAGGGAGAGGTGGTCGTGCGCCTGTGGGACCAGGTGGAGAAGGTGGGGGAACAGATTGAGAACCTGTACGTGGAAAGAATGAAATTGTGGGGGTTTGGCAGAGGTTCTGGAAAAATCTCAAAACAGAGGGAAGACCAGAAGAACTTTCAATCAGATAGCGGTGGGAATGATTAGCAGTATGACTCTTCGCTGGCCTTTGAACGAAGGGATGGATCGCGTATGAGAATGTCTTGAGTTCAGTGATGTCAGTTCTTAGCTCAACTTAACTCAACTCTAAGTGACAAGCATTATCATGGTGTTGCCTTCCTGGCTGCAGCAACACAGTGGTTAGTCTCCTAGCTTGGCCAGACAGAGGCCCAGGTTCAATCCTCAGCTGTGGCAGGATTCTTGTTCTGACTTGTACAGAGCTAGGGTTTGAACCAGCCTCATAATTAACATGGCATGAAAGGTAGTGAGCAAGAGAAATGGCCACCCCAACCGGATTATTTGAATGCCAACACTTTGTAGCCCAGCAGCAGGGACAATCTTTACCTTAGCTCCCCTGCTGGGTGTTACATTAACCCAAACTGTCCCTAGTGATTCATTTAAAGCTTTCTGTCTTAAAGTAGAACATCTAACCTGCTCCGCTCCAGCTACTACACAAACTCCCGTCACAAACATTTACTACTATAACTTAGTAATTCAACAGATCAGCCTCATTGCACATCGAACCATTCAGTTCATAAGTGCTCAGATCCCTTCCTCAGTAAATCCCGCAGCGTGTAGCGGCTAACAACGCCAGTTCTGTGTTGGTTTATTAAACTTCTTTGGCTTCCTGCATAGTGCTCTTGTTTGGCCACACCTCTTTTAACTTGCTGTTCTCGCAGTCTGACCATGGTTGTAGATTCACAGTCATCACTTGGTTCTCACAAAAGTCTTACTTCTCATAGAGAGTTCAGTATATCAGCCTGGTCCATGGCTCGTCTGCCCTCCAGAGTAGCCTTACCCACAAGCCAGTCAGCCTGACCACAAACAAACAAAGTATTTTCCGGCTGCCCTCGCTGAGCTAGAAAAGCCAAACTACTCATTTACCATCATTGTTGTTCATAATAATCTTTACTCACGACTACGAATGCAATAAAAATGTGGTCGGCATTTGTTTATGCCGTCATAATTTACCACTGTTTTTGTAGTACAAAACTAGCGTTTGTGGCTTGGGGGATAGTGAGACACAGTAAACAAAAATAGGAACTGTATTTGTCACATACAGGGTAAATACAAGTAAATAATAAAGGACTCTTTAACACACCTTAAGGCTAACTGGGCATATGGTGTTAGACCCATATAAGGATAAACTGACACTCAGTGGTGGCACAGTCTGTATCAACCCAGCCTCTTTTATTCCCCAAGACATTTCCCAGTACCCATCTTAAGATGGGTCAACCTTGGAGCCCCAGATCAATTTAAAAATCCACCCTGGTATGAATTCAAACCTACGAGCTTTGGACTGGTAGGTGAGCCTCTAACAACCATGCCAGCATGGCCCCTTACTTACAGGCCACATACCTGTATTGCCTGGCAAACAGCACACAAGTCATGACAACACACACAAACTAAGATAGAGAAAACTCACCACAATCTAAGATATAGTGGAGAGAGAAACTCACCACAATCTAAGATTTAGCGGAGAGAGAAAACTCACCACAATCTAAGATATAGTGGAGAGAGAAACTCACCACAGACTAAGATATAATGGAGAGAGAAACTCACCACAGACTAAGATGTAACGGAGGGAGAAACTCACCACAGACTAAGATATAACGGAGAAAGAAACTCACTAGAGACTAAGATATAACAGACAGAGAGAAACTCACCACAGACTAAGATGTAACAGAGGGAGAAACTCACCACAGACTAAGATATAACGGAGAAAGAAACTCACCAGAGACTAAGATATAACGGACAGAGAGAAACTCACCACAGACTAAGATATAACGGAGGGAGAAACTCACCACAGACTAAGATATAATGGAGAAAGAAACTCACCAGAGACTAAGATAACGGACAGTGAGAAACTCACCACAGACTAAGATATAATGGAGGGAGAAACTCACCACAGACTAAGATATAACGGAAAAAGAAACTCACCACAGACTAAGATATAACAGACAGAGAGAAACTCACCACAGACTAAGATATAACAGAGAGAGAAACTCACCACAGACTAAGATACAACGGAGAGAGAATCTCACCACAGACTAAGATACAACGGAGAAAGAAACTCACCACTAAGATATAACGGAGAGAGAAGCTCACCACAGACTAAAATATAATGGAGAAGGAAACTCGCCACAGACTAAGATATAGCGGAGAGAGAAACTCACCACAGATTAAGATATAGCGGAGAGAGAAACTCACCACAGACTAAAATATAGTGGAGAGAGAAACTCACCACAGACTAAGATATAACGGAGAGAGAAACTCACCACAGACTACGATATAGCGGAGAGAGAAACTCACCAGAGACTAAGATATAACGGACAGAGAGAAACTCACCACAGACTAAGATATAACGGAGGGAGAAACTCACCACAGACTAAGATATAATGGAGAAAGAAACTCACCAGAGACTAAGATAACGGACAGTGAGAAACTCACCACAGACTAAGATATAATGGAGGGAGAAACTCACCACAGACTAAGATATAACGGAGAAAGAAACTCACCACAGACTAAGATATAACAGACAGAGAGAAACTCACCACAGACTAAGATATAACGGAGAGAGAAACTCACCACAGACTAAGATACAACGGAGAGAGAATCTCACCACAGACTAAGATACAACGGAGAAAGAAACTCACCACTAAGATATAACGGAGAGAGAAGCTCACCACAGACTAAGATATAGCGGAGAGAGAAACTTACAACAGACTAAGATATAGCGGAGAGAGAAACTCACCACAGACCAAGATATAACGGAGAGAGAAACTCACCACAGACTAAGATATAACGGAGGGAGACACTCACCACAGACTAAGATATAACGGAGAAAGAAACTCACCACAGACTAAGATATAATGGACAGAGAGAAACTCACCACAGACTAAGATATAACGGACACAGAGAAACTCACCACAGACTAAGATATTGCGGAGAGAGAGAAATTCACCAGACTAAGATATAGCAGAGAGAGAAACTCAGCACAGACTAAGATATAGTGGAGAGAGAAACTCACCACAGACTAAGATATAGTGGAGAGAGAAACTCACCACAGACTAAGATATAGCGGAGAGAGAAACTCACCACAGACTAAGATATAGTGGAGAGAGAAACTCAACACAGACTAAGATATAACGGAGAGAGAAACTCACCACAGACTAAGATATAACGGAGAGAGAAACTCACCACAGACTAAAATATAATGGAGAAGTAAACTCGCCACAGACTAAGATATAGCAGAGAGAGAAACTCACCACAGACTAAGATATAGCGGAGAGAGAAACTCACCACAGACTAAGATATAGTGGAGAGAGAAACTCACCACAGACTAAGATATAACGGAGAGAGAAACTCACCACAGACTAAGATATAACAGAGAGAGAAACTCACCACAGACTAAGATATAATGGAGAGAGAAACTCACCACAGACTAAGATATAGCGGAGAGAGAAACTCACCACAGACTAAAATATAACGGAGAGAGAAACTCACCACAGACTAAAATATAATGGAGAAGGAAACTCGCCACAGACTAAGATATAGCGGAGAGAGAAACTCACCACAGACTAAGATATAGTGGAGAGAGAAACTCACCACAGACTAAGATGTAACGGAGAGAGAAACTCACCACAGACTAAAATATAATGGAGAAGTAAACTCGCCACAGACTAAGATATAGCAGAGAGAGAAACTCACCACAGACTAAGATATAGCGGAGAGACAAACTCACCACAGACTAAGATATAACGGAGAGAGAAACTCACCACAGACTAAGATATAACGGAGAGAGAAACTCACCACAGACTAAGATATAGCGGAGAGAGAAACTCACCACAGACTAAAATATAACGGAGAGAGAAACTCACCACAGACTAAAATATAATGGAGAAGGAAACTCGCCACAGACTAAGATATAGCGGAGAGAGAAACTCACCACAGACTAAGATATAGCGGAGAGAGAAACTCACCACAGACTAAAATATAGTGGAGAGAGAAACTCACCACAGACTAAGATATAGCGGAGAGAGAAACTCACCACAGACTAAGATATAGTGGAGAGAGAAACTCACCACAGACTAAGATATAGCGGAGAGAGAAACTCACCACAGACCAAGATATAGCGGAGAGAGAAACTCACCACAGACTAAAATATAGTGGAGAGAGAAACTCACCACAGACTAAGATATAACGAAGAGAGAAACTCACCACAGACTAAGATATAGCGGAGAGAGAAACTCACCACAGACTAAGATATAGTGGAGAGAGAAACTCACCACAGACTAAGATATAACGGAGAGAGAAACTCACCACAGACTAAGATATAATGGAGAGAGAAACTCACCAAGTGGCAGTGCAGACAGCTGGTTGTCCTTCATGTTGAGTTTCGTCAGGTGCTTGGCACGAGAGAATATCCCTAGAGGAATGTTGTTCACTCGATTGTGCTCCATGTTTAAGGACTGAAAACAGATCAAAAGCAGACAGACTATCACACAACAAATAGCCACACTCAATGACTAAGCTTCAGAAAACTATAACAACAAATATTCACACTCAATGACTATGTTCATAAAACTATGACAAATATTCACACTCAATGACTAAGTTGAGAAAACTATAGCAACAAATATTCACTCTCAGTGACTAAGTTTAGAAAACTAACAAATATTCACACTCAACGACTAAGCTTTAGGAAACTATAAACCACTTGTCAGACACTCAGCATCACCCAATTATGTGCACAATGAGGTAGTGTGGTAGAGACGTTACTATGTTTACCCCTGAATTAATAGCAACAGTTCAAATCCCATCATCAAAACAGGCATTTTTTAAAATAACCACTGGTGTCTAATAACACATATCCCCCGATCTCTTGATTAATGAAACCGGATGCCTAGTCTTACCAGATAAGGGCAAATAATAGGAGGCCCCCATGTGCAGTTGGAATGGCAAAGAGTAGGCTGTAAAGTTACCACCCTGGCAAAATTGTTAGGGAACAATACCTACCGACACGTAGGTATTGAATTACATTGGATAAAATCTGTCTAGTCTAGAGGAAGTAAAGCTAACACAAATGCATGGCCAAATCAGATTTGCCGATCTCTGAGCTAGAGATATGCATAACCAGGTGTAACAAATCTGCCTCGACAGAGAGGAATATGTTTGCTTGTCTACAGGTCCGGTCCAACCCAATGCTGAGAGGGAAATTCTGGGCTATAAAAAGGACATACTGTATCCATGAACATTCCAGAGAGTGGATTCTCTGGAGTTTTATTGCTATTTTTCATGCAATTATGAAATTTATATCATGACTTGAATGTCTATCACAGAGATTTCTACAGGCTGTTTGTAAAGTCTCACTATACTTTGTATGTAGAACAAATTTGAAAAATAAAGTACATGTCATAAAAAAAATTTCCTCCCCAGTCCATAGTGAAGCAATATGCAGCAAATGGCTGTCGTCTGCTGGAGTTATTCTTTGCACTCCAAACAGAATGGTGTTATCAACGGAAGAAAGAATTTTTCAGATTTGTTCTACATACAAAGTGTAGTGAGACTTACCAAACACCTTTTACACCCTTACATTTCTTTCTATTTGTATACATTTCTGTTTGTAAGAGAAAGACATAGGAATTGTGTTGCAGAGCTCTTCTGCCCCTCTCCAAGCCCAGAAAACAGTGGAGTGGGAAAGACCAGTACTGCAACTGCACATCTGCAGGTAGCATGTCCTTGGCGGGACGCCGCGTTCAACCCCAACACCAAGTTGATACTTTAGGCAATTTTATGTTCAGCAGTTTGCCAGTGCTTTCTGAACGAGAAGACAATGTTTGAAGCCCAACTAACTGATGTAGAGATTAATCCCTCCATCCCGCTGCCAGTGAACAGGATGTTGAAGAACTCTAGCGTGTTGATCCTTTCGGCCAGGCAGATTGCCAGAGAGGCTTATTAGTATGTAACCAGGTCATGATTCACCACAGCACACACAGACTGGCCTGGGTTGTCAATATTCCCTCCGTAAATTTCAGGCCTAAGCTGTCAATGTTCCCTCCATGAGTTTCAGACCTAGGTTGTCAATGTTCCCTCCATGAGTTTCAGACCTAGGCTGTCAATGTTCCCTCCATGAATTTCAGACATAGGTTGTCAACGTTCCCTTCATGAGTTTCAGACGTAGGTTGTCAATGTTCCCTCCATGAGTTTCAGACCTAGGCTGTCAATGTTCCCTCCATGAGTTTCAGGCATAGGTTGTCAATGTTCCCTCCATGAGTTTTAGACCTAGGCTGTCAATGTTCCCTCCATGAGTTTCAAACCTAGGCTGTCAATGTTCCCTCCATGAGTTTCAGACCTAGGTTGTCAATGTTCCCTCCATGAGTTTCAAACATAGGTTGTCAATGTTCCCTCCATGAGTTTCAAACATAGTTGTCAATGTTCCCTCCATGAGTTTCAGACATAGGTTGTCAATGTTCCCTCCATGAGTTTCAGACCTATGTTGTCAATGTTCCCTCCATGAGTTTCAGGCATAGGTTGTCAATGTTCCCTCCATGAGTTTCAGACCTAGGCTGTCAATGTTCCCTCCATGAGTTTCAGACCTAGGTTGTCAATGTTCCCTCCATGAGTTTCAGACATAGGTTGTCAATGTTCCCTCCATGAGTTTCAGACCTAGGTTGTCAATGTTCCCTAAATGAGTTTCAGGCATAGGTTGTCAATGTTCCCTCCATGAGTTTCAGGCATAGGGTGTCAATGTTCCCTCCGTGAGTTTCAGACGTAGGTTGTCAATGTTCCCTCCATGAGTTTCAGGTGTAGGGTGTCAATGTTCCCTCCATGAGTTTCAAGCCTAGGCTGTCAATGTTCCATCCATGAGTTTCAGGTACCTCACTGTCAACAGGACCCAACCCAGCAAAATGACTAACTAACCAACAATACACAACTAAGAAAACAATGCAAACTAACAAAAACAAAGCAACCAACAACAATGATAACTAAAGAAAGTACAACAATGCCCTCCATACTTACATACACAGAACAAAACTGGGATGGGCCGCCGGTGGGATATTTTTCAAACTTGTTCCTGGATAACGTGATGCTGGTCAGTTGAGTCAAACTGGACAAAAGTCCCTCCTGGTGGTAACAGAATTCAGACAAATCAAATCAAATCAAATCAAATCAACTTTATTAGGGTCACAAATTGGGCGCGCAGGCCCGTCTTACATTCGGCCCTTCCAATCACTCACATGACTCAATGAATATTACTTAATGAATAAAGCACACACTAAACTATTACTCAATGAATAGAGCACACACTAAACTATTACTCAATGAATAGAGCATGCACTAAACTATTACTCAATGAATAGTGCATGCACTAAACTATTACTCAATGAATAGAGCATGCACAAAACTATTATTCAATGAATAGAACATGCACTAAACTATTACTGAATGAATAGAGCACACACTAAATTATTACTCAATGAATAGAGCACACACTAAACTATTAATGAATAGCGCACACACTAAACTATTACTCAATGAATAGAGCACACACTAAACTATACTCAATGAATAGAGCACACACTAAACTACAAACAGGACAAAAGTCCCTCCTGGTGGTGACAGAATTCAGGCACATTACTCAATGAATAGAACACACACTAAACTATTACTCAATGAATAGTGCACACACTAAACTATTAATGAATAGTGCACACACTAAACGACGAAGGGAAGTCAATAAGTAAGTCACAAATGACTGTAGAAAACCAGTTTATTTTTATACATACATTGTCACTTTATTTCTCAACATAATTTCCACCAACACTGCTGCACTTATCCCATTGTTTTATCAGGCCTCCCAAACTGGCTGCATAGAAATGCGTGCTCTGTTTTCTAAACCACGTTTTCACTTCACATTCAACTTCGACGTCATTCGCGAAATGTCTCCTGCCAAGGTGGGTTTTCAGTGGACCAAAAAGATGGAAATCGCTAGGGGCTAAGTCGTGACTGTAAGGTGCATGTTCCAGACCTTCCTACCTTGGTTAATTTTCTCCTGAGTTAATCGATCCATATGTGGTCTGGTATTGTCATGAAGAAGTAACACTCCTCTAGTCAGCAGTCCTGGATGTTTTCTTCAAATTGCATCATGAAGCATCGATAGAACTTCACAGTACGATTCAGAATTCACACTGTCACCTTTCTTCTTGAAATTGGTTAAAAGCACGCCTTGACAATCCCAGAATACTGTCAGCATAACCTTCCCTGCTGATGGCATAACCTTGAATTTTTGGACACAAGGCGAAGAAGGATGTTTCCATTGCATTGAAGCACGCTTTGATTCGGGCTGGTAGTGATGCACCCATGATTTGTACCCAGTAACAATCCTTTTCAGCATGTCTTCTCCTTCATCTTCATATTGACACAGTTGATGCAAGGACAGGCCAAATCGGTTCATTTTGTGTTCCTCCTTCAATTGTGTGTGTGCCCACCTTGAGCACACTTTCTTAAATATCAATCGATCATGCATTATGCTGTATGCTGAACCATGTGAGCAACCTTTTGCAGATGCTACAGAGTCTATCGTTACTCGCCTGTCACCTCTAATCATCTCCTCCACTCGCTGCACAGATGCTTCTGTTGCAATCTCAACAGGATGACCAGATCGGATTTCATCAACAATTTTAGAGTATCCTTGAGAACATTTTTCTACCCAGCTATGCACCACTTTATGGGACAAACATTTCTCAGCATAAACAGGAAGCATTTCCTTATGAATGTCCTTTGCAGGCAGTCCTTTTGCCCACAAAAAAAGAACAACTGCACGTTGCTCTTTGGTTGTACACTCCGTAAGTATAGTCGCCATTTTGATTAAGCGCTGCGCATGCACATGAGACACCTAGCGCCACCTGACGAACGGGAATATAAAGTTCGATGTTGCTGTCACCTAATGACATCTGTAGAAAACACCAACTACATTTACCCGCATTACTGTGTGACTTACTTATTGACTCGCTCTTGTACAAACTGGACAAAAGTCCCCCCTGGTGGTTACAGAATTCAAACTCCTTACTCAATTAATAGAGCACGCACTAAACTACAAACTGAACAAATATCCACACTGGTGGTTACAGAATTCAGACACATTACTCAATGAAGAGCACACACTAAACTACAAACTGAACAAATATCCACACTGGTGGTTACAGAATTCAGATAGATTACTCAATGAAGAGCACACACTAAACTACAAACTGAACAAATATCCACACTGGTGGTGACAGAATTCAGACACATTACTCAATGAAGAGCACACACTAAACTACGAACTGACTTCTAACCTAATGTACTAGTTAACCCCATGTGGATACACAAGAGAAAAACACTTTTTATTCAAGCAACAGCAAACAAACATAGAAGTCTCAGAGACTGTCAATGATAACAGTTTTTTATTGGGGGGCAGAGCGCTGTTTGCTCTCATTGGACTCAAGCATAGTCCATCGATGTGCTACTACTTCTAGTGCACTGGACTTATCTTAGACTGTGGATTAGCTTTCCCTATTCCAGTGTCCCTCGCCATCAGGCACACACTCCGACTTCTGAGGTACTTGTAATTTACGCCACCAAGTCACGGACGAGAAATCAACTTTTTAGTCCAGCTGACCAGTGTGATGGTTAAATCTACTTCTTTAGTATTAGCACATTGAAAGTTAAATAGCCAGTACTCTTATCCATAATGACCTCACAATGAAAAAAGTTAATAAAAGCAATAAGAAGGTTCAGGACACTTACCTGCACCTTGATGTGTTTGGTAAATGTTGCCACCCCACATTTGTATAGACCAATCAAAACTCAATCGGTGATGTGGTCGATATAATGCCAGCCTCCTTACATCCTAGAAGAGTTCCTGGTACCAATTTAAGACTGGGTCAACCTATATACATTTTCTATAACACCCACCTCAACGGGGATTAGAAAATATGACTATCGAGCCAGCAGGCAAGCCCGTTAGCTACTGTACTACCACAGCCTCCAACGATAAAAGTGTGAATGGAAACCTAAAGACATGTCAAGCGTCTTCATCACATTAAAAGACATGATAGTCTTATAAAAACTACTAGAGGAAACAGTGGACACAATACAGTGGACAAACTCCACTGTAACACAGGCAGGCTCCCAAACATGTACATCAGAATAACACAAGCTATAAATATGATTGTATGGGCATGTTTTCCAATTTTAAAACCTGTTTCAATTAAAACTGCCACTGGATTAACATGTGTAGCATACAAAAGGAATCCCTACAGTATTAGGCCCCTGTCTGAGAAAGATAGGCATCAAATCTATTACTCCTGGATCAGGACGATGGATATCGTGATGAGGCTTATACTGCAAAAATCCACACCATGCTTAACACTTGGTCTACTCAGGCTAGAGGCAGATATTCTACCCTACACTACTCCTCCCCATCAGCAAAAATAATAACGCTTCCCAACAAAAGCAATAAAAAGACCAACAATTCTCCAACACCATCAAGAAGATGTACATGTGTGTAAGACTAAACAGGCATGGGGAAACAACACAACAAGTAAACCCGCATCAATCAATGAGCCGCAGAAAAAAAGGAAGCAAAATGTAACAATTGCATTAAGATAAGCTAAAGTGGAAAAGACATATCATAAAGTCCCCAGATATAACTAGTCAACACAAAGACAGCTAAACAAAGTCAAAAATCATCTTTTGAAATACTATTGACTGATCATTCTATGGACTGATCATCATTAGCTAGCACATCTACAACCATGGTCAGACTGTGAGAACAGCAAGTTAAAAGAGGTGTGGTCAGACAAGAGCACTATGCTAATAAACCAACACAGAACTGGTGTTGTCAGCTGCCACACGCTGCAGGATTTACTGAGGAGGGGATCCGAGCACTCTTAGACTGAATGGTTCGATGTGCAATGAGGATGATCTGTCGACTAACTAACTGACAACATCAGCAGCACCATCGTGTGATGACCACTCACCGGCAATGAGGATATGTTGTTACCCTCCACATTAAACTCGTCCATGTTTATACAGTTGGCCAGGTTACCAGGAATCACACTCAACCGGTTGTACCTGCAGGACAGTCAGACAGACACACATTTTATGACAGTGAACGGAGCAAGGACAGTCAGACACACACACATTTTATGACAGTGAACGGAGCAAGGACAGTCAGACAGACACACATTTTAAGACAGTGAATGGAGCAAGGACAGTCAGACAGACACACATTTTATGACAGTGAACGGAGCAAGGACAGTCAGACACACACACATTTTATGACAGTGAACGGAGCAAGGACAGTCAGACAGACACACATTTTATGACAGTGAACGGAGCAAGGACAGTCAGACAGACACACATTTTATGACAGTGAACGGAGCAAGGACAGTCAGACACACACACATTTTATGACAGTGAACGGAGCAAGGACAGTCAGACACGCACACATTTTATGACAGTGAACGGAGCAAGGACAGTCAGACACACACACATTTTATGACAGTGAACGGAGCAAGGACAGTCAGACACACACACATTTTATGACAGTGAACGGAGCAAGGACAGTCAGACAGACACACATTTTATGACAGTGAACGGAGCAAGGACAGTCAGACACACACACATTTTATGACAGTGAACGGAGCAAGGACAGTCAGACACACACACATTTTATGACAGTGAACGGAGCAAGGACAGTCAGACAGACACACATTTTATGACAGTGAACGGAGCAAGGACAGTCAGACAGACACACATTTTATGACAGTGAACGGAGCAAGGACAGTCAGACAGACACACATTTTATGACAGTGAACGGAGCAAGGACAGTCAGACAGACACACATTTTATGACAGTGAATGGAGCAAGGACAGTCAGACAGACACACATTTTGTGACAGTGAACGGAGCAAGGACAGTCAGACAGACACACATTTTATGACAGTGAACGGAGCAAGGACAGTCAGACAGACACAAATTTTATGACAGTGAATGGAGCAAGGACAGTCAGACAGACACACATTTTGTGACAGTGAACGGAGCAAGGACAGTCAGACAGACACACATTTTATGACAGTGAACGGAGCAAGGACAGTCAGACAGACACACATTTTATGACAGTGAACGGAGCAAGGACAGTCAGACAGACACACATTTTATGACAGTACATAGAAGGTATCAAATACAGTCAATGATGTATGATAAAACAACCATCTGATCTGAGTTTAATGAAAGTAGTCTGCAAAACATTGTAGACAAAATAATGGCGGAGAGCAAGAAGAATGAGTTAGAAACTGAATGCATGGTAGTTTTAGAGACAGCACACATTCTAATATGTCCTAAAAGAACTACTGACAACCATGTACTATACCCTAACAACTACAGACAACCACTTACTGTACCCTAACAGAACTATAGACAACCACCTATTGTACTTTAATAGAACCACAGACAACCACCTACTGTACCTTAACAGAACTACAGACATGTATGAAGAACTTGGAGAAAAACAAACAACAATGGTTTATGAGATATACTGTACCCTAGCATGATACATGATAAAAACAATGGTTCATTAGATATACTGTACCCTAGCATGATGTCTGGTACAATGGTTTATGAGATATACTGTACCCTAGCATGATGTATGGTAAAACAATAATTTATGGGATATACTGTACTCAGGTGTGATGCATGGTAAAACAATGGTCACAAAATATACTGTACCCTAGCGTGATGTCTGGTACAATGGTTTATGAGATATACTGTACCCTAGCAAGATGTATGGTAAAACAATAATTTATGGGATATACTGTACTCAGGTGTGATGCATGGTAAAACAATGGTCACAAGATATACTGTACCCTAGCATGATGTCTGGTACAATGGTTTATGAGATATACTGTACCCTAGCATGATGCATGATAAAATAAACAAAAATCACCCATGAAAACCAAACAAATATAACTCAAACCTGAGACCAAGTCGATTTAATTCCTTGAGGTTACCAATGGATTCTGGGATATCTAACAGTTCATTGTGCTGAAGGTCAAGAGAGTTCAACATCACACACTTGCCAATATCTGAGAGAGAGGAGGGGAACAACTTGTAAGATCACACATGGCAAACATGTGTCCCTAACAATGCATATGGTATGGACATCACCATCATGTGCCATGCCGATAAGCATGAGTGGTCATGTTTTGCCATCTCACCAGTCTTGGATTAGTTCTGCATTATTATCTAAACCATGCTATGTGGCCAAGTCATCGAGATATTTACTTCTCGGGCTGCCCTTTATTCTTTTCCTATCAATCTTGCCAGTTGTCATCAAGTTCTCTAATTTATGAACAAAGTAGGACATACAAAGGGACGAACAAAAATATTTTGGCCAGATTGGTGAACCCTCTGGAAGATTCATATTGAACCCTTAAACCTGATGACTCGATGTATAGGTCATCTGAGCCCTGAAAAGGGTTTGCATCTACTGGAGTGAGGTTGATAGAGACTTTCTTCTTATATTTGGAAAGGGGGTGACAGGATTCATTCACTGGGAAAGTTTAAACAGACAACAGGTATGACAGCGACTGACCATATCATCTCCGGTGTATACGTGGTGGGTGGTAGGGAGGGTGAACTAGTTAAGATGCATCTCATGCTCTAAAGGTTGTGGGTTTGATTCTGGACTCTGTTAATCAGTTTACTGATGAAGTTTTCTCAGAGACTCCTGGGGGTCACCGTTGGAGCTAACGAGTTTCATGATTTCTGTGGTGCTTTTGGCAGCCGGTCTGCAGAGAGCCCGAGCCATATGAGATAAAACCTAGTGCAATGAAGTCGATCTTTAAACCTTTAAACTTTATATCTTGCAACACTTTCTAAAGAAAAGGTGACTTCCAGTCCCCAACATGGCGGTTAGGCATTGAACCGTTAAGTCCTCAGATGTGTTTATGCTAGTGGCTACAATTTGCACCCACATTTTCCTCCTGTTGGACTGGTAGTACATGGTTCCATCACCCTGCTACTGAGTGAGTGCGTGGCATGACACTGTGAGTTGTGAGATTCGTGTGGAATGCTTTAACATAAGACCGCTGTTGTTTGTACAGGAACTGCATGTTCAGAACAATGGCCGACTGTCGCTGAATTGACTGCTTTGCCTTTTCGGTTAACAAGTGCATTTTTCAGGAGACTTCTGGGAGTCGTCGCTGGAGCTACAGAGTTCGTGCTTTGTGCGACACTTTCGGCGGGTCGCCCAGGGGAAAGAGACAGAGCATTGTGGGATAACACCCGGGTTAATGAAGACTTTCTGGTGACTGCCGATTCCATCGACGATGAACTGTATTTTTTGTGGAGGACTTTTGTGTTGGCATTCTGGAGGCGGCATTATGTACTGTGTACCTGTGCGGGTTGTTGGATTGCCGAGACTCCTGTCTGTTCCACTGTTCACATTGGGCAGTGAGGAGTATTTTGTGTGATATTCACTGGCACAGGAACGGAGCATAATGGGGATGACCCGTTGCCGTGAAGTTGGAACCTTGACTAACTAACTAACTAACTTTCTAAATGAAACAAAGTATCCACAGTTTGTTCAAAGTGTTATTAAATTAACTCCTAACCATTAACTCTTAGCATGTCTGTCAAGGCAAACCCACAGCTATCCAATGAGGTTATGAGACAGAAAATCAGTTATTCAATGAGGTTATGTGACAGAAAATCAACTATCCAATGAGGTTATGAGACAAAAAATCAGCCATCCAATGAGGTTATGAGACAGAAAATCAGCTATCCAATGAGGTTATGAGACAGAAAATCAGCCATCCAATGAGGTTATGAGACAGAAAATCAGTTATCCAATGCGGTTATGTGACAAGTCAACTATCCAATGAGGTTATGAGACAGAAAATCAGCCATCCAATGAGGTTATGTGACAGAAAATCAGCCATCCAATGAGGTTATGAGACAGAAAATCAGCCATCAAATGAGGTTATGAGACAGAAAATCAGCTATCCAATGAGGTTATGAGACAGAAAATCAACTATCCAATGAGGTTATGTGACAGAAAATCAACTATCCTATGAGGTTATGAGACAGAAAATCAGCTATCCAATGAGGTTATGAGACAGAAAATCAGTTATCCAATGAGGTTATGAGACAGAAAATCAGAAAATATATTCCAGAATATGTCAACAACACAGATCTGCTCATATCTTAGAATATAAAAACTAGACATGATCATTTGTTTGTTTTGTTTGTTTTGTTCACTGGCTTCTGACCTCAAGTGTAGTCCATACACGTGTTATTACTTCTACTGCACTGAACAGATTTTTGTGTGTGGAAGAGTTTCTCTTATTACCAGTGTCCCTCCCATGAGGTGAATCCACTCCAAGTTCAGAGGTACAAGAGGTAGATCAGATAAAACAACTAAATGTCAAGACAATTCAGTATACATTCATAACAATTCTGCCAGCATGAAAACAAACAAAACATAAACTCCACAAAAACTTACCATCTGGCAAATGTTCAAGATGATTATGCGAAATGTCAAAGGTCACAAGTTTCTCCAGCTTCCCAATTCCACTGGGAAGTTCCTTGATTTTATTTTCCCGTAAACTAAATTTTCTTAAATTCTGGGGAATGAAAAGGTAAGGTCATTACATTCACTGACAGAAATTGAGGAACCTATTTGGTAATCTATATTTTTCATTAAACATTATTCCTGATATATTCAGTGGCATAGTGCTGGCAGAGTTGATAGTCCTCTTGCTTACAAAGCCAATGGGCCAGGTTCAATTCCCAGCAGTGGTTAGATTCTCCCTTTCCCTCAAACCATCATAAGGACAATGTGGACAACCCAACCTCATTATATAGGCAGGTCTTAGTCAGAAATGACTGAGCTACCATATAGCAGTAGGCGGTACTACCTGCTTTCTGTTGGCACCAAATCTTGGGAGGAGCTCACAAAACCCGACAACCCACATTGTGCCATCGGCTTTGGGCAGAGGGGCGCAGTTGGAAGGGTACAAGTCTTACCTTAATGCGAGGAAATGCAACCTAAAGACTAAATGTCATGGCAGGGCAGAACAGGCCGTAAGCCTTGGTTGACAACTGGTCTTGGATGGAAGCTCAACAGTTAGAGCATTGCTTTGCTGATCTGGCAGCTTCTGCAGCTTGTCTTGTTCCAGGCGTTTTGGTGTTAACTTTCCTCTGGAGCAAACTAGGCAGGCCAAGAGGGGGAACATGCTGCATGGACAACACATGGTCTCTACAATCCAGCCCAGGCTTTGTGTTATAGAAAAGAACTCCAATCCTGGTCCCCACCATGGGTTGTAACTAATGCGCCTTTTTTGAAACACAATGTAACAAACTATCGTCTGTTAAGTCCATCAGATTATTACTTCTCTCTTACATCTGCGCAACCTGGTGCAAAAAAGAAGCTGATATTTTTTCCTCCTTGACTTACCCAGAGAGGTCAATACGCACCCCAAGTTTATGAAACGTGGACCCATTATTTGCAAAATATCACCCACTACCAGAGGACAAAATCATCATTTTATTGACTCTTACATTGAACACAGAAACAAGACATATGAATCAAGCAATTTACGGGACAAGAACATAAAGAGAATATACTCACAGTTAAATTGCTAATCTCTTCCTCCACAACTCGAATTCTATTAAACCTAAGGAATAAAGTTGTTAACGAGCGCAGCTTGTATACTACTGTTGGGATCTGGGGGGAAAAAACAACAACACAACATTTACATTAAAAGCAAATGCACATACATAAGAATGGGAATATGCCGGCTCTGTGGTGAAGGAGGTTACGGACGTAATTCTTAATCCCGCAAACCTTGTTCGAAACACAGCTGTGGGTGATTTGGAAGCAGACTGCCTTGCGTTGATTTTCATACATTGGTATGAGTGCTGGTCATTCAGAAAGCAATGGCAAACTACTGAACATAAACTTGCCCAGGAATCACGAACGGCCAAAAAAAATGGAGTTGACTGACATCATGTAAAGGATATGCAATAACTTATAGCATGAAATGTATCTGCAACAATTATTTTGATCTAAACAAGCCAATTCTGTCATAAACATGTAGAAAAATTGCAATTATTTCTGACATGTTCCCATAAAGCTGGACGCTAAAATTTTGCAATTATTTCTGACATGTTCCCATAAAGCTGGACGCTAAAATTTTGCAATTATTTCTGACATGTTCCCATAAAGCTGGACGCTAAAATTTTGCAATTATTTCTGACATGTTCCCATAAAGCTGGACGCTAAAATTTTGCAATTATTTCTGACATGTTCCCATAAAGCTGGACGCTAAAATTTTGCAATTATTTCTGACATGTTCCCATAAAGCTGGACGCTAAAATTTTGCAATTATTTCTGACATGTTCCCATAAAGCTGGACGCTAAAATTTTGCAATTATTTCTGACATGTTCCCATAAAGCTGGACGCTAAAATTTTGCAATTATTTCTGAAAGCAAGATCTTGAAGGTAATTTTCTTTACTTTCTTCAGTCCCTTAATAAAGAGGGTGGGGAGAGGGGGGGGGGGGGGCGCCTCAGTGGCCATGTGGTTAGGCCACCTGAAGGTGGCGGTTTCATTTCCAGACAGTCACTCGGTTGACAAGTGCAACTCTCTCAGAGACTCCTGATGGTCCTTGCTGGGGCTAAGGAGTTAGTGCTCTGTGTGGCGGTTTCATTTCCAGACTCTGTCACTCGGTTGACAGGTGCAACTCTCTCAGAGACTCCTGATGGTCCTTGCTGGGGCTAAGGAGTTATTGCTCTGTGTGATGCTTTCGTCAGGACACTCTGAGGAAACGACATGCATGGGATAAACCCGGTGCAATGCAGTCAACCCTCTTGCCTTTAATCATTTCTAAGTAGGTCAGCATGGCCGAACTGATAAGAACGTGTGCTATTAAACATCCGGTGCGCTGATGCAGAGGTAAGGGGGTTCAACCTCTACACGGACAGTTGGACTAAAATGTTGAACTATTGTCCTTGACTAGGGGACATTAATTACAAGTACCTCTGAAGTCGGAGTGGGTTTGTCTGAAGGTGAGGGACACTGTTAATAAGTAAAGCTAATCTACACGCAAAATTCAGTCCAGCACTACTAGAAGGTGTGTTTATGGATTTCGCTTGAGTTCAAAGCAAGTGTGCACGAAAAAAAAAAATGTGTAAAGGTTCTAGATGAAAGAATGCATGCAACTATCATGTGAAGGCTCCACATGTTAAGCCTCTATGGCAGTATCTGTGATGGGGCTATACTGTGCCTTCTTTAGTGTGAGACAGTACAGAAAATATCACAGAGCTTCATATCTCTAATACAGATGAGTCTGGTGATGAGTGTTAAAGACATGAGGAGTCCGATACTTGTCAAATTGTAATGATGAGATCAAAACATGCCAAAAGCATGATGAGTTCAATAGTTGTCACAATGTGATGAGTTCGATACTTGTCAAAATGTGATGATTTGTTGAATTCCATACTTGTCACAATAAGATGAGTTTGATATACGTTAAAAATGATAATACTTGGCAATAATGATGGTAAGTTTAATACTTGTCAAAGTAAGGAAATAAGGTGATATGTTTAAAATGTGAGAAGTTTGATACTTGTCAAAAGGAGATGATACATTTTATATTTGTCTCAAAGGGATGAACATTCTGACACTTTTCAAAGAGGTAAATGAACTGAAAGCCTATCAAAGCGACATGCACACACAACAACCCCTCACCTCTTGTAACTTATTGTGCCTCAGATCTAACACCCGAAGCTTGGTTAGTGAAGCAAACGACTCTGGCAGGCTGGATATAGAGTTCTCACTCAAGGCCAGGGTCATGAGGCCAGTGAGTAGGCCGATCTCCGGCGGTAGATGGGTGAGCCTGTTGCTGTACAGGTACAGTTCTGTCAGCTGAGTCAGCTCTTTGATACTGGTTGGCAGCATGGAAATCTGGAGGGAGATATGAGGCATTAGGCTGGATGCTCACGCAAGGATGGCTCACACACAAGATGCCCACACAAGGATGGCTCACACAGAAGTTGCTGACACAAAAAATATTCACACAGAAGTTGCTGACACAGAAAATATTCACACAGAAGTTGCTGACACAGAAAATATTCACACAGAAGTTGCTGACACAGAAAATATTCACACAGAAGTTGCTGACACAGAAAATATTCACACAGAAGTTGCTGACACAGAAAATATTCACATAGAAGATATTCACACAAAGATGCTTGCCATGAATCTAGTTATGAGGACAACAACTCAGCTAACAGTTGTTAGTTGTAACACCTGGTCACGATAAGGATTGCTGAGAGGGATACGGTAAAGATTGAAAGAGCCAATAGAATCGCGAGCTGAGGCCATGTGATGTGTTAGGCGAGCGATTAGCGGGGAGTTGAGAATGCAGTCTGCCGGGAAAACACAGCCATGTTCACATCACAGCGTTATACTATGAAGATGTGGACAGAGACCCAACTATGAATGTTAAATCAACGCCTGCACTGCAGGAGACAGAGTGACATAGTTACTGAGATCATGTGTACCGCAAGCAGGATGGTCAGGTGAATACGCCAAGTCTTTTATCACGCTACTGCACAGAGAGTGAGGCTAGCCGTGTCACTGAGTAGCTGAGGGCCGGAAATGACCCAGTACGGCGAGGTGTAAGTATGAACATTGTTAGCTCTAGAGTGATATAAACTTATTAATGAATAAACAACGTGATTAATTCAGTATGCTTTGGAACGCTGCAGTTCTGTGTGTTACTGGACGTGTTCATATGTAAGTTGTCAGTGTGGCTAAAGAAATACCCCTACAAGCACATTGGCCATGCTGATCCCAAAGATATTCACACAGAAGTTGCTGACACAGAAAATATTCAAATAGAAGATATTCACACAGAAGATGCTGATCCCAAAGATATTCACACAGAAGTTGCTGACACAGAAAATATTCACATAGAAGATATTCACACAGAAGATGCTGATCCCAAAGATATTCACACAGAAGTTGCTGACACAGAAAGCCAATGCCTTATTCAATCAAAATCAACACAACGTGCTAAATCTCAGCCAAAATGAAGAATAAATGGGGGGGGGGGGGGGGGGGGGGGGGGGGGGGGGAAGGTTCAGATAATACAATCTAGAACAGATGAGTAGGACTGCGTCATCAAACAGCAACACATTAAATAATAAATTGAGACTAAAATCAAAGAAATCAGCTGAAGAAAATGAAAAACCAAATAAGCTGTCAACAATGACAGTAAAGATGTACAGTAATCAGGGACCCCCTTTTACATGTCTTTTGCACATTGGGTATATGGTGCCACACCCATATTGTTATGACTTGGTGGGTGATGTGGTTGGTATTATGCCGGCCACCTTTACTTCCGAAGACAATTCCTGGTACCCACTTAGACTGGGACAACCTGGGAACAATACCGAGAGTGGATTAACATTATGTGATCTTTAACAATACGTTAAATCAATCACAGCCAAGAATTTGTGAAATTAACTAATCACAACCACAGAATGTGTGAAGTTAACTAAATCACAGCCACAGAATGTGTGAAGTTAACTACATCACAGCCACAGAATGAGTGAAGTTAACTAAATCACAGCCACAGAATGAGTGAAGTTAACTAAATCAAAGCCACAGAATGTGTAAAGTTAACTAAATCAAAGCCACAGAATGTGTGAAGTTAACTAAATCACAGCCACAGAATGAGTGAAGTTAACTAAATCACAGCCACAGAATGTGTGAAGTTAACTAAATCACAGCCACAGAATGTGTGAAGTTAACTAAATCACAGCCACAGAATGTGTGAAGTTAACTAAATCACAGCCACAGAATGTGTGAAGTTAACTAAGTCAAAGCCACTGAATGTGTGAAGTTAACTAAATCAAAGCCACAGAAGAGAAGGAATATGTATGTAAGATCCTAGCAATAAATAATAACATTTCTAACAGCACAGACATCTGATGGAGAAAATTAGGACAAAGTAAATGCCCACAAAGAAGACAGTTGAATGGAGTGATATAAAACTACCAGCAATAAGAAAGAGTACCAACATCTCCACGAGTAGAGAAAAATAGAGACAAATTGACCCAGAGCAGTTTCCTGCTACAGGTCTGAGATGTGATAGGTTCATCATATTTCGTAGGTCTGAATGCACAGAGGAATAGGTGGCTAAACTATTCTTCACTTGGCAGATGATGAGCCCAGTTCTGACCATGCTCATATTATCAGCGGAGGTTCCTATCAACTTCGCTAATGCACCACAGAAAAAAGTGCTTGCAGCAAAGAACAGGTTGCACTAAAAAAGCCAGGAGGAGAAGGAGCAGCAGCAGCAGATGAAGAAGAAGAAGAAGAAGAAGAAGAAGAAGAAGAAGAAGAAGAAGAAGAAGAAGAAGAAGAAGAAGAAGAAGAAGAAGAAGAAGAAGAAGAAGAAGAAGAAGAAGAAGAAGAAGAAGAAGAAGAAGAAGAACAACAACAACAACAACAACAACAACAACAACAACAACAACAACAACAACAACAACAACAAACATCAAAACAAGAAGATGACGACATTCCTAATGAGCCTACATTTGTTTATTAATAAAAATTATGTACTACCTACCTGGGATTTACTTAGATCCAATCGTGTTGCACCTTCCTCTTTACACTTCTTGAATTCTTTGGCAACATCCTGATAAACGACAACACAAAAATAAACATTTATTTTATCATCCAGTGAATGTGTACAGCTCTTATGTTCATTCTCGTCCACACAGCTGCATTGATGTAAATGTTCATTCTTGTCCATACAGCTGCATTGTTGTTCATTCTCATCTATACTGTTGCATTCTTGTAAATGTTCATTCTCTTCCATACAGCTGCATTGTTGTAAATGTTCACTCTCATCCAGGCAGCTGCATTGTTGTAAATGTTCATTCTCATCCAGGCAGCTGCATTGTTGTAAATGTTCACTCTCATCCAGGCAGCTGCATTGTTGTAAATGTTCACTTTCAGCCATATAGCTGCATTGTTTTAACTGTTTATCCTCATATGTACAGCTGCATTATTGTAAATGTTAAGACAATACCAAAAGGACATTCTCATAATCAAGTATCTAGTTGACTGGTGTGGACAAACCCACAAAGCACAAGGCAGACAGTTTGACCATTTTGCCACAAAGACCCCCAATTTATAACAAACTGCACATACCGCCCAGCATAATTTCCTGGAAACATCGACCCCAAATACTAGTTTCACATCTTTCAGCACAGGGGTGGATAACCTTTTCTTCTGCCAAGGGTCATTTGGATATTTATAACACTCATGGACCATACAAAATAATCAACTTAACCGCTATGTTTCACCAAACATTTAATTCACTCACTGCTAATGTGATGACTGGAACTTCTCTTTGGTTAGGCGTGTGACGTCAGCTGTTACTGTTGATGTTGCCGCTAGATTTATCGAGATTTGTTTACAAAGCTCATAGATTTATCGAGATTAGTTTACAAAGCTCATAGATTTATTGAGATTTGTTCACAAAGCTCATAGATTTATTGAGATTTGTTTACAAAGCTCATAGATTTATTGAGATTTGTATACGAAGCTCATAGATTTATTGAGATTTGTTTACAAAGCTCATAGATTTATTGAGATTTGTTTACAAAGCTCATAGATTTATCGAGATTTGTTTACAAAGCTCATAAATTTATGGAGATTTGTTTATGAAGCTCATAGATTTATTCAGATTTGTTTACAAAGCTCACAGATGTACTGAGTTTTTAATCCCGCTCATAGATGTAATGAGTTTTGAATCCCGCTTGCGGTTGCATTGGCAGGGCTAGACCACATGATTTCATGAGCCATATAAGGTTCGCTGGCATGACGTTACCTACCCCTGCTTCGACAAGTTAAATTCACACATTAAGTCCTGTGCTATATGCTTCCAGTCTGGTTATTTACAACCTTGGCTGCTATTTTATCTACTACCACGCAGCAAAGAGTGGTGAAGTGCTACACAGAACCTGTAATTTTGTATGGATGTGATACGTGGTCAAGGAGCAGACAAGCTGAAAAACATCTAATGGTAGTGGAAATGTGGTTTCTGAAGGGAATACAAAGAATATCACAGGCAGACAGAAAAACCAATGAGCAAGTCGTACAAGAAGCAAATGAAAGCCGCAAACTAATTAGAGAAATTAGACGCACACAGGTCAAAATTGTTGGACATGTTATGAGAAGAAATGAACTAGAGAACTTGGTGACAACTGGGAAGATTGAGGGGAAAAGAACAAGGGAAAGAGGGAGAAGTAAATATCTGGATGGCTTGACCACATGGCATAGTTCAGATAAGAACCTGATCCACAACTCTGGTGATCATGTAAGCTGGCAAAACATTACTGCTCACGCTTATCAGCATGGCACATGATGATGATGCATCCAGCGTAAAGTCACCATACAGTGGATGCTATCTCGCTGTGGAGTGCACGGAAACGAGACAGCTGATCAACTAGCTAATTATGGAGAAACAGAAAAGCAGCCTGATGTGCCCGTCACATACCACCAAAAGAAAAGAGTCATCAAATAGTTCAGACAGCCACCAACGCCAGCACAAGATGATTACCATTTTATGGACAGACCAAAACAAATTGTAATATCAGCCTCAGAACAGAAGACAATAGTTTACGCAACCACATGTATATAAAACTCATGTGCACACGTGAATGGTGCCGCGGACAGCAGATCACATACTCCAAGGCAGCCCCAACTACAATATTTAGTCAAACTTTCTGGCCGAGAGAAACGACAGCGGAAGATAAACTCTATGGACAATTGCGTGAACTAAAAAGACAGCGAAGTTTATACAAGTGACACTTTGGATATCAACAATAAATTTCAAGCGAACGAAAGAAGAAGAAATCAACTACCAATGAACCCACGTTAAATCCACCGATCAAAAGCAAACAAACTAAAACAACTCCATTCTTACAGCAAAGCTTCTATTACAACCTATTGTAAAATAAACACATAAATCTGTGTGAATAGACAAAGGAGAACAAAGAAGGGTGCCAGGCTTTGAAGGAAGGATGACCATGTATCAAGTTTTCATGTCGGCTTTTAATCTACTTTCTCACTTAAAACAATCATACATGGGAACGAGGCGCACAAGTATATGTCAATTACAATGAACAAAGACTTCCGAGGGACTTGCTATTCAAAAATTTAAAATAGTAGCAGGAGGGTTGGTTACAAACATTCTTTCATAGAAACAAATACACAAGCGCCACAAGAGAGTTCTGAAATGCGGCTACACTAGTAGCAGTGCTACAACAGATGATAAAATCATTGGAGAAAGCACAGATTGAAGGATTCACTTCCTAAAGCATGACCTGACAAGTGGTCCCAACACAGCTGTATGAGTCAGTGGCTGGCAGCACCAGGCAACCAGATTTTGTTAACAGTTCACAGGGGCAAAGTGCAGACAATTGTTGTGATTGTGTGTAACAAATGTATGGCAAGAATGCAATTCAAGACAGAGACTCAGAAACCCCTGAGAAGAGGACTCAGAGAAGAGGAGATGGATGTTAGGGTTCCTGGTTGATGTCCACATATTTGCTGGTTTGGGACAGGGTGGATAAGGGTAAAAAAGCACAATGGACTGAGACCAAGGTTGACACAGGGGGAGAGAGGGAGGGAGAGAGAGAGGGAGGGAGAGAGAGAGAGAGAGAGAGAGAGAGAGAGAGAGAGAGAGAGAGAGAGAGAGAGAGAGAGAGAGAGAGAGAGAGAGAGAGAGAGAGAGAGAGAGAGATGCATTTTAACACTAGAAACAGAGAGCATGAATTCTGAAACACAGTCAGATATATTCATGAATTCTGAGACTGGTAGACATACAGACATGCAAGAATTCTGAGACTAGAAAACTTATAGACATGCAAAAATTCTACAGCTGGGAAACATAAATTTAAATTCTGGATAGTCAGGAAAACTATGCTGACTTTCACTCTGCACATACAGAAACCTTCCGGCCTATCTAGTCATAACTGTTCCTGAATTTTACTTGGAGCCCCGAAACATACAGTTTGAAGTCACTGGCTTTAGCTGAAACCCACAAGTAACGAAGTTCCATTTTTTGTGTGCCCGAGAACAATGGATTTCCTCAAAACATACCTCGGCAGCATTCAGTGTACTCTTCAAAATGTAAAAGTATTTAGCATATTTCTCAAAACTCACGTACAAAGTGTTTAATATATTCCTCAAAACTCATGACAAAGTATTTAATGTATTCCTCAAAACTCACAACAAAGTATGTCATGTGTTCCTCAAAAGTTATGACAAAGTATTTAATGTATTCCTCAAACCGTAGAAAGCAATTAGTGAACTCCTCAAAATAATCCAGCTTTCAGTGTTATTTCACAATGTTTTCCATTGTGAATTTGTTTAATGAAGAGAATAACAATAAATTGCACGATTTATTGCCTAACATATTTGAAAGCAACTCACTGGAAACAAACTGCAGAAATCACACAACATAAACTTAAGTAAACAGTTAAATCCTTCACGCTGAAATACACAATACATATTCCCACAGTAATTTTAAATTTCTATCACGATAATTTTAAACTGACTATCAGACATTTTTGTTCAAACAAATTTGGTTTACACTCTTTTCTGGATACCATATTCTATACATTCTTCTCTGGCTACCATATTCTTTACATTCTTCTCTGGCTATCATATTCTTTATATTCTTCTATGGCTACCATATTCTTTACATTCTTCTCTGGCTATCATATTCTTTACTTTCTTCTCTGGCTATCATATTCTTTATATCCTTCTATGGCTACCATATTCTTTACATTCTTCTCTGGCTATCATATTCTTTACATTCTTCTATGGCTACCATATTCTTTATATTCTTCTATGGCTACCATATTCTTTACTTTCTTCTCTGGCTACCATATTCTTTACATTCTTCTCTACAACAATGGGCTCACAAATCTACAACAATGGGCTCACAAATCTACAACAGCTCACAAATTTGTAAGCAAGACTTATCAAATCTACAACAATGGGCTCACAAATCTACAACAATGGGCTCACAAATCTACAATGGGCTCACAAATCTACAACAATGGGCTCACAAATCTACAACATCTCACAAATCTACAACCACAGCTCACAAATCTACAACCACAGCTCACAAATCTACAACCACATCTCACAAATCTACAATCACATCTCACAAATCTACAACAAGGACTTACCAAATCTGCCTTGACAGACGGCCGCTGTGGCACGCAGGGCTTGGCCTTGCTCTGGCCAGGCATGGTCACAGACACCTGTTTCTTCCCCGTGGTGGGGTCGATGGCCAGTGAAGACATGCTACTTTTCTTGTCCTGCAACTGATACAAACGGAAACCAGCTGACAAAGACACAGACACAGTGCGGCCTTCCATTCCTGGAAAATTAATACAATTATACATCTTTTTCTTTCACCCTTTATTCTCCATTGAGGCACATGCCTTGACAAACTTCCACTACGCCATGCTATCCTTTGCTGGCTCTTTCTTACATTCATCGTTCGAAGGAAGTGCATCACTGAAAGTTATGCGGGTCTCTAATTCAGAGGTTAGTGTGCCTGAATGGGGCATGCAACTGTGTCTGTTCTACTGTCTCTAGCATCTTAATGTGGCATACCCAGGGGAGGAAGAACAGATATGTTAGCTAAAGGAGGAGAACAATGAGACCAATGAGAAGAATGGCACCAATGAGAAGAATGAGACTAAATAGAACAATGAGACCCTAGAGAACAATGAGACCAAATCAAAGAGAACCATGAGACCAAAGAGAACAATGAGAATAAGCAAAGAGAACACTGAGACCAAAGAGAACAATGAAACCAAGCAAAGAGAACAATGAGACCAAAGAGAACAATGAGACCAAAGAGAACAATGAGACCAAAGAGAACAATGAGACCAAGCAAAGACAACAATGAGACCAAAGAGAACAATGAGACCAAGCAAAGAGAACAATGAGACCAAGCAAAGATAACAATGAGACCAAGCAAAGATAACAATGAGACCAAAGAGAACAATGAGACCAAGCAAAGATAACAATGAGACCAAGCAAAGATAACAATGAGACCAAAGAGAACAATGAGACCAAAGAGAACAATGAGATCAAAGAGAACAATGAGACCAAAGAGAACAATGAGACCAAAGAGAACAATGAGACCAAAGAGAACAATGAGACCAACCAAAGAGAACAATGAGACCAACCAAAGAGAACAATGAGACCAAAGAGAACAATGAGACCAAGCAAAGATAACAATGAGACCAAGCAAAGATAACAATGAGACCAAAGAGAACAATGAGACCAAAGAGAACAATGAGACCAACCAAAGAGAACAATGAGACCAACCAAAGAGAACAATGAGACCAAAGAGAACAATGAGACTAACCAAAGAGAACAATGAAACCAAACAGAACAATGAGACTAAGCAAAGAGAACAATGACACCCAAAGAGAACAATGAGACCAAAGAGAACAAAGACCAACCAAAGAGAACAATGAGACCAAAGAGAACAATGGAACCAAACAGAAAAATTAGACTAAGCAAAGAGAACAATGAGACCATAGAGAACAATGAAACCAAAGAGAACAATGAGACCAAAGAGAACAATGAGGCTATAGAGACCAAAGAGAACAGCGAGACCAAAGCAAAGAGAACAATGAGACTAAAGAGAAGAATGAGACCAAAGAGGGCAATGAGACCAAAGATACCAAACAGAACCATGAGACCAAAGAGAACAACAAAGTATCCTTGAAATGAAGACCCCCCAATCAAGTCGAATAGAACACTCAATCAACAACTATTACTACCTTGATCAAGCAAAACATGTGATCTTGTTCCTTGTCAGAACATAACAGGACACATCAAGCTAAAGTCACTCAGAGTGAAATTAGTCCCATAAACACATGCCGCCATCAGAACAGACAGCTGTGATGTCCCTTAAGACTGAACAAAGACTGTAAAGACATACATCCACACACAAAGCTATTTGGGAGTCACAAGAAGCTCTCATTTACAGCAACTTGCATCCCACAACACCAGACATCTTGTGGAGTTAGTTAGTTAGTTAACAGATCATCCTCATTGCAAGTCGAACCATTCAGTCCATAAGTGCTCGGATCCCCTCCTCAGTAAATCCTGCAGCGTGTAGCGGCTCATGACATAAGTTCTGTGTTGGTTTATTACTCTTCTTTGGCTTCCTGCATAGTGTTCTTGTTTGGCCACACCTCTTTCGACTTGCTGTTCTCGCAGCCTGACCATGGTTGTAGATCCCCAGTCATTGCTTGTTCTCGTAAACGACTTACTTTTCGTAGAGCATTTGGAATGTCAGCCTGGTCCATGGCTCGTCCGCCTTCCACAGTAGCCCTACCTGCAAGCCTGTCAGCCTGCTCATTTCCTTGTACACCCGCATGAAGATGAAACTAATCTTTGCCAGCCGAGACCGCTCCAGAGACAGCAGCCACTCTCTTCGGACCCACCTCATCTCTATCATCCTGAGCACACATGACCGATTGAATGTCTGTGTCTCGAGCCATGTTATTGCTTTACTTACTGCCATGACTTCCATAGTTAGGCTGCTTGTGGTCAAAGCAAAAGCGTCCCTTCACACTTTTCTCTCCGGCCTGAGCCATAAAGGCCCATGAACTTCTCACTCCTCGGACGACCGACCCATCCGTGTAAATTACAGCATCATCCTCTAACGAATTCTCGAAGATCAGAACCTGTACTTCCGCCTCCACAGCAGCTGGATTTTGTCTGCATTTCCTGTCTAGTTGGATGCACACTGAAAAGGATGTACAGAACTATGTTGGCACTTGTACCCACTCCTCACCAGGTTCTAAGTCCTCAAGTGAACACACCTGCTGAAGAATATCTTCGGCTTGACTCATCCACGACTTTCCTCTTTTTAACCTACTGCCCTTTACCTTCTTAATCTCGCTGTGCAGTGGATGTTGTGTGTTTGCGTTGACTCTGAGATAGGCACATGCTTGGCAAAATTGTATTCTGTCCCTCATGGTTGGAAAATCAACAAGGTAGCGCATCGCCCTGCATGCTGTATCTCTTGTACATCCAAGAATAATGCATATAGCTTCGTTCTGTATCCTTTCCATCCTTTCTATCTGCTTATGGTTGAGAGTCAGGATCGCCATTGCCATTTTCATCTTATGGAGACACTACTAGAACAACCGTGGATGAGAAGAAGATGATGACTGCTTCTAGACACTTTCCATCCAAAGTCACAGGTTCTATCTACCCATGCGTGACATTTTGAAGAAAGAAATAAAGAAATGTGTGACCTTTTGAAAATAAAGCCCATTTGTTCGTTCGTTTGTTCATGCGTAGGTTTCTTTCATAACAACTGTGCCAGATCAGTAGCCTTATGGCTACTGTGATTTTCAACTGCTGTAGGATTTTTACCATGCACAACTTGCACAGAGAACTTACTGTTTTAGTCCTCAACCACAAAGGCTAAGTATTTGATCTTACTACCAAAGAGATCAGGGGTGTGCAAGGACATGCGCGCACAAAACCACATAGGTTCTTGTACAAATGTTAACCGTATGCTGGCATTTGAACCTAGTCTCATTCTGAACCAGAGGCACACACCTTAACCATGTTTTGTCCATATAAAATTATCTGACATTTAATTCCGGGTTGTGCCATTCGGTTCACGAATGCAATTTTCTTGGAGACTCCTAGGGATCAGAACTGGAGTGGCGGAGTTCATGATTCGAGCAGCGGTTTCAGCGGGCCGCTCTGCAGAAAGAGACCGGGCCAAATAAATAAAACCTGCTGCAATGAAGTTGATTCTCTTGCCTTTTGAACTTTTTTTTATATAATCAACCATTGCAATAATAAACCATAACAAGTTATATATTCTCACCTTATCTCGATCTCCATCCTTGAAACCTAGTGTCTCAATACCAGCCTCCAGGTCGTCATCCTCCTGACCAAAAGCTCCTCTATCGTACTCTGGTGAGTCATCAGCAATAGATAAAGGGGACTGCCCGACGCAGCTTTCCCCGCCCTTCCAATCAGCCAGTCTTTCAGCAGCTGCTGGATTTTCTCGTGATTTGCTTGGTTTCCTCGACATATTTATATAATGCTAAAACAACTGTCACATATTATGTCTTTAGTGTTGGATTAACGTCACAATGTAACAATTTAACATTGTTGTTTTTGTTTTTTGCGTGCGCCAATTACAAGGTCAAGAACAAAGAAATCACACTGTTGGTGAGAAGGCAACGCAAATTTTGTTTTTGGCGTGTAGTGTATCCAGCGTTGGAAAATCCTGGGGAAATAAAGGACATATTTATAGTCAAAGTTAGCAGATGTAAGATCAAACAAATATCTGAATAGTAAACTAGATTGGATTCAAGCACAATCTTCTATTACAGACATCAGTAACCTAAGACCTGAGGGCCCAGCATGACATGTAGAGTGATTTTCTGTGGCATGCTGAGTTAACTGAAACACTGAATATGATCTAAAAAACAATGAATTTTTAACCCTTAGACCCCGACGAGGCCGATATACTGGCCCTTCAGCGGCCATCTTGCTCTTTTGAAAATGACGAAGTGTCCAGAAATCGGCCCTGTTTGTAAGAACTGCTATGATTGGTGTGCTTTTAATAGTACAGGCCAATCAAATGCTGCCATGTAACCGTCAGCCATTTTGCTCTTGGAAACTACAGCCTACAGCACACGTTTCTAACAAAGGGATTTAAATTTGTGAATTTTAACGCAGATACCCAGTTTTTCGTGGATTTGTGATTTCTAAAATGGCCAGCTTTGAACCCGAAGATGTACTAGCATTGACTAGCTCTGATAGTAGCGATTTTGACAGTTCAGGACTTTCAGATAACGACTGTAGTGATACGGAAAGTGCCGATGAAGGACCAGACCTCGTGTTTCCATGGATTAAGTGTATGGGGACTGAAGAAGACCATGATGATCCATACCCATTCATGGAAATGTCCGGACCAAAACACATGCCGCCAGATGATAGCCCACCTATTATGGTGAGTTGTTTCTCACACTCAATCTTATTACATTGTTTGTGAAAGAAACAAACAGATATGCCAGGCAGTTTCTTGATAGTGAAGTCCTCAAGAGAAGGTCTCTAGCACAGTTGGGTTGAGGTTACTGTGAATGAAATGAGGGCCTTCATAGCCATAATTCTCAACATGGGTTTGGTTCAAACGATGAAGTCATACTGGTCAACTGAACCATCCCAAAGAACCCCTTGGTTCGCAGAGCTAATGAGTAGGGATAGATTTGAACTTATTCACAAATTCTTTCACATGGTGAATAATATTAGTTTAGCCAAACCTGGTGAGCCCGGTTATGATCCTTGTGGAAAGTTTATTCCTCTCGTTGAACATGCGAATAACACGTTCCGACATTATTACACCCCTCATAGAGAGATCTGCATAGATGAGACTTTGATTGGTACTAAAAACAGAACACAGCTAATACAGTATCTCCCAAATAAGCATCATCATAAATGGGGAATAAAGCTTTATATGTTATGTGATTCTCATTCTGCATACGTTCTCGGTTTCTTCGTTTATAAAGGCAAGCGTGATAATATTACCAATGATCAACAAGCAGCTGATAGTGGATTAGCCCATAGAGTTGTGATGAGACTGCTCAGAATGGGCAACTATCTGAATAAAGGATACCATCTGTTTGTTGATAATTTTTTTTCAAGCATGCTCCTTGTCAAAGAGCTGGGAGACAACCGGACACACCTCACTGGGATGCTGAGACGCAATAGGAAAGGAATACCAAAAGGACTGAAAGTGAAGATGAACCCTGGAGACATAATTAACTTCAGACAAGGAGAAACTCTTGCCACTGCCTTTAGGGAAAAGAAGTCTCAAAAGAATGCTGTCCTACTGCTGTCCACTTTGAACAAGGCAGAGACTGGAGAAGTGCCACTGCGGAGACGTGGTCAACATGAAGGTGGAGATGCTCCTCAAACTGTTAGGAAGCCAAGAAGTGTTCTGGATTACAACAAACATATGGGTGGGATAGATCAGAATGACATGATGTTGTACTGTTATCTGGATGAGAGGAGGACTGTGAAGTATTGGAAGAAAGTAACTTTCAACATTCTCGCAAGAATGATGCTGAATGCGTACATTTTGTATAAAGCTCATTCGACTGTAAATGTGTTGGCTAGATATAAATTCACTACATTGGCCATTGAAGCACTTTGTAAGGAATACCGTACCTCACAAGTAAGCTATGAAGTCCCTGAAGCTAAAGGGATATGTTCCGTTCCAGATGGAAAAGAGAAAGACTGTTGTGTGTGCAGTGACAGAAAATTCCTGGAGGGCGGAAGCGGACCCGGTCAATGTGCAACAAATGTCAAAAGGGACTTCATGGTTGTTGCTTTTCTAAACATAAGTGTTCAAAGTTATTCTAAAGTGGTGTAGGCATTCAGTAAGGAAATATTAGGTGAGTACCATTTTTTTAAAATGTAGTTTATTACAAAATATTATGATGATATTAAATATTTTATTTTTCACAAAATGCAAATGAGGTCACCAAATTTGCATAAACATGAACAAAATAACTTCAACCATACACAGAAATAAACTTTAGTTTATCCTCTTTAAGAATATATATACTTGTATATACCTATATAGGGTTCTAATATTTTTTTTTGAATTTATAAAATTGTCACCTCAGTCATTTCTGTACTCCCAAAAAATGGCTCCGTCTTCTTCAGAGGGAAACCTAAATTTGGCCCAATGTTGTTCCGTCCTAAAAGGGTTAAATCATACTGAGGCGCAGATTTCTTGAAAAGTTATTTGTGAGCTGTAGATTTCATGTAGAATACTGTTACATCTGTCCACGATGGTTTGTATTGTGAACTGCATACTGAAAAACTGGCAGATGGCCGGCTGCTGAACTAGCTGGTTTTACCTTATGCAGTAATGTGTGTGCAGCTGCTAGTTTTCTAGTGACTGCTGTTTCCATTGATGATGAACTAATTTTAGTGGTGGACTGACTGCTGTGTTGGCATTCTGCAGCTGCCTTATTCATGTATGCCTGTGCATGCTGTTGGTTTGTCGGAATTGCTGTCTGTTCCACTTTTCATGAGACAGCAAGAAGCATTTTGTGTGATATTCAATGGCACAGGAATGGAGCATTATGGAGTGACTGTTTGCTGTGAAGTTGGAACTGCGACTAACGACTAACTAACTATTCAACTTTCTATCTTAACAAACTGTAAATATGACAATCTTATAATAAAACTTTAAAATAATGTGTTCAGAACTTAATTTTGCAAAACACAATATTTGTATTTGTTCCTATTTATATTAAAGTACTGAATAACCTATAAAGAATAAAATAGTTTTTAATGCACTAGAAACATGCAAATACATGGTCAAGATCAAATTTGTTGAATGGTTGTGTGTAAAATTAGTGAGTCTGCAAGAACTTAGATAGGTATGTACAGTGACTTTGCAAGAACTTAGATAGGCATGTGCAGTGACTTTGCAAGAACCAGGGTTGGCATGTGGAGTGAGTCTGCAAGAACCAGGGGTGGCATGTGGAGTGAGTATGCAAGAACTCAGGTTGGCATGTAGAGTGACTGTGCAAGAACTTAGGTTGGCATGTGGAGTGAGTATGCAAGAACTTAAGTTGGCATGTGGAGTGAGTATGCAAGAACTCAGGTTGGCATGTAGAGTGAGTATGCAAGAACTTAAGTTGGCATGTGGAGTGAGTATGCAAGAACTCAGGTTGGCATGTAGAGTGACTGTGCAAGAACTTAGGTTGGCATGTGGAGTGAGTATGCAAGAACTTAAGTTGGCATGTGGAGTGAGTATGCAAGAACTCAGGTTGGCATGTAGAGTGACTGTGCAAGAACTTAGGTTGGCATGTGGAGTGAGTATGCAAGAACTTAAGTTGGCATGTGGAGTGAGTATGCAAGAACTCAGGTTGGCATGTAGAGTAACTGTGCAAGAACTTAGGTTGGCATGTGAAGTGAGTATGCAAGAACTTAAGTTGGCATGTGGAGTGAGTCTGCAAGAGCTCAGGTTGGCATGTAGAGTGACTTTGCAAGAACTTAGGTTGGCATGTGGAGTGAGTATGCAAGAACTTAAGTTGGCATGTGGAGTGAGTATGCAAGAACTTAAGTTGGCATGTGGAGTGAGTATGCAAGAACTCAGGTTGGCATGTGGAGTGAGTATGCAAGAACTCAGGTTGGCATGTGGAGTGAGTATGCAAGAACTCAGGTTGGCATGTAGAGTGACTGTGCAAGAACTTAGGTTGGCATGTGGAGTGAGTATGCAAGAACTTAGGTTGGCATACAGAGTGAGTCTGCAAGAACTCAGGTTGGCACACAGAGTGAGTGTTTAAGAACTCAGGTTGGCATGTGGAGTGACTTTGCAAGAACTTAGGTAGGCATACTGAGTGAGTCTGCAAGAACTCAGGTTGGCACACAGAGTGAGTGTTTAAGAACTCAGGCTGGCATGTGGAGTGACTTTGCAAGAACTTAGGTAGGCATACTGAGTGAGTCTGCAAGAACTCAGGTTGGCACACTGAGTGAGTCTCCAAAAACTTAGGCTGGCACACTGAGTGAGTGTTCAAAAACTTAGGTTGGCACACTGAGTGAGTGTTCAAGAACTCAGGTCGGTACACTGAGTGAGTCTGCAAGAACTCAGGTTGGCACACTGAGTGAGTCTGCAAGAACTCAGGTTGGCACACTGAGTGAGTGTTCAAGAACTTAGGTTGGCATGTGGAGTGATCTTGCAAGAACTTAACATTGACAAGTGTAGTGACTATGCAGCATTACTTCAGCACTACACTGCAAAACAGTTGCCGGCCCCCAGTTCTATTGTTTAGACTAAAGTGGATGTTGTCTCATTTTCTAATCCACCCGGTAGAGGTGTGGACTACCTAATCTTGTGCTCCAATACCAGATGTGTTGTGTTGGTTAAATTGTTTTGTGCTCCAATACCAGATGTGTTGTGTTGGTTAAATTGTTTTGTGCTCCAATACCAGATGTGTTGTGTTGGTTAAATTGTTTTGTGCTCCAATACCAGATGTGTTGTGTTGGTTAAATTGTTTTGTGCTCCAATACCAGATGTGTTGTGTTGGTTAAATTGTTTTGTGCTCCAATACCAGATGTGTTGTGTTGGTTAAATTGTTTTGTGCTCCAATACCAGATGTGTTGTTGGCTAAATTAATTTTTTGTTTGTTTAAAATACTCTTCATGGTGTCTATATATGGCTTTCTTGTCCCTCCACTGGTTAGACCATCTTCATGCCATTGAATGATAATCAGCCTATCAACTCTTCTATTGCCAAGCAACACATCATAAGCATTCAAACCTATGACTGTCATGCCAGCAGGTGAGCATCTAGCCATTAAGCTCATGCGGCTCCCCAGCCAGCGGAAGACAGAGAGAACAGTCCGAAAATAAGAAATGGGACCAACAGCAGTCTGCCAGAATAAGTCAGCAAAGGGAGCGACAGAAAGTGTGTGAGGTCCAGTGCAGTTACTCTTCACTGCCAATATGGTCCTTGATTGACAGAATGATGCTATACCATGTCAGGTTATTCAGCTGTTTCGTTTATTCAGCTTACAGACCAGTTTGTTCAGTTTGTAACCAGTTTATTCAGTTTGCAGACTAATCTGCAATGTTTAAAAACTTGTCACACCACCATTTGGTAGTAACTACCTATAAACTTATATGCAGTCTATATTATTCCTGGTAGATTAATGTTGTGGTTTCCCACTGACTTCCACATCCACATACAATACAAACACATTATTCTTCTTGTTCATCACGTGCTTGGTCAGTAGCAGACAACAGTGATCATGATTCTCCACTCCTCTCTGTCGTCTGATATTTTAATGAAGTTGGTATTGTTTATGTTATTATTTGTTGCCAGCTGTTTGAGTTTTTCACATGTATCAATTTGTCTTCTATCTCTCTTGCCTTGTATTTCCCACATAAGGTATTCATCTATATCTTCTTCTCATCCAGTATTTCCCACATAAGGTTAAGACTAATTTCTGTATTCATCTTTGTCTTCTTCTTCCTCTCTTGTCTAGTATTTCCCACATAAGATTAAGACTAATGTTGAACAGTCTGTGAGATAGTACGAGACACAATCACAATGTGCAGACATTATGAATGGCCAGTGGTTGGCCTCAGCCAAAAAGTGAACGCCATTAGTTCTGTTGGTTCAATTTTTATTAACGTAATAGTGTATTCTGTAGTACTCTGTTGATCCAACACAACAATTACAGCCATCATGACATCTGTGTCATATGAAAATATTAAAATCAGTTCCTTGAATATATAGAGACTAAAACATTTATAATTTCGACAGCTGGTTTTGGTGCCTACCCATGCCATAGAGTCCTAGCCAGAAAGTTTTCCCTTTGTAATTTCAAGGGTCCTTTCATACTCTCGGAGTGGAATGTTGCTTGTGCAGCAAGCTTTGCTACCATATTCTTAACATTCTTCGTTGGCTACCATATTCTTTACATTCTTCTCTGGCTACC
Organism: Cepaea hortensis; assembly: GCA_963921405.1. Lineage (NCBI taxonomy): Eukaryota > Metazoa > Mollusca > Gastropoda > Stylommatophora > Helicidae > Cepaea > Cepaea hortensis. The sequence continues at coordinate 9,143,369 of OY992892.1, forward strand.
ATATTCTTTACTTTCTTCTCTGGCTACCATATTCTCTACATTCTTCTCTGGCTACCATATTCTTTACATTCTTATCACAAACCACATCTCCACGACCACTGCCTCCAGTTTCCTCATCAACCTTCCATTACAAATGTACTCATTCTCTATTCACATAATCCATACATAAGAGCATTCCACACACAACTTAGATGTGTGAATCACAGCAAGGCAGAACAAATGATTATTATATGCCTCAGAACAGGACACAATATATTACACAATGGCATGCATACAAAATTCAAGATTGGTGAATCAGTCTTGTGCACATGTGAATTGGCACTGCAAATAGCAAATCAAATACTTCAAGACTGCACAAAATACGACATATCTAAGTAAAGCTTCTGGCCTAGAGAAACAGCAGACAAACAACAGTGGAAGATAAAGCTATATGAACTGCTGAGAGAACTAGAAAATACTGTGAATCTCATACAAGAGGCGACATTCTATATATAAACAAATTTTGTACAAGAGATAACATTGCAAATATAAACAAATTTCATACAAGAGACAGCATTGCAGATATAAACAAGAGAACATAATAAACAATTTCAAACAAGAGAAAATTTTAGATATAAACAAATGTCAAGCGAACGAAAGAAGAAGTAACGTTCAGATATATCTTCATGTAAGAAGTAACGTTCAGATATATGTTCATGTAGTTGTGTCAGTGTTTATTTGTTGCCCGTCTGCTGACGAGGGCTTAAGCCACAACTCCATTTTCTCACTTGTGAGTGTGTTCTAGTAAAGTTTACTGATTCTGGTTCTCATTTCTGTTCATTCACTAATTATTGCAGTGAATTTCAATAAGCGGACATTTGCACATATGCACACAAAACCAGAATATAATGAATACATCACTGAAGTAGAATTACTCCTAGGTTCTCAGGATGCATTCATTGTGATTGTTTCCGGGTGAAGTTCTGGGTCTCTTCTATTATGTAACATTATGTAAGTAAAGACGTTGCTATGAAATAGCAATGAAAATATTAGAAATCGAGACATTTCAAGAAATGTCCTATTCTCCTCTAGTGACTGACTCAAAGTATACATTGTAATGTAACGCCTATGTGATATATACTCCTTTACTAAAGGCTTTAGCATCTTACTCAGTATATGACTAGTATGAGTATCATCATCATATCATTATACCTGAATACTTGGTAGCCTCTTAAGTCAAGCAGTTCATCATCAAGTTGATGTTCAACTTGCTACACTAGAAGAATGTTGAATGTTTGGATTATACATTATGATTGTTTCCGGATAAAGTTCTGGGACTCAACTATAATTATGTAACATTATGTAAGTAAACAGACATTGCTATTAAATGGCAATAAAAATATTAGAAACAATGACATTTCCATAAATTTCTGACTCAGGTATAATTCATTAATTGTAATGTAACGTCACTGAGACAGATACTGAGATACTCCTTTACTTGGGCTTTAGCTTAAGAAGTTAAGGATACTCAGCATGAGTATCATACTTGGTAGCCCCTTAAAGTCAAGCAACAGAGTTCATCAACTAAACACTAGAAGAATGTTGGACGTTTATTATTTGGGCTGTCCTGTCCCTCCATTAGAAACCAACGGCCACCACCCTACAAACAAATTGAAACCCCACTTCCCTCAACCAGTAAACGAACATCTCGATGTGTGACTCGGACATTAAGAAACACGCACACACTAAAACATTACAGGCGACCTAATTCACCAACCGTTAAGTCTTACTCACGTCTGGGGCCAGGTCTACACTTCCCAGGCAAGGTTGTCTCGGCCAGAGCGAGGCTCTGACACACTACACCCCCCGTCCTCCCCCTCCCCCAGTCACAACAACAGACGACATGGCCGCTGTCTAACCGTCGCCGTGATCAAACCCGTTATCGTAACGTTTCGTGAAGGAAATCTCACCTGGGAAGCGATGAAGTTTGTCGCGTGGAAGGTATCCCGCAGGGTTCTGTGATGGAGGGTGAGTTTGCTGGGGAAATGATTGGATGAGTCCAGGAAATGAAGTATGAGGTAGGAGATAGGCACCGATCCTTCCTATGTGGGGTCTTTCTGTGCGCAGGCACATTGCGCATCAATAAGCGGAAATTGCGTCAATCGCTTAGTTTATAAACCCGGACTGGATGCGTGAATATAACCGGATTATTATCATCATTATCGTCATCGTCATCATCATCATCATCATCATCAACTACAACGTGTGCCTTGCCAGCTGGCGTAGACGTTCATGACTTTCCACAGTTCTGTCTTTGGTGTTTTCGATCGTCTTCTTCTTTCGTTCGCTAGTATTTTCGATCAACCTTGCCACCGTCTCAATCCATCCAGCATTAGGGTTCCAAATGTTGCTGTATGTAGCCGAGGCGCGGTGTTGGGGTGAGCGCCCAACATTGCTCAAATACCTCAATGGCTCGTGAATACATAACCTATGCAGCAAAAGTCCAACTCCTGGCCTTCACGTGGCGGGCCTGTTTAAACTAACAGGAGAAGGGGCGACGGCGAGTCTCTGGCGCCGGAAAATAACCAGTATGCTCTAGATGTGTATGCACGTACATGCATGCGCAGACAGGTGTGTGCGCGCGTACACATCTACACTCGAGTGAGACCACAGTCTGCTCTAGCAAAGAAAGGTGCTGAAGACGGAGGCAACCAGCCAAGAGGCGCACCACAGAAATCAGGATGCCACGCAATCACGCAAAATGGAATATGTCGACTACTGCTAATCGTTATGGTGCTCGCCCTGCTTTGGACCCCCAGGCAGGTGCAGTGCCGGGCCCTATGTCTCGAAAGGGTCCAACCCCAACTACTGGAGGTCCTTCTCAGATGTCCTGTGGAGCCAGGGGACATGAGAATAGGACGACTGGCCATACTAAACGAAGACTTAAAATAATGCACTGGAATGCGGAGGGAGTCAGCAACAAAAAAATAGAATTAGAAAAAATCTTGGACCAAGAAAAAGTAAGCATATGTTGCTTGCAAGAAACTCACCTCAATGAAAATATAGCCTTCAAAATCAGAGGCTACCAGTGTTACCGATCTGACCGAAAGAACAGGCGAAAAGGTGGGATACTGACCCTTGTAAGAAATAACATCATGGCTTCCCAAATCAAAGTCTACATGGAAGGGGCTGAGTATCAGACACTTAAACTTAAGACAGGTAATACAGATCTACATCTGATCAATTACTACTGTCCAAGTGACCGCCCACAGGCACTGGACACTCTACCACTAAAAGAAAAAATGATTGTGTGTGGCGATTTCAACAGCCACTCGCAGAGCTGGGGCTATGATCACATGGACCAGAGAGGAGAGAGACTGGAAGACTGGCAAGATGAGAATAGATTCATGTTGATTAACAAGCCGTCCGACCCACATACTTTCTACTCGAGATCATGGCACTCTACAACTACACCTGACCTGGCTTTTCATTCACCAGACCTGGAGTGGAACATTACACGAACTGTTGGGAAACAACTTGGTGGCAGTGACCATCGGCCAGTCTTTCTAACCGTAGAAAATGAGCTTGTAAGTGAAAGCAGCACCCTCTCGAGGTGGAACTACAAGAAAGCAGACTGGGCAATGTACAAGCATCGCACCAGCATACTGGTTAGAAACCTGAACACTGAGAAAGACATAAATAAAGCAGTTGAAGAGTTTGGGAAATGCATACTACAGGCAGCGCGAGAAACAGTACCAAGAGGAGCCCGTAAACAATATAAACCCTACTGGAGTAGTGAACTGGAACAGTTGCATAATGATGTTGAAGTGTGTAGAAAGCAAGCAGAGGCCACACCCAGCCAAGAGCACCACAATAAATTCCAGCATGCAAAAGCCAAATTTCAAAGGGCCAAGCTGCAGGCTAGACGGAAAAGCTGGCAGGAGAAAACGGAGTCTCTGAACTTTGAAAGAGACACAAGGAAATTGTGGAAGCTAATAAAACAGCTTAATGACGAGGGCACAGGGAGAAACTCAAAAATTGCACTACATAAAGATGGAAAAATCTTAACAAGAAAGCAAGCAGCTGACCATTTTGCGGACTCGTTCGCACAAGATAGCAATATCAAAATTAGTCCAGAGAAACAACAAGAGATTCGAGAGAAACGACAACATACAGGACAGAAGGAAATAGTACATGAGGTTCTGGAGGCACCCATCACAATCAGCGAACTGGAGCTAGCCATATCAAAACTGAAAATGAGAAAGTCACCAGGAGCTGATGGTATCTCCAATGAAATGATCAGGAACCTAGGAACAGAGGCCAAAACAAAGCTGTTGCAGATCTTCAATAACAGCTGGACCTTAGGCAGTGTTCCACAAGCCTGGAGAGAAGCAATCATGATACCCCTCCTAAAATCAGGGAAAGATGGTTCCATTGCCTCTAGCTACAGACCAATTAGCCTCACCAGCTGTCTCTGCAAAACACTGGAGCGCATCATCAATCACAGACTGCAGTGGTACATTGAAAGTAAAAACATCCTTGTGCCACAGCAGGCTGGCTTTAGGCAGTGCTACTCTACGGAAGATCAGACAACCTACCTCTCTCAAGAAATTGAGGATGCATTCCAAGAGAAGAAGCTGGTGCTTGCGGCATGGATAGATCTGAAGAAAGCCTTTGACAAAGTCTGGAAAGAAGGTCTGATGAATAAACTGAGAAACTGCAAAGTCAATGGAAGAATGTACAAATGGGTGAAAGCATACTTGCACAACAGAAGAGCCCGAGTACAGATAGACGGACTCAAGAGCAAGAAAGTACTACTGCGTCACGGTGTCCCCCAGGGCGGAGTCTTGTCCCCCACACTTTTTCTAATCTTCATCAATGATCTTGTTGCTCACCTACCGCATGGAATTAAAGCGGCAATGTACGCCGATGACCTGGTTCTATGGAGCACAAATGAATATGCATCAGTGGCCACCAGATTGCTACAAAGAGCTGTAGATACATTTGCTGCATGGGCAAATAGATGGTGTGTCAGCATAAACACTGACAAGTGCAGCACCACCCTATTTACCCTCTCTCCAAAACAAAAGGCAGGGATCATCCAGATAAATGGAACACCCCTAAGAGAAGATAAAGAACCAACATACCTTGGAGTAACATTTGATGGCAAGCTGACATGGAGAAAGCACATCAACAAAGCAGTAGCAAAAGCCAGAAGGAAAATAGCCATCCTGAGAAAGCTAAGTGGAACCACATGGGGAGCCAGTACGAAAATACTTAGCAAAGTTTACCAACAGAGCATACGACCACACCTGGAATATGGGTCAACTGCGTGGTGTTCAGCATCAAATACCACACTACAAGAGCTGGACAAGGTGCAAAATCAAGCACTTAGAGTCACCACAGGAGGGATGAGATCAACCCCTATAGTGGAAATGGAGAAGATGGGGAGGACACAGGCACTGAGTGAGCGCAGAGATACGAAAACGCTAATACAAGCAGAAAAGTTCCTCAGCTTGCCAGGCCACCCTATGAAGAACAGATTTGAAAACCTAGCTATGGGGCGGTTGAAAAGAAGTAGTTTTATCCACCAGGCTAAACGACTCTGCAGAGAAACCACTGATCTGCCCACAGTTGGTATCCCCCTAACAACTATTCCAGAGCGAACTCCATGGAAAGATGAGCATAGACTATCGTTACAAATCCAGACAAAAGTGAGAGGAATATTTGACAAGGAAGAACAGAACAGTGTGCAGCGCAGAACAGCCACTCTCAGCTTCCTTGATGAAGAATACCCACAGGACCTCTGGATCCGAGTCTACACAGATGGGTCAGCACAAAATGCTGTTCGAAATGGAGGAGCGGGAGTGTACATAGAATACCCAAATAATACTAGGGACACAGCCAGAGTACCGACAGGAAAGTACTGCCATAACTATGATGCCGAAATTGAGGCAATCAAGATAGCAACAGAGAAATTACTAAATAACAGCAATGGTACACAACCTGTGGTGCTACTAACAGATGCAAAATCAGTACTCGAGGCGCTCCTCTCTGGGAAATTGCCAGTATTAAGGACACTACTTTCTGAACTTAGCAGTCAGCATAAAGTCACCATACAGTGGATACCATCCCACTGTGGAGTACCCGGAAACGACAGAGCTGATCAATTGGCTAAGGAAGGAGCCAAAGAGGAACAGCCTGATGTGCCCGTTACATACCACCAAAAGAAAAGAATGATCAAATCAGTCAGAAAGCCACCAAAACCTGCTCAAGATGACTACCACATTATGGACAGACCAGAACAAGTCATTATTCTGCGCCTCAGAACAGGACACAATAGATTACGCAACCACATGTATACAAAATTCAAGATTGGTGAAACAGCCATGTGCACATGTGGATTGGCGTCGCAGACAGCAGAGCACATACTCCAAGACTGCCCAAAATATAACATATCTAGGCAAACCTTCTGGCCTAGAGAGACGACAGTGGAAGATAAACTCTATGGACCACTGTGTGAACTGACAAAAACAGTTCAATTCATGCAAGAGACGACATTGCAGATATAGACATATTTCAAGCGAACGAAAGAAGAAGAAGAAGAAGAAGAAGAAGAAGAAGAAGAAGAAGAAGAAGAAGAAGAAGAAGAAGAAGAAGAAGAAGAAGAAGAAGAAGAAGAAGAAGAAGAAGAAGAACATCCAGCATTATTAGTGTCACGGAAAAAACTGCAGTTTAGTGATTCCTTGATAATTTACATATCAAAATGCAAGGAAGGAGAAGGGTTAACAATCATGTACTTCATTCTGAGATGAGGAAGAATAAAATTCACGAGCATTGACCTACGAATATAAAAATAGGATACAGGTACGCGCCGAGGGCAGTGACTCCCGCTAGTATCAGCCGACGGGAAAATGAACGGAGAATGCTTTGAAGTGCAAACGAGCGATGGACAGAGGACCAGCGCACCAGCGGAGACGGTGATCAAAGGGGTTGGACACTTTGAGGTACCAACGTCGGAGAATACAGGGAAACATCGTAGAGACGAAGGAGACCGGAGCGCGGAGCGGCCGGACGTATACGTGATTTCACTGAACTTTTGATGTTACGGGTGCGACAAATTTGATTGTAGATCAAACAATCAACGGAGGATGGGACACGCAATATAAATAGCTGAACATGGAGTTTCGGTTTAGTGTGTGTTCCAAACTGGGCTGAATGATCGATGCCTCCTGAGTGGGAATAGAAATACACGTCCCTAATGATGGAAAGAGGGGATATTAGTGTGTTATTCGCTTAGTGTATTTCGATTCCAGGAACATAGATGCATATATAAGGTATTAATATATTAGAGTATAGTTTTAGCATAGGAATATAGATGTGGTTGTGCGTAGGGTTTACTATTACTTTCTATTTAGTGAATAGTTTATACTTTAGTGAATTCTGCTGTTTATGTCAGAGTATTCTTTCGGAGGCTGTTTCATTACGGCTGGAGAAAAGATAATCACATAGACAGGGATATGAGGCAGACTTAAATCACCTGATTTAATGTTTATTACCCAGGTTCTACTACACAGCCTGACCTATCAAAGAAGATCAACCAGTACATCTCTTGTACAGAGAAAGCAGTGTTGATAATACAGGAAAGACATTTTAATTTAATCAGGCACTTCACAGGTGCAGTGAAAGTATGTCACTATAGCAAATGCAAAGTGGGTGACTTAACGAATGTCAAAAAACAGGTTTTGGTGAACCTTAGAGAAGGAACTTTATTCAAGCATAGAAAATAGGATAAAACATTGTCATTGAGTAATCACCTAAACGAAACAGGGAAGAACCCTAGACCAGTGTACCTATATTCAGAGAACGGTTAAATAACTGTGGACAGGTGTGAGGTGTTTTCACTGATGGATTATAACAACATAAAACGGAAAACTCTGTCTACGGAAAGGACTTACCGTGATCGCATTACTGTACGGTGTTACTGTGGTGAACAATTGTTTGTGTTTTCAAGAATTGGATTAAGTCAAGACTCAAGCTGAACGGATCATACCGGGTGAGAACGTTCTAATTCTGTGTTTGATATCTGATGTTTTGGCCTGTTGAATATGCCGGAGAAGATTACAGAGACTATCTATCAACATCTTATCTTGCATCCACACTAGAAGAACATACCAACTACATAGACACTATCCATACATACACCAGACATAGTTTTTATTAATAAATCTTTTATTTATCGGTGAAAGGAACTGTTGTCGGAGTATGTGTTGAAGGAATAACAGAGAGAGTGAAAGAAATAGATATATGGAAGGGAAGACAGAAGAGAGGAGTGTAGACCAAAGTCAGGCAATAATCCCAACAGATAATAAGTTTGAAGATGTGCTTGTTGATTCCAACTTCCTCTCGGGAAAGCAAGTGACATAATTGGTGGAGCAGCGTGTTGGAAAATAATACCCATATGACCTGGGCATAACAGGGCATATACATAGAGGGGTACCTGCATATTGGCACAGGCATAGCGGAGTACCTGCATGTTGGGACATACGGATTGGAATAAATATAAGTATATATTGATGACTTTTAATGGAAGGACGTCCATTGGATATATGGTGCCATTACATTTATGGTAGAACCATTTCATTAATGCTGGTGTCTTTACAGTGAGAAAGTTCCAGACAGAGTGAATGTAGATAGGTGGTAAGACACATTACATACCTAGTCACACGGTCACACGTCTACATAAGTCTTTATCCTATATCTCCTCTTGTGGATGAGAGAGTGGTTGTGATGTACTGTGTGGTGTTGTAGATTTAGAATATTTAATAGACATAGATAAATGATATAGGTTCTAGGTAGATTATCTGTTTATAGGAAGGACTTCTTTATTGCTTGAGGTGTCTGTACTCTATTTGCGGACTTACATTCTTAACTATGGCAACTCCTAAAGTAACTACAGCAGAATTAAGGGCCAACGGGGAGGAAATTGGTTTAGCTGGCTCGGAACTAACTGATTACATCCAGGAAAGAGAGCGAGAGATTCGTCAAGCGGAACGAGAAGATCGGAAGGCCGAGTTGGAAGTGAGAAGAATAGAGGTGGAGACCAAACGAATGGAAATGGAACAAGAGGCCAAGAAACTGGAACAGGAGACCAAGCGACTGGAAATGGAACAAGAGGCCAAGAAACTGGAACAGGAGACCAAGCGACTGGAAATGGACCAGGAGACCAAGAAACTGGAAATGGAACAGACTGCCAGGAGACAAGAAATGGAACATGAATACCGCTTGAAAGAGTTAGAACTCAAGACACAAACTAAGGGTGAAATAGATGCAGCAGAAGGAAGTTCATCTTCACCTGGGGCAACCCACATGATTGGGCAGGGTTACCATGCCATGAAGTTTCCCTTGGCGGTCTTTGATGAAAGTAAAGAGAAGATATACCAGTTTTTGGATCGGTTCGAGGCTATGGCAGTCGCTATGGGACTGGATAGAACCAGATGGGCTCTTAAATTATCCCAGACCTTACGTGGTTCAGGGTACGAGGTCTACACACGCCTACCACCAGGACAGGAAAATCAGTACGAGGAATTAAAAGCCGCTTTGATGAAACATTATGAAGTCACAGCACAAACGTATAGGAAGAAGTTTAGATCGTCTAGAAGAGAGCCGGGAGAACTATTCGCCGCCTACAGTCTGAGGCTGAAATCCTATCTCCAGAAATGGATGGACTTGGCAGAATTCAAGAGGGATTATGAGAGTCTCGAAGAGATGATGGTGGTCGACCAGATGCGAAAGCAAATGTCGAAACCTCTCAGAACCTTCTTGGGAGAACAAGGGGCGGAACGGATTGATGTTGTAAATAAGCTGGCGGAACGATTCGTAGAGGTACATGGGGAGGCTGCGGAACTCAGTATTCAAACCAAAGGTCAGGAGAAACAAGAGAAAAAGAAACCTAAGAATTGGGAAGGAGAAAAAGTGGAACCTTATATAAAGGCGGCAACGGAGAGTTCAGAGAAGGTGAAGGAAGGAAACCATAACACCTCGAATTCTTCAGCGAAACGACCGTGGTCCGAGAAGTGGTGTTCATTCTGCAAAGTGCCATCTCATAACACGAAGGACTGCAGATCGAAACCTAAAAGTTCTTACTTCGCAGCATGCAAAGTGATTCCTACGACGGTGATCACAGACAAGGCTGAGATCGGCGAAGGAGAAAGGAACAAAAAAGACACACGGAAACCTAGGAAGGGAACATGGTGCACACTCTGCCAGTCGACAACACATAATACTGTGGACTGCAGATGCAAGGCAGAAGACGCCAATTGCATAACCAACCTCGAGGAATCAAAAGAGGAAGGCAAGGAAACGGTCAAGGAGATGAAAGACACTCAGGACCAAGAGAGACCACCTGTGGTCGAACTGATTGAAGTCAATGGCCAGCAGGTTGTTTGTCTCTACGATACAGGTTTGGATGGGGAAGCGGTGGTGGATGCCAGCTTGGTAACCCCAGACCAACTTACAGGGGAGACCATAGAAATACAGCTGGCAATGAGGAGTGCTGTTACCATGACGCTGCCAATCGCCAAGGTGGAGATTAAATCCAGGTACGTCACGGGCATTATTCCAGCTGCGGTATTATCTGACTCCTTATTTCCCATGATCATTGGCACGAAATATGTCTTTTTGGGGATGCCCAAACAGCCAGCCCACAAGGGAACAGTAGTCAGTGGATCTCCAGGGAAGGAAAAAGAGGCAGAGACACAATGCGACAACTCAGGGATAGGAGAATTGCATACTGCCCAGAGGAAGGATACTACGTTGCGTCCTTGCTACAGGAAGCTGCAAAGAAGTGCTGAGCCACCAGAACGGGGACAGTACTTTCTGAAGAATCGACTACTCTATCGGAGAGCTGGGAGGGGAGATAACCTGCACGAGCAGTGGGTGGTTCCAGAGACCCACCGTCCTCACATTCTTCAGAGTGGACACATCATAGGCGAGAATCGACATATGGGTGTCAGAGAGACCTTGCAGCAAATTTCCGGCCATTATTGCTGGCCAGGAATGACCGGAGATGTACGCCGGTGGTTGAAGTCTTGTTCGGAGTGCCAGAACGCACCACCCAACAAGCGGACTAAGAGTAACATAGCTCTTAAAGTGGAAGACAAAGTGGAAGTGTGGAGTCCAGCAGAGACCAATATACTCCAAGTAGGATGGAAAGGACCTTATCCTGTGGAAAAGGTGGTGTCCAAGAACATCTACAAAATACGGATCGGGGAAGAGCAGAAAAATCTCCCTAGACATCTCATTAGGAAATATGAGGAGAGATCCGGGAGAAAAGCTTCGCACTTTATGGTGATGGCAGCCATTGGGACAAAAGTTACCAGTCCAGACGAAGACCAGAGATCGCCAGTACAACATAGGAGGGCCTATGGGACAGTACGTGATAGGTCAGATTTACCCAACGACAGGAGGAGGGAAATCACAAGTCAGGGAAAGGACAAGAGTGAAAGTTTCACCGGTAACCAAGTTCAGAAGGGGTGGGTAACGTCGGGAAAAGCGAGAAATACCCAGGACTCCAACCGAAGATTGGCTGACCAGATACAATATCGCCCAAGATGGTCCTGGAAGCAAAAGTCCAGGAGATTTGGGAAAGACCACTCGGTCCAACGAGGACGAGGCGGAACATCCCCAGAGGCAAAGCCGGGGGAAACCAAGAGGACATGGAAGCAGTGTTACAATCAGGATGGGACGATCCGTCTGTATTGTGAACCATCGCTTACGCCAGTGGAAAGGAGGTCGACTGAACGTACAGGGGCGATGAGCCAACACTAGTTTCAGTCATGAGTAGTATGGTAGGGTGCTTATGAAGTCGCCTACTGGATGAGGTGTTGATCCATGTGAGGATCCAATCATATCATCAACACGTGATGTTAATAGCTACTTCAGAGAAGCTCAACGCACGGTGGATGTGATGGACGTTGTTGTTGCAACAGGACTTCACAGTGGAATACATTTCGGGTAAGGAGAATGTAGGAGCGGATTTCTTATCTAGACATCCAACTCCAGAGGAAGAGGAATAAGTTGGAGGATCAGAGGAATCAAAACTACATTGATGAAGAGTCGACGCGGTCAACTCTCTTAAGAGGGGGCCTATGTCACGGAAAAAACTGCAGTTTAGTGATTCCTTGATAATTTACATATCAAAATGCAAGGAAGGAGAAGGGTTAACAATCATGTACTTCATTCTGAGATGAGGAAGAATAAAATTCACGAGCATTGACCTACGAATATAAAAATAGGATACAGGTACGCGCCGAGGGCAGTGACTCCCGCTAGTATCGGCCGACGGGAAAATGAACGGAGAATGCTTTGAAGTGCAAACGAGCGATGGACAGAGGACCAGCGCACCAGCGGAGACGGTGATCAAAGGGGTTGGACACTTTGAGGTACCAACGTCGGAGAATACAGGGAAACATCGTAGAGACGAAGGAGACCGGAGCGCGGAGCGGCCGGACGTATACGTGATTTCACTGAACTTTTGATGTTACGGGTGCGACAAATTTGATTGTAGATCAAACAATCAACGGAGGATGGGACACGCAATATAAATAGCTGAACATGGAGTTTCGGTTTAGTGTGTGTTCCAAACTGGGCTGAATGATCGATGCCTCCTGAGTGGGAATAGAAATACACGTCCCTAATGATGGAAAGAGGGGATATTAGTGTGTTATTCGCTTAGTGTATTTCGATTCCAGGAACATAGATGCATATATAAGGTATTAATATATTAGAGTATAGTTTTAGCATAGGAATATAGATGTGGTTGTGCGTAGGGTTTACTATTACTTTCTATTTAGTGAATAGTTTATACTTTAGTGAATTCTGCTGTTTATGTCAGAGTATTCTTTCGGAGGCTGTTTCATTACGGCTGGAGAAAAGATAATCACATAGACAGGGATATGAGGCAGACTTAAATCACCTGATTTAATGTTTATTACCCAGGTTCTACTACACAGCCTGACCTATCAAAGAAGATCAACCAGTACATCTCTTGTACAGAGAAAGCAGTGTTGATAATACAGGAAAGACATTTTAATTTAATCAGGCACTTCACAGGTGCAGTGAAAGTATGTCACTATAGCAAATGCAAAGTGGGTGACTTAACGAATGTCAAAAAACAGGTTTTGGTGAACCTTAGAGAAGGAACTTTATTCAAGCATAGAAAATAGGATAAAACATTGTCATTGAGTAATCACCTAAACGAAACAGGGAAGAACCCTAGACCAGTGTACCTATATTCAGAGAACGGTTAAATAACTGTGGACAGGTGTGAGGTGTTTTCACTGATGGATTATAACAACATAAAACGGAAAACTCTGTCTACGGAAAGGACTTACCGTGATCGCATTACTGTACGGTGTTACTGTGGTGAACAATTGTTTGTGTTTTCAAGAATTGGATTAAGTCAAGACTCAAGCTGAACGGATCATACCGGGTGAGAACGTTCTAATTCTGTGTTTGATATCTGATGTTTTGGCCTGTTGAATATGCCGGAGAAGATTACGGAGACTATCTATCAACATCTTATCTTGCATCCACACTAGAAGAACATACCAACTACATAGACACTATCCATACATACACCAGACATAGTTTTTATTAATAAATCTTTTATTTATCGGTGAAAGGAACTGTTGTCGGAGTATGTGTTGAAGGAATAACAGAGAGAGTGAAAGAAATAGATATATGGAAGGGAAGACAGAAGAGAGGAGTGTAGACCAAAGTCAGGCAATAATCCCAACAGATAATAAGTTTGAAGATGTGCTTGTTGATTCCAACTTCCTCTCGGGAAAGCAAGTGACAATTAGTTTGTCTTGGTCTGCCTCTTTTCCAACTGATCTTTCCAGTCACCATATTCTCCAATGCATGCCTCTCTTCTTTTCACGTGGCAACATAATGCCATTTCTTTCTTTCTTATTGTTGTTTATAATGTTCTAGTTGCATTAGCCTCTTCTAGGCAATCGTTGTTAGTTACTCTGTCAATCCAAGGTATTCGCGACATTCGTCTCAGGTCTCCATTGCTTCCATTGCAGATGATGTGCTGGTGTACAGACGGCAGAGACAGGGCCAATTTGGCAGACGACTTACAGGTGGCAGTAAACAGGGTGGCAGAGTGATACAGGGATGCAGAGGCCGTTATAAACCCAGACAAGGCATCGGTTGTGTGGTACTCCCTGGACAACCGGATCGTCAAGGCAGATGTCCCAGGTATTATGTTGAATGGGTGTCCTCTTGGTAGAGAGAGTACATTGAAGTACTTGGGTATCACTTTAAGGATCATTTGGAGGCTTTGGTGGCGAAGGCTGGTAGGGGACTTAATGCATTGAGGGCGATGACAGCAACCGGGATAGAGCAGAGGATGCTTTACAGGCTCTTTCAACAGTTAATAATTTGTGTCATTGAGTATGTTATGGGGCTCTTGACAGTATCAAGGAGCCAGCTTGAAAGGTTGGAGCGCATACAGAATGCGGCCATACGGGCGATCCTGGGGTGCACAAAGGACACGCCAATTATATGCATGAGGCATATCTTGGCACTATTAACAATGGCGGATAGGCATAGGGTCCTTCAAGCCAAATGGTACCTGCGTGTTGCTACAGATAGGGATCATCCCCTGCATGAAGCCATGGATAAGGTCAAGGGTCATAGACTAAGACGAGGCAGGTCCTGGATGGCACCGGCAGAACTTTCTATACGTCAGTTGTGTGATCTAGAGGCCATAATCGTGAAAAAGAGTGGGTTGAAGTACCGGAAGACATGACGGACTGGCACAATGTAAAAGTAACACTGGGTCGTGAGTGCAGAGAATGGGCAGATGGCCGCACAGAGTTTGAGATGCAATAACTACTACTACTACTACTACTACTACTACTACTACTACTACTACTACTACTACTACTACTACTACTACTACTACTACTACTACTACTACTACTACTACTACTACTACTACTACTGCTGCTGCTGCTGCTACTACTACAACTTCTTCTTCTTCTTCTTCTTCTTCTTCTTCTCCTTCTTCTTCTTCTTCTTCTTCTTCTTCTTCTTCTTCTTCTTCTTCTTCTTCTTCTTCTTCTTCTTCTTCTTCTTCTTCTTCTTCTTCTTTCAATCATTGTTACTTACTCTTACAATCCAAGGTATTCGCGACATTCGTCTCAGGAACCATATCTCAATTGCTTCCAATGTTTTCCTAACGTGTTCATAATCGTTCCATGATTCACTGCCATACAACAGAAAGGGTTCTATATAACGTGTCAGCACTCTCTTGTTTTACATTCAATGATAGTGACTTATTGCATAAGGTACTTGTCATTATCTGAAGTGTAGCTTTTACTTGGCCTATTTAGATCTCTGTAGTGTATCTGTTCTTCCGCTCAAAAGAGCAGACTGACCATCACGCTGAAGAGAGTGGTGCTGCAGGGAGTGACTAGAGGATCTGGCCGACACTCAGGACTCCGTGGAAAAGCCAGACGGACACATAATCAGACTGCTACTAGTACACTTAGTATTGGGACTCTTCGCTGGCTGTTGAAGATGAGGACGGAGCACGTATGGGAATGTCCCGAGTGTTATGTTGTCGGTTTTTGACTCAGCTCAATTGAACAACTCAACTAAACTGTTACGTATCTTCCATCAAGTGTTATAAATGTCCCTAGGTATTTAAATTTATCAGCTTGTCTGTCCGTCTGTCCTTTGCTCAGAGTGTTAAGTATCAGTCAGATCTTCTGGTCACTCCTCACAGCATCATTCTCTCCAAGCCGTGATAATCTACCAGTTCTTCTGCACTATACACGCGATTCCAAAAAGTCCCGAGCATATCTGCCTATCTTGCACCAATAACTCACAGTGCGGCGGTGCAGACCCAGCCAATCTGTCCGCCTGCTCATTTCCCACCACACCAGCATGGCCTGGGGGAAACATCCAACAGATGCTTTCTATATCTGATTGTTGAATTGAAGCCTGGTACTCTGGAGGATGAATGAGCAAACGAATTTGGTCTGTTGTAGATTGTTACTTAGTTAGTTAGTTAGTTAGTCACGGTTCCAACTTCACAGATTGTTACTTGATGTACTCTAAGTACCTCATCTCTCTCATGCTTAATTGTTTCAACAGTGTCCTTTTTATTTTGTGTAATTCTAGATCTTTCTTACTTGTCTTTCTCTGTCCAAGAATCTAGATCATTCTTACTTATTTTTCTCTGTCCAAGAATCTAGATCTTTCTTACTTGACTTTCTCTGTCCAAGAATCTAGAACTTTATTACTTGTCTTTCTCTGTTTAAGAATCTAGATCTTTCGTACTTGTCTTTCTCTGTCAAGAATCTAGATCTTTATTACTTGTCTTTCTCTGTCAAGAATCTAGATCTTTATTACTTGTCTTTCTCTGTCAAGAATCTAGATCTTTATTACTTGTCTTTCTCTGTCAAGAATCTAGATCTTTCGTATTTGTCTTTCTCTGTCCAAGAATCTATAGGACTACATACAAGACTATAAGGAATGGCATAATTAATGAGTTAGTGATTTATTTTATTTATTTATTTATTTATTTTTTTTTTTTGGGGGGGGGGGGGGGGGGGGGGGGGGTTTATTGCCATCACTCGCTTTGAACTCAACTACTACTTCTAGTGCACTAGAGGTGATTTGTGCGTGTGGATTAGCTTTCCCTATTACCAACCATTGTCTCTCGCCTTCAGGCGAACCCACTCCCACTTCAGAGGTACTTGTAATTTACATTTTTGACAAGGTTTTTTTCCTAAGTGAATGTGACACGCACAATAGATAATTGATGTACGAAAGATGATTGGTTGGAAGGGCCGAATGTAAGGCGGGACTGAGTACTCAATTTAAGACCCTTTGAGAAAATATTATTCGTTCGTTCGTCCCCAAGTCAAGGACGAGAGGTCAAAATGTTAGTCAAACTGATTGGTGCAGGGGTTGAACCCGTTACCTTGGCATCAGCACATCGGGAGTTTAAGAACCAACGCTCTTATCTATTCGGCCATGCTGACGTCGGGTTAGTGAATGAATGAATGAATGAATAAATGAATGAATCTGTGACTTTATAAATTAAAATACACCATGGAAACAGTCGGCGTGGCCCAAAAGACTTAAATTTCCGGTGCGCTGATGACGGGGTAGCGGGATCAACCTTTCCGCTGGTCAGTTGGACTTTAGCGTTGGCTTCTCATCCAGAAAGCAATGGCAAGCTACGGAACGTAAAATTACATAGTAAATCAGCATGTGGTTAGGGGTTTATGAAACCGTCCTGCGCCCAATGTAAATTGGCGTGTTTAAAGGGTTAGGGTTGAAAGCCGCGTTCTGCACCCGATGTAAATTTGTGTGTTTAAAAGCTTAAATCGATCCAGTCTTCAATGGGCAAAAGACAGGAGAAACTGAAAACTAGTGGTTATGTTCTTTGTGATGTGCGAATTGTATATAGTTCAATCAATCAAAGATCACAAGAAATGAATCGGTCATTGAATAAATCAGTGATTGAATAATTTTTAATGGGTTTAAAGTCAAGAGGCTCAACTTAATTCCACCGGGTTTTATCCCACATGGCTCAGTCTCTGTCCGCAGGGCGGCCTGACGATACCTCGCACAGAGCACGAACTTTGTAGTTATACAAACGACCCCCAGGAGCGTCCTAGAAACCTGCACTCGTGAACCGAATGACAGAGTTCGGAATCGAACCCAAAACCTTTTGAGCGCGAGGCAGGCAATGTAGGCGTAAATCAGTGAATAATTAATGAATAAATTTATTACTACAATCGCTCACATCAACAGAAGAGGTGGGATAGAGGAATTAGCCTTATGTGGAGAAAACACGGGTAAGAAAGGCAGGGAAAGACAGAGAATGGTGTATGGGCACAGCTTGAACAGCCGAGCAACATATAAGCGACACTAGCTTCATTCAAAAACTAGATGATAGAGGCTGGAGATTGATGTCCACGATGTTCGTTCCAGACCAGGCACATGAAGAAGCAGAAGAAGAGGTGAAGGAAGAGGAGGGGGTGGAGGCGGAAGAAGAAGAACGGAGAAGAAGGAGGAGGAGGAGAAGAAGAAGAAGAAGAAGAAGAAGAAGAAGAAGAAGAAGAAGAAGAAGAAGAAGAAGAAGATAAATAATAAACCATATAGATTGACATATTTACACTTTTTAATCGACCAGAACTTACAAGAGGCTTCTAATAGTAATAAGCCTTTAGCCTGACTATGAAGGAGTAGGCGGAGAAAATTGAAATTTGGCATATGTATAGCTCATTCAATTTTTAATGCACACATGGATTATGAATTTCCCTCCGCAACTGGTTTTCCCGATATGGTGCATGGCACAACTCACCCTATTGACCAGATCTGCACATCTAACGGTTTGTCAGAACAGTGGAGAAATCAGACGCCAGGACTGTGATAAAATTCTTGATGTTACAGGGAAAAACACCTACAGAAATACACAGGGAGATTGAGCCAGTGTTTGAGGAAGTCTGTCCTTCGTATGCTTCTGTAAAAACAAAAATTGTTTTTGCAGTTTACATGTGGCCGTTCCCAAGTTGCTGATCTGCCAAGATCAGGACGATCGTCCTCAGAGTGCAATGATGCAAATGCTGCAAAAATGAAGAAAATCATAGACTAGGATAGGAAAATGACAATTGCAGAGATATCAGGTCAGCAAAACTGAGTAAGAGTACAGTTTTTAGAATTTTACACAACAGACTGAACATGAGAAAAGTGTGTGTCCGCTGGGTCCCGCGCCTGCTGACACGTGAACAGAAACAATTACGGGTTGATTGTTGTGGCAGGTTGCTCAATGTGCCGGTCGAAAAACATGTTGACGACCATGGTGACGGTAGATGAGACTTGGATTCACCATTATGACCCAGAATCCAAAATTGCCAGCATGCAGTGGAAAACCCTGGGCTCGCCAACACATGTCAAGCCAAGAGCACACAAATCTGCAAGAAAAGTGATGCTGACTGTTTTTTGAGATGTCAAAGGTGTCATATTGAAAGATTACATGCTTTATGGCAACACGGTTAATGGGCAGTACTATGCAGATCGCCTTATCAAACTAAGAAAGGCTGTGACCAGAAAACGAGGGATAAGCGCGTACGTAAATTCTGCCTTTGCTTCAAAACAACGCGCCCTCCCATAAAGCACGGCTTGTGCTGCAAACTGCCAACGATTTGAATATTGAAATTCTTTCACACCCACTATATTCTCCAGTTTTGGCTCCATCAGACTTTTTTTGTTTTCTCAAATCTTAAAAAAAAAAAAAACATCTGAAAGGAAATTGTTTTGACGGTGACGAAGATGTCATACTGGCTTGTGATAACTGGTTTAGTTCGAAAATAATGTTGTTTTATTCTGAAGGTTTTTTCAAGGTCACGCGGAGATGGCAGAAATGCATAAATGCAGGTGGTGGTTACATTGAGAAAGAATAAGCACTGTGCCAAATGTCAATTTTCTCCGCCTACTCCTTCATGGTCAGGCTAAAGACTTATGAGAAGCCCCTTGTATAATGAACAAACCGAGTCTGTTTACAAATAGAAATCATTGTTTTATTTTACATAATTTCAAAGGTGGATCTGAACATTTAGCAAAGTCAATGCAGCGTTCAAGGAATGTTGTAACAAGAAACATTATGACAACAATATTCAACCTTTGTTGGTTGTAGTTCGGATAGATCGTGTATATTTTATTAACATTTTAGGTTTTCTGTTATTGTTTATGCATTGCAAGTATGACACATTCAAGGAAAGGTTATAAACTAATAAAATAAAATATATACCAACCAAAGAAAAAGACATTGCTTGAGACACAGTGAGTGGAGTTTCTGCCATCTTGGAACAATAGTGGATCTTATTATGATTAGTAGTAGTAGTAGTAGTAGTAGTAGTAGTAGTAGTAGTAGTAGTAGTAGTAGTAGTAGTAGTAGTAGTAGTAGTAGTAGTAGTAGTAGTGATGTTAGTAGTAGTAGTAGTGATAATAGTAGTGGTAGTGGTAGTGGTAGTAGTAGTAGTAGTAGTAGTAGTAGTAGTAGTAGTAGTAGTAGTAGTGATGTTGGTAGTAGTAGTAGTAGTAGTAGTAGTCGTGGTGGTGGTGGTGGTGGTGGTGGTGGTGGTAGTAGTAGTAGTAGTAGTAGTAGTAGTAGTAGTAGTAGTAGTAGTAGTAGTAGTAGTAGTAGTATCTTCTTCTTCTTTTTCTTCTTCCTCTTCTTCCTTCTTCTTCTTCTTCTTCTTCTTCTTCTTCTTCTTCTTCTTCTTCTTCGAAGAAGAAGAAGAAGAAGAAGAAGAAGAAGAAGAAGGAACAAAAGAAAGAGAATGAATAGAGGAACGAGAAGGAGGAGAAGAAGATGAAGAAAGAGGGGGGAGGAGAAGCAGAAGGAGGAGGAGGAAGAGTGTATTTTTTACTAATATTCGAAGAAAAAGAATATGATGCACCATTTATAAACTAACTAAAGTCGCTTCTGATATCTTCGAACGGAACTACGTGCCACCTCAAGTAGGCTGCAGCACACAATGAGATATAATATAACGAACAAACAATGACAAACATATAAGGTAAATGAACATCATGGAGTCTAGACGTTTTCCGGTTCCATCGGATTCTTCAAGTTTCGGCGACTTCCTCAATTTCTTATTGTTGCAGTAGTTCTTGCCTTCACACGAGAAGAAGCAGCTGTGTCTGGCTCCATTGTCCAGGCAACCGTCCTCTTGCTGAAACAGTCCACAACCTCTGTGGATAAACGTTGGCTCTCCTGTCACTGTAAACAAACAATATGGATTACTTTTTATGTTGTTTAAAGTACGAAGGGACTCCCAATGTAAACCTTCTCCCCCCAATGATTCTTTGAGTCATTTGTCATTTGGGGCTAGGTCTCGCCAGTACGGGGGATGTGGTACACACTGAAAGTAGAGGTTTTCGATGGTTCAACCGTTGCACGGGCAGTATGGGGTCGACCGTTGTCATGTTGCTAAGGACACCTTTACTCAGAAACCCATGTCGTTTGGATTTAATTGCGGGTCGAAACTTCCTACTCCACTCATACACTTGTTAGACTGACAAGCATGCATCACCATACTGGACCTTCATTCGCCAATGAATTTCTATAAGTTTCAACCCTTCACTGGTTTTTAAAAAAAAATCGGATAGCAGAACGCTGCTCCTCTTTGGTGCATGTCAAAAGTGGCGCGGCCATCTTTAAACTGTCCTTATGACGTCACCGCGTTCGTATGTACCGTGCTGTTATATGCTTAACACTCTTGACACCCTTAACAACAATATTGACAGGTTACAAGACAATGTCACGGTTATTGTAATATCTAGTACACTTTAAATGTTTTCATTTGAAGCTCTCTCGTATATTCTATTAAGAACGTTACGTGTAGAATAGCCAAAGTAAAGGCACAATTTCACAAGATGAAGGATATTGTCTGCAATTTATATTTGTCAATCGAGGTAAAGAAAAGAATTTTTAAGAGCTATACTGGGCCAATTCTGGTGTGGGGAAACGAATTAGCAGTCAAGTGTGGAATTATGCGGAAGCCGGGGAGATGTGGTTTTATAGAAGAATGATGAGAACATTGTGAACGGATGAAAAGGTCAATGAGGATATCTTGAAAGAAGTTAACCCACAAAGAGAACTGGTTACGTGTAACAGAAGAAGTCAGGCAACAACAGCTGAAACAACGAATGATACACCAGATGAAACATCAGGTGAAACAACGGATGGAACAATAGATGGAACAACAGCTGGAACAATAGATCAAACAACAGCTGGAACAATAGATCAAACAACAGATGGAACAGTAGATCAAACAACAGCTGGAACAATAGATCAAACAACAGCTGGAACAATAGATCAAACAACAGATGGAACAATTGATGGAACAACAGTTGGAGCAATAGATCAAACAACAGATGGAACAATAGATGGAACAATAGATCAAACAACAGATGGAACAATAGATCAAACAACAGCTGGAACAATAGATCAAACAACAGCTGGAACAATAGATCAAACAACAGATGGAACAATTGATGGAACAACAGTTGGAGCAATAGATCAAACAACAGATGGAACAATAGATGGAACAATAGATCAAACAACAGATGGAACAATAGATGGATCAACAGCTGGAACAATAGATCAAACAACAGATGGAACAATAGATGGAACAACAGCTGGAACAATATATCAAACAACAGATGGAACAATAGATGGAACAATAGCTGGAACAATAGATCAAACAACAGATGGAACAATAGATGGAACAACTGATGGAACAATAGATCAAACAACAGATGGAACAATAGATCAAACAACAGCTGGAACAATAGATCAAACAACAGATGGAACAATTGATGGAACAACAGATGATACATCAGATGATACAGTATGATACAACAGATGATACAACAGATGAAACAATGGCTAAGACAACAGCTGAAATAAAAGATAAAACAGCTGATACAACAGCTGAAATGCAAATAAAACAGCCGAAACAGCAACTGAAACAACAGATGAGACAACATCTGAGATAAAAGATAAGACAGCAGCTGAGATAAAAGATAAAACAGTTAAAACAACAGTTGAGATAAAAGATAAAACAGCTGAGACAACAGCTGAGATAAAAGGTAAAACAACTAAGACAACAGTCAACATACCCGAGTCGAATTCTGCGGTGATGATGCACTTTGTGGGACACCGGATTCTGGACTCTCCGCCTGTCCAGTTGCCTGGCGCCACAGAACACTCCTCCTTGCCCGCCCCTCGCAGCACATACTGACAGGACCAGCACATCTGTCGAGCTTCTGGAAATGTATGTCACCCGTGTGGATTATTACAGACACGTCTGTCTGTCTGTCTGTCTGTCTGGCTGGCTGGCTGGCTGGCTGGCTGGCTGGCTGTCTGTCTGTCTGTCTGTCTGTCGGCCATTATGTCTGTCGGTCTTTCTGAAGAAAGGGAAGACGAATGATACAAAGAAGAACAAGATGAAGAAGGAGAGGGAGAAAGAAGAAGAAGAAGAAGAAGAAGAAGAAGAAGAAGAAGAAGAAGAAGAAGAAGAAGAAGAAGAAGAAGAAGAAGAAGAAGAAGAAGAAGAAGAAGAAGAGGATGGAGAACTATACAGGAATTCCACCCGTGGTCTCAGAATGACAACGGAGCCTCTGTGAAGAATCAAGTGTGTGACATCGCACGAACAAACCAGACGCCATAACAGATGTGGCAGGAGAACTAGCGCAGGGTTGAGAGTCTTTGGGCAGGATGTGATGGGAGCAACCTTCTAGCAAACCTGGATACTACATGGTGATGTAACTAGATTTGTGATGGGTTTCCCTATACCCACTTGTTGTTTTCATTATTGCTTTTCTTCTTCTTCTTCTTCTTCTTCTTCTTCTTCTTCTTCTTCTTCTTCTTCTTCTTCTTCTTCTTCTTCTTCTTCTTCTTCTTCTTCTTCTTCTTCTTCTTTTTCAACTACTACTACTACTACTACTACTACTACTACTACTACTACTACTACTACTACTACTACTACTACTACTACTACTACTACTACTACAACTTCTACTACTACTACTACTACTACTACTACTACTACTACTACTACTACTACTACTACTACTACTACTACTACTACTACTACTCCATCCATCCATCATGTGCCATGCCGGTAAGCGTGGGCGGTCATGTTCTGCCATCTCACCCGATCACCAGAGTCGTGGATCAGCTCCGTGTTTCTGTCTCGACCATGCCACAAGGCCAAGCCATCCAGGTACTTGCTTCTAGGTCTTCCCCTTGGTCTGTTCCCCTCGATCTTACCAGTTGTCACCAAATTCTCCAATCCATTTCTTCTCATAACATGTCCAAAAAATTTTGACTGTCTACGTCTAATTTCTCTAATCAATTTACGATCTTCATTTGTTTCTTGAAGGACTTGTTCATTGGTCTTTCTGGCTGTCCATGGTATTCTTTGCATTTTCCTCAGAAACCACATCTCTACAGCCATCAGATGTTTTTCAGCCTGACTGCTCATTGTCCACGCTTCACATCCATACAAAAGTACAGGCTCAATGTAGCATCTCAACACTCTCTTTCTCGTTTCAATTGACATCTTTTTATTGGTCAATATGTTTTTCATCTTGCTAAAGGCTACTTTTGCCATGGCGATTCTTGTTCTAATCTCTTCAAGGCATCTCCCATCAGATGTTATTACTGTTCCGAGATAATTGTACCTGCTCACTTGTTGAAGAATATTCCCATTTACTTGTATATTACATTGTGGTATTTCGTCCTTCCTAGTGACGACCATAATCTGTGTCTTTTTACAATTTAATTCTAACCCTAGTTGTTCACTGTGTGTCACAATCGCATCTACTAAATTTTGCAGGTCCTGTTCATTGTCTGCAATCAAGACTGTATCATCTGCATATCTAATGTTATTGATGCATCGTCCCCCAATGTTCATTCCTTCCATATCTTCAATATTTCTGAAAATACTTTCACTGTACAGGGAAAACAGATCTGGAGACATTACACATCCCTGTCTCACACCCCTTTTAATAGGCTGATATTGGCTTACTTCATTATCAACTCTTATGGCAGCTTGTTGTTTCCAATATATGTTTTTTACAAGTCTAAGATCTTTTCCATCAATTTGTAGATCTTCAAGCATCCTTATCATGTTGACATGTCTCACTTTATCAAAAGCCTTTGTGTCTACTACTACTACTACTACTAGTACTAGTATTATTATTATTACTGCATCTACTGCTACTGCTGCATAAATTGGCCTACGCCATACCATTTTACGTACTTTGTTTTAATTGGTCTGGACTACATAAGGTCACCCAACAGATGCCATGGGACGTTTGCCTCACGCAGAGATACACTTGTGACACTGATATTCAATCGCTCGTGACCTGTCACAATTTAAAAGTAATGTCCCGGGCACAATCAATAAATAACACTTAAACACAGAAGCCAAAAACAATATGTTGTACGAATTGTTGCCAAACATATTTCGCTGCATCTTTTCAGGTTCTTTTTGCATAGTTATATATCATAATATAATATAAATGTTATAGAATAATTGAATAATATAAATGTTATAGAATAATAGAATATAAATGTTATAGATGAGTTCTAAGAATATCTTGGGTAATGAAAACAACAAATGCATCAATACTTCAAGAGCTGAATATTGTAGAAGGTTAGCTATTAAAAACGATAAAACAAAGAACATTGAAATATTTTGGTCACTTAAAACGTCACGAAAGTTTGGAGAGAACAATAATGGAGGGGTATGCCGTGGAAGAGAGGAAGAGGAAGGCCAAAGTGATGGGTGCAGGTGACGTCGTGATGAGTGCAGGATGTGGCGGATGGTCTCCAGATGGGTGTATCGGACGCGGAATATCCTGCTTATGATCAAGAAGTTTTCCGGAAAGTTGTTATGGGAGCGAGGTTCTGCAAAGGACATGCTACTGAATGAATGAATGAATGAATGAATGAATATATCATATGAAGTGAATAAATTAATAATACTGTAGCTGAAACAATTAAAACACATAGTCTTGTTCGAATGAGGAACATCTGTTGTCCCCACGGTAATTTCAAATTTAACACGAACTCTTTCTAGTTGCATAAAACAGACTGGGATCATCTAATTGCTAATGCATCGGTATAATTGAGCAATTGTTCATTATTTGTCGAATACAGTATCGGAAACGCTTTTTTTCTGTGTTCACGTTATGGCCCTATTTGATTCGGTTCTACCATTATCCCTATCCCGTTCAACCTCGAGAGAAGTTATATTAGGGTTCATCCCTGGCTCAGATTAATAATCCTGTGAATGAGTCAGCCACTAATAGCGTTTGGCCATGGTTTCACCCGCACATGATATTAATTCGAAGGTGATTGTTGTCCAAAGAGGGTAATGACTATGGCCACAGTTCATGGCAGGCAACACATCGTGCAACATATTGTTTGAGGCTTCTTGTTTAAATTCACGAAAGGAATACATTGTTTTGAATAATAAAATTAGTTTACGTACCAGATGCTGCGGTAAGCAAGGTCCCCACGAACACAGCAAAGATAAGTACGTGAATCTGGCAATCCATTATGTGGTCTGTCCAAATAGTTATTATGTAGATTCAGGATTGAGTTCAGACACAAGGGACACAATCCCACTTGGCATCGTCACACTCAATGACAATAAACGTTCAATATTGCCCGTTTCATCGTCACCATCTTAGTTTGGTCACCTGTTCAAATGTAATAATACACTTTATAATTGTGGTTCGTTACGTGGGCATAAAGAACCTCAGTCAAAGAAATAGAACGAACGAACTTTAGTTTCAAAGGGGTAAGAATTGGGCACGCAGGCCCGTCAAACATTCTGCCCTTTTGATCTTTCTCTTATCATACATGTAAGGGGCTAGAGGTCAGCGTGGCAGAATGGATAAGAGAGCTTGTTCTTAAACTTCCGGTGTGCTGATGCCGAGGTAGCAGGTTCCGATCTTTTTTTTTTCTCGCATATTCTTTACAGGACATCGCTGTCAACATCAGCAACTTTCAGCTGATTGTTGATGTCTTGGCAAGATAAAGCTCAGTAGTTTGCCATTGCTTTCTGAACGACCGCCTCACATATCCCGTAAGTTATCGACGCGTAGAGAACCGCTACCAATTCTCGCGCACGTCATGTTACTTCTTCTTCTTCTTTCGTTCGCTTGAAATATGTCTATATCTGCAATATCGTCTCTTGCATGAATTGAACTGTTTTTTTCAGTTCACACAGTGGTCCATAGAGTTTATCTTCCACTGTCGTCTCTCTAGGCCAGAAGGTTTGCCTAGATATGTTATATTTTGGGCAGTCTTGGAGTATGTGCTCTGCTGTCTGCGACGCCAATCCACATGTGCACATGGCTGTTTCACCAATCTTGAATTTTGTATACATGTGGTTGCGTAATCTATTGTGTCCTGTTCTGAGGCGCAGAATAATGACTTGTTCTGGTCTGTCCATAATGTGGTAGTCATCTTGAGCAGGTTTTGGTGGCTTTCTGACTGATTTGATCATTCTTTTCTTTTGGTGGTATGTAACGGGCACATCAGGCTGTTCCTCTTTGGCTCCTTCCTTAGCCAATTGATCAGCTCTGTCGTTTCCAGGTACTCCACAGTGGGATGGTATCCACTGTATGGTGACTTTATGCTGACTGCTAAGTTCAGAAAGTAGTGTCCTTAGTACTGGCAATTTCCCAGAGAGGAGCGCCTCGAGTACTGATTTTGCATCTGTTAGTAGCACCACAGGTTGTGTACCATTGCTGTTATTTAGTAATTTCTCTGTTGCTATCTTGATTGCCTCAATTTCGGCATCATAGTTATGGCAGTACTTTCCTGTCGGTACTCTGGCTGTGTCCCTAGTATTATTTGGGTATTCTATGTACACTCCCGCTCCTCCATTTCGAACAGCATTTTGTGCTGACCCATCTGTGTAGACTCGGATCCAGAGGTCCTGTGGGTATTCTTCATCAAGGAAGCTGAGAGTGGCTGTTCTGCGCTGCACACTGTTCTGTTCTTCCTTGTCAAATATTCCTCTCACTTTTGTCTGGATTTGTAATGATAGTCTATGCTCATCTTTCCATGGAGTTCGCTCTGGAATAGTTGTTAGGGGGATACCAACTGTGGGCAGATCAGTGGTTTCTCTGCAGAGTCGTTTGGCCTGGTGGATAAAACTACTTCTTTTCAACCGCCCCATAGCTAGGTTTTCAAATCTGTTCTTCATAGGGTGGCCTGGCAAGCTGAGGAACTTTTCTGCTTGTATTAGCGTTTTCGTATCTCTGCGCTCACTCAGTGCCTGTGTCCTCCCCATCTTCTCCATTTCCACTATAGGGGTTGATCTCATCCCTCCTGTGGTGACTCTAAGTGCTTGATTTTGCACCTTGTCCAGCTCTTGTAGTGTGGTATTTGATGCTGAACACCACGCAGTTGACCCATATTCCAGGTGTGGTCGTATGCTCTGTTGATAAACTTTGCTAAGTATTTTCGTACTGGCTCCCCATGTGGTTCCACTTAGCTTTCTCAGGATGGCTATTTTCCTTCTGGCTTTTGCTACTGCTTTGTTGATGTGCTTTCTCCATGTCAGCTTGCCATCAAATGTTACTCCAAGGTATGTTGGTTCTTTATCTTCTCTTAGGGGTGTTCCATTTATCTGGATGATCCCTGCCTTTTGTTTTGGAGAGAGGGTAAATAGGGTGGTGCTGCACTTGTCAGTGTTTATGCTGACACACCATCTATTTGCCCATGCAGCAAATGTATCTACAGCTCTTTGTAGCAATCTGGTGGCCACTGATGCATATTCATTTGTGCACCATAGAACCAGGTCATCGGCGTACATTGCCGCTTTAATTCCATGCGGTAGGTGAGCAACAAGATCATTGATGAAGATTAGAAAAAGTGTGGGGGACAAGACTCCGCCCTGGGGGACACCGTGACGCAGTAGTACTTTCTTGCTCTTGAGTCCATCTATCTGTACTCGGGCTCTTCTGTTGTGCAAGTATGCTTTCACCCATTTGTACATTCTTCCATTGACTTTGCAGTTTCTCAGTTTCTTCATCAGACCTTCTTTCCAGACTTTGTCAAAGGCTTTCTTCAGATCTATCCATGCCACAAGCACCAGCTTCTTCTCTTGGAATGCATCCTCAATTTCTTGAGAGAGGTAGGTTGTCTGATCTTCCGTAGAGTAGCACTGCCTAAAGCCAGCCTGCTGTGGCACAATGATGTTTTTACTTTCAATGTACCACTGCAGTCTGTGATTGATGATGCGCTCCAGTGTTTTGCAGAGACAGCTGGTGAGGCTAATTGGTCTGTAGCTAGAGGCAATGGAACCATCTTTCCCTGATTTTAGGAGGGGGTATCATGATTGCTTCTCTCCAGGCTTGTGGAACACTGCCTAAGGTCCAGCTGTTATTGAAGATCTGCAACAGCTTTGTTTTGGCCTCTGTTCCTAGGTTCCTGATCATTTCATTGGAGATATCATCAGCTCCTGGTGACTTTCTCATTTTCAGTTTTGATATGGCTAGCTCCAGTTCGCTGATTGTGATGGGTGCCTCCAGAACCTCATGTACTATTTCCTTCTGTCCTGTATGTTGTCGTTTCTCTCGAATCTCTTGTTGTTTCTCTGGACTAATTTTGATATTGCTATCTTGTGCGAACGAGTCCGCAAAATGGTCAGCTGCTTGCTTTCTTGTTAAGATTTTTCCATCTTTATGTAGTGCAATTTTTGAGTTTCTCCCTGTGCCCTCGTCATTAAGCTGTTTTATTAGCTTCCACAATTTCCTTGTGTCTCTTTCAAAGTTCAGAGACTCCGTTTTCTCCTGCCAGCTTTTCCGTCTAGCCTGCAGCTTGGCCCTTTGAAATTTGGCTTTTGCATGCTGGAATTTATTGTGGTGCTCTTGGCTGGGTGTGGCCTCTGCTTGCTTTCTACACACTTCAACATCATTATGCAACTGTTCCAGTTCACTACTCCAGTAGGGTTTATATTGTTTACGGGCTCCTCTTGGTACTGTTTCTCGCGCTGCCTGTAGTATGCATTTCCCAAACTCTTCAACTGCTTTATTTATGTCTTTCTCAGTGTTCAGGTTTCTAACCAGTATGCTGGTGCGATGCTTGTACATTGCCCAGTCTGCTTTCTTGTAGTTCCACCTCGAGAGGGTGCTGCTTTCACTTACAAGCTCATTTTCTACGGTTAGAAAGACTGGCCGATGGTCACTGCCACCAAGTTGTTTCCCAACAGTTCGTGTAATGTTCCACTCCAGGTCTGGTGAATGAAAAGCCAGGTCAGGTGTAGTTGTAGAGTGCCATGATCTCGAGTAGAAAGTATGTGGGTCGGACGGCTTGTTAATCAACATGAATCTATTCTCATCTTGCCAGTCTTCCAGTCTCTCTCCTCTCTGGTCCATGTGATCATAGCCCCAGCTCTGCGAGTGGCTGTTGAAATCGCCACACACAATCATTTTTTCTTTTAGTGGTAGAGTGTCCAGTGCCTGTGGGCGGTCACTTGGACAGTAGTAATTGATCAGATGTAGATCTGTATTACCTGTCTTAAGTTTAAGTGTCTGATACTCAGCCCCTTCCATGTAGACTTTGATTTGGGAAGCCATGATGTTATTTCTTACAAGGGTCAGTATCCCACCTTTTCGCCTGTTCTTTCGGTCAGATCGGTAACACTGGTAGCCTCTGATTTTGAAGGCTATATTTTCATTGAGGTGAGTTTCTTGCAAGCAACATATGCTTACTTTTTCTTGGTCCAAGATTTTTTCTAATTCTATTTTTTTGTTGCTGACTCCCTCCGCATTCCAGTGCATTATTTTAAGTCTTCGTTTAGTATGGCCAGTCGGCCTATTCTCATGTCCCCTGGCTCCACAGGACATCTGAGAAGGACCTCCAGTAGTTGGGGTTGGACCCTTTCGAGACATAGGGCCCGGCACTGCACCTGCCTGGGGGTCCAAAGCAGGGCGAGCACCATAACGATTAGCAGTAGTCGACATATTCCATTTTGCGTGATTGCGTGGCATCCTGATTTCTGTGGTGCGCCTCTTGGCTGGTTGCCTCCGTCTTCAGCACCTTTCTTTGCTAGGGCAGACTGTGGTCTCACTCGAGTGTAGATGTGTACGCGCGCACACACCTGTCTGCGCATGCATGTACGTGCATACACATCTAGAGCATACTGGTTATTTTCCGGCGCCAGAGACTCGCCGTCGCCCCTTCTCCTGTTAGTTTAAACAGGCCCGCCACGTGAAGGCCAGGAGTTGGACTTTTGCTGCATAGGTTATGTATTCACGAGCCATTGAGGTATTTGAGCAATGTTGGGCGCTCACCCCAACACCGCGCCTCGGCTACATACAGCAACATTTGGAACCCGTCATGTTACTTACGAGAGTATACGGGATTACGGAGAAAGTCGTGTAACCCCTAGACAGGGAGACCGGCCTACACCGATCAGTTGGACTAAAATATTGACTTCTCGTCCTTGACTTAGGGGCGTAAGTTACACGCACCTCTGAAGTCGGAGTGGGCTCGCGTGATGGTTACAGGCACTGGTAATAGGAAAAGCTAATCCACACGCAACATTCAGTCCAGTGCTCTAGAAGTAGTAGTGCATGTGTGGACTACGTTTGAGTTCAAAGCGAATAAACGCAAAAAACACAATTCAATAGGCTAATATTTAACAACAACAACAACAACAACAACAATACTAACAATAACAACAACAACAATAACAACAACAACAACAACAACAACAACAACAACATTAATATAGCCTATGTGTAAAAAAAAAAAAAGTTTGTTGGATATCTTTTACAGCACGTCGCAGCCAACCCCAGCATTGTTGGCTGTTGGTGATTTCTTGGCAAGTTTACGTTCATTAATTTGCCATTGCTTTCTGGACAACCGGCACTCGTACCTTTGCATGGGAAACCAACGCAAGGCGGTCTTCTGCCAAATCGCCCGCAGCTGTGTTTCGAGCGCAGTATGGGGGTATTACGAATTGCCTTCGTAATTTCTTCGCCACGGAGCCGGCATAGACCCACGAGAAATGTACAGAACAGTATTCATACATAACTCATTACTATTAGTTATGGATATCGCCATTGTAATTAATCGACGCCATCATTATCATCATGCCGATAAGTGTGGGCGGTCATGTTTGGCCATCTCACACGAGCACCAGAGTCGTGGATCAGCTCTGTGTCCTTGTCTCGACCATGGCATGTGGCCAAGTCACCCAGGTATTTACTTCTATGCCTTCCCATTGTTCTTTTCCTCTCAATCTTGCCAGTTGTCACCAAGTTCTCCAATTTATTTCTTTTCATACTGTGTTCAAAACATTGTGACTGTCTGCGTCTAATTTCTCTAATCAGTTTACAGTTTTCATTTGTTTCTGGAAAGACTTCGTCGTTGGTTTTTCTATCTCTCCATGGTATTCTTTGCATTCTTCTCAGAAACCACATTTCCACAGCAATCAGATGTTTTTTCAGCTTGTCTGCTCATTGTCCACGTTTCACATCCATACAAAAGTACAGGTTCTATGTAGCACTTCAACACTCTTTTTATCGTTGCAAATTACATCTTGGTTAGTATGTTTTCCATCTTGCAAAAGGTTACATTCGCAATGGTGACTCTTGTTTTAATCTCTTCAAGGTATCTCACAACAGATGTTATGACTGTTACGGGATAATTGTACCGATTCCCTTGTTTAAGAATATTCCCATTTACTTGTATATTGCATTGTGGTATTTCCTTCTTCTTAGTGACGACCATAATATGTGTTTTCTTACAATTTAATTATATCCCTAGTTGTTCACTGTGTGTAACCACCGTATCTACTATATGTTGCAGATCCTGCTCATTGTCTGTAATCAATACTGTATCATCCGCATATCTAATGCTATTGATGTTACCTACTCGAATGGTGATTCCTCTCATATCTTCTACATTTCTGAAAATATTTTCACTGTATAGGGAAAACAGATCTGTAGACATTAACACATCCCTGTCGCAGTCCTCTCTTAAGAGACTGATACTGACCTACTTCATTATCAATCTTTATGGCAGCTTGTTGTAGATTTGCAAGCATCTTCATGTTGACATGTCTTACTTGATCGAAAGTCTTCGTGTAGCCAATAAAGCAAAGATTTAAGTCTTTGTTTACTTCTATAGAACGTTCAATTAATGTTCGCAGCATATACACAGCATTTACTGTACCCTTTTCTTCTACAAACACACATTGTTCTTCTCCTATTTCAGGTTGTATTTTCTTCCTAACTCTTTGCAGGATGATTCTTAGCAAAATCTTCGTGATGTGGCTCATTATATTAATTGTTCGATATTCATCACATTCCTGATTTCTTCGGGATTGCAATAAATATAGAATTACATAATTCAGGAGACTCCAGTATCATATAATTTGTTCAGCATTCTGGTGACCTAGTCTATTCCACACTCTTCTAAGGAATTGATCATTTCTGTTGTGATGTTATCTGGACCCGGGGTCTTGCCAGTTTTCATATGGTTAAGAGCATTCTGAACTTCTATCTTCAAAATTGATGGTCCTTCATTATTATTCCGAATGTGATATTGTTCTTCTCTTGAGTCAGCATAAAGGCCTTTCACATAATCTGACCACCCATGTAAATCTTATCTTTTTCTATTATGATTTTGCCAACTTTGGTTTTTGAGCAACCCGTTGATTTATGTTCTTTTGTTAGTGATGTCATTAATTTTTGTGTGCATTAATTTGGTATTCCGGGAGTTGTGATGGTTTTTAATCTCCCTACAATTTTCATAAAGTCATTCTTCTTTTGCCTCTTTGCAGTTTCCTAATTTCCCTGTGAATCTCTTCATATTTTGCATGGTTATTTTTGTTATTTATTCATATTTTCATGAGTTTTAAGATGTATTCCGTAATCAATTTCTTACGTCCCATCATCTTCATTTTTTGGGATAGTTGTTACTACAACTTG
Organism: Cepaea hortensis; assembly: GCA_963921405.1. Taxonomy (NCBI): domain Eukaryota; kingdom Metazoa; phylum Mollusca; class Gastropoda; order Stylommatophora; family Helicidae; genus Cepaea; species Cepaea hortensis. The sequence continues at coordinate 9,176,918 of OY992892.1, forward strand.
GTTGACTGATTTATTTAATATTTCCAATTGGTTGCTGATATCTTGAAATAATATTTCAATATCAAACAATGCATCAAATCTATTAATTACCTCTACGCTGAATTTATCTTTTATTTCCTCACTCTTCTGTGTCCGTAGATCAAATGTTGTGTTTATTGGTGTATATTTGACTTTCTTTAATTTTATATGTAAAATGCTTAATATTTAATCGATGGTCGCTGTAGCAGTGTGGGCTTGATATAGGTTTTGCGACTTTTAAGGCATTTTGAAATCTTCTGTTAATGAGACAGTAATAAATCTGATTTCTGATCTTCTAACTAACTAACTAACTAACTAACTAACTAACTAACTAACTAACTAACTAAACTAACTAAACTAACTAAACTAACTAAACTAACTAAACTAACTAACTTAACTAACTTAACTTAACTAACTAACTTAACTAAACTAACTAACTTAACTAAACTAACTAACTAACTTAACTAACTTAACTAACTTAACTAACTTAACTAACTTAACTAAACTAAACTAAACTAAACTAAACTAAACTAAACTAAACAAAACTAAACTAAACTAAACTAACTAACTAACTAACTAACTAACTAACTAACTAACACTAACTAACTAACTAACTAACTAACTAAACTCACTCACTCACTCACTCACTCACTCACTCACTCACTCACTCACTCACTCACTCACTCACTCACTCACTCACTCACTCACTCACTCACTCACTAAACTAACTAACTAAACTAACTAACTAAACTAACTAACTAACTAAACTAACTAACTAACTAAACTAACTAACTAACTAACTAACTAACAAACTAACAAACTAACAAACTAACAAACTAACAAACTAACAAACTAACAAACTAACTAACTAACTAACTAACTAACTAACTAACTAACTAACTAACTAACTAAACTAACTAACTAACTAACTAACTAACTCACTCACTCACTCACTCACTCACTCACTCACTCACTCACTCACTCACTCACTCACTCACTCACTCACTGGCTGACTGACAGACAGACTGACTGACTGACAGAACTTCCTAACCAACTGACTAACTATCTATGTAACTAACTGACTGACTGACTAACTAGTCAATTAACTAACTTACTAACTAACTAACCAACTGATTGACTTACTGACTACTAACTAACTAACTAACTAACTAACTAACTAACTAGTTAGCTAACTAACTAACTAAATACCTAACTAACAGCCTAACTAACTAACCAACTACCTGACTAACTAGTTAGCTAACTATCGAACTATTAACTGACTAGCTAATTAACTTACTAGTAAGCTAACTACCTACCTAACAGCCTAACTAACCAACTAACTAACTAACTAAGAAACTAGATAACTCACTAACTAACTAACTATCGAACTAACTATCTGGCTATCTAACTAACCAACTAATTAACTAACTAGCCAGCGAAGTAACTAATTAAAGAACTAACTAACTACGAACCTGACTAATTAACTAACTATCTGACTAACTAACTAACTAGGTTACTTACTAGTTAAGTATCTAACTAGCTAACTAACTAGTTAACGAACTAATTAGCTAGCTAACTAACTAGCTACCTAATTAACTAACTAACTAACTAATTAGCTACCTAATTAACTAACTGACTAATTAACTAACTAACTATCTAATTAACAAAGTTACTATCTGGCTAATTAATTAATTAACTACCCGACTAACTAACTAGCTAAATTAGACTAAATTACTCAACTAACATTAGAAAAAGCACACTTATCAACCAGGTCAGAGTTGACGTGCAAATAAAAGCGAGCCTTCGCCAAAAGATGAACCAAATCACAACAACACACAACAGCAACACATGCTGTGTGCTGTATTACACACCTGCGAGCTTACTTTACCACAACTTATGTAGATATGTTATACATATTTACTTGTCTATATTCTTAATTTATAATCTGCTAATTTGTTTCTAATTAAATATTAACCAAACTACAAAGAATCACATACTATTTACACATTTTACAATCAATGCTAATTTAAAAGTATATACTTGCACGAGAAGAAATGTTTTCAGAACATTAAAAATGTGAAATCTTTGGTTACAGCATGCCAGAAGAGGTCCCTCTGTCAGACACTGATAATCGCAGACGGATAGAACAGGATGTCTGTTTGGCTGTCGTCCAAGTGTTTGTGGGCCCAGCGAATGTGTCAATCCTTCTAACCGGCCATTAGTTTGCTTTAGACATGCCTCTGAAATAGACTCTTTGTGTTCGAGTCCGCGCCGTGCTGCCCGAACACGTAGTGAAATCGCTCGAACTTTCCGGGGGCATTAGCATGGGCTCCAATTAAACATTGTGGGATTATATTCTGTGAAGGGATTAACTGATTGGTGCCATGGGATGATTAATCGTCTCAAGCCACTTCCTGTAACTGCCATGGGATTATATATCGCCGACATGTTGTCATTGCCTTCTAATATAACATGCCTGCTACCATATTAACAACTTTGAAGTCATAACTGCGAGTCACCACTACTTTCCCATTTTCCGTTATTCATTATTGTTTGGTCCAAATATAATTTTTGCTTGGTGCAGAGCAACTTTTTATTTTGTCCAAATCTACTTTTTGTTTGGTCCAAACTTAATGTTTTGTTTGATCAAAATCTGCTTTTCGTTTAGTACAAACCATACTTATTGTTTGGTTCAAACCTACTTTTGTGTATGCTCCAAACCTACTTTATGTTCGATCCAAACTTACTCTCGTTCTTAAACAACCGGTGTACTAATGCCGAGGTTAGCGATTCAACCCCTACACCGGTCAGCTGGACTAAAATGTTGACCTATCGTCCTTGATTTGGGAACGTAAATTACAAGTACCCATGAAGTCGGAGTGGGTTCGCCTGATGGCGAGGGACATTGGTAATAAGGAAAGCTAATCCACACGCAACAATCAGCCCAGTGCACTGGCAGTAGTAGTACATGTATGGACTACGCTTGGGTTGAAAGCGAGCGAACCTACCAAAATATAAACAATAAAAATAATAATTAGACTCTAAACGGGATATTCATGAAAACTTGGGAAGATAATGTGGCTGCTTCTCCATGCCTTAAGCACTCGCAGTGTGGTCTTTAACCTCTGCCTTTGATAACCGTTTCCGACTGTCAGGACAAGTGAGTATTCTGCTATGCCTTCCTCACCTGTGAACACAATTTTTGAAACTATTTTTCTTTAAAAATTAGTCGACAGAAAGGACACCGAGACGACAAGAAGGACAAAGAGTCGACAATAAGGATAAGGAGTGGACAAGAAGAGTTTAGAGTGGACACGAAGGATACAGAGTGGACAAGAAGAACACAGAGTGGACAAGAGGGAAATAGAGTGGACAAGAAGGACACGGAGTGGACAAGAAGAACACAGAGTGGACACGAGGGAAATAGAGTGGACAAGAAGGACACAGAGTGGACAAGAGGGAAATAGAGTTGAAAAGAGGGACACAGAGTGGACAAGAGGGAAATAGAGTTGACAAGAGGGACACAGAGTGGACAAGAGGGAAATAGAGTGGACAAGAAGGGCACAGAGTGAACAAGAGGGAAATAGAGTGGACAAGAAGGACACAGAGTGGAAAAGAGGGAAATAGAGTGGACAAGAAGGACACAGAGTGGACAAGAAGGACACAGAGTGGATAAGAAGGACACAGAGTGGACAAGAAGGACACAGAGTGGACAAGAGGTAATTAGAGTGGACAAGAAGGAAACAGAGTGGACAAGAAGGACACAGCGTGGACAAGAATGACACAGAGTGGACAAGAGGGAAGTAGAGTGGTAAAGAAGGACACAGAGTGGACAAGAATGACACAGCGTGGACAAGAAGGACACAAAGTGGACACTGAGTGGACAAGAATGACACAGAGTCGACAAGATAAATGTAGACTATAACACAGACAATCAGAACACGCGTGTATCCAAGACACAAGCTGTACCGCATGATGTGTGCCACCTAGGTCACAGTACCAGGGCATACATACTCGCCATCGGCACTGTGACAAATGGGGCTACGGGCGCTGTTCGAAACACAACTGCGGGCGATTTGGCAGCAGACCGCCTTGCGTTGGTTTTCATAAAATGGTATGCGTGTCGGTCGTTCAGAAAACAAAGGCAAACTACTGAAAGTAAACTTGCCAAGAAATCACAAGCAGCAAAAAACGATGGAGTTGACAGAGACGTCCTGTAAAGGATATGCAACTGGCTTTTTAACATAATTGTCATGACCAGGTTCATAACATTTCAACAACTGCCATGCCTCATGGCAGGTGTGAAACTCTAGAACCAGTCGTGTATGCCCCGCTGGTAAGGAGGGCTCAATCATCTCATCAATCAATCATCGCATCAATCAACCAACCAACCAACTAGCGTATTCAGTAGTGTTTACAGTATACGTACAATCAACAGTTACAAAGAAAATACACACACACACACGATGTTACACACACGACACAGAAATCTCCCAGTCCTGGCCTGCACGATCAAAAATAAACAAAGATTTCCGCTGAGGTGCACGGAAGGACAAACCAATTTAAACACTTAATGTGACTGACCGTGTTTGAGAGATCGTCTGCTGTTGTTCCTTTCAGGCAACGCTCTTCGCCTGTAAAACTAAAAATAGAAACCCAGCAGTCGCTCGTTACAGGGTACCCCTGGCCTTTGAGGGGGTGAGGGGTATGTATCATGGGGTATGGCATGTCTTGTACAAGATAGGTAGTCTCAGTGAGGAAGGATAATACGCCGCCTGCTCGCGATTCGAAAGTTATGGGTGCAGTTCTGGTCTACGTCGTTGTGTTCACGAGTGGAGTTTTCTATGAGACTCTTGAGGGTCATCGCTGGAGATGTGGAGTTCGTGCATTTTGTGTGACGCTTTCTGCAGGCTGCCCTATGGTGAGCCATATGGGATAAAACCCGATGCAATGAAATTGACCTTCTTGCCTTTTAAACCCTTTTGTTAAAATCCTTTACAAGATATTGCAGTCAACCCCAACATTTATTGGCTGCGTGTGATTTACTAGGAAATTTAGTTCAGTAGTTTGCCATTGCTTTCTGAACGACCGAAGCCTCATACCAGTTGAGTCGAGAACCTATATCATAGCACTCGTGACATTCGCATACATGCTCAGTTCTCTCTACAACAGCCAGCGAAGAGTCACAAAACTATTGGTACTAGTAGGAGTCTGATTATGTGTCCGTCTAGTCTTTCCCGGGAGTCCTGAGGGTCGGCCAGATCGTCTGATCACTCCCTGCCTCACCATTCTCCCCTAGCTGTGGTGATATATCTGTTCTTCTGTACCACACACACACGATTCTAAAGGACCCCGACCACGTCTGCATATCATACATCAATACCCCACCAAGTAGTGCAAACCAGCCAATCTATCCGCCTGCTCGCTTCCCACCTCACTAGCATGTCTTGGGGAAAATGTAACAAATGCTCTCTATTTTTGATTGTTTAATGGAAGACTGCCATTCTGCCTGAAGCATGCCAGCCTTCATCTTTCTCATCATTCTTTGTGTGTCCGTTACAGTTACGACAAGCGTGTGCTGTTTTGTGTGTCCGTTACAGTTACAACAAGCTTGTGCTGTTTTTGTCTTCCAACCAGCGGTATGCCGCAGTGACTACCTCTATCTCTATTATCTAACTAGATGTTGGGGTATCATATGCCAGGCTCTCCTGCACCAAACACCGTCCAACAACCTTTGCCACGAATCCCCAGGCACTTCTTTCATCTATTAGCAGAGCCATCGATGTAGATTATTATATCACCAGGTCACGAATTGTTGTCGATCAATTGTTGCACCTCCCATGCAGTTCATTCAACCCCAGCATTTATAGGCTGCTGGTGATTTACAAGGCAATTGAGTGTAGTAGTTTGCCATTGCTCTCTGAACGAGCATCATAGGATTCAGACTAGTAGTGTATTTATGAAATGTCTTGTTGATATGCCGGCTCATTGGCGAAGGCGTTACGGACGGAAATCGTAATACCGCATACTGCGTTCGAAACACAGCTGCGGGCGATTTGTAATCAGACCGCATTGCGTTGGTTTCCAATACAAGTGTATGAGTGCCGGTCGTTCAGAAAGCAGTGGTAAACTACAGAATGTAAACTCGACCAGACGTCACGAACAGCCAAAAAATATTGGGCATTACACACACACACACACACACACACACACACACACACACACACACACCGTTTGACTGTGGGTCGTCGCTAGAGCTGCGGAGTTCGTGCTTTGTGTGACGCTTTCCGAGCTGCGGAAAGAGGCCGAGCCATATGGGATAGAACCCGGTGCAATGACGTTGACCCTGTCGACATTTAAGCGACATTTTAAAAGCATTTTTTATAATAGCTCGCCTTATGACATCCTTGTCAAAGCTGTCTACAATAAGCTTTCTACCTACCGTTTGGTTATTGCGTGGTGGTTTAATTCCAGATTCTTGCACCCATCGACGAAATGACCGTTTACTCAAACCCAATGCAAGCACTGTTCTTTTTTCGGAATTTGTAATAGTATAAAACAGTTTCCTGCGATCAGCTTCCTGACAAAAATATGTGTACAACTTCATAGCGATGCTTTGAAGTGTACACAATTTCACATTCAATCACATTGAACAATATTCACACATTCAGATGTTAGTGATAAGTGGTAAGATTTAAAAAAAAAAAAAAATATAATAATCAGGTTTCATGAAAGAACCCACATTGACGACACCTCTGAACACTCCCAGTTTAAACAGCGCGGGGTTCTTGCCATAAGGCCAATCCCGTGAACCACGGAGAATATTCAACATTGAACGCTGATTTGCTGGCTGACGGTGTAATACATTTAAAATTATGGACTTAATCTCTGACCCGTAAATTATATACCGCATATAAACAAACATTGAAATCTGTTGTACAATCTCCAGAACATAAATGTTTTTGTTGGGTGGACATGCTGATAAGGGTTAACACTAGAATAATATACAGCATCTCCCGTAGTGGTGAACACTGGGATAATATACTGCATCTCCCGTAGTGGTTAACACTGGGATAATATACAGCATCTCCCGTAGTGGTTAACACTAGAATAGTATTTATACTGCATCTCCCGTAGTGGCTAACATTAAAATAATATACTTCATCTCCCGTAGTGGTTAACACTAGAATAATATACTGCATCTCCCGTAGTGGTTAACACTAGAATAATATACTGCATCTCCCGTAGTGGTTAACACTAGAATAGTATTTATACTGCATCTCCCGTAGTGGCTAACATTAAAATAATATACTTCATCTCCCGTAGTGGTTAACACTAGAATAATATACTGCATCTCCCGTAGTGGCTAACATTAAAATAATATACTTCATCTCCCGTAGTGGTTAACACTAGAATAATATACTGCATCTCCCGTAGTGGTTGACACTAGAATAGTATTTATACTGCATCTCCCGTAGTGGCTAACATTAAAATAATATACTTCATCTCCCGTAGTGGCTAACACTAGAATAACATTTATACTGCATCTCCCGTAGTTTTTTTTTCTTTTTTCCCGCGTTTCCATCCTGTTTTAGGATATTGCGGTCAACACCAGCATCTTTCAGCTGTATGTTGATTCCTAGGCTAGATTACGCTCATCAGCACGCCACGACTTTCTGAGCGACCGGCTCCATACTCTCATAAGTCACTTTTGCGATTCGAACCACTGCTAATTCTCGTCGCGTCACGTGACCAGAGTATTCGGGGTTAGCGGAGAAAGCTGCTAACACCTCGGCCACGTAAACGGCATCTCCCGTAGTGGCTAACATTAAAATAATATACTGCATCTCCCGTAGTGGAGGGCCAACGCCAAAAGTTCTATAAGTGAGGTAAGAAATGAAGGGAGGTAACATACATACCACACAATTTCACAGAAAACCCACAGTGAACTCCCATGAAAGTATTACAGCGTGAAACTTCACAAGTGCAGCGTAACTATCAAAAAGTCATATCACACTATCATAATTATCACGTAGCAACTGGAAAGATTAAGGGGAAGAGAGACAGAGGCAGACCAAGAAAAATGATGCTGGATGGATTGAGACTGGGCATGGAGGAATATCATCAGCAAAGTTGATCCAGAACACCAAAGACCGCGATCTGTGAAGAGACATGAACGACTACGCCAGCTGGCAAGGAACTTGATGATGATGAATATAAAGAACATGAATTATAGGGCGGCTTTACAAATACATCACATTGTGAAGGTATGTGGATAATCACATTTTGTAGGACTGTGGATACATCACATGTTCTAGGCCTGTGACTGTGGATACATCACATTTTGGAGACCTGTGAATACATCACACTTTGGATACCTGTGTGATACATCACATTTTGTTGATATGTGGATACATCACATTGTGTAGGTATGTGGATAATCGCATTTCGTAGGACTATGGATACATCACATGTTGTAGACCTGTGACTGTGGATACATCACATTTTGGAGACCTGTGGATACATCACACTTTGGAGACCTTGGATACATCACATGTTGTAGGCCTGTGACAGTGGATACATCACATGTTGTAGGCCTGTGACTGTGGATACATCACACGTTGTATGCCTGTGGATACATTACATGTTGTAGGCCTGTGACTGTGGATATATCACATGTTGTAGGCCTGTGACTGTGGATACATCACATGTTGTTGGCCTGTGACTGTGGATACATCACATGTTGTTGGCCTGTGACTGTGGATACATCACATGTTGTCGGCCTGTGACTGTGGGTACATCACATGTTGTCGGCCTGTGACTGTGGATATATCACATGTTGTAGGCATGTGACTGTGGATACATCACATGTTGTTGGCCTGTGACTGTGGATACATCACACTTTGGTGACCTGTGGATACATCACATGTTGTAGACCTGTGACTGTGAATACATCACATGTTGTAGGCCTGTGACTGTGGATACATCACATTTTGGAGACCTGTGGATACATCACACTTTGGAGACCTGTGGATACATCACATGTTGTAGGCCTGTGACTGTGGATACATCACATGTTGTAGGCCTGTGACTGTGGATACATCACATTTTGGAGACCTGTGGACACTTTACGTTTACTAGGCCTGAATGCACGAAAGAATAGACGGTCAATCTGTCCCTCACTTAGTGAGACGATGAACGCAGGCGTCTAACCCCCTTCCGACCTCCCCCGTGACACAACCGGCGCAGCCAGCTTCACTATATGGTTTATGCCGTATAGAAAACTTCCGTAGATTGTTATGGGTTAGAGTTCTGCACACGAAGGTCTCTAGACGGTGCTACTGCTGACTTAATTCTTTCATTTCCAGAATATTTTGCAACAGGCGTCCATGGTGGACAATCGACGCAATGAAAAAAGCTTGTGCGTTGCTTTCAAATATGCTAAAAATCCCGTTGTCTTCTTTTACCTTTATCTGACTTCCGGTGCCCAACATGGAGGATAGGCGGTTGAGCTGTTAAGGCCCCACGGGTGTTTATGCTTGTGGCTGTGGTTTGTTAACGCATTTTCCTCATGTTGGACTGGTAGTGCATGGTTCCGTCGTCCTGCTGCCGAGTGAGTGCGTGGCGCGACACTGTGAGCTGTAAATTTCGTGTGGAATGCTTTTACATCTGTCTGCTGTTGTTTGTAGCGTGAACTGCATGTTCGTTCGGAACGATGCCGGATGGGTGTTGCTGAATTGACTGGTTTGCCTTTTCGGTTCACGAGTGCATTTTCTCAAGAGACTCCTGGGATTTGTCGCTTTAGCTACGGAGTTCGTGCTTTGTGCGGCGCTTTCGATGGGTCATCCTGCGGAAAGAGTCCTAGCCTTATGGGATAAAACCCGGGTCAATGAAGTCTTTCTGGTGACGACTACCGCTCCCATAGACGATGAACTGTATTTTCCGTGGAGAACTTTTGTGTTGGAAATTTCTGACGGCGGCATTATGCACAGTGTACCTGTGCGGGCTGTTGGCTTGCCGAGACCCCTGTCTGTTCCACTTTTCACATTGGACATTGAGGAGCATTTTATGTGATATTCACTGGCACAGAAACAGGGCATAATGGGGACGACCCGTTGCCATGAAGTTGGAACCGCGAATAACTATCTATCTTCGTCTTGCCCCACAATCCAACCAGTTTGGCATCGATTCGTGGCGGTCGCAGGGCAACAAAAGAGTTGATTCCACATTGACGTGGATAGGCCTTAGGTTCATACCAGAATACGATCAGCGTTGCCAGTAGTGGGTTGTGCTCATTATTTAAAAGAGTTGGTGTTGTGCTCGTCCTCGGTAGATACAAGTGATTTCTCAGGTTTGAACCTCTTCTCGATTCGCAGGCCAATGGATCCTGTCAGCTGTTTCATCCCCAGTTTCAATTCTTCAGGTGAAGCACCTCCCTTGCCATAATTTTCTTGCTTGCGTGGGGCGACAGCCAGTTTGGTCTTGCATCTTGATGAACGAAAGATGAAAGATGATTGGAAGGGCCGAATGTAAGACGGGCCTGCGGGCCCAATGTGTTACCCTTTGAAAATAAAGTCCGTTCGTTCGTTCGTTCGTTCTTTCCTTCAGTTGCTGAACGTTCTTCAGGGATGACTCAATGGAAAAGTTGCGTCTGCGGTAATGAACAGAGATGCCAATGGTGCGTGCAACTGTCTTGCAGATACTTGCGGCCTTCAACCCACCCATAGTGCAATCACGTCCAAGCCTGATTTTAAAGTACCTAAAAATAATTTTTCCTAAAGTTCAACCAAATGTATTATTTTAACTGCTTCAGCTCGAAGGACGCCCCTAAAAGCCACCGCAAACTTGGTTACAGTCTCGTGTACACAGCAACCCTAACTTGATTCCAGCCTCGTGTACACAGCAACCCTAACTTGGTTACGGCCTTGTGTACACAGCAACATTAACCCTAACTTGGTTCCAGTCTCGTGTACACAGCAAACCTAACCCTAACTTGGTTCCAGTCTCGTGTACACAGCAAACCTAACCCTAACTTGGTTCCAGCCTCGTGTACACAGCAAACTTAACCATAACTTGGTTCCAGTCTCGTGTACACAGCAACCCTAACTTGTTTACGGCCTCATGCACACAGCAACCCTAACTCTAGCTTGGTTCCAGCTTCGTGTACACAGCAACCCTAACTTGGTTCCAGTCTCGTGTACACAGCAACCCTAACTTGGTTCCAGTCTCGTGTACAAAGCAACTCTAACTTGGTTCCAGTCTCGTGTACACAGTAACCCTAATTTGGTTCCAGCCTCGTGTACACAGCAACACTAACTTGGTTCCAGTCTCCTGTACATAGCAACCCTACCTTTTGGTTCCAGCCTCGTGTACACAGCAACCCTAACTTGGTTCCAGTCTCGTGTACAAATCAACCCTAACTTGGTTCCAGTCTCGTGTACACAGTAACCCTAATTTGGTTCCAACCTCGTGTACACAGCATCCCTAACTTGGTTACGGCCTCGTGTACACAGCAGTTGTTACTGAGACATCTCGAAGAAGGGCAAAAAGTGTACTTCAGCTTCTTCTTGGGGCGGATGTTGCTGGTGTGTCCACACTTGCGTCAGTTGGTGGCACAAGGATGCAGACGAGTATAACCCTTTCTGCAACTCATTTTGGCACAGTTGTATTTGGAAGCAAGAATCCTCAGTGACGGCTCAATGATACCTCCCCTCAATGTCAGTACGAGGTGAAGAGTGGCAAAAGGCCGTAAAGTGTTGTCCAAAGATGGTACTGGCATGCTTTTTTCCTATTCGATTCTACCATTACCCCTACCCCGTTCAACCTTAAAGAGAAGTCATATTATGGTCCATCCCTGGCTCAGATTAATAATCCTGTGACTGAGTCAGCAACAAATAGCAGCTGCTCACGATTTTACCCTCACAAGCTTATTAAATTCGATTCGATTCCACATTTACCCCTACCCCGTTCAACCTCAAGGAGAAGTTATAGTAGGGTCCATCACCGCTCAGAATGATAGTCCTGTGACTAGTCTGCCACCAACGCAACTGCCCATGGTTTTACGCTCACAGTCCTATTAATCCGAAGGTGACTGTTGTCCAAAAGTCGTAATGGGCTAGGATAGTTGCTTATTAAACAATTTACTAAATATCGGCGGTCATGACATACCAGAGATTCGATATGCTGATGATACAGTATTACTATCCACATCACAGAATGGTATAGAAAACCTAATAACCTCAACCCAAAGAAATAGTGAAAATCACATTTTATATCTTAACATAGCAAAAACAAAGATAATGCATACAAATAAAACTACAATGGAGAAAGAAATATATGTTAATGAGGAAAGATTGCAGGTGCTGGAAAATTTCGAATATCTTGGGTCATTGATTACCAATAATGGTGACACAATGAAAGAAATTAAACGACGACTATCAATTGCTCTTTAAGGACTAAAACAACTGAATAAATTATGGAGCGGGACAGATAGAACTACAAAGGTTACATTTTTAAGAGCATACATCTTTCCCATTGCAGCATACGCATTTGAGACCTGGACACTCACTAAACAAGCTGAACAGCGCATAAATGCTTTTGAATATAAATGTTATAGGCAAGTTCTAAGAATATCTTGTGTAAAGAAAAGAACAAATGCATCCATACTTCAAGAGCTGAGTATTGAAGAGGATTGGTTGTTAAAGACGATAAAACAAAGAAAATGGATATATTTTGGTCACTTGAAACGTCATGAGAGTTTCTAGAGAACAATAATGGAGGGGTATATGCCTGGGAAGACAGGAAGAGGAAGGCCAAAGAGAAGATGGGTACAGGATGTTGCGGATGATCTCCAGATGGGTGTATCGAACGCGGGGCATCTTCCTTGTGATCGAGAAGTTTTCCGGAATGTTGTTACTTAACTCCTCGTCAGCCAAGCAGCTAACGCTGATTGGGCTGACCGTCCCGTATGAGTCAAATATTGAGGAGCAGCATCTGTACAAAATGAAGAAGTACAAAGACATGGTCGCAAGTCTTAAGCGGGAAGAGTACGCCGTCAGGCTACTCGCAGTTGAGGTAATCGCGAGAGGTCTAGTCTCCCACTCCGTGTATGATTTGCTAAAACGAATGGACATGAAAGGACAAGCAAGAACTCGGGCCCAAAAACAACTCGTGCTGGCTATGGAATTGTCGGAACCTGAAGTGGGACGAGTCTCGGAACTAGTATGGTTAGAAGCGGTAACTGCAGAACTACTAACTATCTCTCAATCAAAACCACGAACTTGCAACGTTTAGCCTTTCTTCCGAGCGTGAGTGGTGAATCTGAGTGCAGTCAAACCATGCAAATGTCAGATGAAGTCCAACCTCCATAACATAGCGGTAATCGTCCGTAAGTCGCCCTCACCCAGCTGCAGAGACCAAGAGGTGGGTCCAGAAACGTAAAGGAAGAACCGGCTTCCTAGTAGAGTGCGGCGCCGTGAACGAGGCACGAGGAAGGAACACGGCAACGGAGACGAATGAAGGCGATAGAGGCCGTGGCTGAGGAAGAAGCTGGCTCCCCACGACAACACGTGCTAAGGGGCAAACACAGGCTGCACAGACTCTCCTCACCGAGGGAGGGAAGGCTTGAGAATGGACATGGTAACAGCGAAGGGACAAGCACAACAGTGACAACGAATGCGACCGAACGTCTCCATGGCATGGGAATGACGCCCGGAATCATGACCCAGACGGAACCGCCTCCATAGAATGTTAAAGGTTTAATGGTTCGAAACAATTGGGGAAAGGGGTACATTTCTGACGATCAGAAGCCCCGTGCCGTGTTTGCTCCGCGACGAAGTTTTTATCTCTTATGGGAGCTAGGTTCTGCAAAGGACATGCTACTGGATAAATGAATGAACTATTGAGTAGTTTTTCTAGATGCGCGTATAGAACATGTGAACATAATCTTAGTATACACCGGAAAAGAAATTGAATAATGGGGTTACCGCCTGAACAAGAAATAAAGTCTTGGTCATTCCATTAAGTGACGATTCTGTTGATCCCTTAATGGACTGCATGTCGTCAACGTGGCTTTGTTTGGTTCTAATGCCAGGAAGGCAGCTCTTGTTGTGGCTTGAGAGCGGGTGCCCCGGAAGATCTTGTCACAGATCTGGACTGGGAAAACAGGGGAAATCAGTCTGAATTCATGGCTTTATCGCCTGACCCGGAAGTACAACCGAGAAGCGAATGGCACCAGTACGTGATTTGTGGGCGGTTGTCATTTGTCATGGCGTGTTGAAGAAGCATGTTTGGTGATAGGGATGGGCGGACTATCTATCTATCTATCTATCTATCTATCTATCTATCTATCTATCTATCTATCTATCTATCTATCTGTCTGTCTGTCTGTCTGTCTGTCTGTCTGTCTGTCTGTCTGTCTGTCTGTCTGTCTGTCTGTCTGTCTGTCTGTCTGTCTGTCTGTCTGTCTGTCTGTCTGTCTGTCTGTCTGTCTGTCTGTCTGTCTGTCTGTCTGTCTGTCTGTCTGTCTGTCTGTCTGTCTGTCTGTCTGTCTGTCTGTCTGTCTGTCTGTCTGTCTGTCTGTCTGTCTGTCTGTCTGTCTGTCTGTCTGTCTGTCTGTCTGTCTGTCTGTCTGTCTGTCTGTCTGTCTGTCTGTCTGTCTGTCCGTCTGTCTCTCCATCCGTCTGTCTGTCTGTCTGCCCGTGGGATATTTTGGACACGTTATGAGAAGAAATAAACTAAATAACTGTGTACAGCTGGCAAGACTGAGAAGAACAGAATCAGGAGAAAGCAGAGAAGCAAATATCTGGATAGTTTGGCCACATGGTATTGTCGAGATAAGAACACAGAGCTGATCCACGACTCTGGTGATCGTGTGAGATGACGAAACTAGTCCGCACACGCTTAACGGCATGGCGCATTACGATAATGGTCGTGTCTCTCCGCAGATCTTGTCCTTTGGTGTTCCGAATAAAGTCTACAGATAGTAATATTCCATGTCACCGTCTCCATCCACACAGCATCATTTCTCCATGTCACCGTCTCCATCCACACAGCATCATTTCTCCATGTCACCGTCTCCATCCACACAGCATCATTTCTCCATGTCACCGTCTCCATCCACCCAGCATCATTTCTCCATGTCACCGTCTCCATCCACACAGCATCATTTCTCCATGTCACCGTCTCCATCCACCCAGCATCATTTCTCCATGTCACCGTTTCCATCCACCCAGCATCATTTCTCCATGTCACCGTCTCCATCCACACAGCATCATTTCTCCATGTCTCCATCCACCGAACATCATTTCTCCATGTCACCGTCTCCATCCACACAGCATCATTTCTCCATGTCGCCATTAAAGTCCACCCAGCATCATTTTTCCAAGTTACAGTCTCCATCAACCCAACATCATTTCTCCATGTCACCGTCTCCATCCACCCAGCATCATTTCTCCATGTCACCGTTTCCATCCACCCAGCATCATTTCTCCATGTCACCGTTTCCATCCACCCAGCATCATTTCTCCATGTCACCGTCTCCATCCACACAGCATCATTTCTCCATGTCTCCATCCACCGAACATCATTTCTCCATGTCACCGTCTCCATCCACACAGCATCATTTCTCCATGTCGCCCTTAAAGTCCACCCAGCATCATTTTTCCAAGTTACAGTCTCCATCAACCCAACATCATTTCTCCATGTCAACATCCACCCAACATCATTTCTCCATGTCGCCCTTAAAGTCCACACAGAATCATTTCTCCATGTCGCCCATAAAGTCCACCCAGCATCATTTTCCAAGTTACCGTCTCCATCGACCCAACATCATTTCTCCATGTCACCCTTAAAGTCCACCAAGAACCATTTTTCAAAATCACCGTCTCCATCCACCCAGCATCATTTCTCCGTTTCACCGACTCCGTCCACCCAGCATCAATTCTCCATGTCACCTCTCAGTCCACCCAGCATCATTTATCCATGTCACCGTCCACCCAGCATCATTTCTCCATGTCACAGTCTACATCGACACAGCATAATTTCTTCATGTCACCGTCCACCCAGCATCATATCTCCATGTCACCGTCCACCCAGCATCATTTCTCCATGTCACCGTCCACCCAGCATCATTTCTCCATGTCACCGTCTCCATCCACACAGCATCATTTCTCCATGTCGACATCTCCGTCTAACCAGCATCATTTTTCCATGTCACCGTCTCCATCCACCCAGCATCATTTCTCCATGTCACCGTCTCCATCCACACAACATCATTTCTCCATGTCACCGTCTCCATCCAACCAGCATCATTTCTCCATGTCACCGTCCACCCAGCATCATTTCTCCATGTCACCGTCTCCATCCACACAGCATCATTTCTCCATGTCCCCATCCACCCAGCATCATTTATCCATCTCACCGTCTCCATCCACCCAGCATCATTTCACCATCTCACCGTCTCCATCCACCCAGCATCATTTCTCATCTCACCGTCTCCATCCACCCAGCATCATTTCTCCATGTCTCCATCCACCCAGCATCATTTCTCCATGTCACCGTCTCCATCCACACAACATCATTACTCCATGTCACCGTCTCCATCCACACAGCATCATTTCTCCATGTCTCCATCCACCCAGCATCATTTCTCCATGTCACCGTCTCCATCCACACAACATCATTACTCCATGTCACCGTCTCCATCGACACAGCATCATTTCTCCATGTCACCATCCACCCAGCATCATTTCTCCATGTCACCGTTTCCATCCACCCAGCATCATTTCTCCATGTCACCGTCTCCATCCACACAGCATCATTTCGCCATGTCTCCATCCACCGAACATCATTTCTCCATGTCACCGTCTCCATCCACACAGCATCATTTCTCCATGTCGCCCTTAAAGTCCACCCAGCATCATTTTTCCAAGTTACAGTCTCCATCAACCCAACATCATTTCTCCATGTCACCGTCTCCATCCACCCAGCATCATTTCTCCATGTCACCGTTTCCATCCACCCAGCATCATTTCTCCATGTCACCGTTTCCATCCACCCAGCATCATTTCTCCATGTCACCGTCTCCATCCACACAGCATCATTTCTCCATGTCTCCATCCACCGAACATCATTTCTCCATGTCACCGTCTCCATCCACACAGCATCATTTCTCCATGTCGCCCTTAAAGTCCACCCAGCATCATTTTTCCAAGTTACAGTCTCCATCAACCCAACATCATTTTTCCATGTCAACATCCACCCAACATCATTTCTCCATGTCGCCCTTAAAGTCCACACAGAATCATTTCTCCATGTCGCCCATAAAGTCCACCCAGCATCATTTTCCAAGTTACCGTCTCCATCGACCCAACATCATTTCTCCATGTCACCCTTAAAGTCCACCAAGAACCATTTTTCAAAATCACCGTCTCCATCCACCCAGCATCATTTCTCCGTTTCACCGACTCCGTCCACCCAGCATCAATTCTCCATGTCACCTCTCAGTCCACCCAGCATCATTTATCCATGTCACCGTCCACCCAGCATCATTTCTCCATGTCACAGTCTACATCGACACAGCATAATTTCTTCATGTCACCGTCCACCCAGCATCATATCTCCATGTCACCGTCCACCCAGCATCATTTCTCCATGTCACCGTCCACCCAGCATCATTTCTCCATGTCACCGTCTCCATCCACACAGCATCATTTCTCCATGTCGACATCTCCGTCTAACCAGCATCATTTTTCCATGTCACCGTCTCCATCCACCCAGCATCATTTCTCCATGTCACCGTCTCCATCCACCCAGCATCATTTCTCCATGTCACCGTCTCCATCCACACAACATCATTTCTCCATGTCACCGTCTCCATCCAACCAGCATCATTTCTCCATGTCACCGTCCACCCAGCATCATTTCTCCATATCACCGTCTCCATCCACACAGCATCATTTCTCCATGTCCCCATCCACCCAGCATCATTTATCCATCTCACCGTCTCCATCCACCCAGCATCATTTCACCATCTCACCGTCTCCATCCACCCAGCATCATTTCTCATCTCACCGTCTCCATCCACCCAGCATCATTTCTCCATGTCTCCATCCACCCAGCATCATTTCTCCATGTCACCGTCTCCATCCACACAACATCATTACTCCATGTCACCGTCTCCATCCACACAGCATCATTTCTCCGTGTCTCCATCCACCCAGCATCATTTCTCCATGTCACCGTCTCCATCCACACAACATCATTACTCCATGTCACCGTCTCCATCCACACAGCATCATTTCTCCATGTCACCGTCCACCCAGCATCATTTCTCCATGTCACCGTCTCCATCCACACAGCATCATTTCTCCATGTCGACATCTCCGTCTAACCGGCATAATTTTTCCATGTCACCGTCTCCATCCACCCAGCATCATTTCTCCATGTCACCGTCCACCCAGCATCATTTCTCCATGTCACCGTCCACCCAGCATCATTTCTCCATGTCACCGTCCACCCAACATCATTTCTCCATGTCACCGTCTCCATCCTCCCAGCATCATTTCTCCATGTCACCGTCTCCATCCACCCAGCATCATTTCTCCATGTCACCGTCTCCAACCACCCAACATCATTTATCTATGTCTTCATCCACCCAGCATCATTTCTCCATGTCACCGTCTCCATCCACCCAACATCATTTCTCCATGTCTCCATCCACCCAACATCATGTCTTCGTGTCTCCATCCACCCAGCATCATTTCTCCATGTCACCGTCTCCATCCACCCAGCATCATTTCTCCATGTCTCCATCAACCCAACATCATTTCTCCATGTGTCAATCCACCCAGCATCATTTCTCCATGTCACCGTCTCCATCCACCCAGCATAATTTCTCCATGTCACCGTCTCCATCCACCCAGCATCATTTCTCCATGTCACCGTCTCCATCCACACAGCATCATTTCTCCATGTCACCGTCTCCATCCACCCAGCATCATTTCTCCATGTCACCGTCTCCATCCACCCAGCATCATTTCTCCATGTCACCGTCTCCATCCACCCAGCATCATTTCTCCATGTCACCGTCTTCATCCACCCAGCATCATTTCTCCATGTCACCGTCTCCATCCACCCACCATCATTTCTCCATGTCACCGTCTCCATCCACCCAACATCATTTCTCCATGTCACCGTCTCCATCCACCCAGCATCATTTCTCCATGTCACCGTCTCCATCAAACCAACATCATTTCTCCATGTCTCCATCCACCCAGCATCATGTCTTCGTGTCTCCATCCACCCAGCATCATTTCTCCATGTCACCGTCTCTATCCACCCAGCATCATTTCTCCATGTCACCATCTCCATCCACCCAACATCATTTATCTATTTCTTCATCCACCCAGCATCATTTCTCCGTGTCATCGTCTCCATCCACCCAGCATCATTTCTCCATGTCACCGTCTCCATCCACCCAACATCATGTCTTCGTGTCTCCATCCACCCAGCATCATTTCTCCATGTCACCGTCTCCATCCACCCAACATCATTTCTCCATGTCTCCATCCACCCAACATCATGTCTTCGTGTCTCCATCCACCCAGCATCATTTCTCCATGTCACCGTCTTCATCCACCCAACATCATGTCTTCGTGTCTCCATCCACCCAGCATCATTTCTCAATGTCACCGTCTCCATCCACCCAACATCATTTCTCCATGTCTCCATCCACCCAACATCATGTCTTCGTGTCTCCATCCACCCAGCATCATTTCTCCATGTCACCGTCTCCATCCACCCAGCATCATTTCTCCATGTCACCGTCTCCATCCACCCAAAATTATTTCTCCATGTCACCGTCTCCATCCACCCAGCATCATTTCTCCATGTCTCCATCCATCCAACATCATGTCTTCGTGTCTCCATCCACCCAGCATCATTTCTCCATGTCACCGTCTCTATCCACCCAGCATCATTTCTCCATGTCACCATCTCCATCCACCCAACATCATTCTCCATGTCTCCATCAACCCAACATCATTTCTCCATGTGTCAATCCACCCAGCATCATTTCTCCATGTCACCGTCTCCATCCACCCAGCATCATTTCTCCATGTCACCGTCTCCACCCACCCAGCATCATTTCTCCATGTCACCGTCTCCATCCACCCAGCATCATTTCTCCATGTCACCGTCTCCATCCACCCAGCATCATTTCTCCATGTCACCGTCTCCATCCACCCAGCATCATTTCTCCATGTCACCATCTCCATCCACCCAGCATCATTTCTCCATGTCACCGTCTCCATCCACCCAGCATCATTTCTCCGTGTTACAGTCCATACAGCATTATTTCTCCATGTCACCGTCCATGTCCACCCAGCATAATTTTCCAATGTCACCGTCCACCCAGCATCAATTCTCCGTGTCACCGTTTTCATCCACCCATCATCATTTCTCCATGTCTCCGTCTATGTCCACCCAGAATAATTTCTCCATATCTCCGTCTATGTCCACCCAGCATCATTTCTCCATGTCACCGCCCCAGTCCACCCAGCATCATTTCTCCATGTCACCGTCTCCATCCACCCAACATCATTTCTCCATGTCACCGTCTCCATCCACCCATCATCGATAATATTTCTACTTTTCATGACTGGAAGACATGACAGGCTAGGACAAATTAATAGTAACACTGGGTCGTGAGTGCAGAGAATGTACGGGGTCCGCAAAGAGTTTGATGTGCAACAACTGATCCAGAGTAACACACATCAAGGTGACATGGTGATCTACACTGACGCGGCAGTGGTGATAAACAGACGTAGTGGTTGGGGTTTCATTGCGAAAAGGGAGAGCCTGGTATATGAGACTACAACCATGTGAATGGACATGGAAGCATTAACAGCAGCGTTCCGGTGGTTGGAGGAGACCTTTGCATCACATATTGCATTCATTGCGGACTCACGAAGTATGCTGGTAAGGTTGAGAATGGAGTGTTTCGTGTGAAATGGCTATCGTCGCTTCAGAGGTAACAGATTATGAGAATTGTATGGATTTTTTGCCCTGGCCATGCGGGAGTGCACAATAGATCACTTATGTACGAAAGATGAGCAATTGGAAGGGTCGAATGTAAGACGGGCCTGCGTACCCAATTTGTGATTCTTTGAAAAGTTCGTTCGTTCGTTCTCACTTTGTTGGCCCACATTCTAAGATTATATGCCGCAGAACAGAACAGACCCCAGTTCACATTCCAGTACTCTCCGTCTGATACGATTAGATGGTGTGATATTTCTCATGTCTCAGCCACTCAGCAGCATTCAGAATACAGAATAAAGGCGGTTTAGCTTCGAAGGATATTATGGCAGCCGATCCCATAATTTCTTAGCGCAACCAAAACCAGGCTAAAAATAGAAAATGCCTTCATTTCTGGAAATGGACATTTTTCAGATATTTTGTGATGGTTCTCCAGATAGTATGGGAGGATCATCCCATCATACAAGACTCGATTGTGCCTCAAGGAACATTGCAAGTCATGTGTGTACAGAGACTCCATGAATAGTTAGTATATACTTAATGGTGCATCAAGGGACTACATTAGTAGTGTGATTTACGAGGTCACTGGAACTTGTTATTAGTTATCCCATGGGATAATTAGTTGTCGTGTTATGTTTTTATTCATGCGTTGTTTTTGTTTGTTGTTTTTTAGATGTGTAATTTCTGCTATGCCAACACGAACATACATACCCCCTCTACACCATGTTATCCCATTATATTGTCATAATTTACAACAATGAGGGCTCTTCTCTTTTCGTGTTGATTGATATAAGGTTTTGCGATCTTAAATGTAATATTGTTATATAATTTGGCATCAACTATAGGGGAGAGCAGAAGGTAGCGGTGAGACAACACGCGTCAAGTTATCCAGAGTGAGCTTCCTCCTCTCTTGACTGTGGTAACTTTATTGGCTCTCCTGACTGTTTACTGGAATACCTTTATGATATCTATATGAACCCCACTCTATGACCTGTCTCCACCACAAGGGAGTCTTATGAGCCATTTCAGGTTTTCAATAGTAGTTGGTCTCTTCCAATAGGGATCTTTCGTCATGTTTTTAACCTACTTTTCCACAGATGGAGATAACTTGACATTTGATTTTCACTTTTCACATCTTTGTGAGGCGTTATTCACTCATAATCATCATGTACCATGCTGATAAGCGATGGCGGTCGTGTTTCACCATCTCACACGATCACCAGAGTCGTGGATCAGTTCCGTGTTCTTGTCTCGACCATGCCATTCAGTTAGCCATGCTAGCAGATACCCGACTGTACTAGACAGAGCGAAAAACATCAATGTTTTCCCATTCTGGAAGCTAGTACGACAGCTCTCTGTCTCTCTCTCCGTCTGTCTGTCTGTCTGTCTGTCTGTCTGTCTGTGTGTGTGTGTGTGCGTGTGTGTGTGCGTGCGTGCGTGCGTGCGTGCGTGCGTGCGTGCGTGCGTGCGTGTGTGTGTGTGTGTTGAAACAAAACACTTATTCTGTTTACATTTACAAATACGATTAAACTGAACTCCATTAACTAACCTGGTTCCACTTTACGACGCCGATTGCCATCGACAAATGGAATCCCAAAACTGCGTGCATTCACGCGAAAGCCGCGGCTCTTCGAGACAAGCATTCGTGCCGCAAGGTGAAGGACAACGAAACATAATCTTTATCGGTCGTTGTAAATAAACTAGAAACCTTGCTTCGTTGTAAATGTTCATTCATTCATGAATAGTCTAAATGAAATGTTTAGGGAATAACATGAAAATTAGCACAAGTAAAACAGAGGTGACTAAAGAAGAAAAATCAACAACGATTCACCTAAACCAGTGGTTCTCAACCGTTTTTGGTCCGTGCCCCCCCCCCCCTTTCACCATATTTTCAGAGCATCATTCCCCCCCCCCCCTTCGTATTTCCTACCTAAAAATCCCGCCCCGCCCCTACACAGTATACGCAATAATGGAAGCTAAATTTAATAGCACATATTAAAACAAGTCTAGACGTCCACATAAAACATGATTTGTGGGTCTACTTATTTTATACATTGAATTTAAGAAGGGTGAGACGTACAGAACCGTAAAGTATGAAGGGAAAAGCGATATCAAGTAATCGGTTCTTGCAGTAACGCAATCTTGAAATAATCTTAATCCCCCCCCCCCCCCCCCGGAAACCCTAAAATTCCCCCCTAGGGTAATTCCCCACCGGTTGAGAACCACTGACCTAAACGAACATCCCTTGAAACAAGTAAAGATTTTCAAGTACCTAGGAAGTATAATATCATCAAATGGCAAATCAGAAGACGAGATCGAAAATAGGACATAGAAAACTCATTGGACAAATGACACCAATACTAAAGAACAAACATGTATCAATAACTGCTGAGAAAGCACTTTACAACACAATCTTCCTACCAACTCTATGCTACCAATGCCAAACCTGGGCAATGACAGAAAAAGAGAAAAGAAAAATCACAACAACAGAAATTAGATTCCTGGGAAGAATGCTCACTGTATCTAGAAGAGATAAGATAAAAAAATGAAGAAATCAGGACTAAAGTGGGGGTTACTAGATTTTATTTGAAGGCAGCAAGTCAAATGTTTTGGCCATGCAAATAGGTTATCAACTAACAGTATACCACAACAAGCAATGATGTACAGACCAGATGGAAACAGAGGAAGAGGCTGACCACGTAAACAATGGACGCAGGGAATAACATAGTCCATGGGAATATCGATACATGAAGCCCATAAGCGGGCACCCTTCCGCTGTTTATACTTCACCTTGACACTGCAAGGTACAAGAGGAACATGATGAGATTAATTAATTAATTAATTAATTAATTAATTCAGAGAGAGTGGTGAGGAAGAAACTGAACAAGAGTCAGACATACAACTGAACCATAGATTATAAACTCCCATGATTAGTACAGTTGCCAAAACAACACTCAAGAGCATTGCGCTCATAGGAATCCAGACACACACACAAAAAAACCTCAGCAGTCAAAAAGATTTTGACCGAAATGGCACGGAACAAGGCATCAGACAACAACGCTAAACAACAGACGCTAGGTCGACATGGAGACACTGTAATAGGAAGTAGTCGGGAGGAAGGGCAACTACGGACTCCCTTCCCACAAAGGGTCCTCCCAAGACGGGCGAGATGACGGACGAATGGACGGCTGGACAGACAGACCAACCGACCGAACAAACGACAGACAGATCGATCTATCTACCTCGGTAAGTAGGCTAACAGACATACAGGTAGACATGCAGACAGACCGACGAATTGACTGACGGACGGACCGACAGACGGACAGACAGACAGATATTTTTATGTGCTATTAAACTACTTCCCTCAACCAACTTCAACTGTTATCAAAGATATCAAATGCAGTGATATCGCAAGGCACAGAACGACAACCCAAAACCCAGATTGTCTCTCCTCGCTCATTCGAAAGGCCACTTCGAGCTCATGGTATGAGTGGGCAGGACCTATTTTTAACCATTCGCAAGTAGCGAAGTCCAGGACATGAAGACAAAAGTGCTGAAAATAATTTAGTGTCGGATAGTTGGTCATCTTAGCTGCAGACAATAAACTTGTTTTGTCATTGCGTTGTTTGAGAGCAGTTCCAGATATAGTTATTCATTTCACGGAGTTATAAAATACTTTATCGGGACTTCTGGTAAATATGTAAACGTTATTTCTTCAAGGTAAGTTTGGTATTTAAGAAACATTTTTAGGAAACCGACGTGGCCGACAGGTTTAACTCGCATAAACTTTCTGTAGTGACCGCAGTAGGGAGTTCGTTCCGTACGCCGGACATCACCATCATGTGCCATGCCGATAAGCGTGGGCGGTCATGTTTTGCCATCTCACACGGTCACAGCAGAACAGATCCGAGTTCACATTCCAGAACTCTCTCTCTCTCTCTCTCTCTCTCTCTCTCTCTCTCTCTCTCTCTCTCTCTCTCTCTCTCTCTCTCTCTCTCTCTCTCTCTCTCTCTGACACGATTAGATGGAGATAACGTGATATTTGATTTTCACTTTTCACATCTTTGTGTGGCGTTCTCCACTCATCATAATCATGTGCCATGACTATAAGCGATGGAGGTCATGTTTCGCCATCTCACACGATCACCAGAGTCGTGGATCAGCTCTGTGTTCTTGTCTTGACCATGCCATGTGGTCAAGCCATCCAGGTATTTACTTCTCTACCTTACCCCTTGTTCTTTTTCTCTCAATCTTGCCAACTATCACCACGTTTAAAAATTATTTCTTCTAATAACGTGCCCAAAAATGTTTGACTGTCTGCATCTAATTTCTCCAATCAGTTTACGGTTTTCATTTGCTTCATGTATGAGTTGCTCATTGGCTTTCTATCCATGGTATTTTTTGTATTTGCCTCAGAAACCACATTCCCACTGCCATCAGATGTTTTTTCAGCTTTTCTGCTCATTGTCTACGCTTCACACCCATACAAAAGTGCAGGTTCTATTTAGCACCTCAACACCTTTTTCTCGTTGCTACTGAAACATTGTTATTGGTTTGTATGTTTTCCATCTTGCAAACGGTTACCTTTGTCAAAGCGATTCTTGTTCTAATCTCTTCTTGGAATGATCATGAAGAAAACTGTACTGTCATCTAGATAAGGGTCATGTAATATATTTGATGCAAGTCTATATATTTTAAGTATTCCATAACGTGCTCCAAAAATGTCGACTATCTGCGTCTAATTTCTCCATGTACTCGGGTCAATTGGACTTAAACGTTTGCTGCTCGTACTTAACACGTGGGTGTTAATCACTTTATGGAGTGCACGTATGAATAAGTGTTCATTCTTCAGTCTCGTAGCGATCGATGAGAGATGGCACTGAACCCTTATCTAAAGCGCCAATGCCATTGTTAACCGTTACACGAAAACGCCCGCTGTACGTCACGTCTGAATGTACATCTCGCGTTATTTCAATGACTTCTCCGGTGCAACAACTGATATTTCTGAGCTGTTACAAAGTATCAAGTACTGTGGAAGTATTAGGTGTATTTTTAACGACTGTGCAGTGTTTGAAAATATTGCCGGTCCATGTTTTGTATACATGTAAAATAATAAATAAATACAAATATTGGAACGGCAATATTTTCAAAAACTGCAGTCATTGAAACACCCTGTATAACATCATAAAAAGGCCAATGAGAAGACGATCAAAAATAGATGCAATAAGGCAAACTGACTAATTGGACAAATGGCTTATCGATAAAAAAAACACTTATCGATAGATACTAAAAAGGCACTCTATAACACAACATTCCTACCAACTCTATGCTACCAATGCCAAAACTGGGCAATGACAGAAAAGAGAAAAGAAAATTTACAACAACAGAAATGAGATTCCTGAGAAGAATACCCAATGTATCAAAAATGCGAAATTCGGAAATTAATAAATCAGAACTAAAGGGGAGGGTTATAACAGCGTTAGATTTCATAAGAAAACACAAGTCAAATGGTTTCGCCATATAAATAGATTACTAACTAACAAGCAATGACGTATAGCCCAAATTGAAGCAGAAGAAGAGGCGACCATGTAAACGATGAACCAAGGGAATAGCAGAGTCAAAGGGAATCTGGATACACGAAGCCCATTCTCCTGCTGTCTATGCTTCACCTCGACACCGCAAGGTACCAGAAGAACAAGATGAGATGAGTTACAAAGCTTGGTTCTTCTACTTCGTGCACCGTTAGAATACCCCTCATCATCATCATGTGCCATGCCAGCTGGCGTAGACGTCCATGTCTCTCCACAGATCTCGGTCCTAGGTGTTGTTGAAATTAACAAATTCTTGGGATGATAAATATGGTAGTTTCCCCTTACCTTCCACATCTACATAGGGATATTTTTACCTCTACCTATGACAGCCATTTCCGACTGTCAGGACAAGTGAGTGCCCTGTTCTGCTCAGCTACAGAGTTGTCCACTTATCCCGGTGGATATTCGGTTCCCAGAGTTGTCCACTTATCCCAGTGAATACTCGGTCCCCTAGGCTGTGTTTGCCACACCGTTGTGTGTTTCCCATCCTCTATCATTGGGAGGTGCAGTTGGGATTTTCCCTTCCTAGAGTTATGGGGACAGGCATGTCTATGAGTAAATGCAAAGAAGTAGCAGTTAACTTCAGCTTGTTGATATCTCCACAATTTTTTCTTCTGCAGAATTTGGACACTCCTGTAACAAATGTCTATATATGATTTTACCAGTTACACGGTTACATTCATCAGTATCCCCCATCTTTAGTTTATTAAATCATGTAGTATGCCAACCTACAAATATTAGATTTTTAAGAGTATGCATCTTTCTCATTACAACATACGCCTGTGGGACCTTGACACTTACTAAACAAGCTGAACAGCGCATAAATGCCTTTGAATATAAATGTTATAGACAGGTTCTAAGAATGTTTTGGATACAGAAAATAACAAATGCATCAATACGACAAGTTTTGAATATTAAAGAAGGTTGGCTACTAAAGACGATGAAACAAAGAAAATTGAAATATTTTGGTCACTTGAAACGTCATGAAAGTTTGGAGAGAACACTGACTGAAGGGTGTATGCCTGGGAAGAGAAGAAGAGGAAGATCAAAGAGAAGATGGGTGCAGGATGTGGCGGATGATCTCCAGATGGATGTATCGGACGCGGGACATTTTGCTTATGACCGAGAAGTTTTCCGGAAGGTTGTTATGGGAGAGAGATTCTGAAAAAGACATGCTACCGAATGAATGAATGAATGAATGAATGAATGAATGAATGAATGAATGAATGAATGAATGAATATTTCAACCTGTTGTGGCCTGTCCGAAATCTGAGCATCGCTACTTGTCCTCTTTGATGGACCAGGTAACGAACATCTTCTTTCTGGTGGCCTCGATCTTCACATAAATAACCCAACTGATCTGTGTTTGTCACTCAATGATAATCGTGTAACAGAAATGACTAACTTATCATCATCGTGTATCATGCCGATCAGCGTGGGCAATCTAGTTTCGCCAGATCTGTGTTGTTGTCTCGGCCCTGCCATTTGACACAACCATCCAGATTTTTACTTCTCTGCCTCCCAGGATTCTTTTCCGCTCTATCGTGCCAGTTGTCACCAGGTTTTCTAGTTGATTTGGTCTCCTGACTTGTCCAAAGAAATTTGACTGTTTACGTCTAATTTCTCTAATCAGTTTACATGTTTGTTTTTTTTTTTTGGGGGGGGGGGGGGGGGGGGGGTGGGGGGGAGTGGGGGGGGGGGGTAGGTTTTTTCTGTCTGTCCATGGTATTCTTTGCATTTTCCTCAGAAAACACATTTCCACTGCCATTAGATGTTTTTTCAGCTTGTCTGCTCAACGTCCACGTTTCACATCCATATAAAAGCACATGTTCTATGTAGCACCTCAACACTCTTTTTCTTGTTGCAAATGACATCTTTTTATTGGTCAGTATGTTTTCCATTTTGCAAAAGGTTACATTTGCCATAATGATTCTTATTCTAATTTCTTCAAGGCATCTTGCATCAGATGTTCTGACTGTTCTGAGATAATTGTACCCATTCATTTGTTTTACTGATACAATGCTGGAGGACAATATAAAAAATGTGACCTCCCATTTGGACAGAAGGACGATATATCGCCATACTAGTGACATTGTGTTATTTGTTTCGTTTCACGGTATCTTCCTAAATTTCAATACTCAATGAACGGAAATTGACATTACATCACTTGTTCATTTGATGTGCACCTTGCTTAGTCCAGACTTACTGTTTGTTTGGCGTTGGATCAGTTAAGAATATTCCCGTCTATCGGTATATTACGAGGGGGCTTCAAAAGAAAACCTTAAACCTTAGAAATTACATTAAAACTGATTGCCTGCCAAACACAAATTGTGTCCTGACCAAACAGAAAATCATGGCAGAAAATGGGAAGTAGGGTGTGTCACAATAATGTTGTGAAAATGGTTAACATTGTAACAGAAATATTGTATTATATATCAAATTAAAGGGGATTGCACAAGGAACATGTTAGTATTGCTACTATTGCTATCGGTTAGAAATATAATAAAAATAATAATATAAGTTGTAAAATAATTTGAAATTAAAGAGGTAAAAAGTATATAAAAATTGCACTTATCAAGGTGTTTTCTATACTCCTCTGCTGCTAATCCTGTTTAATTTACTGGATAATGAAACAAACACCACTTGTCTTATACAATATAAACAGAATTGCTCCTTAAAACCATCCAAAAAGAAGTTTTGCTGCAGATTCTGAAGTATGTTTTTTTCACAAAAAATTTTGAAAATCAGGAAAATACTTGGCAGATTTGTTCTAAATAGATAGACAATTAATATGTACACGTGTCTGTTTATTGTTATTTACAATATGTGGCACTCAATTTGTGATAGGCTGCAAAGCAAAATTTGGGGCTTAGGTGTGGTCTATTAGTGCAGCCGGAGCAAACAAAATATTATCTGCGTCGTTTAGCTGGAGTGCTGCATAAAACACTGATTCTGGCAACACCAACATATTCTATCAATGTTCTTTTTTATCAAAATAATTATATCAAAATTCTAACAATTCATATCTTGTTAGTTTTTTTTTTTTTATCTATCCATGCCACACACAATATTCTATCTCCTTCAAGAAACCACTTCATCTCTTGATGCTGAAGTCGCAAATGCTTCAACTCTGGATGAAAGCCAACTCTGTTGACATTCAATGTGCCTGTATAATTGAAATTGTTGGAATGCAGATAGTCAATCAGAGCTTTCGAAATGTAGAATCTGTCAGCAAAGATGTGATGACCAGGTCCGAGAACATTCAGTAGTGTGGCAAACACTTTCACTGCATGAGCAGTTGCGAGATCTAAATCTGGACTGCATTCGGTGTTTCTTCCATAGTAAATTTTTAAATTCACCGCATAGCCCGTCGCAGAATCACAAAGGCCAAATGTTTAGATGTGGTACTTGTGAGGCATTGTTACATTGTATTGTTTGTGCTGAAATCTGTCCTGCCACCCAATAACCATTTCATCAATGGACACATTTTCAAATGGGTAAAATGCTGCCTGGAATTTCTTGAGAATCATGTCAACAAGCGGTTCAATTTTAGTTGCACCCGCTGCGTCTGGTTCACATACGTG
The DNA here is from genome assembly GCA_963921405.1 of Cepaea hortensis. Classification (NCBI taxonomy): domain Eukaryota; kingdom Metazoa; phylum Mollusca; class Gastropoda; order Stylommatophora; family Helicidae; genus Cepaea; species Cepaea hortensis. The sequence goes on from OY992892.1 coordinate 9,207,147, forward strand.
AAACATGGTGTGATAAATAGATTCAAATCTATTTCTGTAAAACATTGTGGCATACCAAGGAGTATAGAAATGTGCAGTTGTACTCCAATAGTCCTTGATCCATGTTCTTCTATCAAGTCCCATAGAAATAATGACAGACGTAAACTTCAATCATTCGTGCTTCGTGAATGGGGTCCGGGATAACAGACAAGAATGTTTTCTTTTAGGAGTGTTCTGCATTAACATCTTTTCTGCACATTCTTTTATGTTTGGAATTAAACATTCAACTATGTCATCATAAAAAAAAACACTTTGCATGCACACATACACACAAACATGCACATACATACACGAACATATATATATATATATATATATATATATATATATATATATATATATATATATATATATATATATATATATATATACACACTAGCTGACCCGGCTCGGCTTCGCCCAGTCCCTGGAGGGGATCTATCTATCTATCAGTCTGTCTGCTTGTTTGTCTGTCTATCTGTCTGGCTGACCCGGCCCGGCTTCACACAGTCCCTGGTGGGGAGCATCTCATTTAATTCATATAAGTAGTCACATAAGCTCCCGTTCCCGACTATCTGTCTGTCTGTCTGTCTGTCTGTCTGTCTATCTATCTGACCCGGTGTGGCTTCGCCCAGCTCCTGGCGCACAGTAACTAAAAAGAATGTCCTTCCACACACCATCCATTATTTTTAATGAAAACTGTTTTTAATCACCTACATGACTGTAGATAACTTCTTTAAGCATAAAAAGATGAGTTACAATGTTATGCATTATGCATTATTTTTAAGAAAACTTTGAAAATGCCGTAAAGATTATATCATTATTTATTATAACTCATATGCCTGTAAATATCACACGCGTGATCCGGGGCTTGTTTCCGGATCCGGTCAGGGATATGCACTACTGACGAGCTCAAACGAGAGCGAAACTCGAGTATAATGCTTCCATATTGACGTGGATAGGCCTTAGGTTCATGCCGGAATGCGATCAGCGTTGCCAGTAGTGGGTTGTGCTCAATATTTAAATTTCAAATCCCGAAACAACCAAATAATAAATTTGATTATTGCTCACTGGATTTAGGATTTTACATCAACAAACTATGACAGAAAGCTGCACAGGAATGAAAAGAAAACGTGTAAAAAATTTCATCTCAATCGGATGGACCGTTCGCGAACGCATAAAGAACGGACGGACATACAGTCTCTTTTATATATATATATATATATATATATATATATATATATATATATATATATATATATATATATATATATATATATATATACACACACACACACACGCACATATACAGAGAGAGAGAGAGAGAGAGAGAGAGAGAGAGAGAGAGAGAGAGAGAGAGAGAGAGAGAGAGAGAGAGAAGAGGGGTCGGTGGACGCAGTAACAGCGATATTCCGTTGGTTAGAAGAGACCACTGCAACACATTGTATTCATTACGGACTCAAGGAGTATGCTTAGTAAGGTGGAGGAAGGAATGTTTCCTGTGGAATGGCTTCAGAGGTCACAGATTGTGAGAACTGTACGAATTTTTTGCCCTGGCCATACGGGAGTGCGGGGGAATGAATAGGCTGATAGGCTGGTAGGGAATCCACCTTTTGGTGGTAGATTACCTATGGACAAGTGGGTGGTGGTCGAGCGAATGTGGAACCAGGTGGAGAAGACAGGGAGAACCCGTATCTCGAAAGAATGATAATACAGGGGAACGGCAGGGGTTCTGGAAGAATATCAAAACTGAGAGTGAAGACCAGGAGAACCTTCAATCAGATAATGGTGAGAATGATTAGTAGTGTAACTCTTCGCTGGCTGTTGACCGAGAGTACTGAGCGCGCAAGGGAATGTCCTGAGTGCAGTGATGTGGGTTTTTAGCTCAACTCAACTCAGCTCAGTTGTCATCTGACGCAGGCGTTCGTGTCTCATCGCGGATTATCGGCCCTTGGTGTTCTAAATCCATTATATTGATGGCACCGTTCCAGCCTAACAACCATCATTTCTCAACTCTTAAGTTTAACTAATTGCCGTTTTGGTCGCCAAAGGGACAAGAAAGGGTTCAATACACATAACTGAACGAACGACGCCTGGATTCTTCGCTTGCCAAAGTGATGGACAGAGTGGCCACCTATTGCCTTCAGGCCAGCACCCTGTGATGGCGATATAACACCACAGACTCACAACAGGAAACTGATTCTGGACAACTGATTTATTTGATGATTGAGACAAGAACACAGAGCTGATCCACGACATTGGCGATCGTGTCAGATGGCGAAACATGACCGCCCACGCTTCGATGGTGATAAATTATGCTGCTGATACCATTCTCAATACAGTGAAATGCCACAGTAGCGACACTGCGAATCGATTGTCTTCGTTGTTCACAATAGTATACATTTCTTGGTTCATTTCTAATGTATCATGTCCGCGTCCGCCCTACCATTCCCGTGTCACTATTCAACTGCATGCAAAACTGGTCACGTAAAAAATCAACATCGGGAAATAGAGCAAGCAAACAAATAAACATTTATGAATATTTGACACGAAATAAACAATTCCTATTTCGTCTTGGAAATGGCGCCAGTTGTATAAATGTCTGCCTACAGCCCTGTTGTTTCTGTCGATCGACACATCCGACTGTATCGGATCGGTACTGTATTATCTGAATGCCATCAGTCATATGTGCCATGCTGATGAGAGTGGGCGGTCATGGTTCGCCATCTCATGGATCGCCAGAATTGTGGATCAACTTGTATCTATTTATCTTCCACACACACATACATACAAGCACGCACGCATACGTACACACACATACACACACGCACACACTCACACACGAATAGAAAGCACTACAACGATGTGTGAATAGTTATTATTGATGGCATTCTCGTTCTTGAGTGTTGTTGATTGTTGTTGTCTGTTGTTGATTGTTGTTGATTGTTGTTGACTGTTGTTGACTATTGTTGACTATTGTTGCTCGTTGTTGATTGTTATTGATTGTTGCTGATTGTCGTTGGTTTTTCTCTTGTTTATTGTTGATTGTTGTTTATTGTTATTAATTATGGTTGATTGTTCTTGATTATTGTTTATTTTTCTCTTGTTTGTTGTGGACTGTTGTTGATTGTTGTTGCTTTTTCTATTGTGTGTTGTTGACTGTTGTTGACTGTTATTGATTGTTGTTGATTGCTGTTAATTGTTGTTGCTTTTCTCTTTTTTGTTGTTGATTGTTGTTGATAATTGTTGTTGATTGTTCTTGATTATTGTTTCCATTTCTCTTGTTTGTTGTGGACTGTTGTTGACTGTTGTTGATTATTGTTGATTGTGTTGATTGTTGTTGCTTTTCTCTTGTTTGTTGTTGACTGTTGTTGACTGTTGTTGACTGTTGTGATTATTGTTGATTGTTGTTGATTGTTGTTGACTGTTGTGATTATTGTTGATTGTTGTTGATTGTTGTTGACTGTTGTTGATTGTTGTTGATTGTTGTTGATTGATGTTGCTTTTTCTCTTGTTTATAGTTGACTGTTATTGATTGGTGTTGAATGTCGTTGATTATTGTTGCTATTTACTCTTGTTTGGTGTTGATTGTTGTTGATTGTTGGTACTGTTGTTGATTGTTGTTGATTATTGCTGATTGTTGTTGATTGTTGGTGCTATTTGCTCTTGTTTGTTGTTATTTGTTTGTATATGTTGTTGTTGTTTGTTATTGTTACTTATTATTATACTCGTATGCTTTGGTGGTTATAATTTCTGTTTGTTGTTGTTGTTGTTGCTAGTGATCTTGCTGGTGCATGTTGTTGTTACTGCTGTTTTTATACAGGTTTGACAATGTTATTCAAAAAGCTACCACAACATAACTATATAGTGTATTTTTAATGACTGTGGGGCTTTTGAGAATATTGCCGTTCCAAGTTTCGTATTAACCCTCTTGGAGTTCATGCAAGATAAAAGGTAAATACAAAACTTGGAACGGCAATATTTTCAAAACCCCACAGTCATTAAATATACACCCTGCATATCAAGTCAAAGTGAAGAGCCTTCTCCGCGTTTTGGGGTATATGGTGCTATCCCTTATTTTATAGACCAGTCCGCACATAATGGAGATGTAGAATACAGATAGCAGTCTTATGTGGGAAATAATAGGCAAGAAAGGCAGGGGACGACAACAAGGTTAAAGAAATGTTTTACCAGATGGGCAAAAAATAACAAAATATGTAATGTTGCCTTCGTCAAAATAGCAGATGGTAGAGGGAGTTGGGGGATCGTGATCGCCGACATCTTCTTTATGCCAGGCACCTGAAGAAGAAATAGAAGAAGAAGAGGAAGAGAGTGAGGAGGAGAAGAAGAGGGAGAGCAAAAGAGGGAGAGCAGTAAAAGAATAAGAGGAGCAGAAGAAGGAGAGGGAGGAGAAGAAATAGGATGAGAAGAAGGAGGGCGAGGAGGAGGAGGGGAAGAAGGAGGAGGAGGAGGGGGGGGGAAGAAGAAGGAGGAGAAGGAGAAGGGGGAAGGGAAGAAGGAGGAGGAGAATGGGGAGGGGGAGAAGAAGGAGAAGGAAGGAGATGAGAAGAAGGAGATGGAGGAGAAGAAGGAGGAGGAGAATGTGGAGCATATGAAGGAGGAGGAGCAGAAGAAGGAGGAGGGGAAGGAGGAGGAGCAGAAGAAGGAGGGGGAGAAGAAGGAGGAGCAGAAGAAGGAAGAGGGGAAGAAAGAAGAGGAGCAGAAGAAGAAGAAGAAGAAGAAGAAGAAGAAGAAGAAGAAGAAGAAGAAGAAGAAGAAGAAGAAGAAGAAGAAGAAGAAGAAGAAGAAGAAGAAGAAGAAGAAGAAGAAGATGTGGAGAAGGAGGAGAGGGTGAAGAGCAGCACAAGTAGTAGAAGAGGAGGGGAAGGATGAGGAGAAGGGGGAAGAGGAGAAGGAATAGGAGGAGGAAGAGGAGGAGGAGGAGGATCAGCAGCAGCAGTAGAAGAAGAAGAAAATGATGATGATGATGATGATGATGATGATGATGATGATGATGATGATGATGATGATGATGATGATGATGATGTTCAGTGCTAGTAACAAAACAAAAGAATATGTAGAACATAGCAAGCAAACACATAAATATTAATAAATAGTCCACACAAGAACACTTGTGTTAATGAGGTCAGCTTGTGCTTACGAACAATGAGCTCGTTAATGACGTAACTTTGTCTTCTGACCGTTATCTTGAGGCCACCGTCGAGGGAAATTATTTCAACAATTCTGTGTGACTAAACACGTTTATCGTATGCTACAATTGGTGATAACACTTGAAGTTCTCATTCACAAGTTAAATAAACCATTGGAGAGATATTGATCAAATCAGTTGATTTGTAGCCATAAAAGCTTGCATTTGCTGATATCGGACAGCAGTGGGGACAGTTTAAAATCTGCTAATGTCTTGTTTGGCGGTCAGAGCAGCGGGTAAAACCCGCGGTACAGAAGTGACACATATAATAAATAGAAATGTGTGACAGGGTGGATAGAATGCACACTTTACACAGGCGTATTAGATTCTATGTAAAGCTCGGTTTTAGGATGGGAAAATCCAACCAGTATGCTAATCGGCGACTGCTTTGGCAAGCGGTCTTTATTCTTTGTATATCCTTTACAGGACGTAACAGTCAACTCCTGGATTTTTTTACTGTTTGTCATTCCTAGGCAAGTTTACGTTAAATAATTTGCCATTGCTTTCTGAACGACTGGAACTAATATAATTGTATGGAAACCAACGCAAGGCGGTCTGTTTCAAAATCACCAGCAGCTGTGTTTCGAAAGGGGTATGCTTGATTACGAATTATATTCGTAACCCTTCGCAACAGTTAGTTATTTGCATGTCATTTACAGGACGTTAGCAGTCAACTCCAGCATTTTAAAAATCTTTTTTGTTGTTTTGGCTATTTGTGATCTCTTGGCAAGTTTACTTTCAGTCTTCGCCACAGAGCTGGCTTTATTTTTAACTCCGAGAGAGAAACACTCTACCAGGACGCAGTGTAATGCTTCATATGCCGTTATGAAAACACACAAACAGGTCATAAAAGATATAACATCCATCCATTCACAGATTACAGAGAACCTGCGACAACCCAGGAATACTTCAATAATGACGGCATCAGGACTGTCTCTGACTGGAACAACTGCGAACATTTCAGGAAGTTATGTACCACTTTTTAGTTACGACAATGCAAATGTCACAATGCATGCCTACTCGACATCCACGATTGCCATGGATGCGGATAGAATATTCCACAATTATTTTCTTACAAGCATTAATGAAAGTTTGCCCTCTGGGGTCAAGAGCCGACGACCCGACCTCCATGGGGAGTCTATTGGAAGGCGAAGGCCGCAGATTTCTCTGGAAGATTCTCCACAGCAGACGATCAGTAAACAGGCCAAGGACAAGGTCAGCTATTTACTTACTGGTATCTGTAGAATTTACGTAACGTCTTTGTATCGTTATTAGCTTTCATATTTCATATGCTTAACCGTTGCAAACTTTCTGTATCATTATCAACATCATCATCATTATCATCAACGTCCTCAACATAAGCATGATATTCATCATCACTATCACCACCAGCATCATCATCATCATCTAAAGTCTTATCCCCAGAGAAAATTGTCTGTATTGCACTTTCAACATTGTCCGCAACTTTTGTTGTGCATTCTGCTAGACTGAATCCTTACTACAAATTGATGTTGTCTGTCCATCTGTATGTGTTGTCTGTTCATGTATATATGTTGTCTCCATTTATATATGGTGTCTGTTCACATATTGTCTGTCTATCCATGTATATATATGTTCTGTTCTTCTTCTGCGTTCATCCGAGTGTGTTTTTTTCCAGATATAATTGCCCTGTGCCTAGTTTATTTGCGCCCTTAGACCGATACATCCTATTTCTGCGGTTGTTTGTTGACCGAGTTAACCTTCCCGGGTGCTTTGAAGGACATTCCACACTCACTCGGACGTTTTTGCGTTGTGCCAAATTTATTTGCGCTCTTAGGTCGACACATCCGACTTCTGCGGGTGTTTGTTGACCGAGTTAACATTCCCGGGGGTTTCGAAGGACATTCGACTCTCACTGTTATGGTGTCGTCCATATACCAGCTGGTAAAGTTAGAACGGCCAAAGACATCATGGTCAACTTTCAAGGGAAGGCTGGGGCAGACCATGGGCATTCCCCGCCTTCCAAGGAGGCTTCCATAATTGCAGAGCCGACACATAGCGCTCTGGTACTGGGCTCACCCAAGGAATCTTCACGTCCTGCGCATGGTTGCTTCACTTTCTCACTTCCGTATATTGGGCGTTTCGTTCGGTACTGGCCGCTCCCCACTATTTTCTGTTCATGCATATATGTTGTCTGTCCTTTAGTATAATATGCTTTCTGTCCATTTATATATGTTGTCTGTCCAAGTATATATATATATATATATATATATATATATATATATATATATATATATATATATATATATATATATATATATATATATATATATATATATATATATAATGTCCATTTATATATGTTGACTGGCCGAGTGGCTAGGACGCCGAATTCTCCTTCGTGAGACTTGGATTCGAATACTCGGTAAGGTGTGGAGTTTTATTCTGTCGGGGGCAAAAAGAAAGCTCTAACCTGCACAGTTCGCGGCGACTGCACATGCCAGGCGGCCTTAATTCCTTAGGCTCGCGCCCCCCCCCCCCCCCCCCGAAGATCATCATGTTATTTGATGTGGCGACAGCAGCTTGTCTATTTCATTTTATTTTTCCTTCGGCTGTGATATTATAATATGTAGTTGTTCTAGACTTTTGTTATTTCTCTTCTCCGTCCCCCCTCCCCCATCACCCTAGTATACAATATAATAATAATAATAATAATAATAATAATAATAATAAATATAATTAGCATAATACTAGGTATAATACTCAATTTAATCATATTAATATATATAACAATTATAATTATTATTATAAATATAATAATAATTGTTATTGTTGTTGTTGTTAATATAATTATGAGTCTAGTGGCTAGAAGAGGCCGCGGTGGTGTAGTGGCTACATACTGGCCTGTTTGCTCTGTGGTCTTGAGATCAAATTATTCTAAAGGGTTCGAATTTTAAATATTTAACTCGGCTCGCAGGTCGGCCAATGTGGGGTTCGAACTGGGACTTGTCATGATACCCAACACCCCTCCAGTGAGTCTTTTGTTGTACTTTTGCGTATTCTGTTATTTTTACCTAAGGGCGGCTTTCATTCACTCATTCAGTAGTATATCCTTTGCAGAACCTCGCTCCCATAACAACCTTCCGGAAAACCGCTCGGTCATAAGCAAGATGTCCCGTGTCCGATACACCCATCTGGAGATCATCCACCGCATCCTGCATCCATCTTCTCTGTGACCTTGTTTCTTGTAATCGTGTTCTTGCAAAGCTCACAATCTACTTCTCGTTTTTTCGGTGATTCATTCATCTCCTAACTTTTATGACGTTTCAGGTGACCAAAATATTTCAATTTTCTTTGTTTTTCGTTTTTAATAGCCAACCTGTCTCAATATTCAGTTCTTGTCGTATGGATGCATTTGTTATTTTCTTCATCCAAGATATACTTAGAACCCGTCTATAAAATTTGTATTCAAAAGCATTTATGCGCTGCTCGGCTAGTTTAGTAAGTGTCCAGGTCTGACGGGTATGTTACAATGGGAAAGATGCATGCTCTTAAAAATCTAATATTTGTAGGTCTATCTGTCCATGGCCACAATGTATTCCGTTGGTTTAGTTTTCGAAGAGCAATATATATTCTTCTTGTAATTTCTTTCATTGTGACACCAATTTTGATACTTAATGACCCAAATTATTCGAAGTGTACCATCAAGGGAGCCTTACATGAACAATTTTATTATCAGTTATCAGTTGGGGTATCTTCATTGCACTCCGGACAGGTCCATCGGTGCTCACAATTTTATTAGGTGTTGAGAAATCGACGATGACTGCGTTTTATAGCCAGTACTGAAGAGCAGAAACTGCATAACTAGTAGACCTAAGGGCGACACTGCATAGACTATGCCAGAAATCTAAAGGGTTGCAATACAACGGATTCCTTCATGTTGCAACATACCTGGGCATAAAGAAACCGACAGATTAGCAAAGGAAGGGGAACTTCTGATACAAGAATAAATATTGAGGCCAAGAGACTTATAAGAAGCAACTATAGAACCAAGTGGAAATCAGAGCATCCAGATCACCAGAAAGATTAGGCACATTTCCAGCTCAACTGGAAAGAACAAGTTACAGTCTTCAGACTACGGACAGGCTACAACAGGTTTAAATATCCCATGTTAAATAAACTAAAGATAGAAGATATTGATGAATGTAACTGTGGAACTGGTAAAATGACAGCCAGACATTTGCTGTAGGAGTGTCCAACATATGCAGAACAGAGAAGACTATTTTGGCCTACACACTCTTCATGTGAGGACACACTCTATGGGGATGATAACAAGCTCTTCATGTGAGGACACACTCTATGGGGATGATAACAAGCTCTTCATGTGAGGACACACTCTATGGGGATGATAACAAGCTCTTCATGTGAGGACACACTCTATGGGGATGATAACAAGCTTAAGGTGACTGTTACTTTCTTTGAATTTTCTTTTTATTGATGTCTGAAGGTGGACAAAGAAGAAGAAGAAGAAGAAGAAGAAGAAGAAGAAGAAGAAGAAGAAGAAGAAGAAGAAGAAGAAGAAGAATGAGGAGGAGGAGAATTAGAAGGAGGAGGAGGAGAAGGAGGAGGAGAAAGAGAAGGAGGAGGAGGAGGAGGAGGAGAAGGAGGAGGATTAGAAGGAGAAGAAATTCCAGTGGACAACCACATAGTGAAACAATGCCGCCAAAACAACATGATCGCAGACAAAAGGTTGCAACTATGGGCAGCTGGCCATGAAACACCTACTATTGAAAACTTCCCAATCAATCATTTCCGGTATTGCGCACTACGACCGGATATGTGATTATATTGATTTGCTAATGCGAGAGTTTGTATTATCAGTAATCCAGGCCGACATGGGGGATCCGAAATAACAGACAGTACGTAATGATATGTATTGTGATGTGTAATGGTATGTATCAGGACCGATTGCCAGCAAACTAAAGAGAGACTGATGTGGAGAAACATGATCGCCAACGCCACACGGCATGCACTATAAGCAGAAGAAGAAGTAATTATATGGAGAAATGTCATCATCATCATCATCAAGTGCCAAGCTAGCTGGCGTAGGCGTTCATGTATCTCCACATAACTCGGTCTTTGGTGTTCTGGATCAACTTTCCATGCCACCGTCTAAATTCACCCAGCATCATTTCTCTTGGTCTGCCTCTGTCTCTCTTTCCCTCTATCTTTCCAGTCGTCACGATGTTCTCCAATGCCTTTCTTCTCATCACATGGTTTTGCCATCAGTAGCTGGAAACGGTCGGTGCCGTGTGATAGTTAGTTAGTTAGTCTTTCCTCTTGAGCCTAAGTCGGCGCATAAGGCAGAAGTCATGGCTCTCCATGTCCGGCGGTTCGCTGCTACTCGTTGTAGATCTTGGATGTTCATTTGGCCGTTGAAAGAGCCTTCTCTGATGATGGTTCTACGCAGGGTCTCTCTTGGTCTTCCCCATTTTCTTTTCCCTACTGGTGACCATATGAGGGCTTGGTAGGGGAGTCTTGTCTTGTCCATTCTGAGTACATGGCCGATGTAGTTCCAACGGCGTTTTCTTATAAAATTGGATACAATATCTTGCTTAGTCTCTTGTCTTATTTGCGCATTGGTTTTGAAATCTGTCCACTGGATGTTCAGAATTCTTCTAAGACATTTGTTTTCAAAATTGTCTAATTTTTTTATCTAAAGCTACCGTTGATTTCCAACTCTCATATCCATTCGTTTGCACAGGAATCACACAAGAATTGAAGATTTTAAGTTTCGTATGTTGGCTGAGTGACTTTGACTTCCAGATGTTTATCAGTTTATTGAATGCGCCAGTTGCCAGTGCGATTCTAGATAACATTTCTGGTGTTGAGTCCCCTGTAGATGTCATTTTGCTTCCTAGGTAAGTGAAGCTGTTGACTTTTTCGTGTGATAATGCTAGTGATATTGATGATGATGGTGATGATGATGATTGAAGCAGCAAAAGTAGTAGCATTAACAGTAGTAGTAGTAGTAGTAGTAGTAGTAGTAGTAGTAGTAGTAGTAGTAGTAGTAGTAGTAGTAGTAGTAGTAGTAGTAGTGGTAGTAATATCTCATCACCCCGGGAAGGTTAACCCGGTCAACAAATGCCCGCAGAAGTCGGATGTGTCGGCCTAACGGCGCAAGAACGCAGCTCTGCTGTAAACAGGCACAACGCAATCACATCCGAAAAAAAAACTCCGGATGAACGAAGAAGAAGAAGATATCTCATCATATCATCTCATCTTATCATCTCTTCTTTTCTCATCTCATCTAATCACATCTTCTCATCATCTCATCTCATTATCTCATTTTATGATCTCATCTCTTCAACTCATGATCTAATCTCATAATCTCATTTTTATCTCATACTCGTATCTCCTCATTTCGTCTCATATCGCATCTCATAATCTCATACACTCATCTCATAATCTCATGACATAATATCACTTCATCGTCTCAGCTCTTAATCTCATCTCATAATCTCATGCCATAATCTCACTTCATCGTCTCAGCTCTTAATCTCATCTCATAATCGCATCTCCTGATCTCATAATAAAATCTCATCTCCTCATTTTATGTCATGATCTCATCTCTTAATCTCGTCTCATAATCTCATCTCCTTATCTCATAATCTCATCTCATAATCTCATCTCATAATCTCATCTCATTTCATAATCTCATCTCGTCATCTCATCTCACCTCACATCTCAGCATCTCCTCCAATCTCTTAATCTCATCTTATAATCTCATCTCCTCATCTCATAATCTTATCTCATATCTCATCATTTCATCTCATAATCTCATTTCATAATCACATCTCACAATCTCATCTCATAGTCTCATCTCATAATCTCATCTCTGTATCTCATAATCGCGTCATCTAATCTTATTATCTCATAATCTCATCTTATTTCATAATCTCATCATCGCAACTCACCTCAATATCCCTTCTCACAACCTCATCTCACCACGTCATCTCATCTCATCATCTCATAATCTCATCTCATAATCCCATCTCATATCACCTCATCATCTCACCTCATCATCTCGCCTCATCATCTCACCTCATCATCTCATCTCACCTCATCTTGCTCATCTTGTACCTAGCTGTGTCGAGGTGAAGCATAGACAAGGGGAGAGTGCCCGTTTACGGGCTTCATATATCGAGATTCCCATGGACTCTGCTATTCCCTCTGTCCGTCGTTGACATGGTCGGTCTCTTCTTCTGGTTCCATTTGGTCTGTACATCATTGCTTGTTGTGGTATATTGTCAGTTGGTAATCTAGTTACATGACCAAACCATTTCACTTGCTGTTATTATATTAACTGATTGAGTGTCGAAGGATAATATATCGCCAAATGTAATCTTCTATTTGGACAGAAGGACTATATATCGCCATACAAGGGCCATCGTATTATTTGCTTTGTTTCGTCTTATTTTCCTCTATTTCAATGTTTTGTGTGGTAGGGAATCAATTCCCAGCTACGTGGCCAAGATGTTACTTGCGCAGTTCGTAATCTCGCATATCCGCGTTAGAAATACAGCTGCGGGCGATTTGGCAACAGACCGCCTTAAAATATGGTTTATTTTACGAAATGGTATGGGCGCCGGTCGTTCAGAAAGCAATGGCAAACTACTAAACGTAAACTTGCCAAGAGATCACAACAGCAAAAAATGCTGGTGTTGACTGCCACGTCCGGTACAGGATATGCAACTAACTTAAGTGAATCAATCTAACGCTGCTATAACCCCCACTTTAGTCCTGATTTCATCATTTCTGATTTTCTCTCTGCAGCATATATAATACTGTTGCATATAGAATGTGTGAGTGGGGCGATCTAATTATTACGGCAAACTAAATCTTAAAAAATCAAGTGCATCGAGGTTCAAAGAATTACAAGAAGCGAATAACAAAGGGGAAAGATGAGATTAGAATATACACGCGTTATATGGGAGCGCTGAAATAATAAACTCCTTCCGGTTCATTAGATTCCAGAGTTCAGATAATGTTAAGTGTTTCTGCCCCAGTTGACCTGACTGCTGACGTAGATCAGGGGTTCTTAAACTTGGGTCCATGAGTCTCTAGAATTGTAGATAGACGTGTTGGTGAACGTAAGTGGGGAGGGGGGATATCTACTTATTTAATCATCATCATCATCATCATCATGTGTCATGCTATAAGCGTGGGTGGGCATCTTACACGATCACTACAGTCGTGGATCAGCTCTGAGTTCTTGTTTCGACCATGCCACGTGGCAAAACCATCCAGATATTTACTTCTCTGCCTTCCCCTTGTTCTTTTATCGTCATCATCAATACTTATCGGTGTGTTGATGCCCAGGTAGCGGGTTCAACCTCCAAACCGAACAATTTGACTAAAATGTTGACTTCCCGTCCTTGACGTGGGGCGGTAAATTACAAGCACCTCAGAAGTCGGAGAGGGTTCATCTGATAGCGAGGGACGCTAGTACTAGAGAAAATTAATTCACACGCAAAAATCAGTCCAGTGCACTAGAAGTAGTATCACGTGTACAGACTATGCTCGAGTTGAAAGCGAGCGAGAGAGAATATATATATATATATATGGTGTCTTTTTTATGACTGTGGGGTTTTTGAAAATATTGCCGTTCCAAGTTTTGTATTTACCTTTTATGTTGCAAGAACTCCACAGAGGGTGAGTACAAAACTAAGACCGGCAATATTTTGAAAATCCCTACAGTCATTACAAATGCATCGGTGTCGGTCCTATCTTCTTCTTCTTATTCTTCTTCAGCGTTCCGAGCCATTGAGGTTCTTTGCTGCAAATACAATCCATCTCCATTCGTCTCTCTGGTTGATCTTCTCTTGCCAGTCGTTGATTCCAAGTGCTTGTAGGTCTGTATATATATTATCTCTCCACCGTCTTCTTGGTCTACCTCGGGGTCTACTGTCATTTATTTCCTGAGTGTAAGCTCAGTTTTGTTTTCCTATTATCTTCCATTCTTTCTATGTGCCCCAGCCATTGTAGTCTATTAGCCTTCATGATACCAGTGATTAGCGAGGACCTAAACACCCTATATATATATATATATATATATATATATATATATATATATATATATATATATATATATATATATATATATATATATATATCAAACAGAATGTATCTATGTGGGTAGGTGGGGATGTATTTGATGCGTTCGATAACGGTCCATCCGATTGAGATGAAATTTTCTACATGTTTTCTTTTCCTTCTCGTGCAGCCAACTGTCATAGTTTGGTACTGTACTGTCACATGATGGACCAACGTGATTTAACCATATTGAGAATAAAGGCGATCTGAATTAGCGGATGTTCGAGGCCAAAGGTTGTTTCAACAAATCCAGAAAAAGTAGCGGCACGTGTTTACATCTGGTCGACGGATTGGGAACATTCGGTGGTGAGTGAGACAAATCCCGGCATCGCTTTGAAAGTTTGTCAACATTTGAATACAGATGGAACCCGTGGGATCATGGTGGCAATCGGATGTCGGCCATCACATGTCGGGCAAAATTAACAGGTGCAGATGTGTAGGGGAAGTGAATGAGCTGAATCATACATCGCTTTGACAGTTGATACACAGGTTGGATTGAGAGCGGAAGTACTCAGCTCGGAAGAAAACAGTCCATCTGTCATATAGTTTCGGGACATCACGCAGATTGGCAGATTGCCATTGACAACTGTTGTTGGGATCATACAGTAACTCGTTAGTTTGTTGGGGGAGTCAAAACAAGTGATGACAACTTTGACAGTGATTAAGCCAGGGAAAATAGATTCTTGACAATGGATGATATGCCCAAATAACACCTGCAGGACATCAACCATGTCACGTGACCAGTTTTAGGGGTTTGCCAGAAAACCATGATGGGAGAGGACAGTTGAACTCAAACCTTGGATGTTAGTGGACGGGCTTCGGAACTGCGGTTCTGATTGGAGGAGGTTGATGCACATTGCTCGGGGGAGCCTAATGGTATATGTATCCTACATGAGTGCATACCAATCGTTAACACCCCTGAAGTGATGGATGTTCAGCCCATGAGGAACTAGATCAGTAGGAACTGATGTTCACAGTAGATGAAACCAAACATTGAAGGGTAGTTGTTCCACGTATCAAGGAAATCAGAACTTTCAGACTATATCTAGTGAATAAAGCAAGCCATTTTTGTATAGATACATTGACTGTTTAATAATGAGAACTAGAGAACTTTTAGCAAGAGACAAAAAGTCCTGTTCATAGGACAGTGTTCCATGTTTGTTTCCCTGCGCCGGAATTATGAAGCCGGAGTTTCTATAAACTATTAGGAACAGTTGTGGTAGGAACAATAATAGTTTTTTCCACGGATTATATATTTACATGGGATTCAGATCTCATGGTCATCAGAGTTCCTGGAGGAGGACATGTCTGGAGTGAAGGATACGACATCGGTGAGGTCCCTTGTGATGAGTCTTGTGATGTCGTGTGATCCTTGCCATGATGTGTGCACTATGATCCTGAACTTTGAGGACTGACACATACATTTATGTTATAATACACGACACCCATTTTCTTCGCATACACGTCTCATATACGTTACACGTTTCTTTTAATAAATTAATCTTTATTAATTTTTAGAAGCAAGAGTTGTTGAGTATGTTGCGTTGGGGAAGTATGAGAGGGGGCATAGTACGACAGTGATAGAGTGATAGGAAATGGTGTCCACGGGCTGATGGAGTGTGTTGGACGGAAGCTGGTGGATTCTCCAAGATATTGATAGGGAAAAAAAATATTATAATGTGGGTGTTGACTCTCTTCACTCCAGGTACGACACTTTAAAGGAGGACACGACATTATTGGGGGATCGTAAACGGAATCTTTGGACAGCGGGATCTCTCGACAACGGAATCTTTGGACAGCGGCATCTCCCGTAAACGGAATACTTGGACAGCGAGATCTCCTTCAGCAGGAACCTTTGACAGTGGGATCTTCTGACAACGGGGTCTTTTGACACGGGATCCTTAGTTATAAGAGGGAGATATCATTTTGGAGATTCCAGCTAGAGTGAATGTGGATAGGGGTTAGGACTAATATCTTACCTGTTCACACTTCACACGTCTGCATAGGTCTGTGGTCCTGATTCTACTCTTGTCACTGAGTGAATGTGCTGTGTGTGGTAATATCTAAATTTATAGTACTTGGTCATATATCTGTATAGTAATTTGCAGTTATATTGTACTCGACCTGCTAGCTTACCTCTCTGTATAATGGCCACCCCTAAACTAACCACGTTAGAATTAAAGGCAAAGGGGGAAGAAATGGGATTGGCGGGTTCTGCTCTAACGGATTACATACAGGAAGTGGAGAGAGAGTATCGTCAAGAAGAACGGGAAGATCGAAAGGCCGAGTTGGAATTGAGAAGGATGGAGTTGGAACAAGCAGCTAAGAAATTGGAAGCTGAGCAAGCAGCTAAGAAAGTTGAAGCTGAGCAAGCAGCTAGGAAATTTGAAGCTGAGCAAGCAGCTAGGAAATTAGAAGCTGAACAGGAAGCACAGAAAAGGGAGCACGAGTACCGGATGCGGGAACTCGAGCTCAAGAGTCAATCTAATGGAGAAACTGAGGGAGCAGTTGGAGGTTCCTCTGTCCCAGGCTCAACACCAATAGGTGGACATGGGTACCATGCTATGAAGTTTCCCTTAGCGGTCTACGAGGAGGACAAAGAGAAGATTGATCAGTACCTTCAACGCTTCGAGGCTATGTCGGTTGCTATGAGTCTGGAGCGTAACAAATGGAATCTTAAGCTATCCCAGGGTTTACGCGGGACAGGCTACGAGGTTTATTCTCGCCTGCCACCAGGACATGAGAACAATTATGACGAGTTAAAGACGGCTCTGCTGAAACGATTCGAGGTTACGTCACATACCTACCGGAAAAAAATTTTGAGCAGCGAAACGAGAACCGGGGGAGTTGTTTGCCGCCTACAGTTTGCCTCTAAAATCTTATCTCCATAAGTGGATGGATTTGGCTGGGTTCGCACATGACTATGAGAGTCTGGAAGAGCTCATGGTGGTCGACCAGCTGAAGAAGCAAATGTCTAAACCTCTCAGGACGTTCCTGGGAGAACAAGGAGCGGAACGTATTGACCTCGTGACTAAATTAGCAGAACGGTTCATCGAGGTACATGGGGAGGCAGGGGAAAACCTTTCCACCAACATTAAAAGTCAAGAGAAACATGATAAGAAGAAAGCCAAAAACTCAGGAACAAAAAAGTGGGAACCTTATGTGCAAAAATCAGAGGATAGTTCAGAGAAGAAGAAGGAGGGAAGAAAGAGCACTTCAAGCTCTACACCAAAACGACCGTGGTCGGAGAAGTGGTGTTCAATTTGTAAGTCACCCTCTCACAATACGAGGGACTGCAAATCGAAGGCTAAGAACCCTCACTTCGCAGCATGTCAAGTGACTTCCAAGGAGGTTGTCGCGGAAAATGCCAAGGTCAACAAGGAAGCTCGCCACCAGGAGAGCTCACTCAAGTCCGGCCCTATAAAATCTAGGACAGGGAAATGGTGCAACCAGTGCAAGTCGAATACGCACAATGCTATTGACTGCAGGGGAAAGTCAGGAGACACTCAATTCGTCGTGTGCCCCGGGAAACCTAATGTGGAGCCCACCGAACAGGTCGAGGCCGAGGAAGAGACTCCAGACCAGGAAAAACCACCTGTAGTGGAATTGGTAGAGGTTAACGGTCGTCAAGTGGAGTGTTTATACGACACAGGACTGGACGGGGAGGCCGTGATTTCTGCGGATCTGGTACATCCAGAACAATTCACAGGTGAAACCATGGAGATACAGCCTGCACAGAAGAGTGCTGTGACCATGAAGTTGCCCATTGCTAATGTGGAGATTCGGTCAAGGTATGTCACCGGCACAATCAAGGATGCTGTATTGACCGATCCCATTTTTCCAGTAATCCTAGGTTGCCGGTATGTCTTTATGGGAATGCCCAGGGAGCCAATCCATATGGGAGCAATGCAGACTCGCTCTCAGACGAAAACGGAAGAGGCAGACGCAATTGTGACTAACCCAATGCCGGGGGAGCTACGAACTGCCCAGAGTGAGGATGATACTTTACGTCCTTGCTACAGAAAGCTGCAGAAAAGTGCTGATTCACCAGGACGGGGGCAGTACTACATGAAGAATAGGATACTCTACAGGAGAGCAGGAAGGGGAGACAACCTATACGGTCAGTTGGTCGTCCCGAAAGCTCACCGGTCCCAGATTCTTCATATGGGGCATACCATCTCCTTTAGTGGACACATGGGTATTGCCGCCACCATGCAGCGGATTTCCTGCCATTACTATTGGCCGGGAATGACAGATGATGTGCGTCGGTATGTGAAGTCATGCCCTGAGTGCCAGAGGGTGGCACCGAAACACTGGACAGCACCGGTGGTGTTGGGTAAGATGCCCATCATGAACTCTCCTTTCGAGAGGGTAGCCATCGATATCGTGGGTCCACTTCCCAGGACTAGGAAGAGGAACATGTATATACTCACAATGGTGGATTGCTGTACAATGTGGGGTGAAGCCATACCGTTGACCACGATTGACTCGAAAAGAGTGGCGGACGCACTGATGGAGGCCTTTACCAGATTAGGCTTTCCGGATCAAATTCTGACGGACAATGGATCTCATTTTGTGGAAAACTCATGGAGAAGGTATTTAGGGTGTTTCACTCTAACCACATACATATAACGACCAGACAAAAACTAAAGACACTAGCCATAACTGGATCACCGCTCGAACTCCGCATGGGCACGTTACCTATAGTTAATGTGACTGAACATAAAACACTAGGGCTTTTAATAGACAGCCATTTGAACTGGAGCTCTCATGTTCATGCTCTTACCAAGAAAATAGCACAAAAAGTTTACCAACTTGCTAAAATTCAGCACTTCCTGGACGAAAGCACACGAAAAATATTCTATACATGCTATATCCAATCACATCTCGATTACTGTTCCACAGTTTGGGATGGTTGCCCTAAATCTAATTTAAAACGACTATGTTCTCTACAAAACCGCGCTATTCGTCTGGTTTCTGGCATAAAGCACGTTGAAAGTAATAATTTGTACAGTCATCTAAGACTTCTACCACTACAAAAGCGCTTCCTTTTCAACAAAGCCAAATTAGTGAATAAAATTATATCTCAAAATACCCCAGAGTATCTTCTGCCGCTGATTCAATCTAATGCAATGAACAGCAAGCGCCTAAATTTGTTACATGTCTCAAAGCCTAGATTGGACCTATACAAAACATGTTTCGCCTATTCTGGTGCTCAGTTATGGAATGATCTGCCTCCAGATCTGAAAACTCCAATGAGTCCCTACACATTTAACCGAAAACTCTTTCAATACTTAATCCATACCGACTATATGCCACCATAATTCATTTACTGGTATAATTGTTCAGTATAATTGTTCATTATAATTGATTAACTATAATTGTTCACTATATATGTGTGTGCGTGTGGGAGCGAGAGAGAGAGAGAGAGAGAGAGAGAGAGAGAGAGAGAGAGAGAGAGAAAGTGGGTGTCAGTGAGAGGGAGAGAGTGAATGCGTGTGTGCGCACGTGCATGCGTGTGTGTGGAGAGAGTGATTGAGCGAGAAATGGTGGGGGAATGTGTCAGTGCATGCATTCGTACGTGTATGTGTGAGAGTGAGTGAGGGAGTGTATGCGTGCGTGCATGCGTTCATGTGCATGTGTTCATGTGTATGTGTGAGAGAGTGTGATTGAGAGAGTGAGTGTGTGTGTGTTTGTGAAGGATTGTGTGTTAGAGAGTGAGACAGTGGGAGAGTTGATGTGTTAGTGTGTGTGTGAGCGCGCGCATGTGTGTGAGTGTGTGTATATGAAAGAATACAGAGAGAGAGAGAGAGAGAGAGAGAGAGAGAGAGAGAGAGAGAGAGAGAGAGAGAGAGAGAGCTGAGCAGATGCATGTCATGTAACACGCATGTTATGTAACACGCGAATCCATATGTTTGTGTATTCTCATCTGTCATATTATCAGTTAAATACCATTTGATTTTATCATGCATAATATAAACTCATGTTCATTACTGTAGTTAGAGTCAGTGAGTGTGAATGAGAGACAGAACGAGTGAGCGTGAGAGTGAATGAGTGAGCGGGAGAGTGAATGAGTGAGCGGGAGAGTGAATGAGTGAACGGGAAAGTGAATGAGTGAGCGGGAGAGTGAATGAGTGAGCGTGAGAGTGAATGAGCGGGAGAGTGAATGCCTGAGAGTGAATGAATGAGCGGAAGAGTGAATGTGTGAGCGTGAGAGTGAATGTGTGTGTGTGTGTGTGTGTGTGTGTGTGTGTGTGTGAGAGAGAGAGAGAGAGAGAGAGAGAGAGAGAGAGAGAGAGAGAGAGAGAGAGCATCACTATTTTTACGTCACTTCCATTTTATGTACACATTTTTCTCCATGTTAACATTTTTATGAGACTGCTCATGACAAGTGTCAGTGTATGTGTGTGAGTAAAGTGTGGGAGTGTGTTCATACTAGTTTCAATACTAAAGTGAGACATTTTGTATGTGTCTAGATGTGAGGAAGTGTGAGTGTATGTGGAGGATGTTTGTGAGTGTGGGGATATGTGTGGGTGGGGGGTGGGGGTGGGGGTATGCATTTGGATGGGTTGGGGTGTGTGGGTTTTGGTGGGTAGTGGTATTTGTGGGTGTTGGTGGGATGTTTGGATGGATGTGTGGGGGTGAAAGTAGGGGTGTTGGAATGGGTGTGGGGGATGTGTGTATGGGTGGAGGATATGTGTATGGGACGGATGCAGGGGATGTGTGTTTATGTGGGTGGAGATGTGTGGATGGTTTGAGGAAGTATGTATGGGAGGCGGGGTTGTGTGGGTAGGGGATTGTGTTGGGTGGATTTGGGATGGAAGGGCGGGTGGGGAGAAGTGTATGGTGTGTGGGTTTGAGATATGTGTGCGGTGTTTTGGTGGGGGATGTGTGAATGATGTGTGGGTGGAGGGTATGTTTGTGGTGGTATGGGTAGAGGATAGTGTGTGGTGTGGGGGATGTGTGTGATGGGTGCGGGGAATGTGCGTATGGGTGGGGTATATGTGTGGGTGAGCAGGGGAGTGTGGTGGTTGGGGGAAGTATGTGGGGGAGTGTGGGTGGGAGATGTGTGTGTGTGGGAGGGGGTGTGTGAGTGGCTTAGGGACGTGTACGTGGGTGAGGGAGTTGTATGTGTCGGGGTGGAATGTGTGAGTGGGTGGAGGATGTGTGTGGGGGTAGGGGTATTGTGATCGAGAGATGTTTGGTTGGGAGTGGGTGGGTGGGGTGTGTGGGTGCGTAGTGGAGGATGTATGCGTGAGTGAGTGTGTGTTGGTGGACGGGTAGGGAATGCGTGTCTGGGTGGGGAGAGGTGTGTGGTGTGTTGGTTGGTGATACTGTGTGGGTGAGGTGTGTGGGTGGGGGATTTTTGTGGTGTGTGAGTGGGGGTATGTGGGGTGGATGGGTAAGGGTATATGTGTGGGTGTGGGTGGGAATATTGTGTGGTATCTGGGTGGGGGATATGTGTGTGGTGTGTAAGTGGGGATGTGTTGGTGAGGGATATGTGTGTGTGGTGCGTGGGTTGGGAATAGTGCGTGGTAGGGGGTGTATGTGATGAGCGGGTGGGGGATTATGTGGTGGGGGATTTGGTTAAGGCATGTGTGGGTGGGTGGAAGTTGTATGTGTGGGTGGTGGGGTGTGTGTGAGTGGATTTGGGATGTATGGGTGGTTAGGGAGATGTGTGTATGTGGGGGGGGGGGGGGTAGGGACATGTCAGTTGGTGGGGATGTGTGTGTATGGTTTGGGGATGTGTGAGTGGATGTGCGATGTGTGGGTTGGCGGGGGATTGTGTGTGTGGGTGGGGAATATGTTGTCGATGGAGATGTGGCTGGGGGATGGGTGGTTTGAGGTGTGGGTGGGGAGAGGATGTGTGGGGTAGGATTTGTATGTGGATGGGCGTGGGATGTGTGGGTTGGAAGGGGAATGTTTGTGGGTGATGAGTGTGTTTTGGTTGGGGGATCAGGTGAGGGCAGTGTGTGTGGGTGGGGGATGTGCGAGAGGGGGATGGGTCGGTTGGTGGGGTATGTATGTGTCCCTTGATGTGCGTGTGTGTCGGTAGGTGGGGATGTGTATGTGTCCCTTGGTGCGCGTATGTGTGGGTAGGTGGGGGTGTTGTGTGGGTGGGGTGATGTATGGATAGGTGGGAGATGGGCTTCATAACATAGTAATTAGCCTTGTTTATGTTTACAACATTCATTTCACAATGTTTATATTTCTTCCTATGTAAATGTATAATGCTCTTGATGAACGAAAGACGAGTGATTGGAAGGGCCGAATGTAAGACGGGCCTGCGCGCCCAATTTGTGACCCTAATAAAGTTTATTTGATTTGATTTGATTTGATTTACCATCCTCAAGCCAATGGACAAGTAGAGCGTTTCAACGGCACGTTGATGACAATGCTCAGGAAACTAGCGCAGGAAAAACCTGATAGGTGGGATGAATATATCCCAGCAGCACTCTTTGCCTATCTGGAAGTTCCTCATGGCTCAACAGGACTACCACCCGCTACGTTGCTGTTTGGTCGTCCAAACAAAGGACCGTTGGAAGCCATGTTGAGGAGTTGGACTGAAGAGGGGACGTCAGAAAAAGTGATCTCATCCTATAAATACGTGGAGGAACTGAAAGAAAAACTCCACAAGGGATAGACTCTGGCAAATCAAACTTGAAAAAGGCCAGGAAAAGACATGCGGCTTACTACAACCGTAGGTCTAAAGAAAGATCTCTAGAGGTAGGAGATAAAGTCTTGTTGCTACTCCCAACGGGAAACAACAAACTGGAGATAGGTTGGCAAGGACCATTTCCAGTGGAAAGGGTGATATCCAGAACCAACTATCAAATCCGGATCCGGGGAAAGTCGAAGATTTTCCATATAAATCTCTTGCGGAAATACGAAGAGAGACCCGGAGACAAGGCAGCTCACCTCATGGCAATGGCAGTTGCAGTGGAGACTGAAGTGGGAACCAGCGAGGGCAGGGAATATCCCTTGGTACACCAGGAAACCTATAGGGATGTGCAAGTGAACCCTGATCTGACCTCCCAGGAGAGGGAAAGGATAACCCAGGTTCTCAAGTCTCATAAGGAGATCCATCCATCCATCATGTGCCATGCCGGTAAGCGTGGGCGGTCATGTTCTGCCATCTCACTCGATCACCAGAGTCGTGGATCAGTTCCGTGTTTCTGTCTCGACCATGCCACAAGGCCAAGCCATCCAGATACTTGTTTCTAGGTCTTCCCCTTGGTCTGTTCCCCTCGATTTTACCAGTTGTCACCAAGTTCTCAAGTATCTCATAAGGAGATACTGACTGATAAACCAGGACGAACGAGGTTGGTTGAGTTCGAGATGACTTTGACCACACAGGAGCCTGTTCGTCAAAAGGTTTACCCAGTGCCATTCTCTAAAGAAAAGGCCCTGGAGGAGGAAATACAGAAACTGCTGGAGGATGACGTGATTGCACCATCCACATCCCCATACAATGCAGGGGTAGTTTTGTTACGGAAACCAAGTGGAGAACACCGGTTGTGTATAGATTACCGACTTCTGAACAGTCATACACAGTTTCAGGTGGAACCATTGCCGAATCCAACCCAGTTATTCGCTAGGCTCCATAAGGCTCGGTACTTTTCAAAGGTGGATCTGAGTCGGGGGTACTATCAGATACCAGTCAAACCGGAGATTCGACCACTGTTGGCTTTCAGTACACCCAGTGGACACTACGAATTCAAGGTCATGCCCTTTGGACTCAGCAATGCACCTAGTGTGTTTACACGGATGATGAGGACTTTACTTGATCCTTTACAGGATCCGTCCATCATCTCTTTCATGGATGATATTCTGATTTACAGTGACAGCTTGGATGACCACTTACAATCCTTGGAGAGAGTGTTTAATAGGCTCAAGGAAGCAGGGCTTACTGCTCGTCCAACCAAGTGCATGATTGGTTACCAGACTCTGGAATTTCTAGGTCACACCATCACTCCAGGACACATTGTCCCAGAAGAGAAGAACCTGGAGAAAATCAGAAATGCACCAAGGCCAAAAACGAAGAAGGATGTGCGATCTTTTCTCTCGTTGTGTGGGTTCTACCACAAATTTATCCAACATTTCACTGAACTGGGAGCTCCATTGACGGAAACCTTGAAAAAGGGATTCCCGGACCAAATCATTTGGACACCAGAATGTGAGAATGCTTATCGTCAGTTAAAGGAGGCCTTAGTCAGCAAACCTGTATTACAGCTCCCTGACCTTTCTAAACCATTTGTGTTGAGAACGGATGCGAGTGCGATTGGGATTGGGGCAGCACTGTTACAGGAAGGAAAAGACGATGCTTCGGTTTTGAAACCTGTAGCATACGCAAGTAAGAAACTTCTACAGGCGGAGAGGAATTATTCAACCGTCGAGAGAGAGTGCTTGTCTCTCGTATGGGCAGTGCAAAAATTCCAGCCATATTTGTATGGAGTTAAGTTTCGAGTCCAGTCGGATCATCAGCCCCTGATGTTCCTGGCTACTTCTCAGAAGCTCAACGCCCGTTTGATGCGGTGGTCGTTGTTACTTCAACCTTATAATTTCACAGTGGAGTACATTCCTGGGAAGGAAAATGTTGGAGCGGATTTCTTATCAAGACACCCAGCTCCAGAAGAAGAAGAATGAATCATCTGGATTAAAATCACGGTGGAGAAGAGTGAGATGGACTACTCTCTTAAGCGGGGGCCTATGTCACACGATGGACCAACGTGATTTAACCATATTGAGAATAAAGGCGATCTGAATTAGCGGATGTTCGAGGCCAAAGGTTGTTTCAACAAATCCAGAAAAAGTAGCGGCACTTGTTTACATCTGGTCGACGGATTGGGAACATTCGGTGGTGAGTGAGACAAATCCCGGCATCGCTTTGACAGTTTGTCAACATTTGAATACAGATGGAACCCGTGGGATCATGGTGGCAATCGGATGTCGGCCATCACATGTCGGGCAACATTAACAGTTGCAGATGTGTAGGGGAAGTGAATGAGCTGAATCATACATCGCTTTGACAGTTGATACACAGGTTGGATTGAGAGCGGAAGTACTCAGCTCGGAAGAAAACAGTCCATCTGTCATATAGTTTCGGGACATCACGCAGATTGGCAGATTGCTATTGACAACTGTTGTTGGGATCATACAGTAACTCGTTAGTTTGTTGGGGGAGTCAAAACAAGTGATGACAACTTTGACAGTGACTAAGCCAGGGAAAATAGATTCTTGACAATGGATGATATGCCAAAATAACACCTGCAGGATATCAACCATGTCACGTGACCAGTTTTAGGGGTTTGCCAGAAAACCATGATGGGAGAGGACAGTTGAACTCAAACCTTGGATTTTAGTGGACGGGCTTCGGAACTGCGGTTCTGATTGGAAAATGTCTACCGTGTGCGAATTGAGTTAATTTAATTTTACACGTGCCTGTCATGGCAAGAGTGGATGTAATTTGATCTAACTGCAGTGTTGCCTAAGGTAGAACCTATTATAATTAGTTCTAATTAATATAGGCTGTAACCTTGTTAAAACTAAAGTGTGATGATTAGCACTGTTAGTGGAAAACTAGCTAGAGTAGGGAAGTGATACTTGACTCTGTTAGTTGAAAATAGATTAGTGAAGTGTTGATAAGCTTTACTAGTTGAGAATTGAGTAATGAGGGATAATTGGGATATTCCCTAGGTGTCCCTGGTGGGGGGGGGGGGGGGTTCCGCATTCTGTTTGCTGATTTTTTTTTCTTGTCTTAGCCTGATGATAACCTATGTGGTCAGTTCATCTGTCCCTGACAGGTTCACTGTATTTTCTGAGCGAGGCCGATGGCAACGATCATCTAATAGAGATCAGTGACGGGGAGGCTGTCACCAGTTGTTTGATTTATTTTACAGGTTTCCTCTGGTTGGAATGAAGAACCCGGAACCAAGAAAAAATCCGATCCCGGATAAATTATGATGTAGAGAGATGGGCCAGCAACTTTCGCAACGGAGGAGGTTGATGCACATTGCTCGGGGGAGCCTAATGGTATATGTATCCTACATGAGTGCATACCAATCGTTAACACCCCTGAAGTGATGGATGTTCAGCCCATGAGGAACTAGATCAGTAGGAACTGATGTTCACAGTAGATGAAACCAAACATTGAAGGGTAGTTGTTCCACGTATCAAGGAAATCAGAACTTTCAGACTATATCTAGTGAATAAAGCAAACCATTTTTGTATAGATACATTGATTGTTTAATAATGAGAACTAGAGAACTTTTAGCAAGAGACAAAAAGTCCTGTTCATAGGACAGTGTTCCATGTTTGTTTCCCTGCGCTGGAATTATGAAGCCGGAGTTTCTATAAACTATTAGGAACAGTTGTGGTAGGAACAATAATAGTTTTTTCCACGGATTATATATTTACATGGGATTCAGATCTCATGGTCATCAGAGTTCCTGGAGGAGGACATGTCTGGAGTGAAGGATACGACATCGGTGAGGTCCCTTGTGATGAGTCTTGTGATGTCGTGTGATCCTTGCCATGATGTGTGCACTATGATCCTGAACTTTGAGGGCTGACACATACATTTATGTTATAATACACGACACCCATTTTCTTCGCATACACGTCTCATATACGTTACATGTTTCTTTTAATAAATTAATCTTTATTAATTTTTAGAAGCAAGAGTTGTTGAGTATGTTGCGTTGGGGAAGTATGAGAGGGGGCATAGTACGACAGTGATAGAGTGATAGGAAATGGTGTCCACGGGCTGATGGAGTGTGTTGGACGGAAGCTGGTGGATTCTCCAAGATATTGATAGGAAAGAAAAATATTATAATGTGGGTGTTGACTCTCTTCACTCCAGGGACGACACTTTAAAGGAGGACACGACATGTACAATCAGCTTTTTACTTACTAAACTTTAATTTTGTAATTACCTGACTTAACATAAGAATATTTATATAAAGAGACATAACAGACAGACAGACAAATAGATAGTCGGGAACGGGAACTTATATGACTACTTATATGAATTAAATGAGATGCTTCCCATCAGGGGCTGGTTGAAGCCGGGCCGGGTCAGACAGACAGATAGATAGAAAGACAGACACATAGTCTGGAACGGAAGCTTATATGACTCATTCATTCAGTAGCATGTCCTTTGCAGAACCTCGCTCCCATAACAAACTTCCGGAAAACCTCTCGATCATAAGCAAGATGTCCCGCGTCTGATACACCCATCTGGAGATCATCCGCCACGTCCTGCACCCATCTTCTCTTTGGCCTTCCTCTTCCTCTCTTTCCAGGCATATACCCTTCCATTATTGTTCTCTCCAAACTTTCGTGACGTTTCAAGTGACCGAAATACTTCAATTTTCTTTGTTTTATCGTCTTTAATAGCCAACCTTCTTCAATATTCAACTCTTGAAGTATGGATGCATTTGTTCTTTTCTTTACCCAAGATATTCTTAGAACCCGTCTATAACATTTATATTCAAAGGCGTTTATGCGCTGTTCAGCTTGTTTAGTAAGTGTCCATGTCTCACAGGCGTATGTTGCAATGGGAAAGATGCATGCTCTTAAAAATCTAATTTTTGTAGTTCTGTCTGTCCCACTCCATAATTTATTCAGCTGTTTTAGTCTTTGAAGAGCAATTGATAGTCGCCGTTTAATTTCTTTCATTGTGTCGCCGTTGTTGGTAATCAATGACCCAAGATATTCAAAAATTTTCCACCACCTCCAATTTTTCCCCATGAATGTATATTTCATTCTCCATAGTAGTTTTATCTGTATGCAGTATCTTTGTTTTTGCTATGTTAAGATATAAGTTGTGATTTCCACTATTCAATTGGGTTGAGGCTATTAGATTTTCTATGCCATTCTGTGTTGTGGGGAGTAATACTGTATCATCAGCATATCGAATCTCTGGTATGTCATGACCCCCGATATTTATGGCATCATATAGCTCCCTGTTTATATCATCTCTTACATTTCTCATTATATTTTCGGCATACCGGTTAAACAAATAAGGTGACAGCACGCAGCCCTGACGGACTCCTTGCTTGATGTCAAACCAATCTGATACCTCGCCATCTATTCTAACTGCTGCTTGTTGGTCTAGATAGAGCATTTTTATTAGATGTACTACATGTGATGGAAAGCCCATATTCCTAATATATTTCCCAAAGTTTATGATGTTGTACACAGACAAAAGCCTTTGAATAATCCACAAAACATGAGAATAGGTTTACATTAAATTCTCTGCACTTCTCTATTATTAAACGCATGTTGAATATGTGATCTTTTGTTCCTATTCCTTGTCTAAATCCAGCTTGAACCACGTTAATCTCTTCTCCCATTTTCTTACGAAGTCTTGCCATAATGACTTTTAGTAGAATTTTACTTACATGACTGATCAGGGCAACTGTTCTGTAGTTGGTGCATAATTTCAGGTTGCCCTTTTTTGGTATTGGAATGAAGATAGTTCTCTTCCAATCTTTTGGCCAAATATCATATTTCCAAATCTTTGTACATAATGCATGATAAATGTGTATGCTTTCTTCTCCTCCCGCTTTAATTAGTTCAGCTGGTATCTCATCACATCCAGGTGATTTACCATTCTTCAGATTCTTTATTGCCAAAGCAATTTCATCTAATGAGGGTTCAGGTTCTGTCTCTGCTGTCATTGGCTCATGTATCTCATTCATATCCTCACTGTCACTCATATCATACATTCCACCGCAGTACTCCTGCCATCTTTCTAGAATTTGTCTTTTTGTTAAGGTATTTCCCATCTTGTCACAGATAACATTCAATTGAGGTTGAACATTTCTTGCCAATAACTTCATTTCTTTGAACATTTCATAATCTCTTCCAGTCTTATGATATTGCTCTATTCTGGTACAGCAATCTTGTATATATTGATTTTTGTCCTTTCTTGTGTTCTTTCTTATTTCTCGAGTTAAATATTTATACTTCATCCTGCTGTTATCGGATTCATCTCCTTTCTGTTTCAGCTCCCTTCGTTGTTTTATTAATTCTAATGTGTCTGATGTAATCCATGGCTTAAGTTGCTTTTTCTTGGTCGGAATTAGATCTTTTGCTGCAGTTATCAAGATATCTCTAGCTTGTACTGCCAGTTCATCAGGTGTCATTTCTTCTTGTACAGACATCAAGACCTCAAAGCGATTCTTAACTTCTACAGTGTTTGCATCCGGTATTTTTGTGAGATTAAAACGCGAAGTGGCCTTGGTCCTCGGATAAGCTTTTTGAGTTTTAATTTCAGATCTGCTTCTAACAACTGATGATCTGTAGGGTTTTTGCAGATGTTATGCTTGATCTCTATCTTCTTTGTATTAAAATATAATCTATCTGATTTTTGGTAATACTGTCTGGAGACTTCCATGTGAAGAGTGTCATCAAGCGATGCTTCAGGCATTACGGGATAAACTTCTCTCGCACCACACAAAAAGATTTGTCAGTCGTACGAGAGGAATTGATTACACATTTTATTGCCACTGGCTCTTTACATTACATCAATGCACAAAACGGTCGCTAATAAATCACACATGAATACACAGAATTGCCTATCACTAGTCGTTCCCAACCCTACTGCTAAATCTATCTACTCGGCTAAAGAAATACGCATCGACGCTAAGCGATGTGTTCCCTACGAAGTCTGTCCCCTGTCTGACTCTATCCGCGTGCTGACTACACAGTACGCGGAGGGACCTTGTGCGCACTTCGGCTTTTGCGTGCTGCATCATTAGCACGCTTAGAGTAGTGGCCTCTCTTGAGTTTCATTCTAGTTCTCCGTGTCTATCACGTTGGCGTGATTATGCCGTGACCAGAGTGCTTACTCTCTGGTTGACACCTCCGTGTCTCATGAGAGAACTGTTTGATAGTTCCCCTTCCTATCTACTCCCTACACCTACCCTGCCCTCATGTAGGGGCACTGGGTTACCTCTAATCTACTTGAGGTAGACCACTCATTCAGGGTGGTCTTCCCTGAGTCTTTGACACACACCCTCCCCTCCTGTGTTGCGTTACAAACTTTGACTCATGGTTGTGACGCAAGAGGTTTCTAAAAAAATTAGTGTATCTAATTTTTGTCAAAGACTACTGATAACTTGGTTCTGGGTAACTCAATAGACTTCTACTGACTATTGTCACAATGTAGTATCACTTTACTTGGCTACTGGCAATCGCCACAAACTTGTCTGGTTGGCGTGAGCCCTTTTCTCAATCGCAATATTATATTAATTAGAGGTTTGTCTGAACCGGACCATTGTCTTATAAGACCTGCCCTCAAATAGCAAATTAACTCACTACCCATACAAAGTTGACTTTCTTAGGGTCAACACACGAATTGCTTCATGTCCCCCATATAATATTAAACAACCCTTGCACAAGTTGTGTGCGACAGGCTTTACCTATCTCGCTTCCGCGTGTCAAGTTATCTTTCACTGTTAAGTTAGTGTTTCGCTGTCTATTGTGTCCCCTGACCCGGAGTTATCTCCCGTTGTTCTAAAAATGTATGTAATTTACATGTTTGTTTTCCTGGTTGTTTGCGTGTTCGGATGTACCTATTAATATACTTTACCTTCTAACATGTGTGTCTGTCTATAATATGTAAGTAATTTAGTTTTCAAGTGCCATAATTCGGTTAAATGTGGCCACAAACAAGTGTATAACACTAATTCGTGACTACGTTTCCGTCTTATGAGACTTTTAATACTTTATCTAAGGTCTACACTAAACTACACACAACACATTCGAGACAGTATATTCCAACACTGAAAGCAAACGCTTGACGCAGACAAATAATAAAAAATCGCGTTGAGCGGCAGAAAAAATCCGCTGGTTGTCCTCACTCTCCATTGTATATTTTTCCTTTTTCTCTCACTTTCACACTTCTGTCACACATCTTTTATTCTCCCAATTATTTTGAAAACCTTGAAGTGACACTGTACAAGTTTGGCTCAGTTTGACAAGAGTTGAGCTTAATGACTGTGCGTAACTTACTGCACGAGTCATGTATTTACAAAATATTTACATGGATGAAATAGGGTTGATAGTTTGTACCCTGATATTATTAAACACTATATTCTAATGAAATACTAATACTACTTCTATAAATATATATATCCTAATTTGTTGTACAAAATCAATCTAATTTAAGGGAAGTAATCTAACTATCTAAAAAATGAAAATGATGTGAGATGAGTTATGTACCTTTCTGAAATGGGAAATGGGAAATGTAACAAAATTATAAATAATGTTTTAATGAAAAAATATGATTGATATTTTTACTCTACATGGTGTAAATGATGTATGTTCATCTGTATAATCCTTTTATCCTATAAGGTATAACCTAATTTTAATCTTAAATGATGAGGTTGTTAACGTGTTCATCAAGATGGAATGAAATAAAGTGAAATGAACTAACTGGTACTGTTCCTATCTAAACTTTTTATCCTAGTTTTTAATTAGCTGTTATTAAGTTTAAAGTACTATACTAATCTACTTTTATGCTAAGTAAGTGGGTAAATTAATGATTTATCTAAACTACAAAAAAAAAATCTATTATATTCCCTAAATCTAATCTAACTCTATATTAAAGTAACTAATCTAACTATAATTTATCACTATATTAAAAACGTTATAATACATATCACAATAACTAAATATATATACATGGTATTTATTTACCTCAGGTTAGTGGTTGCCATAATGTTCAGAAAATGCTTTCGTTGGCATAGTTTATATATACACAATTGTCCTGGGTATACTAAATAAACTACACAGTCATACTTGTGTCTTATGGGTATTCTTCCACTCGTAGAGTCCGCTGGTGTCGTAGACGAGTATATTCGTGTATGTTATTTATGCATTGTTCTGACACTGTTCTTCCATGATTAACACAGGTGATTCACCGGAACACAAATGGAGCATAGTAAGTAACGAGCTGTCTATGTACACACGGTGATTCACTTGTTCTTGGAGCACAGTTCTTATTCTGCTGACTACCGACACATGGTGGTTCACTGTTCTTAGCACACAGTCCTGTTCATGATGTCTATGTATTACATAGGATATTTTACACAGGATATTTTAAGTGTACTAAATTAACATTTCTTACACTACCTTTTCATGTGGAATATCAGGTATTTCTACCTCAGATGGTCGACTAAGGGTATCAGCAAGAATGTTGTCCCTACCCTTAATATGCTCTATACTAAAAGTATAATTCTGTAATATTAATGACCACCTGTAGATGCGGTCATTGCGATGCACTCCACTTTGTATGACCGTGATTGAGGAGTTGTCGGTCTGGACTACGAAGTGATTACTCGCCAGAAATCGATGCAACTTCCTCACCGACTAGATGACGCTTAGGGCTTCCAACTCTGATATGGAATATCTGGACTCAGCAGGTGTGATCTTCCGGCTCACGTAGCAAATTGGATGGAAGATGCCATCGTAAAACTGGCCTAGTACTGCAGCAATGGAAATCTTACTGGCATCTGTCCTAAGATAATAAACGAGCCTCGGATTAGGCAAACGTACGATTGGTACATTACTAAATAGGAGTTTCAATTTTGACAATGCAGAAATTAATAATGCATCTTTGACATCTAATTTTACTGATGCTTTTAAAACATTTGAAAATACACTTGTGATCTCAGCTAAGTTCGGTATGAACTTACTATAATAATTTACTAAACCCAAAAGGCTCCTGACCTGCTTCTTTGTCGTAGGTATGGTCAGGTTCATAATTTTAGTAATAATTTTATTGTCAGTTGTTAGTTGTCCTTGTGAAATGACATGACCCAAAAAATCAATTTCTTGTAGGCCCAATTCAACTTTGCTCGGTTTGACAGTGAGACCGAAGAGTCGCAACCTATCGAAGACATGTCTGAGTTTCAGTAAGTCCAGTCATCTCTATGGACACAAATATCATCTATATATGTCACTGTATTCGTCACTCCGTGTAGTAAATCTCTAGTTAAGCGTACGAAAGTGGCAGGAGCGTTACGAAGTCCGAAAGGAAGAAAACGCCACTCGTAAAGACCTAACGGTGTTGAGAATGCAGTAAGATGGACGGATTGAGTCTGCATAGGGACATGCCAATATCCCTTAGTAAGGTCTAATTTAGAGAAGATTTTGGACGTGGACATATCAAGAATAAGATCTTCGCGGGAAAGAATTGGTTCTGCGTCGATCTTAGTGACATTGTTGAGTTTCCTATAGTCCACACAGAGACGAATTGTGGAGTCTTTTTTCTTGACCAAGACGATTGGAAAGGAGTACTCAGATGTAGATTTTTGAATGATTCCACTAGCTTCTAAATTAAGAATTTCCTTATTTAGACTTTCTCTGTAGCTAAGTGGGATAGAGTACGGTCTGCATTTGATAGGCTTAGAGTCCGAAAGAAGGATGGAGTGCTCGATCCTGTCCGTCCTACCTGGAATGTCGGAAAATATGTCCTTATATTCCGTCACTAATTCTATTATCTGTCGTCGTTGTTCTTCTGTTAGTCCCGTTTCTAACCGTATACAATCTAATGTCGCAGTCTTGTCTACAATTGGAACAGGTAGTTCCATCCCGTCGTCGTCTACCTGGTTCAGTACGGTGGTGGTGCTAAGTGTGTTTTCTGTATGCTCACTAAGTGTATGCATATCGTCGGCTTTGCCAGTCTCGCTAACTAGTGTAGTTGCGTTGTGTATGTCTGTCGTCTCATCCATAGGTGTGGGTGCATTGTGTTCGTCTGTCTCTAATTCTGTCTCTTGTCGTGAAAAGTAGGGTTTCAACATGTTGATATGAAATATCTTTTAGTGTCCGTTTATCGATATTTCATAATCGACATCTGAAATTTTTCGTACCACTTTGAATGGCCCTTGCCATGAGGTCAATAATAGATTCCGTTTGTCTGGGAGTAACAGCAGTATATTTTGATCTGGTTCAAGATTAATAGTTCTCGCACCCTTATTTGCGTATTGGCGGTAGATTTGACCCTTCCTCTCCAAAGCTGTCTTAGCTATGATACACGATTTCATAATTTTATCTCGTGTTTCTGTTACCATTTCATAAGGTGTTTTCGGGGTTGGAATTTCAATCGAATTAGTTACTAACTGATGATAAATTGTTAGGGGTCCACGTGGGTTAGCCCCGTATACTAATTCAAACGGTGAGAAACCCGTGCTTGAATGGGGAATCTCCCGATAGGCGAACAGCACTGTTGGTAACAGTGTATCCCAATCAGCTGGGTTTTCTGCTGTCACCTTAGCCAGCATATGCTTTAGGTCTCCGTTAATTTTCTCTACTATTCCATTGCTGGCTGGATGATAAGCTGTTGTAAAATGCTGTTTAATTCCTAACATTTTCGTAAGGGCTTGCGTTGCAGCCGATATGAATTGGGTTCCACGGTCGGATAAGATGGTACGTGGAAATCCGAATCGTGAGAACAAGTGTAGAAATACATTGGCAATGTCTTTGGAGGTGATGTATTTCAAAGCTACTGCCTCAACCCACCTTGAGCATAGGTCTACCATCGTTAAGATGAAGCGATTTCCTTTGCCGGACACCTGGTTCAGGGGTCCAACAATATCTACCGCCTCACTCTCAAATTGCCTAGAGGCCAGTGTTGAAGGTTGCACTTCAGCTGTAGGATGTTTACCCTTACGTACTAGTTGTTGACAGACATTACATGAACGACAAAATACTTTTATGTCATTACAAAAACCTGGCCAATAAAAATGAGCCTGAATTCTGGCCCTGGTTTTGTCGTATGCAAGGTGACCAGCAAACGGTGACTCGTGTGCAATCTTTAGCACAGTTTGGCGGTGTTGTACAGGTAACACCGTTTGCTGAATCTCATGGTTACCAGTTGTATAATAACGAGTAAGAATACCATTATTAAGTCTAAAGAACCATGATGCGTTTTTTGTTACTTTGGCTTTTTCTTTTAATAGCTTTAGATATGGAGACACACTCGGATCAGCTTTTTGCTGGTCTATGAACTTTTGTCTGGTGGTATCATCCGTGCTAGTTGGTGATAGCAACAGTAGTCTTTCATCCTGTAGTGTGTCTTGGTGTTTAATAGTATCTGCTCTGGTTGTTGCATTATCTGCATGTAATTTTTCCCATGCAGCTATTTCTTCGTTAGTGCAATGTTTCAATTGGGGTAAGCATCCCAAAATTAAATCAGTACAAGGGTTATCTAAAATCGCACATGTAAAGGTACCAGAAAGGAAAGGAGTGTTAATACGGGCTCTTGCCAAAGGGTAAATTTCAATATTACCCGAAAAGGTTCGGCATTTGACTGAGTCACCTGTATAATCATTTGGATTCACCAGTTCCTTTCTAAGACCAATAAGAGTGCTCCCACTGTCCAGCAAACATTGGCATGGTATTTCGTTGACCAATGCATTGTGGAACACCAAATTGTCTCTGGAGGCTAATGCTGCATTTACACTCTCAGTGGAGAATGGTACTGTATGTCCACATTCTAATTTTCCGTCTGCATGAAATTGGTGACATCGCTCACAACTGTCGAAGCTTAATATATCGTTTACACAACAAACATCTTCAGATTGGTTAAAAGGTAATTCATTCTCGACCTCAC
>OY992892.1:9248133-9810633 GCA_963921405.1 Cepaea hortensis
TCGCAGGACGACGAAAGATGCAAAGGTAGATCGTTAATATATATAGCAAATAATAGAGGGCCAAGAATAGAGCCTTGCGGTACTCCAATATTGAAGGTAGTGGTTTGAGACAGAAATTTATTATGTGATACTACTTGCTTTCTGTTTGATAGAAAAGATGATATTAGAGTGACTACATTAGGGCCAATTTTCATTGTCTCAAGTTTTTTAATTAAAATAAAATGGTCTATCATATCAAATGCTTTCTTGAAATAAATAAACACAGTTCCACAT
This sequence comes from Cepaea hortensis, assembly GCA_963921405.1. Classification (NCBI taxonomy): domain Eukaryota; kingdom Metazoa; phylum Mollusca; class Gastropoda; order Stylommatophora; family Helicidae; genus Cepaea; species Cepaea hortensis. Next base: position 9,248,407 of record OY992892.1, read on the forward strand.
AGACTGTTATTGTTTATATTCTGGTGCCAAATTTCTATCATGTTTGTTAGGGCCGTATGGCAAGAATATTTTGGTCATAATCCTGATTGGCTGTCAACAAAAAGCTTATGGCGAACTAAATACTGTAATGTTACCTTGTGGGTGTGTTTTTCTAGTAGCTTAGATAGTGATGATAGTAAGGAAATGGGTCTGTAATTGTTCGGGATACCATTGTCCAATGAACCAGATTTAAGATTGTTCACATGGGGCAGTGAGGAGCATTTTGTGATATTCACTGGCACAGGAACGGAGCAATATGGGGACGACCCGTTGCCGTGAAGTTGGAACCGTGACTAACTAACTAACTAACTAACTAACCAGATTTAAGAAGAGGGTACACTTTAGCGATTTTGAGAGCTGATGGAAAGTGACCTTTGGTGAGACACTGATTATATACATAGGTTAGTGATATACAAATCACTGGCGCAGCACAACGGAGAATCCGGTTGCTGATTTCATCTAACCCAGATGAGGTTGTGTTTTTTAGGTTACTGAGATAAGTGAATACTTCAGTGATTGTCATTAGCGGTATAACGGAAAGAATATCGCGGGAACATCTATTCTCGCAAAACGATGACAGTAAAGATAAGTTGCAAGGAGAATTAGGTATTGAAGCCCTCAACTGGTCTATGTCAGTTTGAAAAAAATTACTGAATTGGTCGCATGTAATATGATTTGATGGTAAAGAATTTCGGAAGTTATACTTGTTTGTCAAGGTGTTAATTGTCTTCCATATATCTTTACTATTTGTTTTATCCATTACTAAGTTCTTAAAGTAATTTTTCTTTTCCCGTCGTATGGTATATTGAACTTTGTTTCTAAGAGTGCGGTATGCGCTGAGATCCCGCTTTTTATGTTCGTTATCTCTGTCTCTCATAATTTCAAGTATTTCCTGGGTGATCCAAGGTGGCTTGACGTGGTGTTTTACTCGAACTTCCTTGATTGGCACATGTCTATCAAAAACATCAATAAAGGTTTTCATCCAGAATTCCAGAGCATCATCCGGGTCAGGAAGCTGATAAACATTGTCTATAGGTGAACTGAGCAAGTCCTGTAAAAATGCGTTTTGGTTGAAATTTCTGTAACTTCTATATTTTACACTTATGTGTTTATGTTTAGGAGTTTTAATTCCTTTTTTAGACCACGTGCAGCATATTAGGTAGTGATCGCTCATTGCACAATTGGGTACGGTGCATTCTATAATGTTGTCTGAGCAAGTTACATAAATGTGATCTATGACTGTTGAAGATGACTTTGTTACTCTATTAGCTTGTTGTACTATTTGTTGGAAATTGTATGATGCAATTATATTTCCCCATATTATGTCGGATTTGTTGGTGTCAATGTTAAAGTCTCCGAGTAGTATAATTTCCTTCCCGGAAGCGAAAACCACATCCATCATGGTAGTGAAGTTTTCGTACCAGACTTGTCCAGAACTGGGATTTCGATAGAGGTAGCCAATTATCAGGGGTGTGCGGTTTTGAAGTTTTAGCTCTAACCAAATACATTCTATTTCGCAAGTTTCAAAGTCTAGCCTACGGTGAGATTTAGTAAATTAGAAACATAGGTTACTATGCCTGTCTCTTGTTTCCTACAGGGATCCCTTCTAAAAACTTTGTACCCTTTAATAGAGATGTCCTCATCTGAAATGTTATCATTAAGCCTACTTTCACTAATGCCGAATAAATGAAAATTTTGATTAAGAATAGAAGATAACTCTGGTAGCTTGTTAAATAAGCTGCATATGTTTAAGTGTCCAAGGGGTATTCCTGACTTATTGAGCCACTGTTGCCACTTCTCAGACATTTCGTCCATGAAGAAAGTGTAAATTAGTCAAAATTAAGCAAAAATACAAGATCATAAAAATTCACAAATACATTAGCTTACAAAATATAAGTAATACAACCCGATATGTAAATGACAATATTATAACGATATAACTAATTAGACCAACAAATATAATGCAAACACAGAATAAAACGAATTAAAGAACATAAAAACAAATAATTAACCTGAAAAAAAGACTACTTCACAAGCTAAATTACCAGCTGTCATCCAAAAGAATGAATAAATGACTATCCAATTTAATTTTTCTGTTTAAAGTGGAGAATCCCACACGGGAATAAAACGTTAAACAGTACCGTAAGGAAGAGCAGTGAAGACCCCCCTCACTCACAGTAAACACAATTAAAAGTATTATAAAAGCCATACAGCTAAGTACTATCAATTAATATAAAGTCAAAACAAGTCAATGTTTGTAGTTACTTATTACCTAATACGTTACTCATCATCATCAAGTGCCGTGCCGACTGGCGTAGGCGTTCATGGCTCTCCATAGATCTCAGTCTTTGGTTTTCTGGATCAACTCTGCTGCTGATATTCCTCCATGCCACCGTCTCTATATTTAATACGTTACTAGATCAAGTAATAACCAAATATGCAGATAAACGTTATAAGAGAGGCTCTTTCTTGTACTGTGATCCGGTGTAGCTTTGTGCTAAGTTGCTAGTAAATACCAGGTTGTGTTGGTTGTTGGTATAGCGACATTATAAGTGCTTAACGAAGTGTAGCTGGGCTATACCGTGTGAGGTGCAACCATTCTGGGTTACAATGAAATGGGTACTGATGATGTCTCATGGGTATGTAATGACTACCAACTAGAGCCTCTGTTTGGTGGCTAACAGGAGGTTGTGGTGGCACGTCGTTGTTGCTGAGAGTTGGTTCCTTTCTGGGGAGAATAGGAAAAATATCTTCGTAATTATTACCCTCCTGTGTGAAAGACGACGTATTTAACGGACTTGGTGTGGGGGTAGTGTCCCGTCTGACTTGGATTTCAGGTGCAGTGGTTATGAGTGGTCTGCACACGTCTGGCCTATTGGTACTTGATGTGACGGGAGTATGTCGTCTGGCTTGAGTTTCAGGAGTAGCTAAAAGTGTCCAGCGCGATCCCGTATTGGATGTATGGTGTGTCCGTTCTGGATATTTGATATTCTTGGCGAGCAAACTGGTGCCCAATGTAGACAAATGTATTTTATCCTTATAAAGACTTTTTTTTTTGTGCACCAGCCTGTGAAGTGAATGATGCTGTGTTGTTGATGAATTGTATCTTGTTTTGAGAACAGAACTTCTGCAAAATGTTTTTATTTATGTCAGCTAGACGGCGCTGGTGTCCATAACTCGGTGATATGATGGAGGAGGAGAAAATGGATGAGTTAGGAAAAGTGTGGCGTAATCCGTTCAAGAGTGCCAGCAGTTGAGACCCTGTGATTTGTTGGTTGTTTATGGTGTCGGTGATACCAATATGTACGCTTGCCCTTCTAACGCTATGATTAGCAGCCAACCTGCTAATTTTGTCTGTTAGCCGGTCTACACCAGCTCCAGGCAGTGGGATTATTGAAACAATGTCTTTGTCTGACGTGGCCATCCTGTCGCTGTATAAACCTTTCATTAAGGAATCGCCTAGTATAATATGTGTACAGTCAGGTCATGCTTTCTGTACATGTTAGTTGTCAGCACGTCTCGCCCGTTGTTTCATCCATTTCTGATTATCACCAGTCTTTATGTCTCCATGTGGTTCTCCCAATGTATCTTGTAGGCATGTCTTGTCCGTTGGCAGCATGTTAAAGCACTGTACGTTTTCTTGTGACTTTTCTTGAAGCACTTCGAACCTATTGCTTATTTTGAAGTCAATGGGGTAGACTGCTTGTCGTTGTTTATCTTCGTCTGCGCATTGAGTTACTCTCCAAACAGCCGGCCACATCGCTGGCTTGCAGCTTAGTGCCAACGTTTGGTGTTTCAACATACACAATTTCACCCAACTGTTCTTGCGCATAACTGGAAATTCCAACTGTTCCTACCAAACTGTCCACAGATATCCACTCATGTTTGTCTGTGTATAATCGGGCTGCCACGCATCTTGAAAGACTGAACGATCTGGTTTGTGTTAAACATTTAGCAGCCATACACAGCTCTAGTAAACGTGAAAGTTGTCCTGCCAAATGTGCGCGACATGGAAGCTGCCATGTTTAAGACGAATTCAAAAAAATTCTTTTTTTTTTTTTTATTGATCTTCCACTATCATCAAAAACAGGTTAAACATATAAAAATGTGAACAGAAGAAAGTAACAAGAAAATAACACAAATAAATAATAAACAAGTGAACATTATCTGGACAATTTAAAGCTGTTATTCAGTATATCTGCCGGTCTCTCTGGCTGTGGGGTTACAACACTTTCTCTCTGTAATCCCGTTTATCACGCAGAGTCTCGCAGCGGAGCGAGAACTGAGGCGGTTCGACCCCCGCTCGTGACTTGAGGATACTGAGCCGGCCGCTCAGAAAGCAATGGCAAACTACTGAGCGTAATCTTGCCAAGAGATCAACAGACAGCTGAAAGATGCTGCTGTTGACAGCTAAGTCCTGTAAAAGGATACGCAAAACATTTATTTATTCAGTACTAGCTGACCCGGCCCGGCTTCGCCTAGTCCTTGGTGGGGAGCATCTCATTTAATTCATATAAGTAGTCATATAAGTTCCCGTTCCCGTTACCGACTATCTGTCTGTCTGTCTGTCTGTCTGTCTGTCTGTCTATATGTCTGTCTGTCTGTCTGTCTGTCTGACCCGGCCCAGCATCGCCCAGCTCCTGGTGTGGAGCATCTCATTTAATTCATATAAGTAGTCATATAAGCTCACGTTCCCGTTCCCGACTATCTATCTGTCTGTCTGTCTGTCTGTCTATCTATCTGTCTGATCCAGCCCGGCTTCGCCCAGCCCCTGATGGGGAGCATCTCATTTAATTCATATAAGTAGTCATATAAGTTCCCGTTCCCGACTGTCTGTCTGTCTGTCTGTCTGTCTGTCTGTCTGTCTGTCTGTCTGTCTGTCTAATCATTTATTGGTTGCAGTTAGAACAACCTTAGATAAACGAAGACCAACTTACAAAAAGCATTAGAAAGAGCACTTGAAAGATCTTTACATCTTCCCCAACAATTAACTTGGGTAAATGGAGCAGCGGCAGCAGCAGAAGAAGCAGAAGAAAAAGGAGGAGTAGGAGCTGGGAGGAGGAAGAGGGAGGTGGAGGAGGAGGGAGGAGTAGGAGGGAGGAAGAGATAGGCGGAGAGAGGAGGAGGAGGGAAGAGGAGGGAGGAGGAAGGAGGAGGAGTAGTAGGGAGGAGGAGGGATTAGGGGGAGGAGAGAGGAGGAGGAGGGAGAAGGAGGAGGAAGGAGGAGGATGAGGGAGGAGGAGGAGGCAGGAGGAGGGAGGAGGAGGTGGGAGGAGGAGGGGAGGAGGGGGAGGAGGAAGAGGGAGGAGGAGGGAGGAGGAAGAGGGAGGAGGAAGAGGGAGGAGGAAGGAGAAGGAGGAGGAGGGAGAAGGAGGGAGGAGAAGAACGCAGGAGGATTAGGGGGAGGAGGAGGGAGGAGGAGAGGGAGATGGAGAAGGAGGAGGGAGGAGGAGGGAGGAGGAGGAGGGAGGAGGAAGAGGGAGAGGGAGGAGGGAGAAGGAGGAGGGAGGAGAAGGAGGGGGAGGAGGAGGAGGGAGGATGAAGAGGGAGGAGGAGGAAGAGGGAGGAGGAGGAGGGATGTGGAGGGAGGAGAAGGAGGAAGGAGGTAGAGGGAGGAGGAGGGAGGAGAGAGGATGCGGAGGGAGGAGGAGAAGGGAGGAGGAGGGATGAGGAGGAGAGGGAGGAAGAGGGAGGAGTAGGGGGAGGAGGAGGGAGGAAGAGGGAGGAGGAGGGAGGAAGAGGGAAGAGAAGGAGGAGGGGGAGGATGTAGGAGGAGGAGGGAGTAGGAGGAGAGAGAAGGAGAAGGGAGGAGGAAGGAAGAGGAGTGATTAGGAGGAGGGAGGAACGCGAGGAGGCAGGAGGAGGAAGAGGGAGGAGGAGGAAAGAGGAGGAGGAAGGAGGAGGAAGAGGGAGGAGGAGGGAGGAGGAGGAGAAAGATGGAAGAGGAGGATGGAGGAGGGAGAGGGAGGAGGGGGAGGGGAAGAGGAAGAGGGTAGAAGGTGGAGGAGGGGTGAGGAGGCGGAGGAGGAATATAACGCATATGCCTGTAGATTTAATAATGGCTGAAGTTGTTCCATGTCTTCTTAGAGTTGGCGACAGTGTAAAGAAATATAAAATCTTCAAACTTGATAGAGATAAGGTAACTATTATTTATTTATTCTTTAAGCATAAAAAGATGAGTTACAATGTTATGCATTATGCATTATTTTTATGAAAACTTTGAAAATGCCTTAAAGATTGTATCATTATTTATTATAACTCATATGCCGGTACATAACTATGGACAAAGAGTTTATAAATCTTTGAAAACGATGCCACAATATGACTATAAGTTATACAGAAAAGTTATGCCCCTTGAAATAACTTTTACAGAGTTAAGTCCCCTGAGATATATGAAATTATAATGAAAAATGAAAAATGAAATAATATTGGGTAAGCAGCCGATTTCACACTAAAAAAATATCACAGTTGGCTGCGCTGGAATGAAAGGAAGACGTATAGAAAATTTCATCTCAATCGGATGGGCCGTTCGCGAACGCATAAAGGACATACATATCCACACACATTGCCTTTTATATATAAGATATCTGATCCTGCTGAAGTTATTAATGCGGGGTCTTCTGTTCTGTCTCAGAGGTCAGCGTCAAATTTTAAAAACATGTAGCTATTGAGCTGACGATAATTATATCCGTTTGACTAATACTTTCTAGAGATGTGGACATATTTCTCTTTGCCAGCATATACCAACCTTTCATGAAATTTATTTTAGAAATAATAAATTTAAAAAAAAAAAAAAATTTTCTTAAGGGCTCACGGTTCACAGAGGGGTCAGAGCCGCCCCATTAGGTAGCGATTCCCCGAAAAAATTCTGAAAATTCACAATGAAACTTAGCTTGGTACGTGTCATCACTATTGAAACTACGAGGAGAACGGATTCAAAAGAAAGATATATTCGTTGTGAAGAGAAACCAGAGTAACAATGTCAGGGCGTCCATTGGGGGACAGTCGTTAACATCGTGCACGGAGCTTGCAGTGTTGAAACATTGTATATATTGCATTAACAAGTACATTGTTTTAATTTTTAGCACTAAAAGTATTTCAAACTTTAGAAAGTCAAATTATTGTGTTAACTGTGAATAGGTGGTGTTATTATTTTAAAATTTAACAATTAATGTAACTAATTGGTTCTTTAGAAAAACGTTGGCGAGTTATGTCCCTTGCAAACCATAAAATTAATATTATGTTCCCGTGAACAAGAGTTATTTGTTTCCCCTTAAAATTCGCTTACCAAGTGCACAGGCCGTCGATAGCGAATGGTTAACCCGTAGATCATGTAATTGAGTCCCCACTATTGCTCCTGGGTTGACTCAGCCGAAACTAAGCACCATGAAATGTTCTGGAAAGTAAAGACGAAGTGTGCGCTATTGACCACATCACCCATTGAGTGCCAATTGTTTTACAAAAATGTGGTGTTTTCTTTCACCATATACTCAGTACCTAAAGAAATGAAAAAGCAGGGTACTTCACTTTTTACCTTTACAACTGCTACTACTACTACAATTACCATTATTGCTACTACAGCAACTACTATGTACTACTGTCTGCAAATATTTAAAATTGTGATCTCGTGTATGTCTATTGAAAAAAAATCAAAATCACTTTGGGAAAAGAAAGCCTTGACAAGCCATGTAACGATTGTCAGATGTCAAGCTCTGTGCTTGTTCTAACACAGTTTACTTGCATGTGTTTGCTGGTGTTGCGCTATAGGCTCTTATTATTGTTGATCCCTGTATGGCTATGGCCAGTTTATGTCTGACTGCTTGTGAACAGTACCCATGGTTGTTGATTGTGGAGCCAAGATGTTCACAGTTTGTGATGTTTTCAATTTCTCCGTGGGTGGTTGTGATTTTTGGTTGTCGTGTAGTTTTGTGTGACAAACAGGATTAAATTTACATAACATATACAATTAAATTATGAGCAACTTAATTCCGCATTTGTTATAAATTTGCAATAGCTCATAAACTTATATATTTTATTGATGAATTTTTAATAAATTCAGCCATTCTGTATACAAGACAAGAATTAGTAGCTTAACAGCTAAAGTAATTGAACATATTAAAAAGTTTATTACTTATATGTATACATACGTATGGTACTGATCAGTTAGTAATCAAGTTTTTATTTGTGTAAGAAATAAATCAAGTAATAATAAATTCAGTAGCAGTGAATATTATAAATTAATTATTAATCTTTTGTACATGATAACTTGAAAACTTAGTGACAGCTGGCAAACTTGATGTAATCTAAGCCTCTGGTGATCATGTGTGTTTGCGAACCATCATTGCCTGTCAGCATGGCACATGTTTCAAAACATGACCACCTAACATCATGGCACACGATGATGTTGGCAGAAGAGCTTCAATACATAATGTCATGCTTGAATGATAAAATAATTATTTACAAATACAGGTTGCCTCAGGCTTGACACAGAATTCTACATGGTCGACAGGATAAAAGTGATTGCTCTTACACTTCTAGTGCGCTGATGGCGAGGCAGGGCATTCAATCTCTACACTAGCATTTAAGTTGGTCTGAAATGTTGACTTCTCCTTCAGAATGCAGTGGCAAACTACAGAATGTAAAATTGCTTATAAGATCAACCTGGGGTTGAATGCAGCATCCTGCAATCAACATGCAACATTTATTGTTATGGATTTGACACTAAAGGAAATATTTACTAACGCAAATTTACAAATGAAGACGACTGTGACACAGAAACCCCATTATTAAAGAGTTCCCTTATAAAATAGTGCTCTGTGGTGAAGGGGTTACAGACACAATGCGTAATCCCTCATATTAGGTTCGAAACACAGCTGCAGGCGATTTGGCAGCAGATCGTCTCACGTTGATATTTTCATACACTGATATGAGTGCTGGTCATTCAGAAAGCAGTGGCAAACTTTTTTTTTTTTTTGCATATCCTTTACAGGACATCGCTGTCAACAGCAGCATCTTTCAGCTGTCTGTTGATTTCTTAGCAAGGTTACGCTCAGTAGTTTGCCATTGCTTTCTGAGCGGCCGGCTCAGTAACCCGCAAGTCACCAGCGGGGGACGAACCGCTCCCAGTTCTCGCCCGCTACGAGACTGCGTGATAAACGGGATTACGGAGAAAGTGTTGTAACCCCTCTGCTAGAGAGACCGGCAGTGGCAAACTACTGAATGTAAACTTGCCAAGAAATCACAAACAGCCAATAAATGCTGGGGTTGGCTGCGACATCCTGTAAAGTGTATGCAACTAACTTTTGTTGTAAATTCAAAGTCAAAACATGTCCCGGAGCAGGAACCGGCTATGGGTCTGTGATGTGATAGAACCATCACATGATGTGGGTCTGTGATGTGATAGAACCACCACATGATGTAGGTCTGTGATGTGATAGAACCATCACATGATGTAGGTCTGTGATGTTATAGAACCATCACATGATGTAGGTCTGTGATGTGATAGAACCATCACATGATGTAGGTCTGTGATGTGATAGAACCATCACATGATGTAGGTCTGAATGCACGGAAGATTAGATGGCCTGTGTTTCACTCTGTTAGTGGGCGATGAGCGCAGTCGGCTAATGCTCATTCAACCATGCTCATAAAATCAGCGTAGTCTCCTATCAGCTACATAAACGCACCTGCTATTTCTATATTTTGTTGTTGTTGACGTTTATTATTGGATGGGAATAAATGCGCGAAATATAATTTTCTGTATAAATAGTGTTTGTGCTACAGGTGAATGTATCGTGAGTTTGAGATATGAAATACGTAGACCGACTCCTGTTTTGTATTATTGAAAACTACTTACTTATAATAACAGAAAAAACAAAGAACCACCATAATATCAGTAAAGGTAAATAAGCATGTTGGTATAATGGTTAGGGTGTTGTGCTGACAATGTCATGGACAAGGCTGTGTAGGGATTCAGTGTCAGCTCTCAACATTCGCTGTGGGAGAGAAATACTTACCACCAAGCCATCTATGCACTCAGGCCTACAAGATGTGATGGTTCTAACACTTTACAGATATGCACCAAGATCCTACTACAGGCATGTTTTGTTTAAAGATAAAATACAAGTAAGGGTAAAGAAACATAGTACAAGTAAGGATAAAGAAACATAATACAAGTAAGGATAAGGAAACATAATACAAGTAAGGATAAAGAAATGTAATACAAGTAAGGGTAAAGAAACATAATACATGTAAGGATAAAGAAATGTAATACAAGTAAGGGTAAAGAATCATAATACATGTAATGGTACAGAAACGTAATACAAGAAAGGGTACAGTAACGTAATACAAGTAAGGGTACAGAAACATAACACAAGTAAGGGTAAAGAAATGTGATACAAGTAAGGGTTGAGAATCATAATACAAGTAAGGATACAGAAACATAATAAATGCAAGGGTAAAGAAACATGATTTCCATGGTTTGTTTGTGAACGAACAGACTTTATTTTCAAAGTATTAAGAATTGTGCATGCAGGCCTGTCTGATATTCTGTCCTTCTCATCTTTCTGCTCTCATTCATGATTTCATTATGCATCACTTAAGAAGCTAATATTAGACAACAACAGAAACAGAACAGCAAGTGTCAGTGATGTGATGCTAGGTCACTGTTTTTGTTATTGCCATCTGACAGACGATGTAGTCAGTATGACACCAGTCATTTTACCTTCAGATCATCTTCTGGCGTGCTTTTAGTGAAGCTGGATATTGTAACTATGTAGTTATGAATGTCTACAGTTCGTTGTCTCGGATGGCTGTGTGAGGTGCACCAAACTGGGATCTTCCCAGCCAACGCAAGTTAGCGAGGCAGGCGTTTCGAGAATGTAACCGCATCGTGCAGCTAGGGTCGATGGTTGAGCGGGGAAAAGAGCAAATTTGTACGACCGTTCGGCAAAGTCTCGATAAGCGCCCACTCTCTCTCTCTCTCGATGAGTAGTGGGTCTGCAGTCAGTAAGCTGGTATAGCTTTTCGGTCAGTCCTGCCGGCGTAGCTTGAAAGCTCGTCGGCAGGCGTCCAGTGGTTTTGCATGTATCACCTTGCACCGGGAGGGCGCGCTTTAGCGATGCTACTCTTGGCTTGCGTGTGCGTGAATAGTCCGTCTGTCCGATATATATCTGGTTGATCCTGCCAGTAGTCATATGCTTGTCTCAAAGATTAAGCCATGCATGTCTAATTTCACACAGTCTCACGGTGAAAACCCGAATGGCTCATTAAATCAGTCGACGTTCTTTAGATGACACGATTCTACTTGGATAACTGTGGCAATTCAAGAGATAATACATGCTTACCTAATATACCGCAAAAGTCAGGCGGGGAGTCTGACGATAGTACACGCTTTACAAGGTCCGGACACTTGTGATTGACAGTTGTGCTTGTCCTACGGTACAGGAGCGTACGAGGCCCTCACCTCGGGGACTTGGCTGAACGCCTTTAAGTCGGGTCCCTTGGGTTATAGGGTCTGGCCACCACTCGCTACCTGCTCGTGGTGGTGAGGTCTCGGAGGGTTGACGCTGAGCCGCCAGTGTCTGCAGCCTACCTTGTGCCAGACGTATTGGTTACCCATTCCTCTGGAACACACAAGACTAGGCCGAGAGAGGGAACGTGTCGTTTGGGCACCACATGTTTCTCTGAATCTCTGCCCAGGCATTGTGATGGAATTCTGGCCACATTCCAACTCACATACTTTCGTCTGTCAAGACTACAAGGTGCCACTCAGTTATGAATAAAATCTCACCGCCAGGGTTATTTAACTTAGAACTACTGGGTTAGTATGCGAGTGCACTAACCAATACAATATTGCATTATTAGGAGTTTACTTGTGTATATATACTTGCCCGCTGGTCTGTGTTTGAATCTCCATTTAGGTGGATTTTCTATAATTGACCTGGGCTCCCAGGTCAACCCAATCTGAAATTGCTACCAGGAAATGTCATGTGACATGTAGTTGTATGGTGTGATATTGACCTCATCACCCATCAAGTGTCAACTGGTCTAAAACATATGGGTGATAACACCATGTATGCAGTATTCCTCAAGGTGTGGAAACAGGAGTCCTTGTTCCTATCTGTCTATCTCCATCTGTCTAGCTGTGGGTGATAACACCATGTATGCAGTATTCCTCAAGGTGTGGAAATAGGAGTCCTTGTTCCTATCTGTCTATCTCCATCTGTCTATCTGTGGGTGATAACACCATGTATGCAGTATTCCTCAAGGTGTGGAAACAGGAGTCCTTGTTCCTATCTGTCTATCTCCATCTGTCTATCTGTGGGTGATAACACCATGTATGCAGTATTCCTCAAGGTGTGGAAACAGGAGTCCTTGTTCCTATCTGTCTATCTCCATCTGTCTATCTGTGGGTGATAACACCATGTATGCAGTATTCCTCAAGGTGTGGAAACAGGAGTCCTTGTTCCTACCTGTCTATCTCCATCTGTCTATCTGTGGGTGATAACACCATGTATGCAGTATTCCTCAAGGTGTGGAAACAGGAGTCCTTGTTCCTATCTGTCTATCTCCATCTGTCTATCTATGGGTGATAACACTATGTGTGCATTTTTTTCAAGGTGTGGAAACAGGAGTCCTTGTTCCTATCTTTCTATCTACATCTGTCTATCTATGGGTGATAACACCATGTATGCAGTATTCCTAAAGGAGTGGAAACAGGAGTCCTTGTTCCTGTCTGTCTATCTCCATCTGTCTATCTATGGGTGATAACACCATGTATGCAGTATTCCTAAAGGAGTGGAAACAGGAGTCCTTGTTCCTGTCTGTCTATCTCTATCTGTCTATCTATGGGTGATAACACCGTGTATGCAGTATTCCTCAAGGTGTGGAAACAGGAGTCCTTGTTCCTATCTGTCTATCTCCATCTGTCTATCTATCTATGGGGCCAAAACTATATACCCAATACGCCTCAGGTTATTTTTATCCCGCTTGCTCGTTCGCTGTGAACTCGAGTGTAGTCCATAGACACTACTTCTAGTAATGCTGGACTGAATTGTGCATGTGGATTAGCTTTCTATATTAACAATGTCCCTCGCCATTAAGCGAACCCACTCCGACTTCAGAGGTACTTGCAATTTGAAGATGCATTAAAGTTTTTATAACTTTGTTTATACCAGATAAGACTGTGGTGCACAGAGTATATGTTCGGCCCTTTCCCGTTCCCGTTGCGGGAAAAATGGGTTCGATAATTTTCACGTATCTAAAATAGATCCATTATTTTTACGAAAACTTTGAAGATGCCTTAAAGTGTTTATCACCTTTTTTATAACGTATATGCCTGTACATGTGTACATAATTTCTTTAAATATTTTTATAAAACTTTAAGAAAAATACAACAGTTATTTAAATTACATAATATAGCAATGTTACTAAAAGTAATGTCCCTTGATATAACTTTTGTTGTTCATTCCCCTTAATTAGACGTCTTTCCTTTTAATGTTGATTTATTTCGTAAATAACTATTTTTAAACTAACAATCTATGCCAGTTGGCTCCGCGGGAATGAGAACATCAGTAAAAAATTTCATCTCAATCGAATGGACCGTTCGGGAACGCATAAAGCACACACACACACACACACACACACACACACACACACACACACACACACACACACACACACACACACACACACACACACACACACACATTGTCTTTATATATATATATATATATATATATATATATATATATATATATATATATATATATATAAACAGAGTGTATGTTTGTTTGTGGGTCTTGGATGCGTTCGATAACGGTACATCCGATTGAGATGAAATTTTCTACACGTCTTCCTTTCATTCCTGTGCAACCGACTATAATAATTTCTTAATGTAAAATCTTCTACTTATTTAATAACATTTACTTTTCCATTTTCATTATATAATGTCTATATAGCAGGGGGACTTCACTCTAGAAAAGTTATTTCAAGGGGCATAACTTTTAATAACATTTCTATATACTTTATAGTCATATTGTTGGACTTACCTGCACTATTGTTAAACTCTTTGTCTATAGTTATTTTTAGGCATATGAGTTATATTAAATAATGATATAATCTTTAAGGTATTTTTAAAGTTTGCATAAAAATAATGCATTATGCATAATATTTTAACCCATCTCTTTCTGCTTACAAAACTTATCAACTGTCATGTCGGTGATTAAAAACAGTTTTCATTAAAAATAATGAATGGTGTGTGGAAGGACAGATAGTCGGGAACGGAAGCTTATATGACTACTTATATGAATTAAATGAGATGCTCCCCACCAGGGACTGGGTGAAGCCGGGCCGGGTCAGCCAGACAGGACAGACAGACAAACAAGCAGACAGACAGACTGATAGATAGATAGATCCCCTCCAGGGCCTGGGCGAAGCCGGGCCGGGTCAGCTAGTATATATATATATATATATATATATATATATATATATATATATATATATATATATATATATATATATATATATAACGATATTGGAGTAGGCGTGGCTGAGAAATTTAAAACGCTTACACTTTCTCTTCTGTCGCTGGCATAATGGTTTCATCCCACACGCCCGTCTGTTCGGTTGGAATGTTGGCTCCTCGTTCAGAAAGCAATGGCAAACTACTGAACGTAAAACTGCGTAGTAAATCACACACAGAAAAAGTACATGTATATTTGTAGCCGGCGTCTGGGGCTTGAAGGCAGGGAACACAGTTTCATACACCCGCCAAATACAGGGTCGAGGGTCCAAACACGACTTGAAGGCAAGGAACTCAGCTTCACACACCCGTCACATACCGGGTGTTTTGTCTTTGTTCAATGTGCTCAGTGCTCTATCTATCTATCTATCTATCTATCTATCTATCTATCTATCTATCTATCTATCTATCTATCTATCTATCGATCGATCGATCGATAGATAGATAGATAGACAGACAGACAGACAGACAGACAGACAGACAGACAGACAGACAGACAGACAGACAGACAGATAGATAGATAGATAGATAGATAGATAGATAGATAGATAGATAGATAGATAGATAGATAGATAGATAGATAGATAGATAGATAGATAGATAGATTAGATAGATAGATTAGATAGACAGACAGACAGACAGACAGACAGACAGACAGACAGACAGACAGACAAGCAGACAGACAGACAGACAGACAGATAGATAGATAGATAGATAGATAGATAGATAGATAGATAGATAGATAGATAGATAGATAGATAGATAGATAGATAGATAGATAGATAGATAGATAGATAGATAGATAGATAGATAGATAGATAGATAGATCCCCGCCAGGGTCTGGGCGAAGCCGGGCCGGGTCAGCTAATATATATATATATATATATATATATATATATATATATATATATATATATATATATATATATATATATATATATATATATATATATTCTGTTAGTTAGTTGCATATCCTCTACAGGACGTAGCAGTCAACACCAGCATTATTTGACTGTTTCTGATTCCTGGGCAAGTCTACGCTCAGTAGTTTGCCATTGCTTTCTGAACGGCCGGCACTCATACCTTTGCATAGAAACCAATGCGGTCTGCTGCCAAATCGCCCACAGGTATGTTTCGAACGCGATATGCGGGATTACGAATTGCATCTGTAAGACCTTCGCCACGGAGCATTTTTGTTGGTGGGTTTTGTAATTTAAAATGTAGCTTCTTTTCAATTTTCAAATGCTAGGGCATTGTTACCATCTGCAAAGTGCACAGGGTAACTCCTACTTTCTCGCTCTTATTCGAGAAGGTTGATGTTCGATCCGCTATCATTTGATGTTTTGTTGTGTTGCATGTCCTTTACAGGACGTTACTATCAACCCCAACCCCAGGTTGGTTTCTAGGCAACTTTACAAGCTGTAGTTTGCCATTGCTTTCTGAACGTTAAGTCAAAGCGACCACCACCGTCAGCGCACAGGAAATATAAGCTTGAGCGCGACGGATCTCCAGGCCGCGCTGACTTCTCTATAGACACAATATAACCCGATTTTTACAGAAATACTTCAGAAGGGAATTACCAGGATACGGTTGATATAATACATTACAAGTTATCGCTTTGTTTTGTTATGTTACGTTATGCTAACTAATGTTATGCTATGTTATGATATGTTGTGTTATGTCATATCAAGGTATATTATGTTATGCTAAGGAATGTTATTTTATGGTATGCTAAGTAATGTTATCTTATGCCAAGTACTGTTATGTTATGTTATGCTATGTTATGTTATGTCATATCAAGGTATGTTATGTTATGCTAAGTAATGTTATGCTATGTTAAGCGTTCAGTTTCCATTACACCACCTCCCCCTCTTCTTGTTTTATAGTGGCAGAATAATGCATTAGTTTTAAGCGCTAAAAATAAGTCACTCTTCTATTTCTTTTTGGTGTATAGCACTCACAAATTTGGTTTTTTAGGAACGCATGTACAAGAAATTTTAGCCCCGGTAGTTTGTCGAGTTCCTTCTGAACACTTAAAAAGTTTACTAATGACAACATACTCCCTGCAAGGGAATGAAAGTAATGTTATGTTATGCTAAGTAATGTTATGTTATATTATGCTAAAACCGCATGCAAATTTAACATCGGCAAAGGTCTCCGAGGCCAAAGGCTTGCGAACGCGGTTCGTGAGCCGCTTACCAGGCGTTCGAAACGCAGCCGCAACCGATTTGTGCAGCAGACCGTGTCGCGTTGTGTTATAACGTGCTGGTATGGGAGCCGGTCGTTCAGAGATCAATAGCAAACTTGTTTGGCACCGTACAGTCTTGACAGACCAAAGTATGTGAGTTGGAATTTGGCCAAAATTCCATCACAATGCCTGGGCAGAGCTTCAGAGAAAAGTGTGATGCCCAAACGACACTTCCTCTCTCTCGGCCTATTCTTGTGTATTCCAGAGGAATGGGTAACCAATACGTCTGGCACAAGGTAGGCTGCAGACGCTGGCGGCACAGCGTCGAATCCTCCGAGACCTCGCCACCACGAGCAGGTGGCGAGTGATGGCCAGACCCTGACACCCAAGGGACCCGACTTAGAGGCGTTCAGCCAAGTCCCCTAGGTGAGGGCCTCGTACGAGCCCGGACCATAGGGGCGCGCACTACTGTCAATCACAAGTGTCCGGACCTGTGTAAAGCGTGCACTATCATCAGACTCTCCACCTGACTTTTAGCGGCCCCCTCGACCAGCGGGAATAGGCCCGCCATAGCTACCACAGGAGACATCACTTGTCTATTGCGAGCAATGTCTCCCAACCTTCCACGATGGACTGAGTAAGTAAAGAAACTATAAAAGTAGTGGTATTTCAATTGCGCTTGCTCTCCCACCTATGCTACACCCTTCATGTGTCTTCACAAAGTCGGACTAGAGTCAAGCTCCACAGGGTCTTCTTTCCCCGCTGATTCTACCAAGCCTGTTCCAATATATATATATATATATATATATATATATATATATATATATATATATATATATATATATATATATATATATATATATATATATATATATATATATATATATATATAGCAAACTACTGAACGTAAAACTTGCCTAGTACATCAACAGCAGCTGAAAATGCTGGTGTTGACTACAACGTCCAGCAAGGGATATGCAATATTTTTTTTAATGTTATGTTATATTATGCTAAGTAATGTTATGTTATGTTATACTTAGTAATATTATGTCATGTTATGTTATGCTAAATAATGTTATGTTATGTGATGCTGTGCTAAGCAATGTGATGTTATATTATGCTAAGTAATGTTATGTTATGCTAAGTAATGGTATGTTATGTAATGCTAAATAATGTAGCTATGTTATGCTAATTAATGATATGTTATTTTATGATAAATAATGTTATGCTGTGTTATGTTATGCTAAATAATGTTATGTTAAGCTATGCTAAACAATGTTATGCTATGCTAAATAATGGTATGTTATGTTATGCTAAATAATGTTATGCTATGCTAAGTAATATTATGTTATGTTATGCTAAGTAATGTTATATTATGTTATGCTAATTAATGTTATGCTATGCTAAGTAATGTTATGTTATGCTATGCTATGTTATGCTAAGTAATGTTACATTATGGTATGCTAAGTAATGTTATGTTATGGTATGCTAAATAATGTAAAATATGTTATTGTATCCTAAGTAATGTTATGTTATGTTATCACCATCGACATCCCCGCACTTTGGGTATTCGCGTAGGTGCCCAGTCCCCCGATGCAGCAGCCATCTCAAAGTATCTCAACACACTATTCCTGCGAGGAGTTGGTTGTCATGTCTTCTTTCTTTCCCTCGATCGCGGCATTAACGTGTCTACCTGGCGTCATTTCCAGTTCTTGTAGCCGGGCTAGTGTCGGAGTCTCGCCAGTTTCCGAGCACTGAGTCTGCGCTGCATTGCTTATATCAGCCTTGTCTATGCTTCTTCCCGTGTGTATTGGTGCATTGTTATGTTATGTTATCACGATCAACATCCCCGCACACTGTCATGTTATGTTATCACGATGGACATCCCCGCACATTAAGGATTCTCATGCGTGCTCAGTCCCCCGATGCAGCAGCCATCTTAAAGTATCTCTACTCAGTTCCCATGAGGGGTTGGATGTAATGTCTCCTCTCTCATTGTTCCCATGACGAGTTGGATGTGGTGTCTCCACTCTCACTGTTCATATGAGGAGTTGGATGTATTGTTTCCTCTCCAACTGTTCCCATGAGGAGTTGGATGTATTGTTTCCTCTCCAACTGTTCCCATTAGGAGTTGGATGTATTGTTTCCTCTCCAACTGTTCCCATGAGGAGTTGGATGTATTGTTTCCTCTCCAACTATTCCCATGAGGAGTTGGATGTATTGTTTCCTCTCCAACTGTTCCCATGAGGAGTTTGATGTAATGTTTCCTCTCTCGCTCTCAAAGACGGCATCGACGTGGTTTGGCCAGGCTTCACTCCCATTTACTATTCGCATCACAGACTGGTATAGAAAACTTAATAGCCTCAACCCAGAGAAATAGTGAAAATCACAACTTATATCTTAACATAGCAAAAATAAAGATAATGCATACAGACAAAACTTCGATGGAGAAAGAAATATATGTTAATGAGGAAAGTTTGGAGGTGGTGGAACATTTTGAATATCTTGGGTCATTGGTTACCAACGGTGACACAATGAAAGAAATTAAGCGACGACTATCAATAGCTCTTCAAAGACTAAAACAACTTAATAAATTATGGAGTGGGACAGATAGAACTACAAAAATTTGATTCTTAAGAGCATGCATCTTTCATATAGCAACATACGCCTGTCAAACCTGGACACTTACTAAACAAGCTGAACAGCGAATAAATGCCTTTGAATATAAATGTTATAGGTGGGTTCTAAGAATATCTTGGGTAAAGAAAAGAGCAAATGCATCTATACTTCAAGAGCTGAATATTGAAGAGGGTTGGCTATTAAAGACAAAAACAAAGAAAAGTTATATATTTTGGTCACTTGAAACGTCAGGAAAGTTTGGAGAGGACAATAATGGAGGAATATATGCCTGGGAAGAGAGGAAGCGGTAGGCCAAAGAGAAGATGCGTGTAGGATGTGGCGGATGACTTCCAGATGGGTGTATCGGACACGGGACATCTTGCTTGTGATCGAGAAGTTTAACGGGGGGTTGTTATGGGAGCGAGGTTCTGCAAAGGACATGCTACTGAATGAATGAATCACTCCCATTTCGTGTAATCGAACTAGCGTTAGAGACACGTCACTATCGGCCAGCTAGGTCCTCACGGCATTGACTATACCGGCCATGCCCATGCTTCTTACTTCTTGTATTGGTCCATTGTCTACCAGCTGGTCCGCGTCTTCATAACGCCTTCATCAGCTCGGAGACTGACTTTTGTAATTGTATTTTATTGCCATTACTTGTGTTTACTACTAGTGACTTCTTCTGGCTTACTAAGAATTAGCATGTGTGTTTATGTGTGTGTGTGTCCCTCTGTGTGTGTGTGTGTGTATATATATATATATATATATATATATATATATATATATATATATATATATGTGTGTGTGTGTGTGTGTGTGTGTATGTGTGTGCGCGCGCGCGTGCGTGCGTGCGTGCTTGCGTGCGTGCTGTGCGTGCTTGCGTGCGTGCATGTGTATAAAGTGACACACCTTAAGGCGCATTGCACATGCAGTGCTAGATCCATACTTTAATAGACCGATAGCACCGGCCGCCTTTACTATCAGAAACATTTCCTGGTACTAATTTTAATCCATGTCGACCTGTGAGCTCTGGTCTACTTTAAAAGCCAGTCCCAGCGAGGATTTGAACCTACGACCATTAGGCCGGGAGGCGAGCGTCTAGCCACTTCATGTATAAGAATTCCCGACCCAGATATTTATCTAGGCCAGTGATTCTCACACGTGGCCAGTCGAAGCACCAAGAGAGATCTGGGGTTGTGCCGCCAAAGTGTAGAATGAAATAAAATAAGTTAGTCGACAGATCATCCTCATTGCACATCGAACCATTCAGACCACAAGTGCTCGGATTCCCTCCTCAGCAAATCCCGCAGCGTGTAGCGGCTCACGACACCAGTTCTGTGTTGGTTTATTACTCTTCTTTGGCTTCCTGCATAGTGTTCTTGTTTGGCCACACCTCTTTTAATTTGCTGTTCTCGCAGCCTGACCATGGTTGTAGATTCCCAGTCATCGCTTGGTTCTCGTAAACGACTTACTTCTCGTAGAGCATTCAGAATGTCTGCCTGGTCCATGGCTCGTCCGCCTTCCACAGTAGCCCTACCTGCAAGCCTGTCAGCCTGCTCATTCCCTTGTACACCCGCATGCCCTGGCACGAAGATGAAACTAATCTTTGCCAGCCGAGACCGCTCCAGGGACAGCAGCCACTCTCTCCGGACCCACCCCATCTCTGTCCTCCTGAGCATATCATTGAGTCACTAAGGACACATGCCCGACTGAATGTCTGTGTTTCGAGTCATGTTATTGCTTTACTTACTGCCATGACTTCCATAGTCAGGCTGCTTGTGGCCAAAGCAAAAGCGCCAGACTCTTCCTTCACCATTTTTCCTCCGGCCTGAGCCGTAAAGACCCATGAACTTCTCACCCCTCGAACGACAGGCCCATCCGTGTAAATGGCAGCGTCATCCTCTAACGAATTCTCGAAGATCAGAGCCTATACTTCCGCCTCCACAGCAGCTGGATTTTCTTGTCTGCATTTCCAATCTAATTGGATGCACCCTAAAAAGGACGTACAGAAATAAGTTGGCACTTGTACCCACTCCTCGCCAGGTTCTAAGTCCTCAAGTGAACACACCTGATGAAAAATGTCTTTGGCTTGACCCATCCACGACTTTCCTCTTTTTAACATGCTGCCCTTTACCTTCTGAATCTCGCTGTGTGTGTTTGCATTGACTCTGAGATAGACACGTGCTTAGCAAATTTGTATTCTGTCCCTCATGTTTGGAAAATCAAGAAGGTAGAAATAACATGAAACATCCGTCACGGGGGCTGAGTGGTCTTGAGGTATGGTGTCCGCCTCGAGTGCTGGAGGTCCCGGGTTCAGGCCCCTGTGAGGACCGGGAATTATTTAAAAAATCCACGTGGATTTCCAGTAATAAAATTTACCCCGATCTCTGGGTAGTGAGATCGGACGCCCGTGTGTATTGTTGCGCACGTAAAAAAATCCCTTGGCAGTTGGAAATCGAAAAAGAGTAGCCTAACGGCGCTGCCCGGGAAAAATTTCGAGTTAAAAATCTACCCTAAGTATTTCAGGATCCTCGCCGATGCAACGGAGTTCGTGCATTTAGCTGAGTTTCTCCAGACTCAGGTTTGAGTTAGGAAGAAAACGGAGCACTTATGGGTTAAAAACCGTGTGCCGTGATGTTGATCCAACGACTAAACTAAACTAAACTATGATCCGTCAATGTACACTAAACATTTGTCTGTTTAATTGTATTATGTGAGTGTATACACTAAACATTCGTCTGTTTAATTGTATTATGTGAGTGTACACTAAACATTCGTCTGTTTAAATTATATTATGTGAGTGTACACTAAACAAATGTCTGTTTAGTTGTATTATGTGAGTGTACACTAAACATTTATCTGTTTAATTGTATTATGTGAGTGTACACTAAACATTTGTCTGTTTAATTGTATTATGTGAGAGTACGCTAAACATTTGTCTGTTTAATTGTATTATGTGTGTGTAAACTAAACATTTATCTGTTTAATTGTGTACAACACCAGAAACTTTGGGAAATCATGAAGAATATGGGCTTTCCACCGCATGTAATACAACTCATAAGAATGCTCTATCTAGATCAACAAGCAGCGGTTAGAATAGATGGCGAGACATCGGACAGGTTTGACATCAAGCAAGGAGTCCGTCAAGGATTTGTGCTGTCTCCATATTTGTTTAACCTGTACGCCGAAAATATAATGAGAAATGAAAGAGATGATATAAACAGGGAGCTATATGATGCTCTAAATATCGGCGGTCATGACATACCAGAGATTCGGCATGCTGATGATACAGTATTGCTATCCACAACACAGAATGGTATAGAAAACCTAATAGCCTCACGCCCGTGTGTTGCCGGGGCCCATACGAGGGAGCAAAGAATAGTAACACTGTTGCCTACCATGCACGTCGTAAGAGGCGACTAAGGATGCTATGGTTCCGTCGCCCTGCTACTGAGTGAGTGCGTGGCGCGACACTGTGAGCTGTGAATTTCGCGTGGAATACTTTTGCATCTGTCCGCGGTTGTTTTTCGCGTGAACTGCATGTTAGGAACGATGACGGCCGGCTGTTGCTGGATTGACTGGTTTGCCTTTTCGGTTCACGAGCGCATTTTACAGGTGACTACTGGGAGTCGTCGATGTAGCTACGGAGTTCGTGCTTTTTGCGGCGTTTTCGGTGGGTCGCCCTGCAGAAAGAGACCGAGCCATATGGGATAAAACCCAGGTCAATGAAGTCTTTCAGGTGACTGCCGTTTTCATCGACGATGAACTGTATTTTTCGTGGAGGACTTTAGTGTTAGCATTCTGGCGGCGGCATTATGCACAGTGTACCTGTGCGGGCTGTTGGCTTGCCGATACTCCTGTCTATTCCATTGTTCACATGGGGCAGTGAGGAGCATTTTGTGATATTCACTGGCACAGGAACGGAGCAATATGGGGACGACCCGTTGTCGTGAAGTTGGAACCGCGACTAACTAACTAACTAACCTACTAGCCTCAACCCAATTGAATAGTGAAAATCATAACTTATATCTTAACATAGCAAAAACAAAGATAATGCATACAGATAAAACCACTATGGAGAAAGAAATATATGTTAATGAGGAAACATTAAAGGTGGCGGAAAATCTTGAATATCTTGGGTCATTGATTACCATCAACGGTGGCACAATGAAAGAAATTAAACGACGACTATCAATTGCTCTTCAAAGACTAAACCAACTGAATAAATTATGGAATGGAACAGACATAAATACAAAAATTAGATTTTTTAAGAGCTTGCATCTTTCCCATTGCAACATACGCCTGTGAGACCTCGACACTTACTAAACAAGCTGAACAGCGCATAAATGCCTTTGAATATAAATGTTACAGACGAGTTCTAAGAATATTTTGGGTAAAGAAAAGAACAAATTCATCCATACTTCAAGACCTGAATACTGAAGAAAGTTGGCTATTAAAGACGATAAAACAAAGAAAATTGAAATAGTTTGGTCACTTGAAACGTCTTAAAAGTTTGGAGAGAAAAATAATGGAAGGGTATATGCCTGGGAAGAGAGGAAGAGGAAGGCCAAAGACAAGATGGGTGCAGGATGTGGCGGATGATCTCCAGATGGGTGTATCGGACGCGGGACATCTTGCTTGTGATCGAGAGGTTTTCCGGAAGGTTGTTATGGGAGCTAGGTTCTGCAAAGGACATGCTACTGAATGAGTGAATGACACTAAACATTTGTCTGTTTAATTGTATTATGCGAATATACACTAAGCATTTGTCTGTTTAATTGTATTATGTGAGTGTACACTAAACATTTGTCTGTTTAATTGTATTGTGTGCGTGTACACTAAACATGTGTCTGTTTACTTGTGTTATGTGAGTGTACACTAAACATTTGTCTATTTAATTGTATTATGTGAGTGTACACTAAACATTTGTCTGTTTAATTGTAGTATGTGAGTGTACACTAAACATGTGTCTGTTTAATTGTATTATGTGAGTTTACACTAAACATGTGTCTGTTTACTTGTATTATGTGAGTGTACACTAAACATTTGTCTGTTTAATTGTATTATGTGAGTGTACACTAAACATTTGTCTGTTTAATTGTATTATGTGAGTGTACACTAAACATTTGTCTGTTTAATTGAATTATGTGAGTGTACACTAAACATTTGTCTGTTTAATTGTATTGTGTGCGTGTACACTAAACATGTGTCTGTTTACTTGTGTTATGTGAGTGTACACTAAACATTTGTCTATTTAATTGTATTATGTGAGTGTACACTAAACATTTGTCTGTTTAATTGTAGTATGTGAGTGTACACTAAACATGTGTCTGTTTAATTGTATTATGTGAGTGTACACTAAACATGTGTCTGTTTACTTGTATTATGTGAGTGTACACTAAACATTTGTCTGTTTAATTGTATTATGTGAGTGTACACTAAACATGTGTCTGTTTACTTGTATTATGTGAGTGTACACTAAAAATTTGTCTGTTTAATTGTATTATTTGGGAGTACATTAAACATGAGTCGGTTTAACTGTATTATGTGAGTGTACACTAAACATGTGTCTGTTTACTTGTATTATGTAAATGTACACTAAACATTTGTCTGTTTAATTGTATTATGTGAGTTTATACTAAACATTAGTCTGTTTAATTGTATTATGTGAGTGTATACACTAAACATTTTTCTGTTTAATTCTATATATTGTTTTTATATGTCTGTGTACAAGTTTTAAGTGGATGTATGGGTGGGTGGGTGCATGGATGGGTGGATGTATGGGTGGTTGGGTACATGGGTGGTTGGGTGCATAAGTGGGTGGATAATTAGGTAGACAGACAAGCAAGCAGATCTGTATGTATGTCTGTCTGTCTGTCTGTCCTTCTGTCTGTCTGTCTGTCTGTCCATCTGTCCATCTGTCTGTCTGTCTGTCTGTCTGTCTGTCCGTCTGTCCGTCCGTCCGTCCGTCCGTCCGTCTGTCGGTCCTTCTGCCTACCTGTCCATACCTTCTGTCCGCCCGTTCGTTCGTCTGTCTGTCCGTCTGTCTGTCTATCTGCCCGTCCATCCGCCCGCCCGTCTATCTGTCTGTCTATCTTTCCGTCTGTCTGCCTGTCTGTCTGTATATCTGTCTGCCGCTGTCTGTTTCTCTGTCTGCCCGCCCGTCCGCCTTTCTTCCTGTCTGCATCTTTGTCTGTCTGTTTGTCTGTCTGTTTGTCTGAATGTCCGTCCGTCCGTTTATCTGTGTATCTATCCGTCTATCCGACTGTCTGTCTACCCTCTCCAACCTCTCTCCCAATGACGTCCAGATCTCCCAGCACTGTATGCATGCGCATAATCTGTGTGACACCGGAAGTAGTTATCTGACGCGGCCTGTCTGTGATGTCTGCAACTTTGATACCACAATGATTTATAGTCGAAGGTTTGTGCCCCGTGTCAATACTTTCCCTTCATTCGATCCGCAACAATCGATATCGGCAAATTGTCCACGAAAGCCGATCCTGACTGGGGCACTCCCCAACTTGCGTGTCGTTTGGTGCAGTCATTTTGATGCAATAAAGAGTTTCTGCATTTGTCTAGATAATTATTGTTCATGCTTCGTGATAAAATTGTTGTCGTATTAGAAAGGGAAATACCATTGACCATATTATTACCATTGATTGGATAACATCACAACAGAAATGATTAAAGCTTTAGAAGAATTTGGACTAGAGCAAGTCACTAGACTGCTGAACACATTATATGATACTGGAGATATACCTTCTGAATTATGTAATTCTGTATTTATTACAATCCCAAAGAAATCAGGAACCTTAGAATGTGATCAACATAGAACAATTAGTATAATGAGTCACATCACAAAGATTTTGTTACGAATTATCATGCAAAGAGTGAGGAAGAAAATACAACCTGAAATAAGGGAAGAACAATGTGGGTTTGTAGAAGGAAAGGGTACAGTAAATGCTGTGTATATGCTGCGAACAGTTATTGAACGTGCTTTAGAAGTAAACAAGGATATACATCTTTGCTTTATTGACTACACAAAGGCTTTTGATAGAGTTAGACATGTCAACATTGTGGATATGCTTGCAGATCTACAAATTTATGGGAAAGACATTAGACTTATAAAAACATATATTGGAAACAACAAGCTGCCATAAGGATTGATAATGAAGTAGGACAATATCAACCTATTAAGAGAGGTGTTAGGCAGGGATGTGTAATGTCTCCAGATCTTTTTTCCCTATACAGTGAAAATATTTTCAGAAATGTAGAAGACCTAAATGGAATCAGCATTGGAGGACGAAACATAAATAACATTAGATATGCAGATGATACAGTATTGATTGCAGACAATGCACAGGATCTGCAACAATTAGTAGATGCGGTTGTTGTACACAGTGAGCAGCTGGGATTGGAATTAAATTGTAGGAAGACACAGGTTAT
Source organism: Cepaea hortensis (assembly GCA_963921405.1). NCBI lineage: Eukaryota > Metazoa > Mollusca > Gastropoda > Stylommatophora > Helicidae > Cepaea > Cepaea hortensis. The sequence continues at coordinate 9,275,226 of OY992892.1, forward strand.
GGTCGTCACTAGGAAGAACGAAGTACCCCAATGTAATATACAAGTAAATGGGAATATTCTTCAACAAGTGAATCGGTTCAATTATCTCGGAACAGTCATAACATCTGATGGCAGATGCCTTGAAGAGATTAGAACAAGAATCGCCATGGCGAAAGTAGCCTTTAGCAAGATGAAAAACATTCTGACCAATAAAATGATGTCAATTGAAACGAGAAAAAGAGTGTTGAAGGGATACATAGAGCCTGTTCTTTTGTATGGATGTGAAACTTGGACAATGTGAAGTCAAGCTGAAAAACATCTGATGGCTGCAGAAATGTGGTTTCTGAGGAAAATGCAAAGAATACCATGGACAGATAGAAAAACCAATGACCAAGTACTACAAGAGACAAATCAAAATCGTAGATTGATTAGAGAAATTAGACGTAGACAGTCAAAATTTTTTGGACATGTTATGAAAAGAAATGGACTGGAGAACTTAGTGACAGCTGGCAAGATCGAAGGGAACAGACCAAGAGGAAGACCGAGAGGAAAATACCTGGATGGCTTGGCCACATGGCATGGACGAGACAGGAACACTGAGCTGATCCACGACTCTGGTGATCGAGTGAAATGGCGAATCATGACCACCCACGCTTTCCGGCATGGCACATGATTGATTGATTGATACCATTGATTCATCCATTGATTGATTGATTGATTCATTCATTCATCCATGGATTCATTCATTCTGTGCGGTATTGATGTACGTTACGAGAAATGTGGCACCGTTTTTTTTGGGATTGTGTGTATAGTGTGGAAGAACAGACAGATCATCACGGCCTGGAGAGAATGGTGCTGCAGGCAGTGACTAGAGCAGTGGTTCTCAACCCTATTTTGGCCCGTGCCCCCCTTCACCATATTTTCAGAACGTCATTCCCCCCCCCCCTTTTTTTGTGTATTTCCTACCTAAAAATTTGGCCTGTGTCCCCCTTCACCATATTTTCAGAACGTCATTATCCCTTTTCGTATTTCCTACCTAAAAATCCCACCCCCGCCCCTACACAGTATACGTAATAATGGAAGCTAAATTTAATAGCACATACTAAAACAAGTCTAGACGTCCACATAAAACGTGATTTGTGTGTCTACTTACTTTATAAATTGAATTTTAGAAGGGTGAGACATACATAACCGTACAGTATGAAGAGAAAAACAATATCAAGTAATCGGTTCTTGTATTAACGCGATCTTGAAATAATCTTAATTCCCCCCCCCCCCCCCCTGGAAACCCTAAAATTCCCCCTGGGGGGGGGGAATTCCCCACCGGTTGAGAACCACTAGACTAGAGGATCTGGCCGACACTTAGGACTCCTAAGAAATGCCAGATGGACACAGACTGCAGCTGGTACAATTAATAATGGGACTCTTCGCTGCCAGTTGAAGATCAGGACGTGGCACTGTGTTGACTCATTCATAAGGTCAGTCAGTCAGAAGATAGGTGTTTAAGTGTCTGATCACGTTCCTCCACTGTCTCCATTTCTGAACAACTCCCTTCAGCTTAGCATAATTCTGTGCCCCAACATCATTTCATGATTCTGTGATGTGTTTTTTCCGCCAAGAAACAAAGAAACCAACCATCCTGCCAAGCAACCAATAAACCAGCCAACCAAACAGCCAACTAATCAGTCAACCAATCAACCAACCAGCCAATTAATAAATCAATCAATCAACCTGCCCACCAACCAACCAACTTATCAATCAATGAACCATACAATCAACCAACCAACTCACCAACCAACCAATCAATCAATCAATCTTTCAATCAATCAACAAGCCAATCGCCCTTGTGTTGCCGGGGCCCATACGGGGGAGCAAAGAATAGTAACACTGTTGCCTACCATGCATGTCGTAAGAGGCGACTAAGGAGGATATGGTTCCGTCGCCCTGCTACTGGGTGAGTGCGTGGCGCGACACTGTGAGCTGTGAGTTTCGCGTGGAATGCTTTTACATCTGTCCACAGTTGTTTGTAGCGTGAACTGCATGTTCAGAATGATGGCGGCCGGCTGTTGCTGGATTGACTGATTTGCCTTTTTGGTCTCCCGAGTGCATTTTTCAGGAGATTCCTGAGAGTCACCACTGGAGCTACGAAGTTCGTGCTTTGTGTGGCACTTTCAGCGGGTTGTCCTGTGGAAAGAGACCGAACCATATGGGATAAAACCCAGGTCAATGAAGTTTTTCTGGTTACTGCCGTTTCCATCGACGATGAACTGTATTTTTCATGGAGGACTGTTGTGTTGGCATTCTGGCGGCGGCATTATGCACAGTGTACCTGTGCGGGCTGTTGGCTTGCTGATACTCCTGGCTATTCCATTGTTCACATTGGGCAGTGAGGAGCATTTTGTGTGATGTTCACTGGCACAGGAACGGAGCAATATGGGGACGACCCGTTGCCGTGAAGTTGAAACCACGACTAACGACTAACGACTAACGACTAACCAGCCAATCTTCCACCGTATATTATAATGTAATAAATATACCACTAATATTTCTAACCTCCACATTCAATTTCAGGTGTGCTTCATATTTGTGATGGTTCTCATCCCCTGTTTCTGCCTGTTTGGCTCCGTGGGAAACGTGTTGAGTCTGCGAGTGCTGGTACACCACCGGATGAGGAACACCACCAACATGGTCCTTGCCGCCCTGGCCGTGTCTGACCTCTTGTTCCTGCTTCACGCGCTGTATTTCTCCATCCTCAGACTGTACGCGCTGAGGAATCCAGTGGCGGGCGAGGCGTTTAGGTAAGTGTCTTGCTTGTGAATGTGAATATTAATTCCGGAAGCTCCCAAACGTGTTATGTCCCCTTCTTCAGAAGCCAAGTAAAGAATTTCCATTCTGATTGTTATCAGCATCATGTGCTATATCGATATGCGTGGGCGGTCATGTTTCACCATTTCACACGACAACCAGAGTCGTGGATCAGCTCCGTGTTCTTGTCTCGACCATGCCATGTGGTCAAGCCATCCAGATATTTACTTCTCTGCCTTGCTCTTGTTATTTTCCGCTCAGTCTTGCCAGTTGTCACCACGTTCTCCAATTTATTTCTTCTCATAATGTGTCCAAATAATTGTGACTGTCTACGTCTAATTTCTCTATTCAGTTTACAGCTTTCAGTGGGACGCAGAGGTGTTTCCAAGGCACCAGGGCCGGGTTATATACTGGCCAAGACCTATTGACGCGTCCTCGTCGAGCGTCCTGGGCAACAGGTCCCTTTGGGGTCCTGGCTAAAGTCAGTAGGATCGCCGATTCCTCCGAAGTCGGAGAGTGTCTGCCTGTACGGCGAGGAACCACCAGTCTGCACACCAATAAGCCAGACATGGGACAACGGATACTCACGCAAAACTCAGGTCCTGTATGACATCACACTGATGTTGGACAACAGGATGCCTTCATCCGACATACAGAACTTCGCGTTGGAGCTCAAGCCAACGAACACAAGCAAGCAAGCAAGCAAGCACAGCTTTCAGTTGCTTCTTGTGGGACGTGCTCGTTGATTTTTCTGTCTGGCCATAGTGTTCTTTGCATTTTTTTTCAGAAACCACATTTCCACTGCCATTAGATGTTTTTCAGCTCATTGTCCACGTTTCACATCCATATAAAAATACAGGTGATGTGTAGCACTTCAACACTCTTTTTCTCGTTGCAGTTGACATCTTTGTATTAGTAAATATGTTTTCCATCTTGCAAAAGACTACCTTCGCCATGGCGATTGTTGTTTTAATCTATTCAAGGCAACTCACATCAGACCATTATGACTGTTCCTAGGTTTGCTAGGTCTCTTAAAATCTGCACCTCAATATAGTCACACTAACAATATAGAGAGATGGGGGAAGAGTAGTAGTTAAAGTTGTAATCAATTAGTAAATGAGGAGGCGGTTTGAGGTGGAGGAGGTTGAGCACGTCAGAGCATCTCCTTCTGGCAACTCTTGAGGTGTAGTTTGGTATTGCACCTCGGAGCACCTTTTCCTCATTCTGGCACCTCCTAAGGTGTAGTCATTCTCTTACTCTTCTTATCTTTCGCGTCCTCTCGCCTCTTCATCTCTCTCTCTCTCTCTCTCTCTCTCTCTCTCTCTCTCTCTCTCTCTCTCTCTCTCTCCTGCTTCAGATTTCTCTTCATTCTTTTACTTTTCTCCTCCTCGGTCTCCCTCCTATTCCCCCCCCTCTCTCTCTCTCTCTCTCTCCCCCTCTCCCGCCTCAGATTTCTCTTCATTCTCTTACTCTTCTCCTCCTCCTCGGCCTCTCTCCTCTTTGTCTCTCTCACTCTCTCAATCGCTCTCCCGCTTCAGATTCCTCTTCATTCTTACTCTTCTTCTCCTCTCTCCTCTTCCTCCCTCTCCCTCCCTCTCCCGCTTCAGATTCCTCTTCATCCTCTGCCTCCCTCTCTCCTTCCCTCTCCCGCTTCAGGTGCCACTTCATTCTCTTACTCTTCTTCTCTTCTCTCCTCTTCCTCTCTCTCTCTCTCTCCCTCTCCCGCTTCAGATTCCTCTTTATCCTCTGTCTCTCTCCCTCCCCCTCTCGCTTCAGATTCCTCTTCATTCTCTTACTCTTCTTCTCCTCCTCGTTCTCTCTGCCCAACCACCTGTCTCTGCTTCGCTAACCGTATCTGTCGTTCCGGTTCTTCAATAAATACTGTGTCCGAACTCATCCAGCTCCTCAATCGGGGATGAGTAAAATGAGGTGCGGCGATAAGTGGGGGAATGTGGTGGGGTGGGATGGTTAGGTTGGAGGACTTAGGCTGGAGTCTTTTTGTTTTAAAATATGACCCATTTACTGGCCTAAGGCGTATTGGACATATTGTGCCAGACCCACATGTTGTAGACCAACCGGCACCAGGTGGCTGATGTGGTCAGTGTCTCGCCAGCCGCCTCTACTTCCCGAGATATTTTCTGGTACCATGTTAGACTGTGTCCACCTGCAGCCCCCAGGTCAGTTTAAAAAATCCGCCCCAAGTGAATTCGAACTCATTACCTTCGGGCCAAAGGCGAGCGCCGAGCCACTACGTTAGCCCTGCTCTCTTCCTCTCTGTCTTTCTTTCTATCTGTCTGTCTTTCTTTTTTTCTTCCTTTCTGTCTGTCTTCTGGTTGTATTTATTTCTTTCCCTTTTTTCTGTCTGTCTGTCTGGCTGTCTTTCTTTCTTGTCTGTCTGTCTGTCTGTCTGTCTGCCTTTCTGTTGTGTGTCTGTCTTTTTTTTATTTCTGTCTGTCTGTTCTTTCTCTTTCTTTCTTTCTTTTTTATACCATTGTGTAATGTTGTACTTTCATTAGTCTCTTTCTGGCATTGTTGTATTCCAAGAGTTAAATTCATCATCCTTCACCATGCAGATAACCGTGGGCGGTCATAGTTGGCCATCTTACACGATCTTGGATAAGGGCTGTGGTCTTGTCCCGACTTTGCCATATGGCCAAGCCACCAAGTACTTATCTCTCTGCCTTCCCCCATTGCTCTCTTCCTATCAATTTAACCAACTGTCAATCACTAAACAACTTGACTTATTTCCCCAGGTCCATGACATTCCCCGTGTTGGGGCCCTACGGAAGTGTAATCACTGCACGAATCACGACGGGCCTGACTACGATGCTCAGCTTGGAACGACTCGTCGCCGTCTACTTCCCCATCAAGGCCAAGGTCATGTGTAGCAAGCACATGACGATCACGTGTATCATCATGATATACCTGGCCACAGCTGTTGCCTTCATCCCCAGCGCTCTCAAGTATCACAGCTACTATATCACAATCAACAACACCACGTCATACACAATGGGCCTTACGTCCCTCGGCAAAAACGATTTCTTCTATTCCATCTACGGCAATATCTTGAATATTTTATTTCGTTTAATACCAGTCATAATTATAATCCTTGTCAATATCTTCATTGCTTTAGCGATCCGACGAACGTGGTCTTTTCGCAGACGTATGTCAAGCGGCGGATCTACTTCCTATGAACAGAATCGCATTACTCTGATGCTTCTTATGGTTTCTTTGGTGTTTATAATCTGCATCCTACCAGGCGCTGTACATAGCATCGTAGACCAAATCTACAAGCAATACTCCAGATTTGGCCAGCAGAGCAACATGTATGATCTTGTTCGGAACGTGACATACTTTCTAGAAACAGTCAACTCTTCTGTGAATTTTGTTATCTACATGGCTTTCAGTACGAAGTTCTGCCGGACTTATAAACAGATCTTTTGTTGCATGGCTGCACAGAACTCCGCTAGGTCTGTCATCAGGTTTTCCACGCGGCCAGACACTCGATCCCGGTCCAGCATGACAAGTTACAGGGAACTCTACCTGCTGAACCAGCTCGGTAACCGGAAAGTCTTCTGTTTCAGGGATCGAGCTATGAAAGGGCAGTCGGTCAACAAGAATGGGCTCCTGGGCAACTCGGGGGGCAAGTTCGAGGACGACGGCAAGGTCATTTTTATGAGTAAATGCTCCAGCAGTGATAGCTATAGTGGACACAGCAGTAGTCACAGTAACAGCGGAGGACACTGCAGTAGTCATTGTCACAGTAACAGCGGGGGACACAGCAGTAGTCATTGTCACAGTAACAGCGGACACAGCAGTAATCATTGTCATGGCAACAGCGGAGGACACAGCAGCAAAGGCGAGCAGTGTAGTCAGCACAGTATCCACAGCTTAGAGGCGACAGCAGCAGATATATACAGCTAAGTCACAGTCAAGCAACGTCGGGCGTGGTCAGTATTTAGATGGGTGACCGCTTGTGAACACCATGTCTTGTAGACATATTTTTTTTTTGTCTACGACTATACCACGTTGATAATATCAGTTATTATGCGATCACTGAAAGTCAAGCAACGTCGAGCGTGGTTAGTACTTAGATGGGTGCCCACTTTGGGAAAACAGTTGTGGACATTTTGAAACAGGGAGTCTCCGTGGGTTCGATTCCGGCCCACGTCGTTTGGTTCACGAGTGAAGTTTTCTCAGAGACTCCTGGGGGTCGTCGCTGGAGCTACGGAATTCGGGCGATAATTTCGACAGGCCGTCTTGGGGAATGAGACCGGGCAATATGGAATAATACCCGGTGCAATGAAGTCGACCCTAACCCTACATTCTTCTCTCGGGAAAATGCACAGGAGTAGCTCCGGGGTGGCAATCGGCGTGGCTGAAAGGATAAGCTATGAAACTTTTGGTGCGCTGATAGCAACCTCTACACCCGGCTGTTGGACTCAAGCGTTAAATTTCTTGTTCAGAAAGCAATAACAAACTACTTGAACGTAAAATTGTCCAGAACATCAAGCTGAGGTTGACTGTAATGTTCTACAAGAGACTGGCAACTTGTCCCCCCCCCCCCCCCTTTATGTGAAGAAAGTAATGTTTTGTGTGGAATGGCTCACCTCGTTTCAGGGGTCACAGATTGTGAGAATTGTATGGATGTTTTGCCCTGACCATTAGGGAGTGATGGGGAATGGGCAGGTGATAGGCTGGCAGGATATATGTCTCTCGGTGGTAGATTACCTGTGGACAAAGGAGAGGTGATCGAGCGTCTATGGGACCAGGTGGAGAAAGCGATGGAACAGACTGAGAACCCGTATGTGGAGAGGATGATATGGCGGGGTATCGGCAGGGGTTCTGGACGAATTTCAAAACTTACAGGGAAGACCAGGAAAAGTTTCAATCATATGGCAATCGGAATGATAAGCTAATGGTCGATGTTTGGTGCAGGAGAGCCTGGCATATGATACCACAACATCCAGCTTAAGAATGGAGGTGGAGGCAGTCACTGCGGCTCTCCGCTGGATGGAGAATACGATACACACACACATCGTGATTGTAACTGACTCAGAAAGCATGCTGACGAGGGTGAGGACAGGCAGGCTTCGTGCGGAGTGGCTTGCTTCGCTTCGGAGGTCACGAGCGACAAGCATCGCCTGGATCTTTTCTCCGGGGCATGCTGGTGTGCTGGGAAATGAACAGACGGACAGATTGGCTGGCTCTGCAGAACTTGGTGGAGTATTGATACATGACAAGGCAGACGTGGTTGCGGCCTTGTGGGAGCACGTGCACACCTCGGAGGAGCAAATGGATTACCATAGTCTGGCAAGAATGAGGCAGCGAGGTGTGACGAGGGGATCTGGCCGACGCTCGACGCTCAGATTAAAGGCGAGATGGACATATAATCAGTTTGCTACTGGTACTATTGGTGTTGGAACTCTTCGCTTGCTGCTGAGGATGGGGACGGAGTGCTTATGGGAATACCCCGAATGCTGTGATGTCGATTCCTAAATCAATCAAATCAATCGGAATGATTAGTAGTATGACTCTTCGCTGCCTGTTGAATGAGGAGATGGAGCACGTGTGGGAATGTCCTGAGTGCAGTGATGTCGGTTCAAAGCTCACCTTAACTCAACTCTTTATAAAGAGGTTGCGATGCCTGTCTCTGGCTCAAACAGACCAGGTTAATCTCATGGTATTGATTGATTGCATTTTCCCCATAATAAGAAAAAGGTGAGTACACACCTGCCTGATCCTGCGGTAGTGAATCGGATATCTTGCCTATTTTGATAATGGCGACAAAATGAAAACAATGCATTTCCTTAGTGAATTTACACACAGAAGCCACAAACAAAATGTTGAATGATTTATTGCCTGGCATATTTTGTTGCATCTCATCAGGTGCATGCTGCAATTTATTTGTGTTTTATTTTGTGTTCGCTCGATTTGAAATCAAGTGTAATCCATAGATGTGCTCTACTTCCAGTGTACTGGACTGATGTTTGCCTGTGAAATAGTTTTCCCTATTACTGTACCAGTGTCCCTCGCCATGAGGTGAACCCACTCTGTATATAATATGAAGTGAATAAACGGGAATAGACCATGGAGATAAACATTCGAACAATACCCGTGACAATGTGTTTTTATTGTTTCAGCTAAAGCTTTATTCATTTATTCACTTCATTTGATAAATAAATCTGCAGTATGCACTTGAAGAGATGTAGCAAAATATGCCAGGCAATAAATTGTTTGTGGCTTCTGTGTTTAAATGGATAAACATCAGACACAGGACAAACAGCAGGCAGGGGATAAACAGCAGACAGGGGATAAACAGCAGACATGGGATGAACAGCAGACATGGGGTGAACAGCAGACACAGGACAAACAGCAGACACAGGACAAACAGCAGACAGGGGATAAACAGCAGACACGGGATAAACAGCAGACATGGGATGAACAGCAGACATGGGGTGAACAGCAGACACGGGATAAACAGCAGACATGGGATGAACAGCAGACATGGGGTGAACAGCAGACATGGGATGAACAGCAGACATGGGATGAACAGCAGACATGGGGTGAACAGCAGACATGGGGTGAACAGCAGACATGGGGTGAACAGCAGACATGGGATGAACAGCAGACATGGGGTGAACAGCAGACACGGGGTGAACAGCAGACATGGGGTGAACAGCAGACATGGGGTGAACAGCAGACACATGCAGAACTTCACCCTGGCGAATCCTGGAGGCCAGCCATACAATGTAAGAATCACCACCATCATCATGTGCCATGCCGTTAAGCATGGGCGGTCATGTTTCACCATCTCACACGGTCACAAGAGTCGTGGATCAGCTCAGTGTTCTTGTCTCAATCATACCACGTGGCCACGCCATCCAGGTATTTACTTCTCTGCCTTCCACTTGTTTTTTTTTTCCCCTCAATCGGAGAAAAGTTGTCACCAAGTTCTCCAATTTATTTCTTCTCATAACGTGACCAAAATATTTAGACTTTCTACGTCTAATTTCTCTCATCAGTTTACGATTTCCATTTGTTTCTTGTAGGACTTGGTCATTTGTTTTTCTGTCTGTCCGTGGTATTCCTCAGAAACTACATGTCCACAGCCATCAGATGTTTTTCAGCTCGTCTGCTCATTGTCCACACATCACATCCATACAAAAGTACAGGTTCTGTGTAGCAACTCAACACTCTTAATCTCGTTGCAAATGACATCTTTTTATTGGTCAGTATGTTTTTCATCTTGCAAAAGGCTACCTTCGCCAAGGCGATTATTGTTCTAACCTCTGCAAGGCGCCTCCCATCGGATGTAATGACCCTTCCGAGACAGTTGTACCAATTCTTGTTCTAATCTCTACAAGACATCTCCCATCAGATGTTATGACTGCTAGAATGTGTCTTGATAAATTCAAATACAACTCAGCAACAATAAATGGGCCAGGGTGACACAAACTCCAGCAATTTCTTGAAGCAATAAAATGAACGGCAATGAAAGACTCGAAGGCCGGCAATCATGTCGTTGAAGGCATTCTTTATTTGCCCAACGTTCAAGGCAGTCGCATCTCAACAAGATCAAATGTTAAATGACAATTTATGTTTACCGTGTCTGTTATGGCCAGACGGGACGGTAATTACAATATTAAATGTAGATAATATATAATTGAATGCACTAGACCCTTGTGATTATCAAGTCCATGTCCCGGCCCTTCTGTAATTCATAATCTGGATAGATTTCACCTTGCCGTGACGGTCTAAGTCCTGTTCTGTTCACATCTGTCCATGATTTTCAGGCTGATATATATTGTTCATGAATATTCTCGTTATCCTCTGCAATATGTGTTGGCCATGATAACATTGTCCTGCCAGTAAATATCTTCTCACATTCCAGATAATCTGAACGTGCAGCCTCCTTGTTCAAGCTCTAAGATCTGACTGTTTGTTGTTGTTGACAATTTCTCTGACGTTCTCTCCTTTCTACGTCAGCCCATTAGATACTTATACAATTTGGTTCGCGATTCTGTCACAAACTTTCTTTTGCGTCATTTCATCTGCGCTGCTACTTGGCAATGACATCATAAGAAGTGTACACTCTCACAAATTATAAAGGGACACAATCAGACATGAAATACGAAATCTATGCCGGCTTCCTGGCCTAGAGGTTAGCGACTTTTCTCCGTAATCTCGTATACTCTCGTAAGTAACGTGACGACGGTGAGAATCAGCAGTGGTTCGAATCGTGTCTGTAACTTACTGGGTATGTGAGCCGGCCACTCAGAAAGCAATGACAAACTACTGAGCGTAATCTTGCCAAGAAATCAACAATCAGCTGAAAGATGCTGATGTTGACAGCAATGTCCTGTAAAGGATATGCAAACATTTATTTATTTATAAACAATATCATTGCACTTGGCCTCCCCCCCCCCCCCTTTCTTCAGCAGCCAATGAAAAAGCTAGTTGCATGTCCTGTACCAGAGGTCAGAATTAACCCAAGCATTTATGGGGGATATTTCAAATTTTCTAGGCAATTGTCAATACTTTGTGAATAGCCCAACATGCATACCCTTGTGAAAATCAATGCCAAGCGATCTGCTCCCAAATTGTCCATAGCCGACTTTGAAGCCGGTATGTTGGTATTGTGAAACTGCATTAACTACTTCTAAGCCACAGACATAGGTCTTTTATGAGTAGCAGTATAGAAATTCTTTTATTTGGTTGTTTCGGGATTTGAGATTTGAGCACAACCCACTACTGGCAATGCTGATCGCATTTTGGTATGAGCCTTGGGCCTTGTCCATGCCGGATTAGAGTCCGACATGGACAAGGCCTAAGGTCCGTACCGGAATACGATCAATATTGAAATTGTCATCTAAAAGTGACGACACAACACTTCAGACAAGGGTCAATAAATATCTGTCAATGTATTTCTCATACAAAATAGGTTTTGACCAGACCTGACCAACTTTTAGACTTCCAGATTAGCAGGATGGCTTGGGAGCAGAAATGTGTGGGATAAATTGAAAACACAAATGTAATGTCTCGAAACAAGGTGTGAATGCACAGCAAGAGAAAGACACCCAGAGTCATGACAAGAGATATGAATGCACAGCAAGAGAAAGACATCCAAAGTCATGATACAAGTGGGTCCACTCCCAGAGTGTCATGAAGGTACAGCGCCAAAACATTTGGGGAAATGGGATCACTTCTGATGATCAGAAGCTTTCTCTTGTGCTTGCGGCGTGGCAGTTTTTAATCACTAATAGTCTTGCCTTGTGTTTGGATGAAACATTTGGGGAAATGGTACCACTTCTGATGATCAGAAGATGTCTGTTGTGCTTGTGGTGTGGCAAAGTTTTTATCACTAGTAGTCTTGCCTAGTGTTTGGATGCAACATTTAACATTTTGGATATCAAAAGTTTTTCATATTTTTCATGTTCTCATAGCTTTGTCTCCAACTTTCGTATTTCAAACATCAATAAAAGTACACATTACTATCAATAAAACAAATGATTTGTTAATCTGAAAATTTTTTTGTGTGTTCTTTAAATTTAGTATTTTTATTTTTGCAGTCACTTTCTTTTGAACTTCAGCTTAGTCCATACATGTGCTATACTTTTAGTGCACTGGACTGATTTTTGCAAGTGGATTAGCTTTCCCTATTACCAGTGTGCCTCGCCATCAGGCAAACTCACTCCAACTTCTGAAGTACTTGTACTTCCAAATCACATGAGGCTGATTGTGAATCCTGGACCTGTTATTTCAGGGAATTGTGACACTGTCTTCATTAACCCCTACATCTAAGGCGCCGACTTCCAATTAACACACCACATGTAAAAGCCTTGTCATCACTATCATCCAGTTGCTTCTTCTCTGCAGAACTGATCAGTATTAAAATAAACATTTCTGTTATTTTGAACCATGACACACAAAAAAGAAAGATAAGTACCATGTATATTTATAATGATTGAAAATTGTATTTAATTTATGTGTAAACATCATCATACTGTGCCCATTGGGACCTACAATCTGCAGTCATTCTAGCAAATGCTGCAATACAAATAGGAAACAGTTTCTAAATGCAAAAATAGATCTGATATGTTTAAAAAGTTGCAGGATTAAAGACACGGAACAATATAACTAATACTAGTAAAATAAACATTTATCATCATCATGCGCCTTGCTGGCTGGCACGGGCGATCATGCTTCTCCACATCTTGCCATATCCAATCACATGACTGAATTTGTGTTAGTTAAAAGTTAGTTGCATGTCCTTTACACGACGTCACAGTCATCTTCAGCATGTTTGCTGTTTGGGATTTCTTGGCAAGTTTATGTTCAGTAGTTTGCCATTACTTTCTACCCATTCCATTTTCTTAAAAAACCAATGCAAGGCGGCCTGCTGCCAAATCACTTGCATTTGTGTTTTGAACATGATATGTGGGATTACGAACTGCGCCCGTAACCCTTCGCAGCAGAGCATGAATTTGTGTGCTGACACAAAATAAAGATCACCTTAAATATATTTTATACATCTAAAAATAAAATGAATAATCTGACTTTTTGTACAAAGTACAAATAAATACTTGATCAAGAAAACTCTGTGACTGTTTTATAATCTGTTTGTACAGAAGACTTGGCTTAATTAAGTAAACAACACGTTTCCACACTATAAGACGCGCAGGGTACATGGTGGTTAAAAGGTTAGTTGTATATCCTTTACAGGGCGTCTCAGTCAACCCCAGCATTGTTTGGCTGTTTGTGACCTCTTGGCAAGTTTACGTTCGGTAGTTTGCCATTGCATTTTGAACGAACAACACCCGTATCATTTTATAAAAAACCCAATGCGAGGTGGTCTGCTGCCAAATTGCCAGCTGTTCTGTTTCGAACGTGGTATGCGGGATTGCAAACTGCGCCCGTAACCCATTCGTCATATTGGTAGCCCCATATATTTACAAACCAGCCAGTCCTCGACTAAAACAGGCAAGTCTCATATACATACATATAAATACTTTAAAAATATATATCATGCAAAGATATATGTACTTATATGCACAAGTAAAATAAGCCCTATTCAGAAATAATTTGACTTCTAAAATTAAAGCATTAAAAGCAATTTCAATCACCGGTAATGAGCATTATTAAAGAATTTAAGTACTATGGTATTTAACCAACGTCGAACTAACATGATTACTGTGAGAAGAATTAGCTGGCCCAGCAGCCACATGGCATAAATATTGTTCAACATTCCGTGGAGAAATGTAAGTGTAATTCCTCCACTAAGTCAGCACTGCTAGTATCAAAATTTACATCTGTGCTGCCTGGCAAAAGTCTGCGCTTGATAGGATAAAGTGAGGGAGCGAACAACATGGGCTAATTGAGCTCATAAACTCTGGAAGGAATCAATCAACATGAAGGATACACCGAATGCCAAACCACCACTGCCTTGTAGAAGTTCTTGTAAGAACAAAAACTAGGGCAACAATGCCCGATAGAAAATGTGGACAAGCAGAGCCCACAAGCCCCGGAAAGCAACCTGCTTATGAGAAGATAAATCCGGAAAAAAAAACCTCAACTGTCGAAGTCAGAAGATGTAGGCCTAAAGTGGCACGAGACTAAAAAGCTGACATCTACACACTACAATGGATGGTCTGCACCAAGCATAGCAAATGTTGATCGCAACACAAGGAGAAGAAGAATATTCTATTTAATACTTATCCTACCTCAACCAACTAGAAATGGGTCAAATATGTTATCAAACATACTAAAAGTCACTAGAAATGGCTCAAATGTGTTTTCAGGCATACTAAAAGCCACTAGAAATGCCTCAAATTTGTTATCAAACATTTTAAAAGCCACTAGAAATGGCTCAAATTTTTTTTTATCAAACATACTAAAAGCCACTAGAAATGGCTCAGATTTGTTATCAAATATACTAAAAGCAACTAGAAATGGCTCTCAAGAAAACTAGAAAACAAAAAAGAAACTAGAAATATGTTATCAAATGTACTTCAACAGGGATCAAAAGCCTGACCTCTGAACCCCGAAGCAAGTCAGGTGCTAAAGAGATAGTGCAACTTGCCTGCAAGGTAGAGGTCCTAGTTCAGTCCCCAGTACCAGCAAGATTATTATTCCCAGCTAGTTGTGTTCCACCCAGCCTCATAACAACAGACATCAGACTACATTTTCTGGGAATTATCTGGCAAGGACGGGTGATGAGGAAAGGAAATGGCCACCTCACTTCCTATATCATGGCCTAGAATATGTAGAAGATTAATACTTTTGACCCAAGAAAAGTATATCTCTTACACATTCTAACAATAGTATCTGCAATGGGACACTATTTGTAACCACTGCACTTCTATTGTTCCCCTTTGTTCAAACTAAATGTTCTCTCACATATTTTACTAGCTATAACTTTCAGGAGAATTTTTAGAATGTAGTCGTATAGTTCCAAAATTTCATAGCAAACGGGTCGACCCATAATTGTTCCATTCCTGTGCCAGCGAAAACTATATGAAATGCTCATGTGAACTGTAGCTTTGACAAGACCAAATCGCTAGAGCACTGTCAATAAGCCATCAATTAAATGTTTAGAATGCACTGTACCAAGAATAAGGTAAATAAAGACATAGGAAGTATGAACATTCCAGAAAACTGGCTTATCAACAATATCAGGTTTTAGAACTGAAATATTTTGGCATTTGGTGGGTGGGGAGATATTTTGGCATTATGAAATGTCGTAGTGATTTTAATGGAGCATTAATGTACAACTGAATGGACCAGAAACTGGAGAACAACAAACATGATTACAAAAAAAACTTAAAACATTCACTAATTGTTGCTTGTGCAAAATAGAAGCAATAAAATGGTATGACACAATCACCAATGTGGAGCTCATGGAAAGAACTAGACAAATACAGATGAACCAAGAAGAAAAGACAAGCCAAAACCTGAGAATAGTATAACTAGAAAAGCCTTCGTTTGTGTGTGGGTAGGTGCAGGATATGTGAGAGGGCGGGGAGATGTGTGTGTGCATGGGGGATGTGTGGTTGAGGGATGTGTGTTTGGCTGGGTGGTTAGAGGTGTGTGGGTGGAGGAGGATGTGTGGGTGGGTAATGGGACAGGTGGAGGATATGTGTGTGGGTGGGAGATGTGTGGGTTGGGGAATGTATGTGTGCTTGGGGTGTGGGTGGATGGGATGTGTGGTTGGTGGGAGTGTGTGTGGGTGGGGAGATGTGTGTGTAGGGATGTGGTGGTTGGGTGGGGGAATGTATGTGTGCCTGGGGTGTGTGTGTGAGGTTGGGTGGGGGATGTGTGAGTGAATGGGGGATGTATGGGTGGGTGGTGGATGTGTCTCATAACATGGTAATATGCATTGTTTATGTTTACAAAATTCATTTGACAATGTTTTTCCTATGCACTATTGATGAACAAAAGATGAGTGATTGGAAGGGCCGAATGTAAGACGGGCCTGCGTGACCAATTTGTTACTCTTTGAAAATAAAGTCCGTTCATTCGTCTAGAACCCACAAGGCAAAAGACACAGAGGAAGACATAGAAACCGAAATGAAGAATACGGGAAGGGCATGGACGGAAATGTGTGGGATAGCTAAAGATAGGAGGGCTTGGGGGAGTTGGTTGAAGGAACTGTGTGGGATAGCTAAAGATAGGAGGGCTTGGAGGAGTCGGTTGAAGGAACTGTGTGGGATAGCTAAAGATAGGAGGGCTTGGGGGAGTTGGTTGAAGGAACTGTGTGGGATAGCTAAAGATAGGAGGGCTTGGGGGAATTGGTTGAAGGAACTGTGTGGGACAGCTAAACATAGGAGGGCTTAGGGGAGTTGGGTGAAGGAAATGTGTGGGATAGCTAAAGATAGGAGGGCTTGGGGGAGTTGGTTGAAGGAAATATGTGGGATAGCTAAAGATAGGAGGGCTTCGGGGAGTTGAGTGAAGGAACTGTGTGGGACAGCTAAAGATAGGAGGGCTTCGGGGAGTTCGGTGAAGGAAATGTGTGGGACAGCTAAAGATAGGAGGGCTTCGGGGAGTTCGGTGAAGGAAATGTGTGGGACAGCTAAAGATAGGAGGGCTTGGGGGAGTTGGTTGAAGGAAATGTGTGGGACAGCTAAAGATAGGAGGGGCTTGGGGGAGTTGGTTGAAGGAACTGTGTGGGACAGCTAAAGATAGGAGGGGCTTGGGGGAGTTGGTTGAAGGAACTGTGTGGGACAGCTAAAGATAGGAGGGCTTGGGGGAGTTGGTTGAAGGAAATGTGTGGGACAGCTAAAGATAGGGGGGCTTGGGGGAGTTGGTTGAAGGAAATGTGTGGGACAGCTAAAGATAGGGGGGCTTGGGGGAGTTGGTTGAAGGAAATGTGTGGGACAGCTAAAGATAGGGGGGCTTGGGGGAGTTGGTTGAAGGAAATGTGTGGGACAGCTAAAGATAGGGGGGCATGGGGGAGTTGGTTGAAGGAAATGTGTGGGACAGCTAAAGATAGGAGGGCTTGGGGGAGTTGGTTGAAGGAAATGTGTCGGACAGCTAAAGATAGAGGGGCATGGGGGAGTTGGTTGAAGGAAATGTGTGGGACAGCTAAAGATAGGAGGGCTTGGGGGAGTTGGTTGAAGGAAATGTGTGGGACAGCTAAAGATAGGGGGACTTGGGGGAGTTGGTTGAAGGAAATGTGTGGGACAGCTAAAGATAGGGGGGCTTGGGGGAGTTGGGTGAAGGAACTGTGTGGGACAGCTAAAGATAGGGGGGCTTGGGGGAGTTGGTTGAAGGAAATGTGTCGGACAGCTAAAGATAGAGGGGCATGGGGGAGTTGGTTGAAGGAACTGTGTGGGACAGCTAAAGATAGGGGGGCTTGGGGGAGTTGGTTGAAGGAAATGTGTGGGACAGCTAAAGATAGGGGGGCTTGGGGGAGTTGGGTGAAGGAACTGTGTGGGACAGCTAAAGATAGGGGGACTTGGGGGAGTTGGTTGAAGGAAATGTGTGGGACAGCTAAAGATAGGAGGGCTTGGGGGAGTTGGTTGAAGGTCTATGGCCCAATGGGAAATAGAAGACAAAAGAAGAAGTGATGTACAGCATAGTTTCTGAAAGATAAAGCTGAGGCTGAACAAGATGGTACTGAAGACAAGATATCAAAAACGTGATGAGGCTGTACCAACTACAGAATAGAAGTCCCCTCGACAGCTACCATAAAATCTTGCTTATAATATGCATTGGTGCATAAGCCTGCTTGATTTAGCCCACAATTTTCTGGTAAAATGGA
This sequence comes from Cepaea hortensis, assembly GCA_963921405.1. Taxonomy (NCBI): domain Eukaryota; kingdom Metazoa; phylum Mollusca; class Gastropoda; order Stylommatophora; family Helicidae; genus Cepaea; species Cepaea hortensis. The sequence continues at coordinate 9,293,272 of OY992892.1, forward strand.
AATTTGTGTATAACACGCACTATAAATTTATAATATTTCATTTTATGAAACATTTGTTAAAACAATACCTGATACATACAAACCACATAACATATGTAATTTCCCTCCATTTTCACTATTAAATTGTGACAAAAAGCTCACACTTTCCAATATATGTTACTTTCAACTTCATAAATGACATATTTGTGATAATCACATATAATACACACCCACACTTTAGCAGTCAAAATTAGTAAACATTCTGAGTATTATACTTATGGTATAATGACAGTGATTTTCTGCAGGTTACAAGATGATTTGTATTAAAACGCACTAATATGAATAAATTAAAACAATATCGCTATCTTGTATTTCATAAATATTTCCCGAACTCTGCTAAGTTTTGGGCGTAGCTGTCTGGTTGGTCCAGGAGATCCTCGTGTTTGGGTGGGTTCTGTCCGGCCTGATAGATGTCGCTGATGGTGGAGATCCCCGAGAGAACCAGCAGAGAGCGCATTCCGCATTTCTTGGCGAAGACGATGTCTGTTGAAATTCTGAGAAAGATATTTTTAGCATAAATTCTGAGAAAAGAACATGGAAAGACAAGTCGGTAGAAATTCTGAGAAAAGAAAAGACAAAGACATGTCAGTAGAAATTATGAGAAAAGAACAGGGAAAGATATGTCAGTAGAAATTCTGAGGAAGGAACATGGAAAGATATGTCTGTATAAATTCTGATAAAAGAACATGGAAAGATATGTCTGTATAAATTCTGAGAAAAGAACATGGAAAGATATGTCTACAGAAATTTCGTGAAGAGAATACAAAAAGATATGCTTGCAGAAATTATGTGAAATGAACACAGAAAGATATGTCAGCAAAAATTATGTGAAATGAACACAGAAAGATATGTCAGAAGAAATTATGTGAAATTAACACATGAGTTCAAAGCGGGCAAACGCAAAATTTAAAAGCTTTTTTATCTGCATTTGTGTGTCTTTCTTCTAGCTTTTATCACATTCTGCTACCATCAATCTTCAGTATTTCAAAACTAAGCACTACGTTATCAGAACTATGGAGATGAACAAACAGCTCACGGACACTCACCTATCTCCGGTCATCATGCAGCGAGCTGGGTCCAAGTTGTGGACCTTCTGCAACACGTCAAACATGTTGGTGGCAGGTTTGCCCATGAGAATGGGATTCCTTTCTGAAGCAACAGTCACAGGCAGAACCATACAACCTGTACCTGAGGGTCGACAGTGATAAGCAGTTAGAGTGACTCTCCCGTTACTGAATGGAGGAATATGTGTGAATGCATGTGTGTGTGTGCAGACACACACAACACACTTACTGTATATTTCTTTCTCACCACTTACACACTCTCTCTCTCCCTTCTCTCACTCACACACTTCCTACCTTCTCTCTTTCTCTCACTCACTCTCCCTTCTCTCTCTTTCTCTCACTCACTCTATCTTCTCTTTTTATCTCACCCAAGCTCTCTAACTCACTCTCACTTCTGTCTCTTTCTCACACTCTCTCACTCACACACACTCCCTCTCACACTCTCCCTTCTCTTTCTCTCTCTCACACTCTCTCTCATTCACTCATGCACTCTCTCTCTCTCTCTCACTCACACACTTTCTAAGACACTCTCACTTCTCTCTTTCTTTCACTCATTCTTTCTACCTTCTCTCTTTCTCTAACTCACACACACTATCTCTCACTCACACACTCTCTCTCTCCATCTTTCCCTCCTCTGTCAACAAACACTGGAATCTGGAATCATTAGTCGGCAAAGATCACACAAACAGCTGGCAGCTTACCAGGTATACAAACAAGAATCTTTAGCCAGCAAAAATCACACAAACCGCCGACAGCTTACCAGATATACAAACACTGGAATCTTTAGGCAACAAAGATCACACAAACAGCCAGCAGCTTACCAGGTATACAAACACAAGAATCTTTAGCCAGCAAAGATCACACAAACAGCCGGCAGCTTACCAGATATACAAACGCTGGAATCTTTAGGCAACATAGATCACACAAACAGTTGCCAGCTTACCTGGTATACATATATTTGAATCTTTAACTGGCAAAAATCACACAAACAGCCGACAAAGATCACACAAACAGCCGACAAAGATCACACAAACAGCCGACAAAGATCACACAAACAGCTAACAAAGATCACACAAACAGCCGGCAGCTTACCTGGTATACATATATTTGAATCTTTAACTGGCAAAGATCCATCTTCATTTGTTGCGACGTACAAACAACCTGGGTCCCTGAGGTAGCTGGCAGCTTTCATGATTTTCATAAAACTAATATGAGGGTCAAATCCCACAAGCACACACTTGACCTACCAAAAAAAAGTCAAAAGTCAACTTTCAAACTGAAAATAAGAAATAAAATATGTAAAATTATGTGTATTTATGGCAGAAGCTTGCCTGCCGGCCAGGTGGTCTTGGCTTTCATTTACATTAAGATGAATTTTTAAAACTGACTCAATGATTACACCACGTTGGGGTGTAGACAAGTATTTTATCTTGTTGAGTCTTTCCTCTTCTATCCTGGGATGTAGAGATCTTCTACCCTGGGATGTAGAGATCTTCTACCCTGGGATGTAGAGATCTTCTACCCTGGGATGTAGAGATCTTCTACCCTGGGATGTAGAGATCTTCTACCCTGGGATGTAGAGATCTTCTACCCTGGGATGTAGAGATCTTCTACCCTGGGATGTAGAGATCTTCTACCCTGGGATGTAGAGATCTTCTACCCTGGGGTGTAGAGATGGATGGATACCTTAGCCTTGTCTAGTCTTTCCTCTTCTACCCTGGGGTGTAGAGATGGATGGATACCTTAGCCTTGTCTAGTCTTTCCTCTTCTACCCTGGGGTGTAGAGATACCTTAGTCTTGTCTGGTCTTTCCTCTTCTACCCTGGGGTGTAGAGATAACTTAGCCTTGTCTAGTCTGTCCTCTTCTACCCTGGGGTGTAGAGATGGATGGATACCTTAGCCTTGTCTTGTCTTTCCTTTTCTACCCTGGGGTGTAGAAATACCTTAGCCTTGTCTAGTCTGTCCTCTTCTACCCTGGGGTGTAGAGATAGAGATCTTAGTCTTGTCTAGTCTTCCCTCTCCTACCTTGGGGTGTTGAGATTGATACCTTAGCCTTGTCTAGTCTGTCCTCTTCTACCCTGAGGTATAAATATACCTTACAGATTGTTTTAAAGTCTTTTCCATACGGAGGCACTTTACAGTTCTGATTTCACAAACCAGAGGTATTAAACTTAAACCCAAGACCTGACTTCAAGTATGTGGATGTCCACCAGCTCAACCAAAGACGATATAATTATCACTATATACGCACAAAGTTTTATCCACATAATTATCAATATTATCCATAAAGACAATAAAATTATCAGTATATCCACAAAGACAATATAATTATCAGTATATCCACATAGGCAAAATAATTATCAGTATTATCCACAAAGACAATATAATTATCAGTATATACGCACAAAGACAATATAATTATCAGTATTATTCACAAAGACAATATAATTATCAGTATTATTCACAAAGACAACACAATTATCAGTCATCATCATGTGCCATGCCAATAAGCGTGGCGGTCATGTTTCACCATCTCACAGATCACCAGAGTCGTGGATCATCACTGTGTTTTTGTCTTGACCATACCACTTGGCCAGGCTATCCAGGTATTTACTTCTCCGCCTTCCCCTTGTTCTTTTCCCCTCAATCATGCCAGTTGTCATCAAGTTCTCCAATTTATTTCTTCTCATGACGTGTCCAAAACATTGTGACTGTCAATGTCTAATTTCTCTAATCAATTTACAGTTTTCATTTGTTTCTTGAGGGACTTGGTCATTGGTTTTTCTATCCATGGTATTCTTTGATTTTCCTTAGAAACCACATTTCCACAGCCATCAGATGTTTTTCAGCTTGTCTGTTCATTGTCCATACTTCACATCCATACAACAGTACAGTTTCTTTGTAGCATTTCAACAGTCTTTTTCTCGTTGCAATTGTCAACTTTTTATTGGTCAGAATGTTTTCTATCTTGCAAAAGGCTACCTTTGTCATGGTGATTCTTGTTCTAATTTCTTTAAGGCACCTCCCATTAGATGTAATGACTGTTCCGAGATAGTTGTACCAATTCACTTGTATTTCCATTTACCTATATATTACATTGTGTATTTCTTTCTTCTAACCTGGAGTACAACAAAAGGAGACGAAGCCTTGTTCCAAATCTTTGAGAACAAAGTTTTAAGACGCATCTTTGGACCCATTAGGGATACACAAAGTGGAGAGTGGAAAAGAAGAAGTAACAAAGACATTTATGATCTGTTTAAGTCCCCGCTAATCACAGGTATCATGAAGGCTAATAGACTACAATGGCTGGGGCATATAGAAAGAATGGAAGATAATAGGGAAACAAAACTCGCTTACACTCAGGAAATAAATGACCGTAGACCCTAGGTAGACCAAGAAGACGGTGGAGAGATAATATATATACAGACCTACAAGCACTTGGAATCAACGACTGGCAAGAGAAGGTCAGCCAGAGAGACGAAAGGAGACAGACTGTATCTGCAGCAAAGAACCTCAATGGCTCGGAACGCTGAAGAAGAAGAAGAAGAAGAAGAAGAAGAAGAAGAAGAAGAAGAAGAAGAAGAAGAAGAAGAAGAAGAAGAAGAAGAAGAAGAAGAAGAAGAAGAAGAAGAAGAAGAAGAAGAAGATTTCTTTCTTCTCAGTGATGACCATAATCTGTGTCTACAATTTCATTCTAACCCTAGTTGTTCACTGTGTGCAACAACCGCATCTACTAAATTGTCAATACATACCCACAAAGACAATGTAATTATCAGTGTATATTCACAAAGACATACAATTATCAGTATATTCACAAAGACAATATAATTATCAGTATTCTCTACAAAGACAATACAATTATCCATATCTATATGTTATGTAGTTCACTTTCACGAACAAAAGACTCTTTTTACCTCTGGATCTAACTGAATGCTTTTTAGCCACTCTGCGTAATTGCCACCTGCCAGAGGGTCTGACTAAGATCATTAAAGGAAGAAAAAGACATTTGAAACTGATAACAGTAATGAAAACTACAAAGTCAAAATAACATAAATATGATCAGTAACAACTGTAACTGGATAATTTCAGAATTCATTCAAAAACAAGAATTTGTTTTTGGCGATCTACATTTGCTATGCATCTGGTTTGGCATTATGCGGTGACCGGATCTAATCTGCTGACCATTGCACTGTTAGAAATACAAACAGGCCATAACAAATCAGAGGTACATAGTGGGAAACTACTTCTAGGCTTGCTTTTTTTTTTTTTTAAAAGAGAAGCTGTCTGAGGATGAATGATGATGATAGATGAGGAAGAGAAGATGATAGTGATGACAGATGAGGATGGATTACAGTGATGATGATGATAGATGAGGGTGAATGCTGATGATAATGACAGATGAGTATGAATGATGATGATAGATGAGGATGAATGATGATAGAGGAAGAAATGATGAGGATGAATGATGGTAATGATGATAGATGAGGACGACCGATGATAATGATGATAGTTGAGGATGAATGATGATGATAGTGATAGATGCGGATGAATGATAATGATAGATGATGATGAATGATAATAGATGAGGATGAATTATGATGATAAGATAGATGAGGATGAATTATGATGACAGATAAGGATGATAAATGAGGGTGAACTGTGATAACAATGACAGATGAGGAAGAAAAAATGAAAGACAAATGTGGTGGACTAGGAGCCTAGACCGCAATATCTGCCATGAAATAACCTTTGACTCTTGGTAGTATTAAAAAAAAGTTCACAAACAAACAAAATAAACATTACAACTGTTTAGCAATTGGATAACCAAACAATTCAAATAAAAACTTGGCACAAACATACAACCAGAAGTGAAGATAACTTCCGTCAATAACCAACAGTTACCTCTGGGTCTAGTTTCATTGCCAGCCAATCTGTCAGCCGTCCAGATAGAATGTCGGGCTTAGTCGTGATAAAGACATATGGTATGTGTTAAAACAACTCTTCCACATTTACACAGAAACAATGCTGTGGCTTAATAAATAGTGAGTTGTGAAGTTTCATAATTCCCGGACATTCTGAGCCGTGGGCTCGAGATCAGCCATGAGAGATTTGGAAGCAGGCCTCTTTGAGTTGATTTCAATGGTTTGGGGTGTTGGTTGGTCATAAAGCATTGGCAAACTACTGAATTAACATTGCTTAGTAAAACAGTCAATAAATGCTGGGGTTGACTGAAACATCCTGTAAAGGGCATGCAACTAACTTAACAATACAAAAGCTGTGTTACAACAACTCATATACATTTGGTTTTTACTTTTTCAGAATATATTCACCCAAAGCAAACACATGTAAGGTTTTCATTTGAATCCCCCTTCAAATGTATCATCCATTATGACTATTAGAATCCAATAATTTTCCAATCATATTTACTTAACACCGGACAGTAAGAGCATTGTTTTGCTGATCTAACAAAAACTGCAGCTTGTTTTGTTTTAAATATATCGGTGTTACCTTTCCTCTGGAGTAAACTAGGCAGGTCGAGAGAGTGATCATGCTGCATGGACAACACATGATCTCTACAATTCAGTCCAGGCTTTGTGCTATGGAGAGGTATGCTGCTTGCTTGCTTGCTTGTGTTCATTGGCTTGAGCTCCAAAGCAAATTCCTGTATGTCGGATGAAGGCATCCTGTTGTCCAACATCAGTGTGATGTCATACAGGACCTGAGGTTTGCGTGAGTATCCGTTGTCCCATGTCTGGCTTATTGGTGTGCAGACTGGTGGTTCCTCGCCATACAGGCAGACACTCTCCGACTTCGGAGGAATGGAGAGGTATAACTCCATCCCTGATCTCAGCCATGGATTGTAGTTATTATGTCTTTTTGAAGCACAGTGTAGCAAACTGTTATCGTCCTGTCAAGACGGCCAGGTGTCAGTTACTGAACACATGACTTAGTTTAGTTTAGTCGTTTGATCAACATCACGGCACACGGTTTAACCCATAAGTGCTCCGTTTTCCTCCTAACTCAAACCTGAGTCTGGAGAAACTCAGCTCAATGCACGAACTCCGTTGCATCGGCGAGCATCCTGAAATACTTTGGGTAGATTTTTAACTCAAAATTTTGCCCGGGCAGCGCCGTTAGGCGACTCTTTTTCGATTTCCAACTGCCAAGGGATTTTTTACGTGCGCAACAATACACATGGGCATCCGATCTCACTACCCCGAGACCAGGGGAAATTTTATTACTGGAAGTCCAGGTGGATTTTTTAAATAAATCCCGGTCCTCACCAGGGCCTGAACCCGGGACCTCCAGCACTCGAGGCGGACACCATACCTCGAGACCACTCAGCCCCCCACACACGACTTAACACATGCCCAACACAGACTTACCCCTGGACCAAAATATCTGATGCCTACAAGATCCAGCTCATGTCCAATGGACTCTGCTTTACCAATCAGGTAGACCTTGTCTTTAAAGTTGATGCTGTGCAGATACTGAGCAGCAATGAATGCTGTACACACAATATCATCCTACAACAAGATAGCAAGAAAACATAGAGTAAATGTTAAGAGTGAGAAGATTGACTTCAATGCACCGGGTGTTATCCCGTCTGGTTTGGTCTTCTTGTGTAGAACAGCAAGCCTCCTGCCAAAAGTATCACACAAAACACGAACTCCACAGCTTCAGCGGTGACCTCCAGGGGTCTATAGAAAAATGGCTATCATGGTTTCAAAGACGCAGTCCGAAAATAAATCTGTGACCTTTAACAAGTCAACAAAAAGGCAATGGGACTGACTCCATTGCACCGTGTTTGATCCCTATGGTTAGGTCTCTTTCCACATGACGGCCTGAGAAAAGCGTCGCAAGAAAGCATGAACTCCACAGCTCCAGCAAGAACCCCCAGGAGTCTCCGAGAAAATCACACTCATGAACCAAACAATGTTGGCTGAAATCAAACCCACAATCTTCGGAGACTCACCTAACAGACATGGTATATTATCATTATAAATCATCGGGGAATTTAACATCATGAGTATGTGTAGCTTGCTCAGATTGGAGACACAAAAACAAATAACCAAATGTCACAGCAAAAATCATTCCGGTTAAATTTGGCGAGTCTGACTCGTAGTGGCCACACTATGTTTCAATTTTCATCTTCTTATAACATGGCCAAAAAATGTTGACTGCCATTTTACGATGTTTTTGATATGATGTGTTTGTGTCTTAACCATATTCAAAACAATTAGAGATTGACTCATTTTGGCTGTCCGGGTATTTCCAGCATTTGTCTGTAAAACCACACTTCTGTGGCCTCAAGGGATTTGTTGCCTGTTTACTACTTGTACTATTTTTTTTTTTTAGCTCAAATGCTAAAGAAACGTTCTTAGAATAAAAATGTGCAATTCTACAAGATGTGAACATTCTCTCAGAAACTGAAATACTTTGGCTATATTAAACATCACAGTGGTTTAGATTGATTGATTGATTGATTGATTTAGGAACCGACATCACAGCATTCGGGGCATTCCCATAAGTGCTCCGTCCCCATCCCCAGCAGCCAGCGAAGAGTTCCAACACTAATAGTACCAGTAGCAATATGATTATATGTCCGTCTCGCCTTTCCTCTGAGCGTCGATCGCCGGCCAGATCAACTCGTCACCCCTTGCTGTCGCATTCTTGCCAGACCGTGGTGATCCATTTGCTCCTCCGAGGTGTACACGTGCTCCGACACGGCCGCAACCACGTCTGCCTTATCATGCATCAATACTCTACCATGTTTTGCAGAGCCAGCCAATCTGTCCATCTGTTCATTCCCCAGCACACCAGCATGCCCTGGAGAAAAGATCCAGACAATGCTTGTCACTCGTGACTTCCGAAGCGAAGCAAGCCACTCTGCATAAAGCTTGCCTGTCCTCACCCTACTCAGCATGCTTTCTGAGTCTGTTACAATCACAATGTGTGTGTGTATCGCACTCTCCATCCAGCGGAAAGCTGCACTGGCCGCCTCCGCATCCAGTGGTTTAGAGAGAACAGTAATGTAAGGCATGGTTCCTGGAAGATAAGGCAGGGGTTGAGAGGGGTTGGAAGGTGTAGTCCAGGCTAAAGGAGTAGACCAGGCTACAGGAATAGACCAGGCTAAAGTAGACCAGGCTACAGGAATAGACCAGGCTACAGGAATAGACCAGGCTACAGGAGCAGACCAGGCTACAGGAGTAGATCAGGCTACAGGAGTAGATCAGGTTACAGGAGTAGATCAGGCTACAGGAGTAGATCAGGTTACAAGAGATACAAAAGCCTGCTGCCCTGTAGTACACTGGGGACAATCAAAGGCTAAGGAAGACAAAACCTCAAAATGCCATGAAATCTACCATATTGAACACCAGGATTGACAAAACTGTGCAATCTAACTCACTTTAAGATCATGTATGATAACTGTACACGGAAATATTACCTGCTCAGCTGGAAAACCATAGTTCTTGCATTTCTTGACGTAATCCTGGCGGCTGGACGAGCTATTGTTTGTGACATAGAAAACTTTCTTGCCCTGCAACAATATAACAGCTGCATCATTCTTTCTCATACATGAACTGTGGTAACATAGAGGTTAATGAACTAGCACCATCATGACCATGCCTGCTGCCAAACACACTGAGACTGAAAGAGTTTGCTGTCCGACCTTGATCTCATTTAGTAATGGTCATGACTGGTCAAAACCTTCCATGTTGTATAAGAAATAAATTAACAGATATTTATTGAACACAATGTCCGACCTTCATCTCATTTAGCAACGGTGTCTTCTAAAAACTAAAACACATGGCACACAATCAGGATGACATCTTGAAGATGTACAATGAAGAAGTTTCATAATCCTAACTGCGAAACAGTGAGAGATAATAAACACAGCCACAGTGTAAATATACCTTACAGCGAACTCCACCATGGCAAACGTAAATCACATGGGAAACAAATCAATGACGATAAAAATAAGTTATACACAGACACAACAAATCAACATTTCAATCATAATAATCTTCATCAGGATCAATACAAACAGATCTAAAGAAAAACATGAAATACAAAATTTAATCAAATTAAAACATAAACAGAAAAAGAATAGGTACGAAACGCTGCTAGACCATTACACATGCTCTGTTGCTAGGAAGGCGGCGCAGAAGTTTAGTTGTAAAAGGTGTTATATCCTGTTGCAGTCATTACTTTTCTTCACAATCCCAACCTTTTAATCCAGTGCCTTGCCAGATGGCATGGGCGATCATACGTCTCCACAAATTGTGGTCTCCGACAGCATGGATCAATTTGTGTGTTGACTCCCTTCCGTGACATGACACAAGACTGTCAAAAATCTTCTCATGCTGTGTTTCTCTATTTCTCTTTTCTTATTTTCTCTTACTGGTTGTCACGATATGTTTCAGTTTTTGTCTTCTTATAATGTGGCCAAACAAAGCGATGACTGCCTCTTCCTGATGTTTGTGATAAGTTGTCTTTGCGACTCCGCTTCCCTTAAAATGTCCAGACTGCAAATTTTGGTTGCCCAATTAATTGTCAACATTCTTCTATAAAACCACATCTCCATGGCTTTTAGGGATTTCTTCGCCTATTAGCTAATTGTCCAGGATTTGCACCATATGTTAAAACTGGTTCTATATAACATGCAAGAACTCTTTTTCTAACTTTCAAGAACAATGACTTATTGCACAAAACGTTCTTCATTTAAACTATGCAAAGTGATGTGTCTTCAAATTTCTGCGGCTGATTTAGGGTCAGTAGGTTGGGATTTTGTTTTGAAGCATGATTATCTTCACAACAAAATCCCAACATAACGAACCCTAAATCAGCCGCAGCAATTTGGAGACACATCACTTTGCGTAGATTTTCACAACAGTATGAGCATCGGCAGTCCAGAAAGCAACGGCACACTCATGAGTGTAAAAATGTCTACAAAATCTTAAACAGTTAATACATGCTGGGGATGACTGTGATGTTCTGTAAAGGACATGCAACTAACTTGTAACCTGGATGTAACTACCTACCATCTCTTTTAATTTCAGTACCACATCCAAACTGCCCTCTATGACACCATTGCCATCCCATAGAACACCTGCCGCAAAAATAGTTGTTAACAAAATAACCGTGTTAATAAAATAACTTTGTTAATAAAACATAGTGTTAATAAAATAAATGCATTAATAAAATGTGTTAATAAAAAATATTGTATTAATAAAATAACTATCAATACAATAATTGTGTTAATAAAACAACTGTGTTAATAAAATAACTGTGTAAATAAAACAATAATGTTAATAATATAATTGTATTAATAAGATAATATTAATAAAATACAGGCGTGATCAATTTGGTTTTCTGTTCTGTAGTCTGGTGATACCCAGATAACAAATGTATTCTTTTGTGTAGAAAAACACTTCTGCCTATAACATAACGCAAACACCAGTGAACATTCTCCACTTTTATTCATTATGCCAAGTTCATGTTTCCCTGTGATCTCTTCATAACCTGTGTTATCTGATCCTATCTGGACATTCAGGTCACAGATTAAAAAACTGATATTGCCATTTCTTAGATTGTATAGTAAAGTGAAGATTCATGTGAAATCCCTCTTCAATTGATTATTTCTTGTAATTTTTTGATTTTTTGGTGCAACACTTGATCATATTCATGTTCACTTTTTTTTTTTGGGGGGGGGGGGGTGTGTTCTAAATATTGCTGTTATTATTCTATAACTCACTACTTCCCATTCTATTAGTCTTTTCAGGCATGTTTTTGTGCATAGTCCGAGAACAGCATTGTTTCACCTGCGCCTAGAAGCTTTTTGCCCACTCTGTTCCACCTTGTTTCATGTAATCCCACACTTCTCATCTTTTAATGTTTAATTTGTTCTAGCACCTGTTCTGTATTTCCCAAATCATGCATAATACTAACAACCCAGGTGCCAATTCTGGAGATGTTCCCAGAGAAAAGGAAATGAATCTGCGATCCAGCCTCACCACAAACTTCTCCACATTGTGCCATACCTCTTCTGAAAAAGCCTCCTTTTCTCTTATTTAGTTGAATTATTCCATTTTTCCTTATCTTTACAATTGTTCATCGAAGTGACATTGCGAATAGAGAAAAATTATATTTGCAGTAGAAGTAGGTCACGTGATTATTCCTATGCGTGTAGCTATATTATAAGTTTTTGTTGATTTGTTAACGTGTCCTCAGTAGCGTAGTGATAAGTGTTTCCGCCTGTCACGCAGGAGCTCGAGGTTCGATTCCTCGTCGAGGAAGTAAATTTTTTTTTTTCCATTTTCAGCAAATATGTAAAAATATTAAACATTAGGATCTAAAATATAGAACTGAGAAACTTGAAGCATGTGAATAAAGTGTGATGATCGAAGAATATTACTGTCAGCTTGGACCAGAATTATCAGGACATACAAAGTAGAACGGTAATGTAAACAAACATGGATGCCTGATGACAGTAAGTGTACAGAAACGAAAGTTAACAATTCTTGAATTCGCCTGGGGACACAATTATTTGTAGGGATCGTTATTTGTATTGGGGATACCAGTTCTGGAAAATTATTCTTGATATTTAAACAGGACTAACGTAATGTAAAAATAAAACGGGATGCCAGAAGAACGGGCAGAAGTAAGAAGGGTGATTCATTAAAAATTACTGAGAATTCGGCAGAATTAAACTCGAAACAGTGAACACTCCTATTTAAATTAACCACCTTCTTTTAGACTTCTTAATGGCTCAAACTAAAATTGACTAGTGAGCAGATGCTGTGACATGTTTGTTACTTCCCGCAATTCTATTGCGAATATAATTTTTCTCTATTCGCAATTCCATTGTGAATAGAGCCTCCCATTGTTCATGGCTGGTTGGATTTTGCAGCTAAAGTTTTTGACAGGATGGGGGGAAAGTCAACCTCATGACCAACCCACATTTGTTGCCTCTTACGATATGTATGGGAGGATACAGCAATACTATTCTAAGTATTCTTAGTTTTCCTTAAAAGCCCCAATAAGACATACATGAAATGCAGAGTTCTTCATGGAGGAAAACTAACAGATACATTTGAATTAAGTTTAAGAACATTTAGAACAGTGTGACAGGGATCTCTTTTGTCACCTTTAAATGTCGCTTAAAAGTCGACAGGGTCGACTTCATTACACTAGGTTTTATCCCATATGGCCCGGTCTCTTTCCGCAGCATGGTAAGCGTCGCACAAAGCACGGACTGCGTAGCTTTTAGCGACGTCCCACAGGAGTCTCCGAAACATTTAACTCGTAAACCGAAGGGTGCGGCCCGGAATCGAACCCACAACCTTTGGAGCACGAGTCAAACGGCTTGACCACTTTGCCACCTTTAATCCTTTATTATTCTGACTATAGACCGAATTATGACGACGGCAATAACTACCTACCGCCGGTATTTCTGACAAAGCAGCTTGAGGATCTGAGCATCTTTGATGACATCCCCCCCCCCCTCTCCCCCAGCGAAATATGCCAGGCATTAAATCATGCAATCTATTGTTTTAGGCATACCTCAGAGTAGCTGCAGACACAGACCACCCACTGCATGAGGCGCTGGACGCAGTTAAGGGTCAGCGACTGATAAGAGGGAAATCATGGATGGCTCAGGCGGAGGATATGATCAGAAATGTGTGCCCCCTGGAGAACATTAGGCGTGGAGAGGAGTGGGTCAGAGTGCCAGTGAAGCAGTCAGACTTGTGCAGAGTTATAATCACATTAAGCCGGGAGTGCAGGGAGTGGCCAGCAGGGGCCACGGAAGTGGAAATCCAGCAACTAATTCAGGACAATGCTCACTCGAGTGATGTGATTATCTTATATCTACACAGATGGTTCGGTGTCAAGAGGTGAGAGAAGTGGCTGGGGTTTCATAGCCAAAGCTAATGGTCGATGTTTGGGGCAGGAGAGCCTGGCATATGATACCACAACATCCAGCTTAAGAATGGAAGTGGAGGCAGTCACTGCGGCTCTCCGCTGGATGGAGAATACGACACACACACACATCGTGATTCTGATTGTAACTGACTCAGAAAGCATGCTGACGAGGGTGAGGACGGGCAGATTTCATGCGGAGTGGCTTGCTTCGCTTTGGAGGTCACAGGTGACAAGCATCGCCTGGATCTTTTCTCCGGGGCATGCCGGTGTGCTGGGAAATGAACAGGCGGACAGATTGGCTGGCTCTGCAGAACTTGGTGGAGTATTGATACATGACAAGGCAGACGTGGTTGCGGCCTTGTGGGAGCACGTGCACACCTCGGAGGAGCAAATGGATTACCATGGTCTGGCAAGAATGAGACGAGGAGTGACGAAGGGATCTGGCCGACGCTCAACGCTCAAAGGAAAGGCGAGACAGACATATAATCAGATTGCTACTGGTACTATTAGTGATGGAACTCTTCGCTGGCTGCTGAGGATGGAGACGGAACACTTATGGGAATGCCCCAAATGCTGTTATTAGCACCACAGTGTGATGTCGATTCCTAAATCAATCAATCAATCTATTGTATAATTGATATTTATTATATTATTATAATTGTTTCAGTTTGTCCCAGTGTTACTGTTTGTGTCTTCGTTACCACAATTTAAATTTAGTATCACGAACTGTTATGCCAATTAAAATAACTTTCAAATCTGAAAATTCATTTAGTGTTTAAACCAAAACAAAAATCTAGAACTTTACCATCACAATCAAAAAGGAAATTGTCCACATTCTGGACGATCTCCCTGGCTTTAGCATCGTTCATCAACTGTGCCATCTTGATTGAGCCCACTTGTCTGGCCTGATTCACAATCTGTGCTCCTCTGTTGAAGAGCGAACACAATCTCATCATGACTAGGATTTTAGAACACATATGTCAGAAATCTAATATGTTAGTAAGACAAGTCTTGATTCTTGCAGGATACGACAATGTGAAATGTAACAATGAGGTGTGTTAAGATCCTGTTAAGAAATAATATGCATAATCAATAGAGCGCTGGAGATGTGGATATACATGTGGTATTTCATTGAAGCTAAAACAGTTAAATATAGAGGTTATAGAAAAACTGGGAATGAAAAGAGGTTGAATAACGAAGGCGCAAACAATAGATAGCATTATTTCTTGCCTGGCATATTTCGTTACATTTCGTCATGTAGCCTACATACTGCAGAAATAACACAACATAAACTAAAGTAATAAGATAAATCCTTCAAGCTGAAATATACAACCCACATATTCACACAATAATTTGAATTGTCTAACAAGTAATTTTAAACTTACTGTAGATGAGATAAAGACATATGCCAGGCAATAAATCGTGTAAACGATTGTTTGTGTTTTCGTTATTCAAACTCAAGGGAAATATTGTTTTAAATTAAATGAATTTATGAATGAAAAGAAAAAATGAGGAAGGTGACATATTTCGGCCATATTAAAAGACATAACACTCGTATGAAATCATACTGTAGGTTGAGGTTGAAGGCAATCGATCAAGAGGTAGACAGCGATACAAGTGGGAAGATAGCATAAAAAGATGGAGGAACAGCAATCTGACATAATGTACAATCAAGGCAAGAGAAAGGCGGTGTTAGAGATTATTTGTGGAGACAGCACCTAATTGATTGATAATCACATGTATAGGCTATACGTTACAAGCACTTCGACAGAAATCTGCGTCCGTAAGTCTTTCTCCGCGGAGACGGAGACGGCCTGGAGTAAACTGGGCAGGTCGAAAGGGGAGCACGCTGCATGGGCAACACATGACCTCTAGAACAGTGGTTATCCCCCCCCCCCCCCAGGGGGGGGGGGATTTAGAGTTTCCGGGGGTTGGGGGGGGGGATTAAGATTATTTCAAGATCGCATTAATACAAGAACCGATTACTTGATATTGTTTTTCCCTACATACTTTACGGTTCTGTACTTCTCACCCTTCTGAAATTAGTCTTGTAACGTAAGTAGACCCGCAAATAAAAATTTTTACGTATATTTTTTACGGGGCGGGGGCATTTATAGGGGGAAATACAAAAGGGGGGAGGAATGACATTCTGAACATATGGTGAAAGGGTGCATGGGCCAAAAAAGGTTGAGAACCACTGCTCTAGAATACAGCCCTGGCTTTGCGCTATGGAGAGGTATCACATAACTTCATCCCTGCCAGCGGTTGTGCTACTGTTCCCGATTATTCTTACCACACAAGTGAGAATATCTTGTTGTGCCAGGATGAGTTTATATGCATATTGTAATTATATTTTTTCATAAACATAAAATAAATATATGATGTTTCAAATGGTGATAACACACCTTGTCAATGTTTTGTTTTGCTAGTATTACGTGTAGCTTTCTGTATACATATTTCCTACTGTTGTAGTTTGCTTTACTTTTAGTATGCTACCCCGCTGTGACTGTTAAATGTTACTATGGCCGTTGTTTGCTGCATAAGTGGTTGGTTGTATGCAACATTGCCCAAACTATGTGATGGATAAATGGTGTGCGTAGCCATTGTTGCCGGGGCCCATAAGGGAAGCAAAGAATAGCAACACTGTAGCCTACCACGCATGGTGTAAGAGGCGACTAAGGAGGCTTGATGTTTCTGTCGCCCTGCTACTGAGTGAGTGCGTGGCGCGACACTGTGAGCTGTGTGTTTCGTGTGAAGTGCTTTTGAATCTGCCCAAGTTTTTTTTTTTTTTTTTTTGGAACGTGACTGCATGTTTGGAGCGATGGCAGGTGGCTATGTCCCAGAGTTGACCGGTTTTTGCCTTATGCAGAAATGCGTGGCTGTTGGGCTTCTGGTTGACTGTCACTGCCGTCGGTGATGAACTGTATTTTCGTGAACTGTGTGGGTGAACATCTAGGAAACACAGATAGGAAAATGACTGCCGATTCCATCAGAGGTGAATTGGGTGTTTCGTGGGGGACTGGTGTGTTGACATTCTGACGGCGGCATTATGCACAGTGTATCTGTGCGGGCTGTTGTTTGTCGAACTCCTGTCTTTTCCACTTTTCACATTGGGCAGTGGGGAGCGTTTTGTGTGATATTCACTGGCACAGGAACGGGGCATAATGGGGACGACCCGTTGCTGTGAAGTTGGAACTGCGACTAACTAACTAACTAGCCATTACAGGTGCATTATGAAAGTGCGTTCATTGTGACTCACACGAGGCAGACACGGAGACTGATCCCCGGCAAATAAGTCCGGAGATCATGTGTTTTTATATTAACACCGTTAAAACACTTAACCTGCTGAGCAACTTTCTACATTTGGTGTCGGCATGATAAAGACAACACCCATTGTGGGTGAATTAATATTTGTGTTCTATATTGTGTCTTGATGAAAAACAAGGATTTAGGACACCCCATCAGGACAAGACCCATAATATGAAGCCAACATTTGTAACGACGAGACCTGTTCGACTTCGAAAAAGTCTTCCCGACTCGACAGAGTGAGAGAGATGGAGAGAGAGAGAGAGAGAGAGAGAGAGAGAGAGAGAGAGAGAGAGAGAGAGAGAGAGAGAGAGAGAGAGAGAGAGAGAGAGAGAGAGAGAGAGAGATGAAATATTTGGCCACGTTAAAAGACATAACACTCTTATAAAAACCATACATTATGCACAGTGTACCTGTGTGGGCTGTTGGCTTGCTGACACTCCTGTCTATTCCATTGTTCACATTGACAGTGAGGAGCATTTTGTGATATTAACTGGCACAGGAACGGAGCAATATTGGGACGACCCGTTGCCGTGAAGTTGAAACCGCGACTAACTAACTAACTAACTAACTAACTAACTAACTAACTAACTAGCTAACCATACTGGAAGGTAAGGTTGAGTTTAAGCGATCAAGAGGTAGACAACGATACAAAGCATCAATAGATGGATGAACAGCAGTCTTACAGAATGTGCATTCCAGGCGAAAGGCCAGGGCCGTGTCGTGCTATGATACAGAGGCGGGCGCATCAGGAGGCACCGTATTGGGGGTGGCATAAACAGCTAAATTAAAGTACAATTTGAACCATTCAAAAAGGGGCGGCATTTCGAAAATAAAAAAACATTTAAGGGGCAGCATTTCGAAGAATTGCATCATACTGAGAAAATCTACCGCACGCCCTGCCAAAGACTGACAGTACTGGAGATCCGTTGCAGCCACCTTCACTGTGGAGACGACACCTTCTTGATAGATTCATGTTTTCGATCTTGCAAAAGGCTACCTTTGCCATAACGATTCTTATTCGGATCTCTCCTGGGTTGTTGAGTTGAGTTGAGCTAAGAACTGACATCACTGCACACAGGACATTCCCCTATGCGCTCCGTCCCCTCGTTCAACAGCAAGCGAAGAGTCACATTACTAATCGTTCCCGCCGCTAATCTGATTGAAAGTTTTCTTGGTCTTCCCACTCAGTTTTGAGATTCTACCAGAACTCTTGCCTATTCCCCGCAATCTTATCCTTTCCACATACGGGTTCTCAGTCTGTTCCTCCACCTTCTCCACCTGATCCCACAGGCGCACGACCACCTCTCCCTTGTCCACAAGTAATCTACCATCAAGAGGTGCATTCCCTGCCAGCCTATCAGCCTGTTCATTCCCCCGCACTCTCGCATGGCCGGGGCAAAAAATCCTTACAGTTCTTACAACTGCGACCTCTGAAGCGAGGTGAGCCATTCAACATGAAACGTTCCTTTCTCCACTTTACCAAGCACATTCCTTGAATCCAAGATAAAGACAATGTGTGTTGCAGAGGTTTCCTTTAATCAACGGAATTCCGCTGTGACTGCGTCCACCTCCATTCTCATGCTGAAGGTTGAAGCCTCATATGCCATACTATATTTTTTCAAGAATCGTCCATTAACCTTCGCAATGAAACCCCCACCACTCCATTGGTTTCTCGCCACTGACCCATCAGTATAGACCACTATGTCACCTTGATGTATATTACTCTGGATCAGTTGTTGCACAGCAAACTCAGTGCGGCCCGCTGCCCATTCTCTGCAGGCACGACCCAGTGTTACTATTACATTTTGCCAGTCCATCCTGTCTGCCGGTTCTGTTCGATCTCTTCAAGTCACCTCCCATCAGATGATATTTATGTCTACCTAACATAGTTAGTTAGTTAGTTAGCTAGCTAGCTAGCGCCTGTGGGATCAGGTGGAGCTAGCTAGCTAGCTAGTTAGTTAGTTAGTTAGTTAGTTAGTTAGTTAGTTAGTTAGTTAGTTAGTTAGTTAGTTAGTTAGTTAGTTAGTTAGTTAGTTAGTTAGTTAGTTAGTGTGTCAACGCGTGTCAGTTGTGACTTTTTATAGTGATTTTCAGTTGTGACTTTTTATAGTTATCTTCAGTTGTGACTTTTTATAATCACCTTCAGTTGTGATTTTTTTTATAGTGATCTTCAGTTGTGACTTTTTAATCAATCAATGAGGTGCCATCTCCACACTGAAGGTTGGCTACAATGGATCTCCAACACTGTCTGTCTCTCGCCTTGACTGTACATTCTGTTAGGCTGATGTTCGCCCATCTCTTGATGCTATCTTCCCACTTGTATCGTTGTCTACCTCTTGCTCGCTTGCCCTCAACCTTGCCTTCCAGTATGATGTTTATAAGAGTATCATGTCTTTTAACGTGGCCAAAATATTTCACTTGCCTCTTTTTTATTTCTTTCATCAACTCTCTTTTCATTCCCAGTTTTACTAGAACCTCTGTATTTTGATTGTTTCTGTTTCCGTGAAATGCAACATATTCTTCCGTATATCCACATCTCCAGAGCATCTATTCGACTTTCTAGTTTCTTGTTCAATGTCCAGACTTCCGCGCCATACAGTAGTGTTAAATGTACGTAACATTTGACAATACTCATTTTAATGCATTGTTAATCTCTCTAGATGTTAATACTCATTTCATGCTGTTGAAGGCATTTTTGGCGATTCCTATTCTCTTTCTGACTTCTATGTCACTTCTGCCATCATCTGTTATTACATATCCAAGATAGGAAAAATGTGTTACTGTGATGTTCATTGATTACCATTCCTTTCCACTGCTAATTATCATAGTTTTCATTTTTTGGATGTTTATATCTAAGCCACATTCTGCACTATGCCTGTTTACTTGTTCCACTAGGTCTTGTAACTCTTGCTCGCTTTCTGCTGGTAGCACAGTATCGTCAGCATATCTTAGCAGAAAGCAAGTAGTATCACACAATAAAGTTTTATCTCAAGCCATTACCATTAATATTGGAGTACCTCAGGGGTCTATTCTTGGCCCTCTATTATTTGCCATTTATATAAATGATCTTCCATTAAATCTGTCGTCGTCCTGCGATCTATTTGCTGATGACTGCACAGTATATACAAACGCTGTTGATCGTAATGTGCTAGAATTATCCTTGCAACAGGAAATAAATAGTGTAGTTAACTGGAGTCATGCAAACCGCATGCAAATTAACATTACTAAAACAAAGTCTATGTTAATAGGAACCAGGCAAAGACTTCACACTCTAAACTCGCAGAGAACTCTTCAGCTGCACATTGGCAGCACGCCTGTAGAAAGTGTCACCGAGCACAAGACACTGGGTGTTATCATTGATCAAAATCTAACTTTTAACTCACATGTTCATGCTCTAGTTAAACAAATAGCCAAAAAAGTATACCAACTTGCCAAAATTAAAAATTTCCTTGACGAAAACACAAGAAAGATATTCTATACTTCTCATATACAAACACATATTGATTACTGCTCCACAGTCTGGGATGGATGCTCCAAATCAATAACAAAACGCCTATATTCACTCCAGAAAAGGGCAGTGCGTTTAATTAATGGTGAAAAGCTTACCGACAATTCTAACCTATATAAACGTCTCCGGTTACTGCCACTCCACAAGCGCCTGCTTTTTAATAAAACCAAACTAATTCACAAAATCCTATTTCAAAATGCTCCAAGCTACCTTTGGCCATTGTTTAAATATAACGCTAGACATAGCGAACGACTAAATATACTTCATGTCCCTAAACCTAGGATAGACTTATATAAAACAAGCTTAGCATACTCTGCCGCTCAGTTGTGGAACAATCTTCCACAAGAAATCAAAGACACCACCAATCATGATACATACATTCGCAACCTGTTTGAACACTACCTTAGTACAGACTACATGCCCCCATAACAAACAACACAAAAAAGACAATAATGGTAACTTATCTCAAACGACAACTAGCCAAAAAACATTCCCTTATGTATGGCACGTTACACCCTCCTTAGGTATTTATAATGCCCATGTTAAACACTGCTTCAGTGAGTCATTTGTTATTCATTATTTTTCATGCGTTTTAATGTTCTTTTGTTGTCAAAAGTTGCTTCATAAGTGATGTTGAATGAAAGAATGTATGAGAGGAAATAGAGAAGAAGGGCAGAATGTCAGGCGGGCCTGCGTGCCCAATTCTTAACCCTTTGAAAATAAAGACTTATTATTATTATTATTATTATTATTATTATTATTATGATTCTTCCATTGAGTCCATGCAGTTCGACTTGTTTAAAAATTCTTTCTGTGTAAAGCTTGAAGAGGGTTGGGGACAATACACATCCCTGCTGGACACTTGACTTGCATGCCAGATCATAATCTCAAACAATTTTTTTACGGTGAACTGCGCTGTGGTAATCACTCCCAAGATCCTCCTTCTGGAACGTCAAGCATTCTTTGCACACATTGTCAAAGAACATTTTGAGCCAAAATAGGTCTTGTCAGCCATCTTAGAAAACACGGCTGCAAACTTACAACCCCACTGGATAAATGGTCATCATCATTCTTGATGGACAAACACCAACTACTCTCATGACATTACCAGTGTAGCTGCCTATCAATTACAGTAATGTGCCCACTAAAGCCAAATGAAGGAGTGGACACACTAAAAGGGTCAGCAGTCGTAGAGAAACACCGGTCCTTTCGGTTGACGATACCTTCAGCAGACACGACATACCTATAACACAAACGACACTGACATACCTCGAGCACACATAACATATCTCCAGCACACATGAGATACCTCCAGCACACATGAGATACCTCCAGCACACACGACATTGATGTACCTCCAGCTCACAAGACATACCTCCAGCACACACGACATTGATGTACCTCCAGCACACATGACACACCTTCAGCACACACATTGACATACCTCAAGCACATATAACATCTCCAGCACACACGACATACCTCCAGCACACACGACATTAACATACCTCCAGCACACATGACACACCTTCAGCACACACGACATTGACATACCTCAAGCCCACATAACATACCTCCAGCACACATAACATTGACATACCTCAAGCACACACAACATACCTCCAGCACACACGACATACCTCAACACACACGACATTGACATACATCAAGCCCACATAACAAATCTCCAGCACATACGACATACCTTCAGCACACAAGACATTGACATACCTCAAGCCCACATAACAAATCTCCAGCACATACGACATACCTTCAGCACACAAGACATACCTCCAGCACACACGACATTGACACACCTCAAGCCAACATAACAAATCTCCAGCACACACGACATACCTCAACACACACGACATTGACATACCTCAAGCCCACATAACAAATCTCCAGCACACATGACATACCTCCAGCACACACGACACTGACATACCCCAAGCCCACATAACATACCTCCAGCACACACGACATACCTCAACACACACGACATTGACATACCTCAAGCCCACATAACAAATCTCCAGCACACACGACATACCTCAACACACACGACATTGACATACCTCAAGCCCACATAACAAATCTCCAGCACACACGACATACCTCAACACACACGACATTGACATACCTCAAGCCCACATAACAAATCTCCAGCACACATGACATACCTCCAGCACACACGACATTGACATACCTCAAGCCCACATAACATACCTCCAGCACACACGACATTGACATACCTCAAGCCCACATAACATACCTCCAGCACACACGACATACCTCAACACACACGACATTGACATACCTCAAGCCCACAT
Source organism: Cepaea hortensis (assembly GCA_963921405.1). Classification (NCBI taxonomy): domain Eukaryota; kingdom Metazoa; phylum Mollusca; class Gastropoda; order Stylommatophora; family Helicidae; genus Cepaea; species Cepaea hortensis. The sequence goes on from OY992892.1 coordinate 9,316,451, forward strand.
AACAAATCTCCAGCACACACGACATACCTCCAGCACACATAACATACCTCCAGCACACATGACATACCTCAACACACACGACATTGACATACCTCAAGCCCACATAACAAATCTCCAGCACATACGACATACCTTCAGCACACAAGACATACCTCCAGCACACACGACATTGACATACCTCCAGCACACACGACATACCTCCAGCACACATAACATACCTCCAGCATATATGACATACCTCCAACACACATGACATACCTCCAGCACACACGACATACCTCCAGCACACACCACATACCTCCAGCACACACGACATACCTCCAGCACACACCACATACCTCCAGCACACACGACATACCTCCAGCACACACGACATACCTCCAGCACACACGACATACCTCCAGCACACACGACAGTTCTTCAGTGCCATTATCCCAACAAGAACAACACCAATCCGGAACTACAAACATGTTGTTTTATTCTCAAATAATAAATCACGTTGATGAAAGAAAGCTCAGACACCATAGCTAAAATATTCATTGGGGCATTACATTGGCACCTGGCCATCTTGACAGACAATAGTTTGTTACATTGTGCTTCAAAAAGGCATAACAACTACAACCCATGGCGGTGGCGAATGTGACTGATAAGGCCAACTCGCGCTGTAAATGTTCATCCACGGTGGATGCATGTGAACACATGGTCATTTTCACCATCACGCACCATCTTATGTCTCACGCGCTTAGTGTATGACATATCTGCAATCATTTTCTTCTTTGCCTTTATTCCATTTCTGATATGTGCCTTCCATTAAACACGTTCGGTTGCGACTTGTTACCAGTGTGCATTATCAATGCCTGTATCAGCCATGCCCCGCTTACATACATCTTTGTATCATAGTAGAGGCCGACCCCGAGATCTCCTACCCATCTGTAATTCACCAAACAAGATGTCCTTGGTATTCTACCATCATCCATCCTCCTAATGTGTCCAATCCATCAAAGTCTACGATGACTGGGCATGGAACAAACTGATTCATTGGGAAAGTATTGCCTGAATCTGGTACTATTAATTGGCTGAGAAGCGGCTGGCCAAGTGACTAGAATACAGAGTTCTTCTTCGGGAGACAGGGTTTGTATCTTCGGTAAGGTGTGGATCTTTTTCTGTCGGGGGTAATTGCACTAGCCAAGCGGCCTTATTTCCTCAGGCTCAAGACTCCCAAGTCCTACACCCCAAGGTGTTATAGGCAGTAAATGACAGTCTTTTTTTTTTTTCAATTGGCATTCTATAACAAGGCATTCTATGGCTAAGGATCAGTGAACATATTTAACAGCGCCTCATACTGGATTTAAAATCAGCTGCAGGCATTTTGGAAAGAGGCCGCCGTACGTTGTTTTAACAGTGCTGTGAGTGTCTAGTTCAGAAAGCAATAGCAAACTACTGAGTGTACAGTTGTCTAGAAAATCACAAACAGCCACAATTAATGCTGGAGTTGATTGCGATGTCCTGTCAAGAGCATTATTTTTTCTCAATGTGTTGTTCTCACAGTGTTTGTTGAGATAGTTACTGTAATACAGCATTGTTCATGTAGTAGTTATAGAGACAGTTACTGTAACACATCATTGTTCATGTAGTAGTTGTGGAGACAGTTACTGTAACACATAATTGTTCATGTAGTTGTTATGGAGACAGTTACTTTAACACATCATTGTTCATGTAGTAGTTGTAGAGACAGTTACTGTAACACATCATTGTTCATGTAGTAGTTATAGAGACAGTTACTGTAACACATCATTGTTCACGTAGTAGTTATAGAGACCGTTACTGTAACATAGCATAGTTCATGTAGTAGTTATTGAGACAGTTACTGTAACACATCATTGTTCATGTAGTAGGTGTAGAGACAGTTACTGTAACACATCATTGTTCATGTAGTAGTTATAGAGACCGTTACTGTAACATAGCATAGTTCATGTAGTAGTTATTGAGACAGTTACTGTAACACATCATTGTTCATGTAGTAGGTGTAGAGACAGTTACTGTAACACATCATTGTTCATGTAGTAGTTATAGAGACCGTTACTGTAACATAGCATAGTTCATGTAGAAGTTATAGAGACAGTTACTGTAACACATCATTGTTCATGTAGTAGGTGTAGAGACAGTTACTGTAACATAGCATAGTTCATGTAGTAGTTATAGAGACAGTTAATGTAACACATCATTGTTCACGTAGTAGTTATAGAGACAGTTACTGTAACACATCATTGTTCATGTAGTAGGTGTAGAGACAGTTACTGTAACACATCATTGTTCATGTAGTGGTTATAGAGACAGTTATTGTAACACATCATTGTTCATGTAGTGGTTATAGAGACAGTTACTGTAACACATCATTGTTCATGTAGTAGGTGTAGAGACAGTTACTGTAACATAGCATAGTTCATGTAGTAGTTATAGAGACAGTTACTGTAACACATCATTGTTCATGTAGTGGTTATAGAGACAGTTATTGTAACACAGCATTGTTCATGTAGTGGTTATAGAGACTGTAACAAAGCATAGTTCATGTAAAAAAGGGGGGGGGGGGGTATCGAGGTATAGTGTATGCCTCGAGTGCTGGAGGTCCCGGGTTCAAGACCCGGCCAGGGCCGGGATTTTTGCACGTGGACTTCTAGTAACAAAATTTCCCCTGGTCTCTGGGTAGTGAGATCGGACGCCCGTGTGTATTGTTGCGCACGTAAACAATCCCTTGGCAGTTGGAAATTGAAAAAGAGTAGCTCAACGGCACTGCCCAGGCAAAATTTCGAGTTAAAAATCTACCCAAAGCATTTCAGGATCCTCGCCGGTGCTACGGAGTTTGTGCATTGAGCTGAGATTCTCCGGACTCAGGCCTGAGTTAGGAGTAGAACGGAGCACTTATGGGTTACACCTGTGTGCCGTGATGTTGATCCGTCGACTAAACTAAACTAAATTGTTCATGTAGAGATTCTAGATTCGCTTTTTATAAGGTTGTTCTCTTATAGTCAGTTAAGTGTCTTCATGTAGCAACAGTCTTCATATGGGTAGTGTCATCCGTGAACCGTTCTGGGGACGATCTAGTGAGAGGGAAGACAGAAGGTAATAACGAACCCCAATTAAAATATATGGGCAACCACCGAGAACCAGGCCGGTGTTGTCACAAGATAAATCTCACAACTGAGAGGGAAGACCAGGAGAACTTGCAATCAGATAGCGGTGGGGACGATTAGTAGTGTGACTCTTCGCTGGCTATTGAACAAGGGGACGGAGCACGTATGGGAATGTCCTGAGTGCAGTGATGTCGGTTCATGGCTTAACTCACCTCAACTCAGCTGAACTGTATCTCATCCAACAGGATTCATGTGTTTGCTTCATGTTATATATTATTATTTGTTTCTCCGATCTCTCGCTTGCAGTGATGTCGGTTCATGGCTTAACTCACCTCAACTCAGCTTAACTGTATCTCATCCAACAGGATTCATGTGTTTGCTTCATGTTATATATTATTATTTGTTTCTCCGATCTCTCGCTTGCAGTGATGTCGGTTCATGGCTTAACTCACTTCAACTCAGCTTAACTGTATCTCATCCAACAGGATTCATGTGTTTGCTTCATGTTATATATTATTATTTGTTTCTCCGATCTCTCGCTTGCAGTGATGTCGGTTCATGGCTTAACTCACCTCAACTGAACTGTATCTCACCCAACAGGATTCATGTGTTTGCTTCATGTTATATATTATTAGTTTCTCCGATCTCTCACTTGCACTGATGTCGGTTCATGGCTTAACTCACCTCAACTCAACTGTATCTCATCCAACAGGATTCATGTGTTTGCTTCATGTTATATATTATTATTTGTTTCTCTGATCTCTCGCTTGCAGTGATGTCGGTTCATGGCTTAACTCACCTCAACTGAACTGTATCTCATCCAACAGGATTCATGTGTTTGCTTTATGTTATATATTATTATTTGTTTCTCCGATCTCTCGCTTGCAGTGATGTCGGTTCATGGCTTAACTCACCTCAACTGAACTGTATCTCATCCAACAGGATTCATGTGTTTGCTTCATGTTATATATTATTATTTGTTTCTCCGATCTCTCGCTTGCAGTGATGTCGGTTCATGGCTTAACTCACCTCAACTGAACTGTATCTCATCCAACAGGATTCATGTGTTTGCTTCATGTTATATATTATTATTTGTTTCTCCGATCTCTCGCTTGCAGTGATGTCGGTTCATGGCTTAACTCACCTCAACTGAACTGTATCTCATCCAACAGGATTCATGTGTTTGCTTCATGTTATATATTATTATTTGTTTCTCCTATCTCTCGCTTGCAGTGATGTCGGTTCTTGGCTTAACTCACCTCAACTGAACTGTATCTCATCCAACAGAATTCATGTGTTTGCTTCATGTTATATATTATTATTTGTTTCTCCGATCTCTCGCTTGCAGTGATGTCGGTTCATGGCTTAACTCACCTCAACTGAACTGTATCTCATCCAACAGGATTCATGTGTTTGCTTCATGTTATATATTATTATTTGTTTCTCCGATCTCTCGCTTGCAGTGATGTCGGTTCATGGCTTAACTCACCTCAACTCAGCTTAACTGTATCTCATCCAACAGGATTCATGTGTTTGCTTCATGTTATATATTATTATTTGTTTCTCCGATCTCTCGCTTGCAGTGATGTCGGTTCATGGCTTAACTCACCTCAACTGAACTGTATCTCATCCAACAGGATTCATGTGTTTGCTTCATGTTATATATTATTATTTGTTTCTCCGATCTCTCGCTTGCAGTGATGTCGGTTCATGGCTTAACTCACCTCAACTCAGCTTAACTGTATCTCACCCAACAGGATTCATGTGTTTGCTTTATGTTATATATTATTATTTGTTTCTCCGATCTCTCGCTTGCAGTGATGTCGGTTCATGGCTTAACTCACCTCAACTGAACTGTATCTCATCCAACAGGATTCATGTGTTTGCTTCATGTTATATATTATTATTTGTTTCTCCGGTCTCTCGCTTGCAGTGATGTCGGTTCATGGCTTAACTCACCTCAACTGAACTGTATCTCATCCAACAGGATTCATGTGTTTGCTTCATGTTATATATTATTATTTGTTTCTCCGGTCTCTCGCTTGCAGTGATGTCGGTTCATGGCTTAACTCACCTCAACTGAACCTCATCCAACAGGATTCATGTGTTTGCTTCATGTTATATATTATTATTTGTTTCTCCGATCTCTCGCTTGCAGTGATATCGGTTCATGGCTTAACTCACCTCAACTGAACTGTATCTCATCCAACAGGATTCATGTGTTTGCTTCATGTTATATATTATTATTTGTTTCTCCGATCTCTCGCTTGCAGTGATGTCGGTTCATGGCTTAACTCACCTCAACTGAACTGTATCTCGTCCAACAGGATTCATGTGTTTGCTTTATGTTATATATTATTATTTGTTTCTCCGATCTCTCGCTTGCAGTGATGTCGGTTCATGGCTTAACTCACCTCAACTCAACTGTATCTCATCCAAAAGGATTCATGTGTTTGCTTTATGTTATATATTATTGTTTCTCCGATCTCTCGCTTGCAGTGATGTCGGTTCATGGCTTAACTCACCTCAACTGAACTGTATCTCACCCAACAGGATTCATGTGTTTGCTTTATGTTATATATTATTATTTGTTTCTCCGATCTCTCGCTTGCAGTGATGTCGGTTCATGGCTTAACTCACCTCAACTGAACTGTATCTCACCCAACAGGATTCATGTGTTTGCTTTGTTATATATTATTATTTGTTTCTCCGATCTCTCGCTTGCAGTGATGTCGGTTCATGGCTTAACTCACCTCAACTGAACTGTATCTCATCCAACAGTATTCATGTGTTTGCTTTATGTTATATATTATTATTTGTTTCTCCGATCTCTCGCTTGCAGTGATGTCGGTTCATGGCTTAACTCACCTCAACTGAACTGTATCTCACCCAACAGGATTCATGTGTTTGCTTTATGTTATATATTATTATTTGTTTCTCCGATCTCTCGCTTGCAGTGATGTCGGTTCATGGCTTAACTCACCTCAACTGAACTGTATCTCATCCAACAGAATTCATGTGTTTGCTTCATGTTATATATTATTATTTGTTTCTCCGATCTCTCGCTTGCAGTGATGTCGGTTCATGGCTTAACTCACCTCAACTGAACTGTATCTCATCCAACAGAATTCATGTGTTTGCTTCATGTTATATATTATTATTTGTTTCTCCGATCTCTCGCTTGCAGTGATGTCGGTTCATGGCTTAACTCACCTCAACTGAACTGTATCTCATCTAACAGGATTCATGTGTTTGCTTCATGTTATATATTATTATTTGTTTCTCCGATCTCTCGCTTGCAGTGATGTCGGTTCATGGCTTAACTCACCTCAACTCAGCTTAACTGTATCTCATCCAACAGGATTCATGTGTTTGCTTCATGTTATATATTATTATTTGTTTCTCCGATCTCTCGCTTGCAGTGATGTCGGTTCATGGCTTAACTCACCTCAACTGAACTGTATCTCATCCAACAGTATTCATGTGTTTGCTTTATGTTATATATTATTATTTGTTTCTCCGATCTCTCGCTTGCAGTGATGTCGGCTCATGGCTTAACTCACCTCAACTGAACTGTATCTCATCCAACAGGATTCATGTGTTTGCTTTAATGTTATATATTATTATTTGTTTCTCCGATCTCTGGCTTTGAACTCAAGCGTAGTCAATACGCGTGGAACAACTTCTAGTGCACTGGGCTGATGTTTGCGTGTGGCTTAGCTTTCCATATTACCAGTATCCCTCACCATCAGATGAACCCACCCCAACTTTAGAGGTACTTGTAGTTCACGTTTCCAAGACAAGGGCGAGAAGTCAACATTTTCGTCCAACTGACCAGTACAGGGGTTGAACCTGCTACCTCGGCATCAGCACACCGGAAGTTTAAGAAGAAGCGCTCTTATCTATTCAGCTATGCTGATCTCCAATGTTAATTATTTCTATAGTGTGCAATTCACAGAAAAATGCCAGGAAACAAATTGTGCTTTGTTTATATGTCTTCTTTTGTGTGTTTATATGTCTTTTTTTTTTTTGTTTTAACATTTTGACCGTGTTTTTTTTTTTCTTTACATGTTTATTGTGTCAACTTCGCACTGAGGGGCGACTTGAACGAGTCCCCTACCACTTCCTATATCGGATCTTTACTGTGAAGTCACATACTCAGTCTCATGTTATTTCCCAGCCACATGTTCCAATGTCTTCCTCTTGCACACTTGCCTTTAAACTTCATACCTGCACATCTTTCAACAAAGAACTATCTATCTCTACAACACCATCATCCCGTTGTTTGCTCTGTACAGTATAGAACCTTTCGCCCCTTAACAATCTTTCCAAATGTCACTCTAGTTAGTCAGTCAGTCGCGGTTACAACTTCACGGTAAAGTGTCTCCCCATTATGCTCCTTCCCTGTGCTAGTGAATATCACACAAAATGCTCCTCACTGCCCCATGTGAACATTGGAACAGACAGAAATGTCTTTATGTCAGAAGCCACATGTCCGTCCTCTGTTGCCGTATGGTGTAAATTGTCTATAGCATCTCTAATTTGCCTGCCTGCGGGCCTTCCTATGATCTGCTTCGCCGGTACATCTCCTTTAATATTTAACTTTTTTGGACATTCATATCTTGTTTCATGCCATATATGTTTGACACAATTTTGCATATCTCAGCTCTCTCTCTCTCTCTCTCTTTTACATGGTTACACACACACACAGATATATGCATAAAGACAACTTATCATAAGCATCATTATACATCAGAAAAAGACAGTCATCGTTTTTTTGGCAACATTATGAAAAGATTTAAAAAATGGAACATGTTGTGACAAACGGAAAGATTTACAGAAAGAGTGATTCTTGACAGTCTTGAGTCATGGCACAGAAGGGAGTCAACACACGAATCAAGCCATGCCCTCTGAGATCGGAATTTGTGGAGAGGCAGGACATCCCACGCCACGTTTGCAAGACGGAAAACATACACTTCAACAAACAGCTGTTCTGCATACAAAGTGTAGTGAAACTTTACAAACACCCTGTGTGTGTGTGTGTGTGTGTGTATATATATATATATATATATATATATATATATATATATATATATATATATATATATATATTCGCACTCTCGTGATGTAGTGAAATGCAAAGGTGCTGATGTGTCTTCGTCGGGAATCCATATTTATTTATTCCACCACACATGGCATCATTCGTACACACAAGTCTCATAAACAAATGGTGGTTTGATCATTGTCGCCTTTGTGAGAAAGCTTGCCGAGGACAACAAACTGCTCACACATCAAGACTGGAAGAGAATCATAGCCATTGCCGATAATGATGGTAAGCAATCAACACCCACCTTTTACATAGCTCACAAGTATGATCGGAATGAGTGGTGTGCTTGCTATAGGGATAGATGCAAGTATTACCAGTTTCGTGTTCTTCAAATATAAGGTGTATTGTTAATGACTGTGCAGTGTTTCAAAATATAGCCGGTCCAAGTTTTGTATTCACCCTCAGTAAAGTTCATGCAACATAATAGGTAAATACAAAACCGGCAATATTTTCAAACACTGCACAGTCATTAAAAATACACCCGTTAGTTCAAGAGTGGTATCGCTGTTCAAACAACAGCACCAACACCAATAAACAAACAAATAACAACAATATCAATAACATGGTAAACATTTTAAATTAATTAACACCAATAAGTACAAAAACATAAAGAACAACAATATATCATTATATTAATTTTATTTAAAACAAGAAACAAACAAACAACTTCTTCTTCAAACTTCTTCAAACAACATTCTGTGTAGTTCATGCAACATAAAAAGTAAATACAAAACTTTGAACGGCAATATTTTAAAAACAAGTTCACGAGGTAAAATAGGGCCGGGTAGTAAGTTCCCCGGAGGGGGCAAATGAGAAGACTGATTTTGGGGCAGACAGTTTGAGCTGTGGGGTAGTGTGTGTAGAGCCTAGGGAGGGCTGCAAGAAGGGTTAAAAAGACAGGGACAAACATTGTAGGGGACAGATGAAGTGGAGACCGAGAGAGGGTCGGATCGTTTTGGGACAGTTGAGTGTTGAGAGCCGACAAGTGTAGGTCGGTGGTCTGCGAAGTGTATGAGAGGGGAGTTAGTGATATAACTCTGCCCTGTGGTTTTCAGTGATGGGAATTCTGAGACTAAGGATTAAAGACTGAGCCCGGTTATCAGCAGACATAGTGAATTGAAGCCTAGCCCTTGAGAGGGTCGGATAGTTAGCGGAGGCTTAGATCCAGTGAGGGTTGGATCCAGTAATTTTGGGCCAGAAGAGTGGCTAGTAGTAAAACTGTCGTGTTGGAGGATATTTAGTAGGCCTTGAGATGATGAGGGAGGAGATTTGATTGTAATATCAATGTTATTGAACCTGTGAATTTATCAGGGATAAAGCACCTACATATGCATGATTGAAATCCATACAGATATGATTGTCTGGTGAATGGGTGAGATCTCATTGTGATGTCAATGGTGTAAACATTTTAAGTTATCATTGGGAAATCACCCACCTTACATGCCAGTATGAAGGATGTGTGATGACTGATTCCTATATGATCACCCATACCAATATGAATGTGACTATAGACTGAGTGAAATGATCATCCATGCATATGAATGTCTGAGATGAGTGAACTGACCTCACATGCACAGATGGATATGTTGACTGATGCATGAGGAATTTGAGTGAGTGAAGTTACAGGCTGAGAGAGAGGGAGTATAGGCCAACAGTCAATCTCAGGATAGCCAGCAACTTGATGTGAAATGCCATGACTATCACCAAAGAAATGGTTCGGCGTAACCCATAAACTAAATAATAATTTAGTACACTCCAGCGCATAACAACACTGTATAAAATATCATTCAGGCTATAATCATCTAGTTTTGTGCACTAAGCTCGACACAAACCATATCATACATTATGCATAGCACCAGCATCTGTGTGTGTGTAATTTAAGCAAAATTCCACTTTGTATTTCATGTCACTCCTGCTAACACATATGGTCTAGTGTAATGACATTAATGTAATACAATGATGATGATGACTGTAATGTAATGAAAATGATGTAATAATGATTATGATGATAATGTTAAAATGATGTAATGATTTCTAATGTCATAAGCATGATAATAATGATAATGATTGTAATTACACTAATAAAAGGAAACCATGATGATGGTAATGATAATAATGTAATCATGATGATAATGTAATGATTATAAAAACCGTGATGTTGATGATGATGATAATAAATATTACATCCATGAGAATGGAAGAAAACTTCTCACTTGAAGCATTTAATGAAGAAGAATGCACTTGAAGGCTATACAAGAAGAAAAAGATGAATAAGAGAATTAACTAGGAACAGAATGGGATAGGAGACATAGTTGTACATTCCAAATCAATCAAGGTATGACTTAACTTGTAGACCTGAGGACAGGCATAGGTGAAGATGAAACTGCACATCTGCTAGTCTAAAACTTGAACACCATATAATGGAATATGAAATGGAGAGCAACCCATTATGTTGTGGATAACTATTTGAGAGCACCAAGACTCTTTACCTTCCACTGTTTATTTTCCTAGGATAAAAATTCTTTTAGGTATTTTCTTTGTGATGTTCTTGAGAAAAATGTAGAACATTTCAGTTCTGATGTTCACATTGCTGATATTTTTAGACTTATGATGGATGCTAAAATTTCAGGTAGTGGTCATTACCCAGACCTGACTTTGTGAATGCAGTACTTTGTGAAATTAGTTGTAGCAGCTTGACTGAATGCAGTAGCCACTTAACTGAGTGAGGCAGCTGAGATAGTGAAGCCAAATACTATTCCACAGCAACTTCCTGCCAATTTTCACCACCCTTCCAGGACAGGTATCACATATCCTTTTATCCAGGTATAGGTGAAGAACACCAGTGAGCCAATTTATAATAAATCACCGGGGAAAACAAATAAGAACACTCAAGAACATTCTACACTGACTGTTACCGAGATCCAATAAGTGGATGGTAAACCAACCAGGGGGTACCCAGTTTCTTTCCACAGATTAGGCCAGCAGAAGAGGCCCAATATTTAAGAACGGATGCAACTCTGAGGACCTTGTATGATACAGTGGCACAGCCAGGAGTTAGATACTTAGTTAAGAGACTAATAGACCCATAATGTTGTAATTGTACTGTATTGTTTGTTGTATGTTATTACATGTATAATCAACAGTTCCATTTATATATATATAATAAATGATAAAATTACAGGTTATTGTCTCTTTTGAGAGTTCTCTTGTCATACTAAAATTGTTGTAAGCAATTACCCTAGATTAATTATTTAGTTGGTAGAGGAGAGGCAAGGAACCATCCATAAGGACATTTAGGATACTCAGTAAAAATTTAAATTTTTCCTTGAGGTATTCCATGTAAGAAAGAGAGTGCTGAAATGCTATGTGGAACCAGTTTTGCTGTATGGCACTGAATCTTGGAATGTAAATGAACAAATTAAGAAGAAATTAGAAGCAACAGAGATGTGGTTCCTGAGACGAATGTTGCGAATTCCTTGGACTGCCAGAGTAACTAACGACGACTGCCTGAAAGAGGCTAATGAAACTAGAACATTATATACAACAATAAGACAGAGACAAACAGCTTTCTTCGGTCATGTGATGAGAAGAGAGGCATTGGAGAACATCGTAACAACTGGAAAGATCGAGGGGAAGAGAGGCAGAGGTAGACCAAGAGAAGTGATGCTGGATGGATTGAGACGGTGGCATGGAGGAATATCAGCAGCAGAGTTGATCCAGAAAACCAAAGACCGAGATCTGTGGAGAGCCATGAGTGCCTACGCCGGCCGGCACGGCACTTCATGATGATGATGATTCCATGGTTCTCCAAAACTCTATTTAATGGTCTCAAATCATTGAGCCAGTAACAGCTAAATTAATTTTAACGGGCAGGATCACATTGAGAAAGAGGAGCTCTGGACCCTTTATCTCTTTGGGGGTTGAGCCATCAACTATTTATCCGACAGACTCTATGAGGGCAAGTCAATAAGTAAGTCACACAGTTCTGTGGGATGACAGGTAAATTTAGTTGGTGTTTTCTACAGGTGTCATTAGGTGACAGCAACATCAAACTTTATATTCCCGTTCGCCAGATGGTGCTAGGTTTCTCATGCGCATGCGCAAAACATAAACAAAATGGCGACTGTACTTACGGAGTGTACAACCAAAGTGCAACATGCTGTTGTGTGTTTTTTTGTGGGCAAAAGGACTGAATGCAAAGGACATTCATAAGAAAGGTGACAATGTGAATTCTGAATCGCACTGTAAGTTCTATCGATGCTTCATGATGCAATTTGAAGGAAACGTCCAGGACTGCTGACTAGAGGAGTGTTGCTTCTTCATGACAATGCCAGACCACATATGGCCCGATTAACTCAGGAGAAAATTAACCAACTAAGATGGGAAGTTCTGGAACATCCTTCTTACAGCCCCGACTTAGCCCCTAGCGATTTCCACCTTTTTGGTCCACTGAAAACCCACCTTGGCGAGAGACATTTGGTGAATGATGCCAAAGTTGAATGTGTCGTGAAAACTTGGTTTAGAAAACAGAGCATGCAGTTCTATGCAGCCGGTTTGGGAGGACTGATAAAATTATGAGATAAGTGCATCATTCATTGGCACCTTTCCGTCTTGACAGACGATAATTTGGTACATTGTGCTTCAAAAAGGCTTAATAACTACGACCCATGGCAGTGGCGAGTGTGGCTGGTAAGGCCAATTCTTGCTGCAAATGTTTGCCCACAGTAGATGCATGTGAAAACATGGTCATTTCCACCATTGTGCACCATCTCACGTCTCTCACACTCTGTGTGTGCTTTATCTACAATCATTTTCTCCTTTGTCTTTATTCCATTTCTGATAGTTGCCCTCCATGCAACACGTTCAGCGGCGACTTGCTCCCAATGTGCATTATCAATGCCTGTATCAATCATGTCCCACCTTACACACATCTTTGTATCGTAGTAGAGGCCGACCCTGAGATCTCCTACCCGTCTGTAATTCACCAAAAAAGATGTCCTTTGGTATTCTACCATTATCCATCCTCCGGACATGTCCTATCCATCTAAGTCTACGAAGACCGAGCATGAAATACACCGTCACACAACCTGATCTTTCCAATATTTCAGTATTTGTGATTTTGTCTTGCCACTTAAAACCAAGTATTCTTCGCAGACACCGCATATGAAAGCTGTTTAAACATTTCTCTTGCGTGAGTAAGTTGTCCAGGTTTCACTGCCATAAAGAAGAGTACTAAGGACACAGACTTGATAGATGAGGACTTTTGTTTTGGCAGTAAGCTTCTTGTTTTCCCAGACTCTTTTTGCTAACATGTTCATTGTTGTTGCTGCATTGCCAATCCTGATGTTGATTTCCTGATCGAGGGATAATTTGCTATTTACCTCTGATCCTAGAGATAAGTGCATCAATGTTGGTGGAAATTATGTTGAGAAATAAAGGGACAATGTATGTATAAAAATAAACTGCTTTCAACTTATATTTAGTTATTTTTCTACATCCATTTGTGACTTACTTATTGACTTCCCCTCATAGAACAAGTAACAAGTTTCTCCTATCGTGGACATATAATAACAGATGATGGCAGAAGTGAAATAGAAATCAAAAAGAGAATAGGAATGGACAAAAATGCTTTCAATGAAATCAGTATTAACATCTAGAGAGAGAGATTAATAACGCATTAAAAATGAGAACTGTCAAATGTTACATATATTCAATGCTACTGTATGGCGCGGAAGCCTGGACATTCAACAAGCAACTAGAAAGTCGCATAGAAGCCCTGGAGATGTGGATATACAGACGAATATGTCGTATTTCATGGAAACAAAAACAATCAAATGCAGAGATTCTAGAAAAGCTGGAAATGAAGAGTTGATGAAAGAAATAAAGAGGCGGCAAGTGAAATATTTCAGCCACGTTAAAACACATAACACTCTTATAAAAACGGTTGAGGGCAAGTGAGCTGGTAGACAATGATACAAGTGGGAAGATAGCATCAAAAGATGGACAAACATCAGCCTGACAGAATGTACAGTCAGGGTGAGAGACAGACAGTGTTGGAGATCCATTGCAGCCAACCTTCATTGTGGAGACAGCACCTGATTGATTGATTGAAACTTAACCCTACCAGACCTGAGGCCCTGAACCTAACTGTCCCCTATACCTGGGCTCCTGAGCATTAAAGAGAAAAAAACCAACATGATATAGAAAAATATTAGTTACATGCAAACAAGTGGTTAGAATAAGATGGAACTTGGAGACACTGTAGAAAATAGGTCTACCTTTCATCTAGCGCCAATATTCCACCTGTGTATGCCAATCAACCCAGCAGGATGAGCCTTGTTTCACACAGAGGTACTTCTGGCCAAGTGAGCACCAGATGTTGCTCTTCACCTTCTTGCATGGATTGTCTTTGTAAGACACTCCGGGATTTTGCTTGTACCTGGAGTGCTGTCCCATGCACACAACACAGATATGATTAGACGATGTCCCAGGGGGAATCTCTGGAAAATGATTGCCAGGGGTAATCCGTTGAGGGCAGGGTTCCTTTTGTGGGTGGCGGTGGGCTGATGTCCTGTATCTACCAATAAGACGATGCCAGAAAGTATCATCCAAAAACAAGGATAAAACGTCAATCGGTTCACTCTCCTCTGTGATCGATCTAGGAATGTTCACTGGGCCTTTTCCATCACCATTGAAATTCAGATCTGTATTTGGTGATACACAACTCCTTGTCCAACCTTCATCACCACCTAGATCTCCCCCATCAGCTGTTTGAGGGACACGCCCCCCCCCCTTCTCTTACTATCGATCTAGCTCTAGACATAGTATAAGGTTCAAGATTCTCTTTATCACACGAGCTCTCATTGTCTGTGTCACTTGAATTGGAAACGTATTCTTGATGAAATTCTGACTCCTCAGAGTTTGAATCAACCAAAGTATCAATCACCTGTTGGACTGTGAAAAGCCTAGACCTACTTCGCTTTGTTGTTGAAGTTCTTGTAAATTTTTAGAATTTTTTCATGTTAAACCACACAAAGTCAATCCAACCACATGGGAGCAGACATTTGCAATGACTAACCATGAGATTTGACCACGATTGGTTGGTTATTTTTAGTTTGTGACCCATTTTTTCACGTACTAGGCAAAATACCGAAAATTAGGTTCAGCGGTCTAGCGGCAGAATAGGAAATTCCTGAAGAATGGGTACAGCGGTCTGGTAGGGTTAAACATCGCAATGGCTTTCACCTGCTTCTCTGTGCTCTGAGATCCTTCAGAAGTGGACTCCTCTTTGGAAGCGAGTCTTACTTTATTATCCACTGCCAAGGATAAAGTGCTTTTATGGTGGCATTCTGGCTTGCCGTTGGTGAGCACTATATGTTGCATATGGTTGTTGCTGCATTGAGTTTCGGTATCAGTGGTTTGCTGGGCATCCCCTGGAACACTCTTGATTAGCAAGTTGTTTGGGTGTCTTGTAAATATTCTGTTGTATTGTTTGGTCAGTGTGTTGTTTGGATATCCTCAAATTTTGCTGCTGATCAGGATGCTGTTTGACTATCCTCTGAGTCCTTTGCTGCAGTTCATGAGCAGTACATTTTGATTTGGTATTTTTGAACTCCTCTGCTGTAATTCTTATTTGGCATTTTGTCTGAATGTTGCTGGATATTTTTGCTCTTGTTCTTGAGCAGAATGTTGATTTGGAGACTTCTGTAGCCATCCTTGATGAGAAAGTTGTCTGGATAATGTTGGGTAAGGCTGCGCTACTTGATCACACTTTTGGAGACTTCTGCTGCTTATCTTGACCATAATACTGTTTTAATGCTGTTGGAGTCTTCTGCTGCTTATCTTGACCATAATACTGTTTTACTGCTGTTGGAGTCTTCTGCTGCTTATCTTGACCATAATACTGTTTTACTGCTGTTGGAGTCTTCTGCTGCTTATCTTGACCATAATACTGTTTTACTGCTGTTGGAGTCTTCTGCTGCTTATCTTGACCATAATACTGTTGGAGTCTTCTGCTGCTTATCTTGACCATAATACTGTTGGAGTCTTCTGCTGCTTATCTTGACCATAATACTGTTTTAATGCTGTTGGAGTCTTCTGCTGCTTATCTTGACCATAATACTGTTTTAATGCTGTTGGAGTCTTCTGCTGCTTATCTTGACCATAATACTGTTTTACTGCTGTTGGAGTCTTCTGCTGCTTATCTTGACCATAATACTGTTGGAGTCTTCTGCTGCTTATCTTGACCATAATACTGTTTTAATGCTGTTGGAGTCTTCTGCTGCTTATCTTGACCATAATACTGTTTTAATGCTGTTGGAGTCTTCTGCTGCTTATCTTGACCATATTACTGTTTTACTGCTGTTGGAGTCTTCTGCTGCTTATCTTGACCATAATACTGTTTTAATGCTGTTGGAGTCTTCTGCTGCTTATCTTGACCATAATACTGTTTTAATGCTGTTGGAGTCTTCTGCTGCTTATCTTGACCATAATACTGTTTTAATGCTGTTGGAGTCTTCTGCTGCTTATCTTGACCATAATACTGTTTTAATGCTGTTGGAGTCTTCTGCTGCTTATCTTGACCATATTACTGTTTTACTGCTGTTGGAGTCTTCTGCTGCTTATCTTGACCATAATACTGTTTTAATACTGTTGGAGTCTTCTGCTGCTTATCTTGACCATAATACTGTTTTAATACTGTTGGAGTCTTCTGCTGCTTATCTTGACCATAATACTGTTTTACTGCTGTTGGAGTCTTCTGCTGCTTATCTTGGCCATAATACTGTTTTAATACTGTTGG
Organism: Cepaea hortensis; assembly: GCA_963921405.1. NCBI lineage: Eukaryota > Metazoa > Mollusca > Gastropoda > Stylommatophora > Helicidae > Cepaea > Cepaea hortensis. Next base: position 9,333,489 of record OY992892.1, read on the forward strand.
AGTCTTCTGCTGCTTATCTTGACCATAATACTGTTTTAATGCTGTTGGAGTCTTCTGCTGCTTATCTTGACCATAATACTGTTTTAATGCTGTTGGAGTCTTCTGCTGCTTATCTTGACCATAATGCTGTTGGAGTCTTCTGCTGCTTATCTTGACCATAATGCTGTTGGAGTCTTCTGCTGCTTATCTTGACCATATTACTGTTTTACTGCTGTTGGAGTCTTCTGCTGCTTATCCTGGCCATAATACTGTTTTAATGCTGTTGGAGTCTTCTGCTGCTTATCTTGACTATAATACTGTTTTAATGCTGTTGGAGTCTTCTGCTGCTTATCTTGACCATATTACTGTTTTACTGCTGTTGGAGTCTTCTGCTGCTTATCTTGACCATAATACTGTTTTAATACTGTTGGAGTCTTCTGCTGCTTATCTTGACCATATTACTGTTTTAATGCTGTTGGAGTCTTCTGCTGCTTATCTTGACCATAATACTGTTTTACTGCTGTTGGAGTCTTCTGCTGCTTATCTTGACCATAATACTGTTTTACTGCTGTTGGAGTCTTCTGCTGGCGAATCTGAGAAAAAGTAAAGTAACAAATATCTGGGATATAAGAACTAAGATAACATGGAGTAAAGTAACAATGTCTGGGATATAAGAACTAAGATAACATGGAGTAAAGTAACAAATGTCTAGGATATAAGAACAAAGATAACATGGAGTAAAGTAACAAATATCTGGGATATAAGAACTAAGATAACATGGAGTAAAGTAACAAATATCTGGGACAAAAGAACAAAGAAAACATGGAGTAAAGTAACAAATATCTGGGATATAAGAACAAAGATAACATGGAGTAAAGTAACAAATGTCTGGGACAAAAGAACAAAGATAACATGGAGTAAAGTAACAAATGTCTGGGACAAAAGAACTAAGATAACATGGAGTAAAGTAACAAATATATGGGATATAAGAACTAAGATAACATGGAGTAAAGTAACAAATATCTGGGATTTAAGAACTAAGATAACATGGAGTAAAGTAACAAATATATGGGATATGCTTGCTTGCTTGCTTGTGTTCGTTAGCTTGAGCTCCAACGCGAAGTCCTGTATGTCGGATGAAGGCATCCTGTTGTCCAACATCAGTGTGATGTCATACAGGACCTGAGTTTTGCGTGAGTATCCGTTGTCCCATGTCTGGCTTATTGGTGTGCAGACTGGTGGTTCCTCGCCGTACAGGCAGACACTCTCCGACTTCGGAGGAATCGGCGATCCTACTGACTTTAGCCAGGACCCCAAAGGGACCTGTTGCCCAGGACGCTCGACGAGGACGCGTCAATAGGTCTTGGCCAGTATATAACCCGGCCCTGGTGCCTTGGAAACACCTCTGCGTCCCTATATGGGATATAAGAACTAAGATAACATGGAATAAAGTAACAAATATATGGGATATAAGAACTCAGATAACATGGAGTAAAGTAACAAATATATGGGATATAAGAACTAAGATAACATGGAGTAAAGTAACAAATATCTGGGATATAAGAACTAAGATAATATGTAGTAAAGTAACAAATGTTTGGTATAGAAGAATTCAGATAACATGGAGTAAAGTAATAAATGTCTGGTATAGAAGAATTCAGAAAACATGGAGTAAAGTAACAAATATCTGGGATAGAAGAACTAAGATAACATGAAGTAAAGTAACAAATATCTGGGATATAAGAACTAAGATAACATGGAGTAAAGTAACAATGTCTGGGATATAAGAACTAAGATAACACGGAGTAAAGTAACAAATGTCTGGGATATAAGAACTCAGATAACATGGAGTAAAGTAACAAATGTCTGGGATATAAGAACTCAGATAACATGGAGTAAAGTAACAAATGTCTGGGACAGAAGAACTAAGATAACATGGAGTAAAGTAACAAATGTCTGGGACAGAAGAACTAAGATAACATGGAGTAAAGTAACAAATGTCTGGGGCAGAAGAACTAAGATAACATGGAGTAAAGTAACAAATGTCTGGGGCAGAAGAACTAAGATAACATGCAGTAAAGTAACACATGTCTGGGATATAAGAACTAAGATAACATGGAGTAAATAACAAATATATGGGATATAAGAACTAAGATAACATGCAGTAAAGTAACACATGTCTGGGACAGAAGAACTAGGTTCTCACTCTGATTCTGAGTTCTCATTGGATAAATCTGTTTCTTTTTTTTTAAATCCAATAATAGGCTAGCCTAGCACCATATACCCAAAATGCTTCACGACGCAAAAAGAAATCCTTTACTTTTTTGCACTCTATATGGTTTTGCAGTAGCTGGGGCAGTGGTCATGTGTTTGAAGTTTCATCGATGCTGAAAGTTATTTTTACTGACCTGGTCAACCAAGATAAAGTTGGTACCAGGAAGTTGTCTTGAAAGTAGAAGCAGCCGCGTGATATTGATGACACCACACATTGAGTGTTGAAAGTAGAAGCAGCCGCGTGATATTGATGACACCACACATTGAGTGTTGAAAGTAGAAGCAGCCGCGTGATATTGATGACACCACACATTGAGTGTTGAAAGTAGAAGCAGCCGCGTGATATTGATGACACCACACATTGAGTGTTGAAAGTAGAAGCAGCCGCGTGATATTGATGACACCACACATTGAGTGTTGAAAGTAGAAGCAGCCGCGTGATATTGATGACACCACACATTGAGTGTTGAAAGTAGAAGCAGCCGCGTGATATTGATGACACCACACATTGAGTGTTGAAAGTAGAAGCAGCCGCGTGATATTGATGACACCACACATTGAGTGTTGAAAGTAGAAGCAGCCGCGTGATATTGATGACACCACACATTGAGTGTTGAAAGTAGAAGCAGCCGCGTGATATTGATGACACCACACATTGAGTGTTGAAAGTAGAAGCAGCCGCGTGATATTGATGACACCACACATTGAGTGTTGAAAGTAGAAGCAGCCGCGTGATATTGATGACACCACACATTGAGTGTTGAAAGTAGAAGCAGCCGCGTGATATTGATGACACCACACATTGAGTGTTGAAAGTAGAAGCAGCCGCGTGATATTGATGACACCACACATTGAGTGTTGAAAGTAGAAGCAGCCGCGTGATATTGATGACACCACACATTGAGTGTTGAAAGTAGAAGCAGCCGCGTGATATTGATGACACCACACATTGAGTGTTGAAAGTAGAAGCAGCCGCGTGATATTGATGACACCACACATTGAGTGTTGAAAGTAGAAGCAGCCGCGTGATATTGATGACACCACACATTGAGTGTTGAAAGTAGAAGCAGCCGCGTGATATTGATGACACCACACATTGAGTGTTGAAAGTAGAAGCAGCCGCGTGATATTGATGACACCACACATTGAGTGTTGAAAGTAGAAGCAGCCGCGTGATATTGATGACACCACACATTGAGTCTTGAAAGTAGAAGCAGCCGCGTGATATTGATGACACCACACATTGAGTCTTGAAAGTAGAAGCAGCCGCGTGATATTGATGACACCACACATTGAGTCTTGAAAGTAGAAGCAGCCGCGTGATATTGATGACACCACACATTGAGTGCCGATGGTCTACAAACTATGGGGCTAGAGCCATATACCCAGTACACTACATGGTGTGAACAGATGTCCTTTACTTTTTTTATTTTTTTTTATTTCGCATATCCTTTACAGGACATGGCTGTCAACAGCATCATCTTTCAGCTGTCTGTTGATTTCTTGGCAAGATTACGCTCAGTAGTTTGCCATTGCTTTCTGAGAGGGTGGCCCAGTTATCCTGCAAGTCACCAGCGTCCTTTACTTACCTACATTATATCAGTGCTGCTTGCTCGCTTTAAACTCAAGCATAGTCAATACTCATGCTACCACTTCTAGTGCACTGAATTGAATTTTGCGTGTGGATTAGCTTTCCTTATTACCTGTGTCCCTCATCCTCAGGTGAACCCACTCGGGCTTCAAAGGTAAGTGGAGACATTAATCTGGTACAACTTTATTGAAGTCCCGGTAGAGCGGTACTAGCACGCTTACCTTCCAGCCCGGTGGCCATGAATTCAAACCCATATAAAGCAGAGATTTTTTAATTGACCTATACTCAGGTACTGACCTATTCTACATTGGATACCAGAAATTGTTCTGGGAAGTAAAGCTGGTCTGCATGATACTGACCATGTCACACATCTAGTTTCAATTTGCCTATTACACAAGAGACTAACACGTTATGTGCAATACACCTCAAGGCGTGGAAAGGGTCCTGTACTTTATTTACCTGACACATTTTACACCCAGTGCATATTTTATATAGGAGCACACTCGTGACTTTCTGTGACAGCTTATTGTTCACAGCGGACATATGCAAAGATATCTGAGAATTAATGAAGGATCATTCTTCTTTTGCCCCTTACATCACACGGAAGCAGATGCCCTCAACTAACTCACACCGTTATCTTCTGCAGCTCACTCCATGTCCTCCCATATTATTCATCTCTGTCTCTAATTCTCTTCTCTGTGTGTTTTTCAAGGTCTGCCTATAGTTTGTTTGCCCTGTGGGTTCCAGAGAAAGGACCATCTAGTTATAATATTATCATTTGGTTTTTCTCAATTAGTGTCCTATTCCGAAGGGAACAGGCCAAGAGGACGACCGAGAGGAAAATACTTGGATGGCTTGGCCACATGGCATGGACGAGACAGAAACACTGAGCTGATCCACGACTCTGGTGATCGAGATAAATGGCGAGTCATGACCGCCCACGTTTTCCGGCATGACACATGGTTGATTGATTGATTGAACAACAGGGAGCCGACTCCGTGGCGAAGGTTTGCGGCGAAGACACAGTTCGTAATCCCGCATACCCGCGTTCGAAACACAGCTGTGGGCGATTTGGCAGCAGGCAGTCTTACGTTGTTTTTTTTTCCGAAATGGTATGAGTTCTGGTCGTTCAAAAAACAATAGCAAACTACTACTGACTACTGGACGTAAACTTGCCAGAGATCACAACCGTACAACAAATGCTGGTGTTGACTGACATCCTGTAAAGAATATGCAACTAACCTTCTAATGACAGGGGGAAGGGGAAAAAGAAGTTATTATGTATCCAAAAAATATATATATATATACTCACAAATTTAATTTCTAAGTGTTCTTTCCCTGGCCCACATGCAAGGGCAGATCAGGATCACAACAATCACAGGCAAAATCGTTGGATTAGGGTGTTCCTCCGGTGGCACGACAGGTGATAGCTTGATCACTTTCTCAATGAGCTCCTGCTGTGCAATAATGCACTTACAAAGTTCCCTTTGTAATTTCACAACGGTGAACAGATGATAACAAAGACATGCCAACAAAATTGAATGCATGATTAAAACGACCGCCACAAAGACCTCCATTTTAGTCAAGTGTTTCCTTCCGGTTCGTTACCATAGAACATAGTTGCCATTCTAAATATTTTATATCCAGATCTAGAGGTTTTTGCCGGCATTTAGATACCGTTTTCTGATGTTTGGATGCTGGATGCAATTCTAGATACTTTTCATTTGGAGTCGGATATTTTGAATACTTTCTAGATTTTACTTTTCTTTCGGTGTCATTTACCCATTTTATGTTTGGTCTGGACGCGCGTAAATTATGGTAACTGCCATTATTTAAACTTTGAACTGACTTGGGTCAACGCTCAACAATCTGGCAACCCCCCCCCCCCCCTTTCCCCGGTAATGAGTAAAAGGGCGCATAAGGGCACTGAAGAAACGTTTGGTCAGTAAACAGTTAAACTTAAAGAATTTTGCTGCAGTTGGAACCGATAATGCATCGGTAATGGTCGGTATCAACCATGGCGTGTATGCAAAACTGAAGGAAGATATCCCATCTTTAATCCTCATAAAATGTGCGTGTCATTCCTTGCAGCTAGCATTATCACATGCCTCATCAGTCAGAATGTTTACCAAGGAATTTGGAATTCCTTATTGCTGAAACACATAACTGGTTCTCCAAATCATCTGCCAGACAACAGCAATATAATAATTTATATAAAGTATTAAATGATAGTTCCCCACCACTGAAAATTCTGTCATATTGCAAAACTAGATGGTTATCAATTCAACCAGCTGTTGAAGTAATTGTGAACCGATGGTTGGAGTTGAAGACACACTTCGAAATAACAAGACAAAATGAAAAGTGCTACACAGCTGAAATACTATATGGAATGTACAGTGATGAAAACAATTTGGCATTCCTCCTCTTTTCACAACCCATTTTAAGTGAAGTGCAAAAAGTTAATAAACTATTTGAATCTCAAAATCTCCCCCGATGTGTCTCCACCTTGCCGTGGTGGGGGAGCTTGCGTGTCCCATCGACCCCATGTGCTTGCCGATGGGTGAAAAACTACATATCGGACAGCATATGGGATAGGGACCAGACTAAGAGAGACACAACCTGCTGCTCTGCAGGTGAGACTGAGGATAGCAGTCCAAAATTTAAATCAGGCGCACGAAGGCAGAAGTTCTTGGTCCGGACAAAACACTAGAGGCTCCCTGTCGAGGGCTGTGGCTGAACGCCTCTAAGCCATAAACCCTCGGACCTGAGAGCCGGGCTGATAGCCACCTCTCGAAAAATAAAGGAGTGATACTGAGCAAGCTACATGCTCAGGTCTGATAGAAGTTCGAAGGCTCTCAGCTGGGGGATATGAGAGATTCCCGGATGAGAGGCCATGCCGTTTCTCGTTCACCGCTGCACGAAGGTAAGGTGCTGATCCGGCAGCACAAGTAGCCTACCTCGTGAGCGAGTACAAAAAGTCAAGAAGTGCCCCAGTCGAAGAAAGTGGCTGAGAAAACTGTATCTAACTCATAGAGAGTGTAGACAAAAGTGGAAGAACGTCTCAATGCCGCAAAATGGAACGCACGGCGAGCGAACCTATTGCGTGGTCCGAAGTCAAAAGCGTGGGTGTCGCTTGCAGTCTGACCGTCCCTGGTGTGTGCTTGAGCGATCAGTGGCAAACGAGTTGCCTAACACATGGAAGTGAGGAACTAAAGCAGCCATAAGCAGGAAGTGGCAACTCCTAGGGTGAGCCCAGTCACAGAGCAATATGTGCCGGCTCTGCAATTATGGAAGCCTCCTTGGATAGCGAGGGAATGCTCATGGTCTGCCCCTGCCTTCCCTTGAGGGCCGACCACGATATCGTTCGTCGTTCTATCTTGACCAGCTGAGATGTTAGCGACATCACAAAAGCCCAACGTGCCTCGAAACCAGAGGATGGCTAACCTCATTAAAAAATGCCCGCTGGAAGTCGGAAGTGTCGTCCTACGGGTGGCAAACTAAAAATTGACACTACGCAATTACGTCCGAGTGAAATGTCTCGTCCGAATGTCCCTCGTGCTAGGAACAGCTCTGACTACCTAGTTTCCGAATGCCGCTCTTGTTCGGAACAGCTCTGACTAGGTAGTTTTCCGAATGTCTGTTGAGCCTGGAAAAGCTCTGATGGGCGCAACGACAAGCACATGTCCGAAAACTCGCTGAGTGGATGCCGTCTGCAAACCTGTCTGGTTTGTGCGGGAATGACCCGGGGAAACGAAATGACCAATATATTGAAGTGAGGATCTAAAGCAGTCATGAGCAGGACGTGACGATCTCCCTCGGTGAGCCCAGATCCAGGGCGTTATGTGTCGGCCCTGCAACTATGGAAGCAACCTTGGATGGCGGAAAATGCTATGGACTGTCCCTGCCTTCCTTTGAGGGATGACCGTTGTCCTCGACCGTTCCACCTTGGCCAGCATGGTTGCAGATGGCGCCACAAAAGTGAGAGTCTCCCAGGAATGCTACCTGGTCAAAAATGCACGCTAAAGTCGATGTGTTGGCCTACGGGTTTCGGCCCAAGGGCGCATAACAGACACACCGCAATCACATCTGAAAAAAAAACTCCGGATGAACGAAAAGAAGAAGAAGAATCTCAAAATGTTGATAAAGTTAAATTACTTGACGACCTCATTTTGCTATTTCACTCAATTGGTAAAAGACTTATATTGCCAACTTGTAAAGCTGACTTGTTCACTTGCACTATAGAGACTTATTTGTCTCCCAAGCCATACTTAGGATACCAAAATCGAATCAAAAATTGATGGTTTAAAAACAAAAGGACTGTTAACAGAAAATGAAGAGAACAACTTAAGAAAGCGCTGTCAAGATTTTCTTGTCTCATTATTCGATCAACTGAAGCAGAGACTTCCTGAAAATTTAGATGTAGGCCTATTGAAAAATATTTCACTCTTTTTTATTAACAACATACCTCAGCCAGTAAAGGACATACCTAAATATTGTCAAGTTATTAAATTTTTAAGGGCTACTGATAATAATGTGGCGGAAGCAGAATATTAGTTAACAAAAATAAATTTGGTTGACTGGACAAACAAAACAGAAACTGAAGCTTTTTGAAGTGAAGTGATTGATTGATTGATTGATTGATCTAGGAACCGACATCACAGCATTCGGGACATTCCCATAAGCGCTCCGTCTCCATCCTCAGCAGCCAGCGAAGAGTTCCAACACTAATAGTTCCAGTAGCAATCTGATTATATGTCCGTCTCGCCTTTCCTCCGAGCGCCGAGCGTCGGCCAGAACCCCTCGTCACACCTCGTTGTCTCATTCTTACCAGACCATGGTGCTCCATCTGCTCCTCCGAGGTGAAGTAAGACAATTTAAAGATGTCTCAGGTAACAGTCCATTCTGTGAGCTCTTTGAATGTGCGATGTCTGCCATGATATTACCCCATTCAAATGCTGATGTGGAAAGAGTTTTCAGTACTGTGAATTATACAAAATGTAAACTAAGAAACAGGATGAAACTGGATCTCTTAAATGCTATATTGACAATAACATTTGGCCTGATGAGAGCAGGAAAATGCTGTTCAACTTATCAGCTCCCTGATCGTGTAATAAAAGAAATTGGAACAGCTAAAGCATACCAGAGTCATTTTGAATCTGAAGCTTCAACTTTATCATCCAAGATAAGTGCATCTTGTGAGACAGGCATCATTGAAGATGACATGATTCTATAGGTAAGTCACATCAATTTTCTTTTTAATGTTGCATATCCCTTACAGGATGGTGCAGTCAACATCAGAATTTTTCAGCTGCTGTTGATGTACAAGGCAAGATTACGCTCAGTAGTTTGCCATTGCTTTCTGAGCGACCGGCTCACATACCCCTGTAAGTTACCAGCGCGGCTCGAACCGCTGTCGGTTCGGGCGCAGCTGCGTTACTCACGAGAATATACGGGATTACGGCGACAGACGTATACTTTTCGCCAGGGAGAGCGGCAGTCACATCAATACATATGTAATTTCTTACTTTCTCAATCTGGATATTTTTCCTAGATACTTTCCAACGAAATCTAGATATTTATGGATGTCGTTTGGGCCGTTTCTAGATACTTTTGGTCAAAAAAAAGTGGCAACCCTGCCATAGAAGTGACCATTCAATCCATCCATCATGTGCCATGACGGAAAGCGTGGCGCCATGGCGATTCTTGTTCTAATCTCTTCAAGGCCTCTGCCATCAGATGTTATGACTGTTCCGAGATAATTGTACCTATTCACTTGTTGAAGAATATTCCCATTTACTTGTATATTACATTGTGGTACTTCGTTCTTCCTAGTGGCGACCATAACCTGTGTCTTCTTACAATTTAATTCTAACCCCAGTTGCTCACTGTGTACAACAACCGCGTCTACTAATAGTAATAGTAATTGTTGTAGAGCTTGTGCATTGTCTGCAATCAATACTGTATCATCTGCATATCTAATGTTATCTAATCTAATGTTATGATGTTTCGTCCTCCAATGCTGATTCCATTTATATCTTCTACATTCCTGAAAATATTTTCACTGTGTCAGTGACAACTGTATAGGGAAACATTACACACCCCGGTCTCACACCTCTCTTAATAGGTTGATATTGTCCCACTTCATTATCAATCCTTATGGCAACTTGTTGTTTCCAATATATGTTTTTTATAAGTCTAATGTCTTTCCCATTAATTTCTTCTTCTTCTTCTGCGTTCATCCGGATTTTTTTTTTTTTCGGATGTGACTGCGTTGTGCCTGTTTACAGCAGAGCTGCGTTCTTGCGCCGTTAGGCCGACACATCCGACTTCTGCGGGCATTTGTTGACCGGGTTAACCGTCCCGGGGGTTTCTTAGGACGTTTGAATCTCACTGTTGTGGTGTTATCCCCCATCCCAGCTGGCCCATATAGAACAGCCAAAGACATCCTGGTCAACCCTCAAGGGAAGGCAGGGGCAGACCATGGGCATTCCCCGCCATCCAAGGAGGCTTCCATACTTGCAGAGCCATCACACAGCGCTCTGGTACTTGGCTCACCCAAGGAATCGTCACGTCCTGCACATGGCTGCTTAGCCTCACTTCCGTATATTGGGCCTTCCGTTTATCATAGGCTGTTTCTCCGGAAACCAGAAGAATGCAGTCTGCAGATGACATCCACACAGTGAGCTTTCGATTCAAACTTTCCACATAATGGATTTGCTATGCAAGCAATATTCCATTTCGTGCCACTAGGACACTTTTTCCACCTTTTATGAAGCCCACACAGTGAGCTTTTGATTCGGACTTTCCACGTAATGGATTTGCTATCCAAGCAATATTCCATTTCATGCCTCTGTTTCCCATTAATTTGTAGATCTGCAAGCATACCTACCATGCTCTTCACTGCCCCATGTAAAAAGAAGAAAAGACAGGAGTCTCGGCAAGCAAACAGCCAGCACAGGAACACTGTGCATAATGCCGCCGCCAGAATGCCAACACAAAAGTCCTGCACGAAAAATACAGTTCATCGTCGATGGAAGCGGCAGCCACTAGAAAACCAGAAGCCACAGATTACTGCGTGAGGAAAACCAGTCAGTCCTGCGACAAAGCTGGTCGCCATTATTCCGAACATGCAATTCATGCTACAAACAACAGCGGACAGATGTAAAAGCATTTCACATGAAATTAACAGCTCAATGTCGCGCACACACTCAACTCATTTGCAGGGTGACAGAATCGTGTACTTCCAGTCCAACATGAGGAAAATGTGAATGCAACCGGTAGACATAAGCATAAACACCCCAGTGGCCTTAACCCTTTAAATGCCTATCCTCCATGTTGGGGACCGGAAGTCTACTTAACATATTCAATGCCAAACAAAATGTAGATTTAGACCAAACAAAAATGGATGGCGAAAGGTGAGAAATAATCGGGTGTCATAGTTAGGACTTAACAGTTGTTAATAGGTAGCAGGCATGTTGTATTATGCAGTTAGTTGCATATCCTTTACAAGACGTAGCTTTCAACCCCAGCATGTTTTTGCTGTTTGTGATTTCTTAGCAAGTTTGTTTCCGTAGTTTGCTAGTATTACATTAAAGGAAGTTGTATAGTTTACGGGACACCCTTGGGCAAGGTGGAGTACTTGTTTAGCTCCCCCCACCCCCGCCCCATCAGGGTTACGTGAAGCCATGGAAGCAGGCGGTGGATGGAGTGTGAAAGCATCCGACAGATTGCTGTTGGCTATGGTCTGCACTCTGCGTTGATAGGCAGATGATCTCATCAGTAGAGACCATGGCTATGGCCACCGACTAGTACAGTCACTGCCTAGAGGGAAAGTAAAGGCAAACTACCTTCTGCAAAACTTCGCCAAGAAACCTAATAACCACGAAACGTCATGAAAGTTTGGCGAGAACAATCATGGAGAGGTATAAGCCCGGGAGGAGAAGTAGAGGAAGGCCAGTACTTCAATTTTAATTCACCACAAACAAGAAGTATCCCTTAGAGCCTCATTTGCATCGGTCCGGCAATCACTTTCCGGTTAAGTGTTTGGTGGACTGCTGGACCGATCGATGGATGTTTTGTTAGTTTTGGGCCCGTAGGGCCCTCACTGTCGTCGACAATGAGGGCCCTACGGGCCCAAAAAGTTAAAAAAAAACATCCGTCCAGCAGTCTACCGAACACTAAACCGGAAAGTGATTGCCGGACCGATGCAAATGAGGCTCTAAGGGATACTTCTTAATACTTGTTTGTTTGCAGTGAATTAAAATTGAAGTACCGGAAGGCCAAAGAGAAGCTGGATGCAGGATGTGGCGGATGATCTCCAGATGGGTGTATCGGACGCGAGATATCTTGCTTATGTCCGAGCAGTTTTCGGGAAGGTTGTTATGGGGGAGAGATTCTGCAAAGGACATGCTACTGCACAAATGAATGAATGAATAGGGAAAACTAGAGTATTTATATTTTAACTATAGTTTGATTTATAAGCTCACGACAGTAACGGAAGTTTGAATAAGACGATTTATCATCCCACGGCAATCTATCAAGTACTTGAGAGACATCTGTTACCGTAGTCGTAGTCACATGACACGAAGCATCAAAATGGCGACCCTTGGGCGAGCAGGACACGAAATACAAACATGTTTCACACAATACGTCTTGCCATTAGGCATAACCTTCACCTCAATGGGAATCATTCTGTTTTTGAAGAAGTTCAACATTCTATATCAACTGTTTCATAAGGTAGGTGGCGTGCACGCCTGTATTCCTGTATTTTGGAAGTATGCGATGGATATTGGTTTGGAAGCCGGGCAACAACAAAGTAAGTGATCAAAGTCCACAACATTACTCAACAGTCGTTGATTCCAAGTGCTTGTAGGTCTGTACATGTATTATGATAATAATAATAATTATCATTATCTCTTCACCTCCTTCTTGGTCTACCTCCGGGTCTACGGTCATTTATTTTCTGAGTGTAAGCGAGTTTTGTTTCCCTATTATCTTCCATTCTTTCTATATGCCCCAGCCATTGCAGTCTATTAGCCTTCATGATACCAGTGATTAGCGGGGACTTAAACAAATCATAAATGTCTTTGTTACTTCTTCTTTTCCACTCTCCACTTTGTGTATCCCTAATGGGTCCAAAGATACGTCTTAAAATTTTGTTCTCAAAGGTTTGTAACAAGGCTTCGTCTCCTTTCATTTTACTCCAGGTTTCAGAGCCATACAGCACAACTGGTCTGATCAGTGTTTTGTATATTGTGATTTTGGTGTTACGAGATAGCGCCTTTGATTTTAGTAGATGTTGTAGTGCATAGTATATCTTATTTCCAGAGTTGATTCTAGTTTGTATTTCTTCTCTTATGATGTTGGAGCAGTTGAAGATTGTACCCAGGTATTTGTATGTTTCCGTTCTTTTAATGGTCATATTATCTATTTGTATGTGGCCAGAGTTTTTAGCCATTCCGTCTCTTGAAATTACCATATATTCTGTCTTATCTTGGTTGATAACCAGCCCCATCTGTTGGGCTTTTTCCTTTAAGTGAGTCAATATTTCCAATGTCTTTTGTTCACTTTGCCCTATAATATCTATATCATCTGCATAACCAAGCAGCTTGGAAGTTCCTCCAATATCACATTCCTCCTTTACCTTCCTTACAACTTTCTCTAGAGCCAGATTAAAGAGTAGCGGCGATAGTGCATCACCCTGTTTCAAGCCAGATGTTATTTGGAAGGGGTCTGATTTCCTGCCTTTATATGTTACTATATTATAAGTATCTTCCATGCATAGTCTGGTCATGTTGATTAACTTCCTTGGTATTCCAAATTCCTGCATAGCATTCCATAGACTATTCCTATGGACACTGATATAAGCCTTTTTAAAATCCACAAAAATGTTATGGAGATCTCTTTTATATTCCCAATGTTTCTCGGCTATTTGTCGTAAGATAAATATCTGATCTATTGTTGATCTGTTTTGTCTAAAACCCGCCTGGTGGTCACCTAATATGTCTTCTGAATATGGTTTTAGTCTATTTAGTAATACCGCGGATAGTATCTTATAGCTTGTGGACAGTAGTGATATTCCTCTATAATTTCCACATTGGAACTTGTCTCCTTTCTTAAAGATAGGTATAAATAATGACTCTTTCCAGTCATGGGGTAATTCTTCTGTCCTCCAGATTTTTATTATTAGTTCGTATAGCTTTAGATGTAATGCATGGCCACCTGCCTTTATAAATTCAGCAGCAATTCCATCAGTCCCAGTTGCCTTATTGTTTTTAAGTCGTGTGATTACATATAGGATTTCTTCAAATGTAGGTTCTTCAATTTGTGGTTCGCATGTTAGAACCTCTTCCTGTGGGAAAATGTTACTTGGAGCTTCACAATTTAGTAATTCAATAAAATATTCTTTCCATGTGTTGCACATTTCCTCATTGGTATTTATCATATTCCCATTTTTGTCTTTTAAACCATATGTGTTTTGTTAGTGCCCTCGTTTCATTGACTTCAGTTCTGTAAAAAATTTTCTGGATTCATTTTTCTGATGATTAGTTTCCATATCTTTGATTATACTACTCATATATTCTCGCTTCTGCTGTCTGACTATTTTTGTAGCCTCTTTACATTCATTTCTATAATGCTCTTCCTTTTGGATGTTATTGATGTCATTTAACCATACATGTCAGGCATTCTTCTTCCTAATGACTGCTTCTTCACATTTTTGATTGAACCATCTGTTCTTTCTATGCGTGGTTAACACACCGAGACATTCTTCTGTGGTAGATTGAATTGTATTCTTGATGTTCAACCAAGTTTGGTCAACGCTTTCCTCCAAAGGGTTTTGCAAAGTTTCAAGTTTACATTTTATTTCATCTGTAAATTTCTCTTTGACTGTAATGTCTTGTAGTTTTTCTCTGTTATATGTTGGGTGTAATCTTTGTAATTTAGTATAGAAAGCTCTCTTAAGTTTTATTTTAAATTTTGCTCCAACGAGGAAGTGGTCACTGTGGCACTCAGCTCCTCTATAACTTCTGACTTGCTGTATGTTTGATGCATTTCTGTTGTTAATTAAAATGTGATCTATTTAATTATAGGTTCTCTTGTCACATGATTTCCAAGTTTGTTTGTGTATATCCTTTCTTTTTAGTCTGGTACTGCTAATCTGCAGTCCTTTGGCTTCTGCCAGGTTGATGACTCTCCATCCATTATCATTTGAAGTTGTATGTAGGCTTTCCATACCGGCCACTTTTTTATTAGTTTGCTCTCTACCTATTTTTGCATTGAAGTCTCCCAGCACAATCAGGATGTCCTGTTTTGGGGTTTCTTCTATGACATCTTCCAGATCATTATAAAAGTCTTCTTTAATATCATCTTCTTTCTCTTCAGTAGGTGCATGTACATTAATCATCATTATATTTTCATCGTTATATATATATATTATATTTTATAAATTTAGCTCTGTATGCAGAGTTCCTAACCCTAACCTGAAACTTGAAAAGAACGCTTCTTTTTCTATCGCGATTTTCGACGGTAGTAAATGTCACGTGACCAGCCGCAACTGCGAATAACAAGTAGCTATGGAAGGCGTTATTCGTAGCTTCATATAAACAATATATACAAGGTAGGGTCATGATTTTCAAATTGAGTATTTACTAAAGAGACCACCACAGATAGATTGACTTTGAAAAACCAAATCTAATGGCACCTCTATGATGCCTTTGTGTCAATTCTAAGTGGAGATATTCACATCTTTGTGAAGGTGTCTCCGGTTAAAATATTGACATCATTGCCATGACTTTGGAACTCTTCATTGTGGCCCATTATCTCCACGCTACCAGTCCTTGCGAGATTGTCTCAAATGGATCATAGGCTGATATCAAAACTGCCTCAAATATATGTTCCATCATGTTAAATGATATAAAAATAGTACAAGTATACAAATAAATTATTAATAACTTTAGTAGTTGAAATTGCATGTTTTGACCCAGTCCGATTGATAATTGTGTTGGCCGTCATCTTGAATTTCCATTCACAAAGTTGGAACATCCCCGCTGAAACATTTTTTTATACCACAGTTGGAAGACGGTTGGTAATGAAACTCTCCAAGTATATGTAAAAATGGGTGCAGAATTTGAAAATCCATCTAAAAATAAATACAGATTAATTTATACAAGCTCTAGAAAATAAAATTACTTTCCGTGTGTCAAATAAAGGAATTTATTTATAAGCCAAGATAATTTCAACCAATTGCTGTGCACGGAATATTAGACTAACCTTTTCTGCAAAACCTAAGATGGTGTCTGTTATTGTCATGTGATATTTGAATGAACTGATGACGTTGAAAACATGAATGGTCTTTACAGCAACTATTTTGGGGACGCAATAAATCGTTCCAGGGTGGGGCGGTATATCACTTCCGGTTTCATTTTGGGCCGCGGCACTGTCGAATATACAACAATATAACACATAAGTCCATAAGTTATAACAAAAAGTAATGTAGCTTTACTGAACACACTTTCAGAAAACACAGGATGTGTAAGATGACTAGTCTTCATCAGCAAACAAATACATACAAAACACACAACATATATTATAGTATAAAGTTGTGTTTTTTTTAATGTATTTGTTTGCTGATGAAGGCTAGTCATCTCAACATCCTAAATTTCCCATGTGTTCTGTAAAGCTGCATTACTTTGTGTTATAATGTACTGTCACTAGTGTAGTAATAGTAGTGTCGATGTCACTGTGTCGTAGTGTCTCTAGTTACGTACTCTGTACTTGTAGTGTAGTTGCTTAGTTTAACTGCTTATAACTAGTTAAGGTAAAGTTAGTTAGCAAGTTTATCATACATTGTCATCCAATGGTCTCTCATTGTTTGTTTTTTTGGGGCCCAAAATGTTTATTGTGGGCGCAGTTGAGTTGTGTGTGTTTACAGCAGAACTGCCATATTTGCACAGACACATCCAACTTCTTTGGGCATTTGTGGAGTCATCTTCATTGTTCCATCTACAGTGATGCCCTCTGCTGGCCTACTGAGAATAGCCAGATGCATGCCCTCAAGGGAAGGCAGTGGCAGATCATAAGCATTTAGTGTGATTTAGATCATAGGTTTTCCCTGTCATCCAAGGAAGCTTCTATAACTGCATAACCAACACACAGTCCACTATGGAGTCTTCTGTGAGTGCAGAGCCAACACTTGTTGCTGTAGTACTGGGCTCATCCAAGGAATTGTCATGTCTTACACCTCACTTAGCCTCACTTTCGTATATTGGACCTTCCGTTCACCAGTGGCTGCTTTTCTAGAGACCAGAACAACGCAGTCTGCACTAAGGTTTCTAGTTTATTCCTCATAATATGCTGCCAAAAATCTTAACTGTCTTCATCTAATTTCTCTAATCAATTTACCAATTACACCAGTGTTAAATTATTACAAATAAATTATCATTTTTTTTTTACAAGGTTGAACATCAATCCAAAAGACATGGAGGAGAATTAGTGGCCTCTGTTTTAAAGGTAAATTGAAAATTATTTCTTTTTAAGCCTTAAAGTTAAAATCACTTGCAGATTAATAAGAGCTTTCTGAGCTGCGCCGTGGCGATTTGGAAGCAGACCACCTTGAGCTGGTTTTCGTACAATGGTATAAGTGCTGGTTATTCAGTAAGCAATGGCGAACGACTGAACTTAAACTTGCCAAGAAATCACAAATAGCTGAAAATGTCAGGGTTGAATGCAATGTCCTGTAAATGATATGCAACTAATGTTTGCTCAATAAGTAAGCGCAGGATGGAATGCAGTGAAATATGACTGGTAATACTTTGTGCAGCCTGTCATTGATGAATACTTTATGCTGCCTATAGTTGATGAATACTTTGTGCAACCTACAGTTAGATGAATACTTTGTGCAGCCTATAGTTAGATGAATACTTTGTGCAGTCTATAGTTAGATGAATACTTTGTTCAACCAATTGTTTAATGGCTTCTTTGTTTAGATATTCCCTAAGCCTAAAATATATTCATGTAAATAGAGAAATTAACAGTAGAATTCCCCATCATCGCCAGGCACACAACATCAAGCACATTTTCACGCTGACCGGAGGACATATATCCCCCATACTTGTGGCATGTGAAAACCAAGGCATCAGAGTTGTGGACACACGACATGAGGTGAGTAACAGACTTGACACGATCATCAGTTTTTCCTGGGAACAGTAGTGTTCTGGTTTTCCCTTTCCTTCCACATTCACATGAACTTGATTTGTGTCTTCAGCCTTGAGTAATGGTTTATATAGCTAGGGCTTTCTCTGGGAATTGGCTTGAGGTCTGCTGACAATAACATTTTGAAAACCTGTCTAGGACATGTTACCAACCGAGGCTTAATCCTAGCCAGTTTGTATATGCAAATTAAAGAGCTCGTTCTCATGTCTTTTGGCACATTAAGCATATGGAAGTAAATACAGTAAGTCTTCCACTTCTTCTTTTATTCGCTTGAAATGTGTCTTTTACTGCAATGTTGTCTCTTGCATGAATTTAATTGTCTTTTTTAGTTCACTCAGCGGTTCATAGAGTTTATCTTCCACTGTTGTCTCTCAAGGTCAGAAGGTTTGCCTGGATATGTTGTAATTTGGGCAGTCTTGGAGTATGTGCTCTGCCGTCTGCGGTGCCAATTCACATGCGCACAGGCTGATTCACCAATCTTGAATTTTGTATATATGTGGTTGTGTAATCTATTGTGTCCTGATTTGAAGTGCAGAATAATGATTTGTTGTGGTCTGTCCATAAAGTGGTATTCGTCTTGAGCAGGTCTTGGTGGCTTTCTGACTGATTTGATTGTTCTTTTCTTTTGGTGGTATATAACAGGTACATCAGGTTATTCTTCTATTGATTGATTGATTGATTGATTGATCTAGGAACCGACATCACAGCATTCGGGACATTCCCATAAGTGCTCCGTCCCCATCCTCAGCAACCAGCGAAGAGTTCCAACACTAATAGTTCCAGTGGCAATCTGATTATATGTCCGTCTCGCCTTTCCTCTGAGTGCCGAGTGTCGGCCAGATCCCCTCGTCACTCCTCGCTGCGTCATTCTAACCAGACTGGTGATCCATTTGCTCCTCCGAGGTGTACACGTGCTCCCACAAGGCCGCAACCACATCTGCCTTGTCATGCATCAATACTCCACCAAGTTCTGCCGAGCCAGCCAATCTGTCCGCCTGTTCATTCCCCAGCACACCGGCATGCCCAGGAGAAAAGATCCAGGTGATGCTTGCTACCCGTGACCTCCGAAGCGAAGCAAGCCACTCTGCACGAAGCTTGCCTGTTCTCACCCTTCTCAGCATGCTTTCTGAGTCAGTTACAATCACAATATGTGTATGTATCGTGTTTTCTATCCAGCGGAAAGCTGCACTGACCGCCTCCACCTCCATTCTTAAGCTAGATGTAGTGTCATCATACGCCATCATACAATCTTCTATTGATCCTTCCTTAGCTTATCGATCAGCTCTCTGATTTCCGGGTACTCCACTGTGAGATTGTATCCACTGTATGGTGACCTTACGCTGGCAGTCTAGTTTAGAAAGTAGTAAAGTCAGTAAAAGATCCTTTTCTGCACCACGATATGGGCATATGGTGACCTTGTGCTGGCTGCCTAGTTCAGAAAGTAGTAAAGTCAGTAAATGACCCTTTCCTACGCCATAAGGTTGGGCATTCAGTGCTAGACTCATATTTAAATAGACCAATCGGTACTCAGGGGGTAATGAGGTCAGGATCATGCGGGCCGTCTTTATTTCCCAAAACTTTTCCTGGTACCGATTTTAGGCTCCCAAGCTGAGAAGCCAGTAGGGTATGCAAGCTGGGTACTGGAACTTCCCATCTTTGGAGAGGTTTATTAGGATGTAGCCAGGTCATGATGGTGGGCACACTGGCCCAAATTAATAGAGAGCTGCCCTGGTAACATCATGAGCACGGTCTGATGTTGGTTCGATGCCTGGGCTCATCGCTGGCTAAAGTGAGGGAAGGATTGGTCACTCATTCCTCCCTGCTCTCAGATCTACAAAATATGATTGCGTAATCACATCACAGGCCTATAACAAGATACTATTTTGGGACACATTTTATTTATATTATTTTGTAACCGGGTCATAAAACAAGATAATAATAACCAGGTCATGGCCGGCTCTGGGGTGAAGGGGTTACAGACGCAATTTGATGTGCAGCTTAGTATAGTATGACAGAATCACCAAAAACTCAACGAGAAAACTAGACAAAACCCGATGAACCAAGAGGTGAAAAAAAAGATGTTGGATGGGATACACATTGAGAAAACCTGAGGACAGTATAACTAGACACTGTCTTGTCTGGAACCTACAAGATAGGATACACATTGAGAAAACCTGAGGACAGTATAACTAGACACTGTCTTGTCTGGAACCTACAAGATAGGATACACATTGAGAAAACCTGAGGACAGTATAACTAGACACTCTCTTGTCTGGAACCTACAAGATAGGATACACATTGAGAAAACCTGAGGACAGTATAACTAGACACTGTCTTGTCTGGAACCTACAAGATAGGATACACATTGAGAAAACCTGAGGACAGTATAACTAGACACTGTCTTGTCTGGAACCTACAAGATAGGATACACATTGAGAAAACCTGAGGACAGTATAACTAGACACTGTCTTGTCTGGAACCTACAAGATAGGATACACATTGAGAAAACCTGAGGACAGTATAACTAGACACTGTCTTGTCTGGAACCTACAAGATAGGATACACATTGAGAAAACCTGAGGACAGTATAACTGGACACTGTCTTGTCTGGAACCTACAAGATAGGATACACATTGAGAAAACCTGAGGACAGTATAACTAGACACTCTCTTGTCTGGAACCCACAAGATAGGATACACATTGAGAAAACCTGAGGACAGTATAACTAGACACTCTCTTGTCTGGAACCTACAAGATAGGATACACATTGAGAAAACCTGAGGACAGTATAACTAGACACTCTCTTGTCTGGAACCCACAAGATAGGATACACATTGAGAAAACCTGAGGACAGTATAACTAGACACTCTCTTGTCTGGAACCCACAAGGCAGATGATGTAGTGGGAGACTCAGAAATACACGGAGAAGAGAATTATAGACAGATGAATAATATTGGGAGGGCGTGGAGGGAACTGCAGGAGATAGCAAAAGATAGAATGGTTTGGTGTGGGTTGATTGAGGGTTGTTGCCCCAGTTTCCAATAAAGGGCAGAAGAAGAAGAAGAAGAAGAGGAGGAGGAGGAAATATTAATATTTTTATTGAATCTATGTAATTGACATCTTCAGGTGACCGCAGTGTTTGCAGCTGATGCTGTGGCTAGGATGTCAGGAACTGTCGGTGTGGCTGCTGTCACTGCTGGACCAGGTTAGTTAGTAATCCTTTACAGGACATCGCAGTCAACCCCAGCATTTTTGGCTGTTTGTGATTTGTTGGCAAGTTTTACATTCAGTAGTTTGCCTTTGCTTTCTGAACGACCGGCTCTCATACCATTTTAGGGAAAGCAATGCAAGACAGTCTGCTTCCAGTTCGCCCGCAGCTGTGTTTTGAATGTGGTATGCGGGACTATGAATTGCATTCGTAACCTCTTCGCCATAGAGCTGGATTTCAACATTTCCTCTTACACCCACAAGGCATGCTTAAAAAAATGAAGCTGTCACATACCTTAATGTATGTGTGAACGTGCAAGTAAATGTGTGTATAAATGTATGACAGACAACAGTCTAGGGTAGGAGTTAAGTTAAAATATAATAAGAGTTAACTGATTAAGTGCCATGGGATGATTAATTGTCTTAAGTGACTTCCCATATCTGCCATGGGATTATAAACAGTAGTTTTCCGCATGCAATTCTTTAAGTTGATATAAATACAACAGGTCTGCTACCATATTGACAACGTTTAAGTCATAACAGTGACACAACCCCATCTTCCCATTTTCTGCCATTCATTTTTGTTTGCTCCAAACCTACTTTTTGTTTCGCATTGAATCGGTTAATAGACAACTAGATTAGGATTATCTATTATATATAAATTATCTATTATATAAATAATCTAGTAATCGAACTAGATTAGAAGCGCAGTAAACAAAGACAGACAATACAAAGGTTGTACCAAAAGTGTTCAGAGTTATTCCTGAAGTTCTTTCCGTGATGCCTCACATTCATGAGTGTCCGTTAATGGACTAAAGCGAGTCAGTGAGGTTCATGACAGTCGACCTTTACTTCTCCAGAGACTCCACCCATCATCTTTGGGCTCCGCGCCCATCTTAATCTTCCTAAACCCTTCCTTCCTCTAGCACTGGATGTAATGGAACCACAAGAGGTCACTTTAATGTAACGACCATGATCATCTCATCTCATCATCTCATCTCACCATTATCTCATCTAATCTCATCTCATCATAATTTCAACTTGTACCTTGCGGTGTCGAGATGAAGCATAAACAGCTGGGGAGTGTTCGTTTATAGACTTCATATATCAATATTCCCATGGACTGTTATTCCATCTGTCCATCGTGTACATGGTCGGCCTCTTCTTATGGTTCCACTTAGCTGTACATCATTGCTTGTTGTATACTGTCAGTTGGTAGCCTAGTTATGTGGCCGATCATTTAACGTGCTGTTTTCTAATGAAATCTAGCGCTGCTATAACCCCTACTTTAGTCCTGATTTCTTCATTTCTGATTTTCTCTCTTCTTGATACATGAATATTCTCCTCAGGAATCTCATTTCCATTGTTGTAATTCTTTTACTGACATTGTACAGGTTTGGCATTTGTAGCATATACTTGGTAGGAAGAGTGTGCTGTAGAGTACCTGTATCTAACTATGAATTGATAAAATGTCAGAGACTGAATGTCACCATTGAATTTACACACTAGAGCTCATGTTGGATGTTGTTTTATATTATTTTATTTGGCACTGAATGGAAAAACAAGAACAGTGAAAAAGAAGAATAAGAAGTTAAGCCTTAAAGTTTCAAGACCTAGCAGGTTAAAATATGATCTTAATAAAGGTCTTGTTAACTCTTTCCGTCCCAAGGGTTAAAAAAAAGGGTTATAAAAGGCAAGTGGGTCTTCATTGTACTGAGTTTTATCCCTTATGGCTTGGTTTTAGGCAGGCAGAGAGAGAGATCATGCTGCATGGGCAACACATGATCTCTACAATTCATCCCAGGCTTTGAGCTATACAGAGGTATAACTCCATCCCTGGTCCCCATCATGGGTTGTAATTATTGTGCCTTTTTTTGAAGCGCTATCGTCTGTCAAGATGGCCAGGTGCCAGTAGTAATCAACTCCAAATGAATATATTGTGTGTTAATCATTATACTACCATTGCTCCTATTGGGTTTTTTTTTTTTTTTTGGCCTTTTATTAGAAGTGATAATTAAAGTTATTTTGTTTTCTCATATGCCTCTTGCAGGAGTGACGAACACCGTCACAGCAGTGAAGAATGCTCAGATGGCCGAGTCCCCTCTACTGTTGATTGGTGGAGCTGCTGCCACTCTCTTGAAAGTGAGACATATTTTCTGCATGAACAAATTCCTGGGAATAGCAGACACCTTTTTTAAATGATATATTCTGAGTTGGAAATTATAGTTTTATTTGATAGTAATAATCTGTATTTTTGTATGGATATGAAACATGCAAAATGAGCACCAAGCTGAAAAACATCTGATGGCTGCAGAAATGTGGTTTCTGAGGAAAATGCAAAGAATGCCATGGACAGATTGAAAAACCAATGAGCAAGTCCTGCAAGAAAAAAATGAAAACCGTGAACTGATTCGAAAAATTAGAGAGACAGTCAATAATTTTTGGGCACATTATATGAAGAAATAAACTGGAGAACAGGTGACAACTGGCAAGATTAGTGGAAAAATAACTAGGGGAAAGCAAAGAAGTAAATATCTGGATGGCTTGGCCACGACTCTGGTGGTCGTGTGAGATGGCAAAACATGACCACCCACACGTGTTGGCATGGCACAAGATGATGATGAATAACCCTGATGGAAGATGCATCACAGAGATAACAGCAGATGGAAGATGCATTACAGAGATAACAGCAGATGGAAGATGCATTGCAGAGACATCATCAGATGGAAGATGCATTACAGAGAAAACATCAGATGGAAGATGCAACACAGAGATAACATCAGATGGAAGGTGTATCATGAATGTACCTGATGAGATGCAGCAAAATATGGCAGGCAATAAATCATGCCTTTGTGTCTTCATTATTCAAATTCACTATGGGAAAACATTGTTTTGAACATTAATTTGAACATGAGATAACATCAAATGTATCACAGAGATAACATTAGATGTATCACAGAGATAACATTAAGTTATCACAGAGATAACATCAGATAGAAGATGTATCACACAGATAACATCAGATGCAAGACATATCACAGAGATAACATCAGATGGAAGATGTATCACACAGATAAGATCAGATGGAAGATGTCTTCCTTTTACTCTCTTCCCATCAAGCTTGCCCGCTGTCACTATATTTTCAAGTCCATTTCTCCCCATAACATGTCCAATAAAATCTCGACTGTCTACATTTAATTTCTCCATTCAGTCTCCTTTTTTTCATTTGCCTCTTGAAAGACTGTCTCATTTGATTTTCTGCTTGTCCATGGGTAGTTTGAAATGAGTTAATTGTGCTCCCTGCACTGCCTGTAAACCTGTTCTTGGGATAGTAGTGTCATGGATTCCCCTTGCCTTCTACTCCAAGAAGAAGAAGCAGAAGGTTTCCAACTGTTGTATGAACATTGACAAAAGTGCAGTTGGTAAAGAAACTGGTTTGAAGACAACGTAGTATAAATGATTACCAGGAAAGTTAGCCTGGTCAACAAATGCCTAAAGAAGTCAGATGTGTCGCCCAAAAGGTGCACATATGGCAGCTCTAATGGGAACAAGCATAATGCAATTACATCCAAAACAAACATTCCAGACGGAAGACGAAGAAGAAGTATAAATGTGTTGTTGCTGATTTGTATACATCAAACAGATTCCGAGAACTTGTGGAAATGACCTTGTATATGACGTGTTTCAGGGTCGTGGAGCTCTGCAGGACATTGACCAGCTGTCGCTGTTTAAACCTCTGTGCAAGTTCTGTGCTACCGTGACAACAGTCAGAGATATAGTTCCCACTCTACGGAAAGCCCTACAGATTGCTCAGTCTGGAACTCCAGGTTTGTTTTTGGGTAGCATATGCCTCTTATAGCCCCAGCTTTGTGGCATTGGTCGTCATGTCTGTCCACAACCTTCTGTCTCATGTACTACCAATCATATAGTCCATGTCATGTGGTGTTGGTCTGTCTACAGACTTCTGTCTCATGTACTGCCAATCTTATAGTCCATGCCGTGTGGTGTTGGTCTGTCTATAGACTTCTGTCTCATGTACTGCCAGTCATTTCTGATACTAATATTCCTTCATGCTAGGATGCCACACTGTCCAGCATCTGCTGCCTTGGCTCCCCTCTCCCCTGCCTCTTTTCCTCTCCAATTTTCCATTTGTCACTGTGTACTCCAGCTTTCCCCTTCTCATGATGAGCCCAAAGAATGTGAATTTTCTTCTGATGCGAGTAACCAGCTCTCGTTGTGGGTTCATTTCTGTCAAGATATCTCATCTTTTTTATATATAGAACACATCACAACCGTTTCCACTAATTCCTGACTAATCTGCTGATTAGTCACAGATCGTTTGTTGCATGTCTTTCTACAGGATGGCATTTATTGGCTGTCTGTTCGAACACGGTATGCAGGATTGCAAATTTTGCCTGTAACCCCTTCACAAACGAACCATACTTATGTCTTCTTATTTACCCATGATATGGCTTGTGATTTACACTTTCTGCCCCTCAATCAGAATTGCTTAGATTCACTGTATGATCAGTATAGATGTTTACAATATTAGACAAGGCTACTATACTCACTCTTGATACTGGCGTAGTAGATTGAATGTCTAACCTTCTCAGATTAGTGTGAAAGAAGACATGAGTGCATGTTTCAAGTGTTAATGGTCTCAGTTGGATATTAAAAGTAAGCTGCCCAGGCCAAATTTCAAAATGTAAAAAAAAAAGTACCATTAGATTATTTTTAGCCTGTGTGGTTATGCGATACACACATTTAGAGCCTCATCAGAGCTACAGAGTTCTTAAACTGTGCTGAAATCCTCCTTTACTGGTGATTTGTTTTACGGACTGGCTGTTTAATTGTTATTGAAAAATTGTATGTACTGAACAAGCTTCTTTCTAAAGCTCAAAGAATGTATGTACTGAAACTAGCTCGCTTCTAAAGTGCAAAGTTTGTGTGTACTGAACAAGCTCATTTTTAAAGTTGAGTTGAGTTGAGTCAAGAACCGACATCACTGCACTCAGGACATTCCCATACATGCTCAGTCTCCTCATTCAACATCCAGCGAAGAGTCATACTACTAATCGTTCCCACCGCTATCTGATTAAATGTTCTCCTGGTTTTCCCTCTCAGTTTTGAGATTCTTCCAGAACCCCTGCCGATACCTCGCAATCTCATTCTTTCCATGTATGGGTTCTCAATCTGTTCCTCCGCCTTCTCCACCTGGTCCCCCAAACGCTCGACCACCTCCCCCTTTCCATAGACAAGATACCACCAAGAGGTGCATTCCCTGCTAGCCTATCAGCCTGTTCATTCCCCCGTACACCCACATGGCCAGGGCAAAATATCCATACAATTCTCACAATCTGTGACCTCTGAAGCGACGAGAGCCATTCCACACGAAACATTCCTTTCTCCACCTTACTAAGCATATTCTTTTAATCCGTAATGAACACAATGTGTGTTGCAGTAGTCTCCTCTAGCCACCGGAATACCGCTGTTACTGCCTCCACCTCAGTTCTCATGCTGGAGGTCGTAGTCTCATATGCCAGGTGCTCCTTTTTCAAGACTCGCCCATTAGCCTTTGCAATAAAGCCCCAGCCACTACGTCTGTTTCTCACCACTGACCCATCGGTGTAGATGACTATGTCACCTTGATGTGTGTTGCTCTGGATTAGCTGTTGCACTTCAAACTCAGTGAGGCCCGCTGCCCATTCACTGCATTCACGACCCAGTGTCATTTTTAAAGTGCAAAGTTTGTATGTACTGAACAAGCTCATTTCTAAAGGGCAAAGATTGTATGTACTGAAACAAGCTCATTTCTAACGTGCAAAGTTTGTGTGCAGTGAAACAAGCTCATTTCATTACAAAGATTGTATTCAATGAAATAAGCTCATTTATAAAGTGCAAAGATTGTATGTACTGGAACAAGCTCATTTCTAAAGTACAAAGATAGTTTACCATTATTGTATTACATTATCCTCAGGTCCTGTGTTTGTGGAGTTCCCAATTGATGTTCTATACCCCTATAATCTTGTGAAGAAAGAAATAGGAATGAAAGGTGGACCCAGTGGCTTTGTGCAGCGAATAATCAACTGGTAGGTTTCCATTTTAAGAAAGAGTATGGTTTAAATATTCTCCTAAATTTATCTTTGTCAATTATGGTAACGCAGCGAGTTCTTAAGAACTATATTGAGCCAATCCTGTTGTATGGAAGCAAATCACAGACAAGAGAGGAATTATGTGGAGGCTGCAGAAATGTGGTTTTATAGAAGAATGAAATAGAACACAGTGGACAGATAAGAAGAGCAATGAAGATATCTTGAAAGAAGTGAACTCACAGAGAGAGCTGGTTGCTCGCATCAGAAGAAGACATTCACCATTCTTTGGGCATTTCCTGAGAAGAGAAAAGTTGGAGTATGTCCCCACAATGGGAAAGTTGCAGGGGAAGAGATGCAGGGGGAGACTAAGAGAGAAAATGTTGGACAGTTTGACGTTGTGGCATGGAGGAACATCAGTATCCAAAATGATTAGCAGCACAAGAGATAAAGGACTATGGAATGACATGATTACCTATGCCACACAGCACGGAGTGTGAGAAAATTTATATGGTCACACCTGCTTAGTTAAAAACAGTTAGTTTCATATCCTTCACAGGATGTGATTTCTTGGCAAGTTTACGTTCAGTAGTTTGCAATTGTTTTCTGAACGGACGGCAGTCATACCTTTGTAAGGTAAACCAACGCATGCCAATCTGCTTCCAAATGGCCTGCAAATGTGTTTCACATGTGGTATGCGGGATTACAAATTGTGTTCATAATCACACATTTTTGGTTATCATCATCATGTGCCATGCCGATAAGCATGAGCAGTCATGTTTCGCCATCAGAGTTTCCATCACCAGAGTCGTGGATCAGCTCTGTATTCTTGTCTCGATTATGTCATGTGGTCAAGCCATATAGCTATTTACTTTACTGCCTTCCCTTTGTTCTTTTCCCCCTCAATCTTCCCAGTTGTCATCAAGTTCTCTAATTTATTTCTTCTTATTACGTGCTCAAAGAATTTTGACTGTCTATGTCTAATTTCTCTAATCAGTTTACGGTTTTCATTTGGTTCTTATAGGACGTGGTCTTTGGTTTTTCTGTCTGTCCATGCTATTCTTTGCATTTTCCTCGGAAACCACATTTCCACAGCCCTGCAATGTTTTTCAGCTTGTCTGCTCATTGTGTATGCTTCACATCTGTACAAAAGCACAGGTTCTATGTAGCACTTCAACTCTCTATTTCTTGTTGCAATTGACATCTTTTTATTGGTCAGTATGATTTGCATCTTGCAAAAGGCTACCTTCGCCATGGCAATTCTTATTCTAATCTCTTCAAGGCATCTCCCATCAGATGTTATGACTGTTTCGAGATAGTTGTATTGATTCACTTGTTTAAGAATATTCCCATTTACTTGTATATTACGTTGTGGTATTTCTTTCTTCCTCGTGACGACCATAATTTTTTGTCATCTTTCTATATAGGTATCTGGAAAACCATCTGAACAACCTGTTTGCTGGAGCTTGGGAAGACAGATACCCTGGACCCCTGCCTGTAGAGTTTCCTAGAGCCCGTAAAAGCCAAGGTATCTGTTGTGTTTGTGGGAGTGGATATACCAAGGTTGGTTATCTAGCTTGTCAAATATGATGATGATGGTTGTGATGATGATGATGATGATGAGTATGATAATGATGATTATCAGTATGATAATGACTATTAGTGTGATGATGATTTATATGATTATGATGATGATGTTTATAATGATTATTATGATGTTTATAATGTTTATTATGATGGTGTTTATAATTATTATGATGATGATGATTATAATGATTATTATGATGGTGTTTATAATGATTATTATGCTGGATGGTGTTTATAATTATTAGGATGATGATGTTTATAATGATCAGTATGATGATGATGTTTATAATAATAATTATGATGGTGGTGTTTATAATGATCAGTATGATGATGATGTTTATAATAATTAATATGATGACGACGACTTATTAGTATAATGATGATTCATATGATGATTATTTTGTTATTATGGAATTTTCTCAAGTTTTAGGTGATAACTATTAACAACCAATTGCCTGTCTCTTCTTCTTCTTCTTCTTCTTCTTCTTCTTCTTCTTCTTCAGCGTTCCGAGCCATTGAGGTTCTTTGCTGCAAATACAATCCGTCTCCATTCGTCTCTCTGGTGGACCTTCTCTTGCCAGTCGTTGATTCCAAGTGCTTGTAGGTCTGTACATGTATTATCTCTCCACCGCCTTCTTGGTCTACCTCGGGGTCTACGGTCATTTATTTCCTGAGTATTTGCCTGTCTCACAAAGATAAATTAGTTGCATGTCCTTCACAGGACATTGCAGTCAACCCCAGCATTTGACAACATAACAATTGAATTGAACTGAACCCCAGTCGGTAACTAGGGTTTTCAATTTTTTATGTTATCTAGTACGTCTTCTAGTCTCTACTTCTGTGAGCACAAACAGTACATGTCTGTTTGTTTATGAACTGAGATCTGTAGAGATATGACTGCCTAAACCAGGGGTGGCCAACACGTGGGCCACATGCGACCCGCCGGGAGTCATGTTGTGGCCCGCGGAGTGGGAAACAATGATGTGTTTGAAGCTGTAGCACGCTTGCTTATTTACTTTAATTAACAAAAAATTTAGGTGCATGGCCTGGCAGGAAATATTATTTCTGAAATTTGGCCCGCGGGCTGAAAAAGTTGGCCACCCCTGGCCTAAACCATTTGGCAATGCTGACGATGATGCCGCCGCTGCCGCTGATGATGATGCTGATGGTGATGCTGATGATGATGCTGATGCTGATGGTGATGATGATGCTGATGATGCTGATGATGATGGTGATGATGATGGTGATGATGATGATGATGGTGATGATGATGATGATGATGATGATGGTGCTGATGATGGTGATGATGATGATGCTGATGGTGATGATGATGGTGATGATGATGATGGTGATGATGATGATGCTGATGGTGATGATGATGGTGATGATGATGATGATGATGATGCTGATGATGATGCTGATGATGATGATGGTGATGATGCTGATGATGATGGTGATGATGCTGATGATGCTGATGATGATGGTGATGATGCTGATGGTGATGATGATGGTGATGATGCTGATGATGATGGTGATGATGCTGATGATGATGGTGATGATGCTGATGCTGATGCTGCTGATGATGATGATGATGGTGATGATGCTGATGGTGATGATGCTGATGATGATGGTGATGATGCTGATGATGATGCTGATGGTGATGATGATGATGCTGATGGTGATGGTGATGATGATGATGCTGATGGTGATGATGCTGATGATGATGGTGATGATGATGATGATGATGCTGATGATGATGCTGATGCTGATGATGATGGTGATGATGATGATGATGCTGATGATGATGGTGATGATGTTGATGATGCTGATGATGATGCTGATGATGCTGGTGATGCTGATGATGATGATGATGGTGCTGATGGTGATGGTGATGATGCTGATGATGATGCTGATGATGATGGTGATGATGCTGATGGTGATGATGATGCTGATGATGATGGTGATGATGCTGATGGTGATGATGCTGATGATGATGATGGTGATGATGCTGATGATGATGATGGTGATGATGCTGATGATGACTGATATTCCTTGCCTTTGATACAATTGGACATCTAGTTTAGTCAGATAACTTCCCGTCTCCAACTCCCACCACAGAATCAGTGACTTGAGGAAGTTACTGAACATACTATAGGCTAGCACCTGGCCGTCTTGACAGACGATAGTTTGTAAAATGGAGTTATACCTCTCCATAGCACAAAGTCTGGGATGAATTTAGAGACCATGTGTTGCCCATGCAGCATGATCCCTCTCTCGGCCTGTTTAGTTTACTCCAGATGACAGGTAACCCAATATGTCTGGAACAAGACAAGCTACAGAAGCTGCCGGATCAGCAAAGCAATGCTCTGTCTGCCTGCCTGTCAGAGCTTTGATCCTAGATCAGTTGCCAACCAAGACTTAAGGCCTGGTTTTCCCCACCATGACATTTAGTCTTTAGGTTGCATTTCCTTGCACTAGGGCAAGGCTTGTACCCTCTAAATTGTGCACTTCCGCCCGAGGCCGTTGGCACAATGTAGGGTCTCGGGTTTGGTGCCTCCTAATATTCAGCACTAACAGAAAGCAGGTAGTACCATCTACTGTCATACAGTAGCTCAGTCATATCTGACTAAGACCTGACTTACAAATACTATGAAAGATGATGCTTATATGCTATGAGGATGTCTTTATTTTCAGTGCAAAAATGTATCGAGCTGATATCCCGTGCCAAGAAGCCTCTAATACTCCTGGGCAGCCAGGCAACTCTGCCTCCTACGCCAGTTGAGGATTTGAGGAAAGCTTTAGAGGTGAAAACTCCTTAGACAGATTTTTAAGAGGAGGGTATAAAGTTGTAAATTTCTGTCTGTATATTGTTATCTGTTTCTATCTATTATATAAATGTCAACAGAATAAAATGTTACAGAAAAATTCGTAAATTACCATGGATCAAGAAGAAAAGAAATACAAATATTTTACCAGATCTGAACATTTAAAAAAACTGGCTCTTAAATAGTTTTGTCTTGGAAACTATAGCTTTCAAGTGTTATTTTGTCTAGTCTCTCATCTGTATTTCTTTCCTCCACTTCTATTAATGCCAATTAATACCCATGAACTTATTTATTTTGTAATTACAATCAGCAACGAGGAGATAAAAATATCACAAACTTTAATCACATTGGCCTCATAGTTAACAACAATGGGAGATGTTCACAAAAAGTCAGACGCAGGCCGGCCATGGCAAAGCAGAGGATAGACATTGTAAAGAATCTAGGTCACAACACCTGCAAACACAAGAAGATTACCACTTTTTGGACAGACCAGAACAAATCATTATTCTGCGTCTCTGAACAGGACACAATAGATTACGCAACCACATGTGTAGAAAATTCAAGATTTAGAAATTAGCCATGTGCACATGTGGATTGGTGCCTAAGACAGCAGATCACATATTCCAAGACTGCCCAACATGTGATATGTCTAGACAAACCTTCTGGCCTAGAGAGACATCATTGGCACCTTGCCGTCTTGACAGACGATAGTTTGTGCTTTAAAAAGGCATAATAACTTTTAACTATGGCGGTAGCGAGTGTGACTGATAAGGCCAATTTGCGCTGTAAATGTCCGTTCACAGTTGGGTGCATGTGAACACGTGGTCATTTCCACCATCATGCACCATCTTACGTCTCAAACGCTTGGTGTGTGACTTTTCTGCAATAATTTTCTCCTTTGACTTTATTCCATTTCTGATATTTGCCCTCCATGCAACACGTTCAGCGGCGACTTGCTCCCAATGTGCATTATCAATGCCTGTATCAATCATGTCCCGCTTACACACATCTTTGTATTGTAGTAGAGGCCGACCCTGAGATCTCTTACCCATCTGTAATTCACCAAAAAAGATATCCTTTGGTATTCTACCATCATCCATCCTCCTAAGATGTCCTATCCATCTAAGTCTACGAAGACTGAGCATGTAATAAACTGTCACACAACCTGATCTTTCCAATACTTCAGTATTTGTGATTTTGTCTTGCCACTTAATACCAAGAATTCTTCGCAGACACCGCATATGAAAGCTGTTTAAATTGTTCTCTTGGTGTGAGTAAGTTGTCCAGGTTTCACTGCCATAGAGAAGAGTACTAAGGACACAGGCTTGATAGACAAGGACTTTTGTTTTGGCAGTAAGCTTCCTGTTCTCCCAGACTCTTTTTCTTAACCTGTTCATTGTTGTTGCTGCCTTACCAATCCGGATGTTGATTTCCTGATCTAGGGATAATTTGCTATTTACCACTGATCTTAGATATGTAAAATGGTCTACTATCTCTAGTTCGGCGTCGTCAATAAAGATTGATGGTACCCCATGTGCACCTTGTGACATAATCTGTGTCTTCTTTTTGCTAATTGTTAAACCAAATTCAGAACAAGCATTGGAGAATGCAGATAGTAGACATTGCAATTCTTCCTCAGAGTGGGTCGTAACTGCAGCATCATCTGCAAAAAGCAACTCTCTGATCAGTACCCTCCTAATTTTGGTCTTAGCCTTCAATCTCTGAGCATTGTAGAGGCCGCCATCTGAGCGTGAGTGAATGTATATACCACCATCCTGATCACGAAATGCATATTTCAGTAGAAGTCCTAGAGCTTATAGAGAGACAACAGTGGAAGATAATCTCTGTGGACCACTGAGTGAACTAAACAAGGCTGAAATTCATACCAGAGATAACATTGCAGATATTGCAGACATTGCAGATATAGACAAATTTCAAGTGAACGAAAGAAAAAGAGGAAGAAGACATTAGAACCAATTTGTCAAGTTAGCAGTACTTTCGATGGACATCATTTATCCCATTATTTGGATGTGTGCTGTTGAGAACTAGAATGGTTTCTGACACTGCATCTCTAGGGGCCACCAACTCCAAGATCCCTTCGCAGTTCCATTAAGATCAATGATGCGTCATCAAAGGTGGAAAAAGCGTCCCAGTGGCACGAAATGGAATATTGCTTGGATAGCAAATCCATTACTGGAAAATCTAAATCAAAAGCTCACTGTGTGGATGTCATCTGCAGACTGTATTCTTCTGGTTTCTGGAGGAACAGCCTATGGTGAATGGAAGGCCCAATATACGGAAGTGGGGCTAAGCTGCCATGTGCA
This sequence comes from Cepaea hortensis, assembly GCA_963921405.1. NCBI lineage: Eukaryota > Metazoa > Mollusca > Gastropoda > Stylommatophora > Helicidae > Cepaea > Cepaea hortensis. Next base: position 9,367,576 of record OY992892.1, read on the forward strand.
GGACGTGACGATTCCTTGGGTGAGCCCAGTACCAGAGCGCTATGTGTCGGCTCTGCAATTATGGAAGCCTCCTTGTATGACGGGGAATGCCTATGGTCTGCCTTTCCTTGCGGGCTGGGAATGTCTTCAGCTGTTCTAAATGGGCCAGCTGGGATAGGGATATTACCACAACAGTGGGAGTCAATCATCCTACAAAACATCCAGGAAGGTAACCCGGCCAACAAATGCCTGAAGAAGTTGGATGTGTCGGCCGAAAGGTTCAAATATCGCAGCAGTGCTGTTAACAAGCACAATGCAATTACGTCTAAAATAACATTCCGGGCGAACGCAGAAGAAGAAGAAGATCCATGATGCCCATTTATCCATGGTGTACAATGAGGACATAAGGCAAAAGTCTTGCATGAGGTTTTGCACAGCGAACACTGTTTGCTGGTGGCTAAGGTGTAGTCAGGGTATCCTTTTGTTCACATCACAATGACCCTAACCCTCCACAGTGACTTTGACCGATGTCACGACACCACTTTCAGTAAATAGATTTTTGTACTTTTCAAGATATCTCTGTTTTCCAGGATGTCCATTTTTGTACAAGATTCCAGATTCATAAGTGACAAGTCTCTCCCAGCAGAATTAGAAGGATGTGGATTGATTGTCCCTAGTTAGTTAGTCGCGGTTTCAACTTCATGGCAACGTATCATCCCCACTATGCTCCGTTCCTGTGCCAGTGAATGTCAAACAAAATGCTCCTTACTGCCCTGTGTTAAAAGTGAAATAGACAGGAGTCTCGACATTGTCCCTTGATTGTCCCTGTTGTGAGCTGGTTAGATGTATTTATGTCAGACCCAATCTGGCATGTATTCCTTGTGATCAGTTCCACACTCGATTTTACCATTTGGGATTACCATGATCTTTTTTGTCCTCAGACGTTAGGTATACCATGTTTCCTTGGCGGCATGTCTCGTGGGTTGCTTGGTCGCCGTAGCAACATCCAAGCTCGTCAGAAAAGGCGTGATGCTTTGAAGGAAGCAGATCTAATTATTCTTGCAGGTGAAATAGCAATTTTACAACTTTTTAACACGTAAAACATGTGATGGTTTTCCCCGCATTTGGTATACAAATATTCTCGTTGTTTTAATTCATATAATGTTAAAACTTAAAGTTCAGTATTTGTTTGTTTAAAAATTATCATGAAGTGCCATACCAGTTGTCATGGGCAATGATGCTTCTTCACAAATTGCGGTCTCTGTCGGCATGGATCAATTTATGTGTTGACTCTCTTCAGTGCCATGACACAAGACTCAAGAATTTTCTCACGCTATCTTCCTCTTGTCTCTCTTTCCACATATCTTTCTGATTGTCATAAGAATGTTCCAGTGCTTGTCTTCTCGTAATGTGGCCCCAAGAAAATGCAGACTGCCTGTTTCTGATGTTTGCGATAAATTGACTTTGTGACTTAGCCTCCCTTAAAATATCTAGATTACTCATTTTGACTGTCCAATTAATGTTCAGCATTCTTCTATAAAACCACATCTCCAAGGCTTCCAGGGATATTTTCGCTTGTTACTAATTGTCCAGGATTATCAGCTGGTTTTAGAACTGGTTTTATGTAGCATGCAATAATTCTTATTTCTAACTTTCAAGGACAAAGTCTTACTGCATAAAATGTTCTTCATTTGAAAGAAAGCAGTTTTTTCTTCTCCTATTCTTTTCTTTACCCTGCATCTTCCAAGTAATGTTTCCGTGTGCCAAGATATTTAAATCTGCCGAAGACTCACAGCCATGTTTTAGAACTGGTTCTATATAACATGCAAGCATTCTTTTCCTAACTTCCAATGACAAGGACTTGTTGCATAAAATGTTTTTAAAAACCATATTAATTCAAAACACTGTATTCCCTTAGTGAATCTAAACATAGAAGCCACATACAATATGTTGCAGGATTTATTGCCTGGCATATTTCTCACCATCTCGTCAGGTGCGTACTGCAGCGTTATATATCATATGAAGTGAATAAATAAATAATCCATCCATCCATCCATCCATCCATCATGTGCCATGCCGATGAGTGTGGGCAGTCATGTACTGCATGTCACTCGATCACCAGAGTCGTGGATCAGTTCTGTGTTCCTGTCTCGACCATGCCACATGGCCAAGCCATCCAGGTATTTACTTCTCGGTCTTCCCCTTGGTCTCTTCCCTTCAATCTTGCCAGTCGTCACCAAGTTCTCCAATTCATTTCTTCTCATAACATGCTCAAAAAATTTTGACTGTCTACGTCTAATGTCTCTAATCAGTTTACGATCTTCATTCTTATTTCTAACTTTCAAGATAATAATACATAATAAATAATACTTTCGCTAAAACACTTAATCCACGTAGTCACTGGTGTTGTTCGAATGTGGATCGTCTGTTATCCCCATGATAATTTCAAATTTAGCATGAACTCTATTTGTCTGCATAAAACTGTCTGGAACTGCCTAATTGCTAACACCTCACCATATTTGTACTTATGCAATAGTTTATTGTTCGTCGAATACAGTATATTCAATACAATATGATTTGGAAGCCAACGGTGACCTCAATCGAAATATTATTACTTGCTGATGTCTTGTTGAGCATTGCCAACTGTTGTTAGTAACGGATATTGGATTTCTAGAACTTGGTCATATTCTTCTTCTTGTTCTTCTTTCGTTCGCTTGAAATATGCCTATATCTGCAATGTTGTCTCTTGTATGAATTTAACTGTCTTTTTCAGTTCACACAGCGGCCCATAGAGTTTATCTTCCACTGTCGTCTCTCTAGGCCAGAAGGTTTGCCTAGATATGTTATATTTTGGGCAGTCTTGGAGCATGTGCTCTGCTGTCTGCGAGGCCAATCCACATGTGCACATGGCTGTTTCACCAATCTTGAATTTTGTATACATGTGGTTGCATAATCTATTGTGTCCTGTTCTGAGGCGCAGAATAATGACCTGTTCTGGTCTGTCCATAACGTGGTAGTCATCTTGAGCAGGTTTTGGTGGCTTTCTGACTGATTTGATCATTCGGTCATATTCTTAGGGGCTGTGTGCGACTTCCGGCTTGGCTACGGCAGAGTTCTTCCTAGACGCAGCAAGATTGTTGCTGTCAACCGGAACAAGGAACAGCTGCTGAAGGTATGTCCATGCCCGTTGTGTTGTATACGGTATACATGTTGTATATACTAGATATTGTGTGTGCTGGTCATGTTGTACAATAGCCATGTTGTATGCTGGTTATGTTGTATGATGGTTATGTTGTATGATAGTTATTTTGTATGCTGCTTATGTTGTATGCTACTGTTATTGTATGCTAGTTATATTGTATGCTAGTTATGTTGTATGCTATTTATATTGTATGCTAGTTGTGTTATATGATAGTTATATTGTATGCTAGTTATATTGTATGCTAGTTATGTTGTATACTTGTTATATTGTATGCTAGTTATGTTGTATGCTAGTTATGTTGTATGCTAGCTATATTGTATGCTAGTTATATTGTATGCTAGTTATGTTGTATGGTAGTTATATTGTATGCTAGTTATATTGTATGCTAGTTTATTGTATGCTAGGTGGGTCACATTCTAGTTATATTGTATGCTAGTTATATTGTATGCTAGGTGGGTCATATGCTAGTTATATTGTATGCTAGTTATATTGTATGCTAGTTATATTGTATGCTATTTATGTTGTATGCTAGTTGTGTTGTATGATAGTTATATTGTATGCTAGTTATATTGTATGCTAGTTATGTTGTATACTTGTTATATTGTATGCTAGTTATGTTGTATGCTAGTTATGTTGTATGCTAGTTATATTGTATGTTAGTTATGTTGTATGGCAGTTATGTTGTATGGTAGTTATATTGTATGCTAGTTATATTGTATGCTAGTTATGTTGTATGCTAGTTTATTGTATGCTAGGTGGGTCACATTCTAGTTATATTGTATGCTAGGTGGGTCATATGCTAGTTATATTGTATGCTAGGTGGGTCATATGCTAGCTATATTGTATGCTAGTTATGTTGTATGTTAGTTTATTGTATGCTAGTTATATTGTATGCTAGTTATATTGTATGCTAGTTATATTATATGCTAGGTGGGTCATATGCTAGTTATATTGTATGCTAGTTATATTATATGCTAGGTGGGTCATATGCTAGTTATATTGTATGCTAGGTGGGTCATATGCTTGTTATATTGTATGCTAGTTATATTGTATGCTAGTTATGTTGTATGCTAGTTTATTGTATGCTAGGTGGGTCACATTCTAGTTATATTGTATGCTAGGTGGGTCACATTCTAGTTATATTGTATGCTAGGTGGGTCATATGCTAGGTATATTGTATGCTAGTTATATTGTATGCTAGTTATGTTGTATGCTAGTTTATTGTATGCTAGGTGGGTCACATTCTAGTTATATTGTATGCTAGTTATATTGTATGCTAGGTGGGTCATATGCTAGTTATATTGTATGCTAGTTATGTTGTATGCTATTTATGTTGTATGCTAGTTATATTGTATGCTAGTTATGTTGTATGCTAGTTATATTGTATGCTAGTTGGGTCATATTCTAGTTATATTGTATGCTAGTTATATTGTATGCTAGTTATATTGTATGCTAGGTATATTGTATGCTAGTTGTATTGTATGATAGTTATATTGTATGCTAGTTGGGTCATATGCTAGTTATATTGTATGCTAGTTGGGTCATATGCTAGTTATATTGCATGCTAGGTATATTGTATGCTAGTTGGGTCATATGCTAGTTATATTGTATGCTAGTTATGTTGTATGCTAGTTATATTGAATGCTAGTTGGGTCATATGCTAGTTATATTGTATGCTAGTTGGGTCATATTCTAGTTATATTGTATGCTAGTTGAGTCATATGCTAGTTATATTGTATGCTAGTTGGGTCGTATGCTAGTTATATTGTATGCTAGTTGGGTCATATGCTAGTTATATTGTATGTTAGTTGGGTCATATTCTAGTTATATTGTATGTTAGTTGGGTCATATGCTAGTTATATTGTATGCTAGTTATATTGTATGCTAGTTAAATTGTACGTTAGTTAAATTGTGTGCTTGTCATGTTGTATGCTAGTCACGTTGTCTGTGCTATAGTCTGTTTCTTGGTTATTGTAGCAGACATTTAATTTCATCTTAAAGCTCGGTGTTTCTCTTACAGAACTCGGACATGTTCTGGAAGCCGACCCTTGCTGTCCAGTCCGACGTTGCCAGTTTCTTGGTCGCAGTGGTCAGTGGCCTGAAAGGCTACAAGTGTGACGCTGATTGGGTCAAACTGCTGCAGTCCAGAGATCTGGAAGTGGAGAAAGCTAATGTGTATGACTTCATTTATGTTATTTTACTTAATTTGTCACAAATTGGACCACTTAATGTTACAGAAAAAGTGAGCTTGTGTCTTGTTGTAATCATGTAACAAAAACTGACAATAGCAACCCAATGATGAGTGCCAGACTCTAGACCAGCAGGGGGAGATCACTCTCAGGCATACCAAACTGAACACACGCAAGCATAGGCTGCGTCTCAATGCTTGACCACTTATATATGTGTGGACTAAGCAGACATTGCTGGACATGGCCAGAGGATCTGGCTGACACTCTGGACTCAGAAGAAAAAGCCATACAGATACTTAATGAGACTGATACTGGTACTTTGCCGGTTCTGGGTGAGGAGGTTACGGACGCAATTCGTAATCTAGCATACCTCGTCGAAACAGCTGCGGGGGATTTGGAAGCAGAACTCCTTGCATTGATTTTCATACAATGGTATGAGTGCCGGTCATTCAGAAAGCAATGACAAACTGCTGAACGTAAACTAAACTTGCCAAGAAATTACAAACAGCCAAAAAAATTGCTGGGGTTGACTGTGACGTCCTGTAAAGGATATGCAAGTAACTTTTTAAACTGGTACATTAGTATTGGGACTCTTTGCTAGCTGTTGTTGAAGATGTGGATGGAGCATTGGCTGTTGTTGAAGATGTGGATGGAGCACATGTGCTGTGAAATTGGTTCTTGACTCAATTCAACTGCTGAACATGTCCTGCAGGATTGTCTTGTGTACAGGGAGCTAGGAAACATATACTGGCCCACTGTATCAACAACTCCAAACTGTATGGAACTAAAGGGGAACTCCAAAAATAGTTGAAGTTACCATGAGAACTTGCCTGCTAGTGTAATTAGCAAAGATAGCAATTACAAACAGAAGAGGAGGAAGGCAAGAAGAAGTGTTAAAAGTTAGTTGCATATCCATTACAGGATGCCACAATCAACCAAATCATTTTTAGACTGTTCGTTATCTCTTGGCAAGTTTACGGTCAGTAGTTTGACGAAGAAGAGAATGAAGACAAAAAGAAGAGAATGAAGACAAACAGAAGAGTAGGAAGACAAAAAGAAGAGAATGAAGACAAACAAGAGTAGGAAGACAAAAAGAAGAGAATGAAGACAAGCAGAAGAGTAGGAAGACAACAAGAAGAGAATGAAGACAAAAAGAAGAGGAAAACAAAAAGAAGAGGAAGGCACAATAAAAAGAATCAGGACAAAATGAAGAGAATGAAGACAAAAAGAAGACAATAAAGACACACAAATTTTAATTTTGTTCCTCAACAATGTTTATATTTGTGTCCCAGCTTCTTGGCTTACCACAACATAAATATAGCTGAGACATAAATATAAGACAAGGCTACATAGCTGAGACATAAATATAAGATGAGGCTACATAGCTGAGACATAAATATAAGATGAGGCTACATAGCTGAGACATAAATATAAGATGAGGCTTTATAAGCTGAGACATAAATATAAGATGAGGCTTTATAAGCTGAGACATAAATATAAGATGAGGCTTTATAAGCTGAGACATAAATATAAGATGAGGCTTTATAAGTTGAGACATAAATATAAGATGAGGCTTTATAAGTTGAGACATAACTATAAGATGAGGCTACATAGCTGAGACATAAATATAAGATGAGGCTTTATAAGCTGAGACATAAATATAAGATGAGGCTTTATAAGCTGAGACATAAATATAAGATGAGGCTTTATAAGTTGAGACATAAATATAAGATGAGGCTTTATAAGTTGAGACATAACTATAAGATGAGGCTACATAGCTGGGACATAAATATAAGATGAGGCTTCATAGCTGGGACATAAATATAAGATGAGGCTATATAAGCTGAGACATAAATATAAGATGAGGCTAGATAAGCTGAGACATAAATATAAGATGAGGCTTCATTGTTGAGACATAAATATGAGATGAGGCTTCACAGCTGAGACATAAATATAAGAAGATTCTTCCTAGCTAAGACATAAATATAAGATGAGGCTTCATATCTGAGACATAAATATAAGACAAGCCTTAATTGTAGAGACAAATATAAGTCGAGGCTTCAAGGCTGAGACATAAATATAAGATGAGGCTTCATAGCTGAGACATAAATATAAGAAGATTCTTCATAGCTGAGAAATAAATATAAGAAGATTCTTCATACTGAGACACTCATATAAACTGCAGAGGCTGTGACAATTACAGATATATAAACCACAACTATGTAAACAAGAAGACATGATAAGTTTAAAAGTACCATGGTGATATCTTCTGCCCTTTATCACCCATTTATCAAACCACCTCAAACTGTCCTCTTGCTATCTGCTGCAGCTCTCTCCATGTCCTCCCAATATTATTCATCTCTTGTCTGTAATTCTCTTCACCCTGTGGTTTTGGTCTCCCACTATTTTGTTTACTTTGTGGGCTCCAGGCAAGGGAGTGTCTATATTGCTCTCAGGTTTTCTCAGTGTGTGTGTACGTCGATTATGTGTGTAAGGGAAGGAGTGTATGTGTGTGCTTTGCTTTATGAGTGAATGAGGATATATGTGTGTGAGAGAGAGAGAAGGGAGGGGGGGGGGTATTATAAGCACATTTTTGTTAGTGAGTTTGTGATTGTGAGCGAGTTTATATGCATGTGAGAGAGTGTGTATTTGTATTATTGAGTGGGTGCATAACTGAGAGTTTGTGTAAATTGAATATAGGTATGTATTTTTGCATGTCTGTGTGTGTATGTGTATGTGTGTCTGCCTGCCTCTTAACATGGTAATATGCCTTGTTTATGTTCACAACATTCATGTGACAGTTGTTTTTGTCCTATGTGAATGTAACACGCACAATAGATAATTGATGTATGAAAGATGAGTGGTTGGAAGGGCCGGATGTAAGACAGGCCTGTGTGCCAAATTTTTGACCCCTTGAAAATAAAGTTTGGTCATTTGTTTGTTTGTTCATTGTGTGTCCTTTCCAGCGCCAGCATCCTTTGCTAACCCCTTGGTACACTGAGATTTGTCTAGTTCTCTCCATCAGCTCTACATTAGTGATTCTGTCATACCATTTTATTACCACTATTCTGCCTAGGCACCAATTAGTGAATGTTTGTAGTTTATTAGTAATTCTTTCAGCTGTAATTGATTAGTAATTCTTTCAGCTGTAATTGATTAGTAATTCTTTCAGCTGTAATTGATTAGTAATTCTTTCAGCTGTAATTGATTAGTAATTCTTTCAGCCGTAATTGATTAGTAATTCTTTCAGCCGTAATTGATTAGTAATTCTTTCAGCCGTAATTGATTAGTAATTCTTTCAGCCGTAATTGATTAGTAATTCTTTCAGCCGTAATTGATTAGTAATTCTTTCAGCCGTAATTGATTAGTAATTCTTTCAGCCGTAATTGATTAGTAATTCTTTCAGCTGTAATTTTTAGTAATTCTTTCAGCTGTAATTAGTGGCCTGTGCGGGCTGTTGGCTTGCCGATACTCCTGTCTTTCCCATTGTTCACTGTTGGCAGTGAGGAGCATTTTGTGTGATATTCACTGACACAGGAACGGAGCAATATGGGAACAACCCGTTGCCGTGAAGTTGGAACCACGACTAACTAACTAACTAACTCAGCTGTAATTGATTAGTAATTCTTTCAGCTGTAATTGATTAGTAATTCTTTCAGCTGTAATTGATTAGTATTTCTTTCAGCTGTAATTGATTAGTAATTCTTTCAGCCGTAATTGATTAGTAATTCTTTCAGCCGTAATTGATTAGTAATTCTTTCAGCCGTAATTGATTAGTAATTCTTTCAGCTGTAATTGATTAGTAATTCTTTCAGCTGTAATTGATTAGTAATTCTTTCAGCTGTAATTAGTGGCCTGTGCAGGCTGTTGGCTTGCCGATACTCCTGTCTTTCCCATTGTTCACTGTTGGCAGTGAGGAGCATTTTGTGTGATATTCACTGACACAGGAACGGAGCAATATGGGAACAACCCGTTGCCATGAAGTTGGAACCACGACTAACTAACTAACTAACTCAGCTGTAATTGATTAGTAATTCTTTCAGCTGTAATTGATTAGTATTTCTTTCAGCTGTAATTGATTAGTAATTCTTTCAGCCGTAATTGATTAGTAATTCTTTCAGCCGTAATTGATTAGTAATTCTTTCAGCCGTAATTGATTAGTAATTCTTTCAGCCGTAATTGATTAGTAATTCTTTCAGCTGTAATTGATTAGTAATTCTTTCAGCTGTAATTGATTAGTAATTCTTTCAGCTGTAATTAGTGGCCTGTGCGGGCTGTTGGCTTGCCGATACTCCTGTCTTTCCCATTGTTCACTGTTGGTAGTGAGGAGCATTTTGTGTGATATTCACTGACACAGGAACGGAGCAATATGGGAACAACCCGTTGCCGTGAAGTTGGAACCACGACTAACTAACTAACTAACTAACTCAGCTGTAATTGATTAGTAATTCTTTCAGCTGTTCTCTAAGTTTCTTACCCATACAGTAGTACCGATTTAACGGTTTGTCATCTGTCATCTACTGCCTATAGCACCTTCCAGTGTATGGCAGGGAGGTCTTGAGCCTGAGGAATTAAGGCCACCTGGCTAATGCAGTCACCGCAAACTGCAGGCTAGAGTTTTCTTTTTGCCCCCGACAGAAAAAAAATCCTCACCTTATCAAGGATTCAAACCCAGGTCTCTCGGAGGAGAACCCAGAGTTCTTAGCCATTCAGCCAGCCGCTCCCCACCACTTTAACACTGGAGTAACAAGTTTGGTACTAAGTTTAACTTCCCTTGACTTCCACCATGGTAATCATCATCATCCAGAGCCTTGCCGACTGGCATGTGTGATCATGCCCCTCCACAAATTGCGATCTCCGACGGCATGGATCATTTCATGTGTTGTCTTCCTTCCATGCCATGACACAAGAATGTTCTCACACAGTCCTCGTCTATTTTATCAATTTTGTTTAGAAGCATGATTGTCTTGGGAAAATACAGCAATGGTTTTCCCTTGTCTTCCGCCATATAGTAACACCTACCATGAAACATATGACTATGTATTGTGTATTTGGCATCCATAAGGATTCATTGCATTGTTTTATTCTCTGTTGAGTTATATCTCTAGTATGCACCTGGCAAGATACAGTGAAATATGCCAGGCAGTAAGTTGTCCAATCTATTTCTTGTCTTTATTTTTCAAATTTATATTTACCTGCTTGTAGCGCGAAATGTTCTGATGTAACTGACGTCCACCTGAATCCAATCAAAGTCCTGCATGCTGTTGAAGAAATCCTCTCAGATGATGCCATCCTGGTCGCTGATGGCGGGGACTTTGTAGCAACGGCGTCATATATCCTGAGGTCAGTGGTGGACACGGTGTTTAAGACTCTTATTGGTGGTTGGAAACAGGTTGTTGTCTAAACAGCTTTGCCAAACTGGCGCTCGACAGAGCAGACAAGAACACACCAATAGGAATGCCACTTATCAGTGATGTAGTGTCATCAACAGAAAGTGCATTCCTCACTTAGCCTTGATGTAGTATCATTACCTCATAGCTCTTTCCTAAACAGAAAGTACATTACCTCTTGGTTGTATCATAGATATAGTTTACATTACCCTATAGCTGTAACATCAACAAAAAGTGCATTACCTCTGGGTTGTATCATCAACATAAAGTGCATTCATCACTTATCAATGATGCAGTGTTATCACCATAATGTACATTACCACTTAGTTGTATTATCAACATAATGTACATTACCACTTATTTGTATTATCACCATAATGTACATTACCACTTATTTGTATTATCAACATAATGTACATTACCACTTAGTTGTATTATCAACATAATGTACATTACCACTTAGTTGTATTATCAACATAATGTACATTACCTCTTAGTTGTATTATCAACATAATGTACATTACCACTTAGTTGTATTATCAACATAATGTACATTACCTCTTAGTTGTATTATCAACATAATTTACATTACCACTTAGTTGTATTATCAACATAATGTACATTACCACTTAGTTGTATTATCAACATAATGTACATTACCACTTAGTTGTATTATCAACATAATGTACATTACCACTTAGTTGTATTATCAACATAATGTACATTACCTCTTAGTTGTATTATCAACATAATGTACATTACCACTTAGTTGTATTATCAACATAATGTACATTACCTCTTAGTTGTATTATCAACATAATTTACATTACCACTTAGTTGTATTATCAACATAATGTACATTACCACTTAGTTGTATTATCAACATAATGTACATTACCACTTAGTTGTATTATCAACATAATGTACATTACCACTTAGTTGTATTATCAACATAATGTACATTACCACTTAGTTGTATTATCAACATAATGTACATTACCACTTAGTTGTATTATCAACATAATGTACATTACCACTTAGTTGTATTATCAACATAATGTACGTTACCACTTAGTTGTATTATCAACATAATGTACATTACCTCTTAGTTGTATTATCAACATAAAGTCAATACCACTTAGTTGTATTATCAAGTTAAAAATCTCACTGTTGTGACTTGGTTGTTCAACACACAACCATCTTGAATCTGTTGTCAACACAAGCTGTTTTCTACAACACAACCAGACCCCGTGGACCCCTGAGATGGCTGGATCCCGGTGCCTTTGGGACTTTGGGAGTTGGAGGAGGGTTCGCTCTTGGGGCCAAATTGTGCAGGCCTGAGTCTGATGTGTGGATCGTGTATGGAGATGGGTCCCTGGGGTACAGCATTGTTGAGTTTGACACTTACAAACGGCATCAGGTATCTATAAATATATTGAGAAAGAGACAGACAGATTTCTGTTTATATGTTTGTATAATTTTTCAGAAGGAACTACAGAAATTGGTTGATACAGTGGTTGTAGAAAATGAAAAAATGGGCCTTAGTTAGTCATGGTGATATCAAAGAAACAGATTGTGCCTAAATGTGCAATTCAGTACAGAATGTTATTGTGAGAGAAAGTGCAGAAATTCAGATATCTAGGCACATGGATAACATCAAATGGAAGATGTATCGCTGAGATAAAGAACAGAATAGGACAAGCAAAAACTGTGAATGAAGAATGTTTTGTGGAATAAGTCACTGTCCTTGAAAGTTAGAAAGAGAGTTCTTGCATGTTACATACAACAAATTTTAACATACGGCTGCAAATCCTGGACAATTAGTTAACAGGCGAAAATATCCCCAGAAGCCTTGGAGATGTGGTTTTATAGAAGAATGCAAAAAATTAATTTGACAACCAAAATCGGGCAATCTAGATATTTTGAGGGTAGCTAAGTTGCAAAGTCAACTTATCACACACATCAGAAAGAAGCAGTCATTATTTTTTGGCCACATGATAAAAAGCCAAAATCTGGAATATATTGTGACAACCGGAAAGATTAATGGAAAGAGAGATAGAGGAAACCAGTGTGAGAAGATTCTTAACAGTCTTGTGTCATGGCGCGGAAGGGAGTCAACACACGAATTGATCCATACCATCGGAGATTGCAATTTGTGGAGAAGCATGGTCGCTCATGCCAGCCGACAAGGCACTGAATGATGATGATGATGATGATAATTTTTCTGTTTGTATATCCAAACAACACAGCTGCTAGGATACATTTTTCCATGGCCACTGTAACTGGTTCCAGACCATTTCACAACTTGCCTCCGCTATCTTATACAATTGGACACCTACCTTTGTCGCAAGCCTGAGAAGTTTTAGTTTAGTTTAGTCGACGGATCAACATCATGGCACATGGGTGTAACCTCTTCTTCTTCTTCTTCTTCTTCTTCTTCTTCTTCTTCTTCTTCTTCTTCTTCTTCTTCTTCTTCTTCTTCTTCTTCTTCTTCTTCTTCTTCTTCTTCTTCTTCTTCTTCTTCTTCTTCTTCTTCTGCTGCTGCGTTCATCCGGAGTCTTTATTCAGATGTGACTGCGTTGTGCCTGTTGACAGCGAGCTGCGATACTGCGCCTTTAGGCTGACACATCCGACTTCTGAGGGCATTTGTTGACCGGGTTAACCTTCCCGGGGAGCGCTCTGTTCTACTCCCAGCTCAAGCCTGAGTCCTGAGAATCTCAGCTCGGTGCACGAACTCCATAGCACCGGCGAGGATCCTGAAATACTTTGGGTAGATTTTTAACTCGGTGATTTGCATGGGAACAAAATTGGTCATGTAACATTATACACCTGTGGCATAGTTTAATGAGATCCTTATGTTAGTATCCTTAGTCAGGGGGCTGAGTGGTCTCGAAGTATGGTGTCCGTCTTGAGTGCTGGAGGTCCCGGGTTTAAGCCCGGTGAGGGCCGGAATTTTTTCACGTGGACTTCTAGTAACAAAATTTCCCCTGGTCTCCAGGTAGTGTGTATTGTTACGCACGTAAAAAATCCCTTGGCCGTTGGAAATCGAAAAAGAGTAGCCTAACGTCACTTTTAAAAATTGTTTGCATATCCTTTACAGGACATTGCTGTCAATATCAGCATCATTCAGCTGATTGTTGATTTCTTGGCAAGATTACGCTCAGTATTTTGCCATTGCTTTATGAGCGGCCGGCTCACATACCCCGTAAGTTACCGACGCGATTCGAACCACTGCTGATTCTCACTGTCATCACGTTACTTACGAGAGTATATGAGATTACAGAGAAAAGTCGCTAACCTCTCGGCCAGGAAGCCGGCCTAACGGCACTGCGTACTAACATAATGTCATAGTCCAGAAAGAGTTAACTAGGATGGTAATCTCGGGATTGCATGTGAAATGCTGACGTCAAAAGTGGTTGCTGGGTGGTGAACGGGAATGATGGGTCATTCAGGTACAGGGCAACTTGGTGACAAGACATAGTTTTTTTTCAGTGTAAGACAGTTTTTTTTTTTCAGTGTAAGACAGTTTTTTTTTTCAGTGTAAGACAGTTTTTTTTTTCAGTGTAAGACAGTGTTTTTTTTCCAATGATAAGTTACACACGTGATAGAAGTCACATAGGTTAAATATTGCTTATGAATGAATGGATGGATGGATTGCTGGATGGGTGTGTGGATGTATTGATATTTGAATGGATTGACAGTAGGATATATGGATGTCTGACAAATAGGTGGAGGGATGTATGGGTGGATCAGTAAGTGGGTAGGTGCATATTTAAATAATAAAGGATGATAGATGGATATAAGGATATACAGGTGAATATGTGAAGCATGTATACAAAATCTTGTCACCTGTAAATGCATCTTCCATCGTGAGATACCCATTCTAGCTCTTGTGGGTAAATGAATATATACAGGATGGATGGGTAGATAGATATAAGAATGTTCAGGTAAATATGTGAACTGTGTATACAAAATCTTGTCACCTGTAAATTCATCTTCCATTACGCAGACACCCATTCTGGCCCTTGTGGGCAACGATGCCAGCTGGATGCAGATTGAGAGGGAGCAAGTGCCAATATTTGGGTCAAGTGTGGCTTGTAAACTCCAGGTCGGTCTGTTTTAAATTTGCGTGTGGTCTAATATTTAGTTACTCAAGTTATATCAAGAACTGGGTCAATAAAAGGTGTGATGATGATGGTGGTGATGATTTTTTTTCCCCCGCGTTTCCATCCTGTTTCAGGATATTGCGGTCAATATCAGCATCTTTCAGCTGTATGTTGATTCCTAGGCTAGATTACGCTCATCAGTACACCACGACTTTCTGAGTGACCGGCTCCATACTCTCATAAGTCACTGGTGCGACTCGAACCACTTCCAATTCTCATGCACTCACGTCAACCACGAGAGTATTCGGGATTACGGAGAAAGCTGCTAACCCCTAGGCCAGGGAGCCGGCGGTGGTGATGATGATGGTGATAATTATGTTGCTGATTGTGATGATGGTGTTGTTGATATGATGGTGAAGGTGATGTTGTTGAAGGTGATTATAATTTTGGTGATGATGATTATATTGATGCTTTGATGATACTGTTGCTGGTGATGTAGATAATGTTTGTGAAGATGTTGATTATGGTGTTCATGGTGATGTTGATGATGATTGTGATGTTGATGGTGTTAATGATTATGGTGTTCATGTGATGTTGAGGATGATTGTGATTTTGGTGATGTTGATGATTGTGATGTTGATGATGAATGTGATGTTCTTGATGATGATGATGATGATTAAGGTGTTCATGTGATGTTGATGATGATTGTGATGTTGATGATGATTGTGATGTTGATGACGATGGTAAGGATAATAACAATGATGAAGACGTAACTAACAGACACAGGGCCAGTTGCATGAAGTAGATATCCCTCGTGTGTTGTTCAGTTTGGACGACACAGATCTAATACTATATTCTCAGTATGCCTGATTGCCCTGCAAGTGGACTTACTTTACTCCTGGACCCATTTCCTCTTTTGATGATTGTGCGTTTATTAATCCACAGTACTGTGATTACAATGTCTGCGCTGAGGGACTTGGAGGCAAAGGGCTGCGCTTGGACAGAACAAACGAAGGTGAATTGGAGGGACTTCTTCGCAAGGCTGTGGAAGAGTATCGCAAGGGAAACAGTGTGTTGATTAACGTGTTAATCGGCAAGACAAATTTCCGAGAGGGAAGCATTTCTGTGTGAAAGAATGCATTTCAGAGAATCTGCCATGCTTTCTTTATTAAGAAGCCATTTCTGCATCTTGTTAGTTTTACAAATTATTATAGTTAACTTAATCTGTATCAGTAGGTTGCCAGATGATGACCAATGACAGGATAGATAATTATTTAGTGGCCAATAGCAAGAGAGATAATTATTTAATGACCAATGACAAGAGAGATACTTATCTAATGACCAATGATAAGAGAGATAGTTATTTAATGACCAATGGCAAGAGAGATAATTATTTAATGACCAATGACGAGAAATAATTGAGATAATTATTTAATGACCAATGACAAGATAGAATATTATTTAATGACCAATGACAAGAGAGATAATTATTTAATGACCAATGGCAAGAGAGAATTATTTAATGACCAATGGCAAGAGAGAATATTATTTAATGACCAATGACAAGATAGAATATTATTTAATGACCAATGACAAGATAGAATATTATTTAATGACCAATGACAAGAGAGATAATTATTTAATGACCAATGGCAAGAGAGATAATTATTTAATGACCAATGACAAGATAGAATATTATTTAATGACCAAGGGCAAGAGAGAATATTATTTAATGACCAATGACAAGATAGAATATTATTCAATGACCAATGACAAGATAGAATATTATTTAATGACCAATGACAAGATAGAATATTATTTAATGACCAATGGCAAGAGAGAATATTATTTAATGACCAATGACAAGAGAGATAATTATTTAATGACCAATGACAAGAGAGAATATTATTTAATGACCAATGGCAAGAGAGAATATTATTTAATGACCAATGATAAGATAGAATATTATTTAATGACCAATGGCAAGAGATAATTATTTAATGACCAATGACAAGATAGAATTATTTAATGACCAATGATAAGATAGAATATTATTTAATGACCAATGGCAAGATAGAATTATTTAATGACCAATGATAAGATAGAATATTATTTAATGACCAATGGCAAGATAGAATTATTTAATGACCAATGACAAGATAGAATTATTTAATGACCAATGACAAGATAGAATATTATTTAATGACCAATGACAAGATAGAATATTATTTAATGACCAATGGCAAGATAGAATATTATTTAATGACCAATGGCAAGAGAGATAATTATTTAATGACCAATGGCAAGAGAGATAATTATTTAATGACCAATGACAAGATAGAATATTATTTAATGACCAATGATAAGATAGAATATTATTTAATGACCAATGACAAGAGAGATAATTATTTAATGACCAATGACAAGATAGAATATTATTTAATGACCAATGACAAGATAGAATATTATTTAATGACCAATGACAAGAGATAATTATTTAATGACCAATGACAAGAGAGATAATTATTTAATGACCAATGACAAGATAGAATATTATTTAATGACCAATGACAAGATAGAATATTATTTAATGACCAATGATAAGATAGAATATTATTTAATGACCAATGATAAGATAGAATATTATTTAATGACCAATGATAAGATAGAATATTATTTAATGACCAATGACAAGAGAGATAATTATTTAATGACCAATGGCAAGAGAGATAATTATTTAATGACCAATGACAAGATAGAATATTATTTAATGACCAATGACAAGAGAGATAATTATTTAATGACCAATGACAAGATAGAATATTATTTAATGACCAATGACAAGATAGAATATTATTTAATGACCAATGACAAGAGAGATAATTATTTAATGACCAATGACAAGAGAGATAATTATTTAATGACCAATGACAAGAGAGATAATTATTTAATGACCAATGATAAGATAGAATATTATTTAATGACCAATGGCAAGATAGAATATTATTTAATGACCAATGATAAGATAGAATATTATTTAATGACCAATGGCAAGAGAGAATTATCTAATGACCAATGACAAGATAGACAATTATTAAAGGCCAATAGCAAGAGATATAATTATATAATGACGGCTGACAATACATATCATTATGTATTGACCAATGACATGGTCATCATCATCACCATCATGTAGCAGATTCTTTGCAGAACATCGCTCTCATCACAGCCCGCCAGAATGTTCCTCGATCTTTAGGTAGGTCTCCCGCCTCACATACCCTCATGTCCAAAGTGTCTGCCATGTCCTGTGTCCATCTTCATGCTGGCCAATCCCTGCCACCTCTTTCAGGTTCTTCCCAAACCACTGTGGACTTTTAATTTAACCAAAGTATTTTAGGTTCTGAGATATGACAAATAAGATAATTACATAGTGACCAATAAGACAGATCATTTTACACTGACCAATGGCAAGATAGGTAGTTGTACATAATGGCAAGATAGGTAGTTGTACATAATGGCAAGATAGGTAATTGTACACTGAACAATGGCAAAATAGATAATTGACCAGTGACAACATTCTTGCCATGTGTGCCATCTTTTGTCATTGTTTGGTCAAGGCAGATGTATCTGAACACTTGTCCCCATCTATCAACTTGTGGACTTTCATTACTTTTAGTGAAAATCATGACTTTAATCTTGTTCACATTAATTACTACACTGTATTGTGTGGCTTTTAATATTGACTATATCCGGTAGTTGTGGGTCATCTGCCAAAAACACAGGGATAAAGGTGTCATCTGCATATTGGTCATGTGTTGTCTGATGTTGTCCCTGGTTAACTCTAAAAATGCTTTCTGTGACAGGGCTCATAGTCTTGTGCCCTTGTCTGAGAAGACTAGACTTTTGATTAAGATATATTTGTTGTGGTGCATGACAAGGCTGATGTGGTTTTCTTCCATTAAACAATCTAAGATAGGGATCTTTTCCCCAGGACATGCTGGTGTGGTGAGAAACAAGCAGGTGGACAAATTGGCTGGATCTGCACCGTTGAGTGGGGGGTATTAGTGTATGATAAGGCAGATGTGGTCGGACCCTTTGGGATGTATAGCGTGGATGAACAGATACACCATCATAGCCTGGAGAGAATGGTGTGACAGGGCATGACCTGAGGATCTGGTCGACATTCAGTTTGCCAAGGAAAGGCCAGCCTGACACATAATTAGACTGCAACTGGCACCATTATTATTGGGACTCTTTGCTGGTTGTTGAAGATGTGAATGGAGCATGTATGGGAATGTCCCAAGTTCTGTGATGTCGGTTCTGAACTCAACTCACCCCAACTCGTATCAGTTTATAAATCTATTTTTGTACCAATATAACTTAAATACTTTGTGTAAGTGCCGTATTCCTTTATCTCATTCCTTTTTGAAATGTTCAGACATGTTTTCCGTGATGTTCAAACATGTTTTTGCAAGGTTCAAACATGTTTTTTGCGATGTTCAAACATTTTTTGTGTGATGTTTTTCAGCTGGGTATTTAAGATTTCATTTAGCTGGGACATTCCCTTAATTCTGCCAGAATAATCTATCCAAGTGTGGCCTTGTTTTATTTTTTTTTGGTTTTATTTTTTTTGGTGTTTTTTTTGCGCTCGCCCGCTTTGAACTTGACCATAGTCCATACACACTACTTCTTGTAGCACTGGACTAAATTTTGCTTGTGGATTAGCTTTCCCTATTACCGGGGTCCCTCGCCTTGAAGTGAGCCCACTCTGACTTCATAGGTACTTGTAATTTACGTCCCCAAGTCAAGGATGAGAAGTCAACATTTTAGTCCAACTGACCAGTGTAGGGGTTGAACCCCTTACCTCAGCATGGCGGTAGCGAATGTGACTCGGACAGAGTAAATTTGAATATCACATAGTGATTGAGTTAAAAAAAACATGTGGTTGACATATATCATTGGTGCTTATGATTGAAATATGTTTGATTTAAATGTATGATTGAGACACGTGATTTATATGTGTATCCAGAGACAATTTAAATATATGATTGTGAATTATGATTGTTGTAAATGATTGAAGCCGGTCTCCGTGGCCAAAGGCTTGCGAACACTGTTCGTGAGCCGGGTACTAGGCGTTTGAAACTCAGCTGCGACCGATTTGTGCAGCAGACCATGTCGTGTTGTATTATAACGTGCTGGTATGGGAGCCGGTCGTTCAGAAAGCAATGGCAAACTACTGAACGTAACACTTGCCTAGTACATCAACAGCAGCTGAAAAATGCTGGTGTTGACTGCAACGTCCCGTAAGGGATATGCAACATTTATTGTATATGATTGAAGTACATAATTGACACATGTATACAGAGATATGATAGAAATATATGATTGAAGCATGTACTCTTGAAGTTGATGATTGCAGTAACTTTGATTGAGACAAGTTATATTTGATTGAAGCACATGGCTGACATATATACAGAGATAAAATTGAAATATAAGATTGTGGCATATGATTGAAGCATGTATGCTTGAAGTTGATGATTGCAGTATCCATAATTGAAACTTGTTATATATGATTGAAACACATTATATATGATTGAAACACATGACTGACATGTATACAGAGATATGATTGAAATATATGATTGTGAAAAGTGATTAAGCATATATGATTGAAGCTTATGATTGCAGTTTCTAAGTTTGAAACCTGTTTGATTAAAACATAATTGAAACACATATGATTTAAACGTATAATAATGTCCTACTACTTAAACTTCCAACTGCCAAGCGATCTTTAATATATGTAACGTGTACATGGGATGTCATATTCTTGTCACTCTTATACGAGAAGTCTAGACATATAATCTACTACTCTAGGATCAGGAGGGAGTTAGTTTGGCAAGTTAAATATTTCAGCCATGTTCAAAGACATAGTTTGTTGCATTTCCTGTACAGGACGTCACAGTCAAACCCAGCATGTTTTGGCTTTTCGTGAATTCTTGGCAAGTTTACATTCAGTAATTTGCCATTGCTTTCTGAACAACCAGCACTCATACCATTGTATAAAAACCAGCACAAGGCAGTCTGCTGCCAAATCGCCCACACGGTGTTTCCATCACTGTATGCAGGATAGTGAATTGCATTCGTCACCTCTTCACCAAGGAGTCGGCAGGAGTGAGTATAACATGTATATTGGCCCAGGGGTTGGTGAATGCAGTTTCATATTTCCCCGATATACCAAGTCGAGGCTTTGAAATCATCCTGAGGGAGATTGCTTTGCGTTGATGTCAATGGAGCGATTGCTGGCTGTTCAGAAATCAGTGGCAAATTACTGAACATTAAATTGTTAAGAAAATTACACAATCAATCAATGCTGAGGTTTGGTGCAATGTCCTGTAGAGGACATGAATCAAATGTTTACATAAACATATACTGATACGGAGATGTGTGAGAGATATTAACCAAAATTGTCCGTACATGTCTTTACTCATTGCAAGTATTTACTCTGAGATTTTGTCATTTCATGCCAGGTTATTACTTTTGAAGACTGAGACTGTTATGTAGTTATTTTTGACATATCACTCTGTCTGAAATTTTGCACAAGAACTTATTAATATGAATGTAAACTGATTAAAGTCATTAGACGTAGACATCCAAAAATTTTTGGGCATGTTATGAGAAGAAATGACTTGGAGAACTTGGTGACAACTGGCAAGATCGAAGGGAACATACCAAGGGGAAGATCAAGAAGTAAATACCTGGATAGCTTGCCACGTAGTATGGTCGAGACAGGAACACAGAGCTGATCCACGACTGTGGTGATTGAGTGAGATGGCAAAACATGACCGCCCACGCTTATCGGCATGGCACATGATGGATGGATGGAATGTAGTTGTGGTTATTTTCCCTGGTATTCCACTGGAAAGATGTTAACGGCTGAAAGCAAATGCCGCTTGTTCTGGTCATGGATGTAGCATTAGCCGTGCAAACAAGGAAATGACTAGTGTTTTTAAATCTTGACAAGAAAATATCAAATGTTGCGGAACCCTTGAGGTCACTAAGACAGCATAGAAACAAATACACAAGTAATGATGGGCATTCATAGAAGTAGAAGAAATATTAAAGAAATACTATTTAATATCGACATCACTGCAGTCTGGGTATTCACACAAACGATAGGCTTTAGGCAGGGAAAAATCACCCTGGAAAGTTATCATACATCAAAAAATCACCATGAAAGTTATCATTCAGGAAAAATCACCATGGAAAGTATAGGAAAAATCACCATGGAAAGATATCATAGGGAAAAATCACACTGGAAAGTTATCAGATAGATTATCACTCCTAGTAAGTTATAAGAGATAATACAGTGGTTCTCAACCGGTGGGAAATTCTCCCCCCCCCCCCTCAGGGGGGAATTTTAGGGTTTCCAGGGGGGGGGGGGGGGGTGAAGATTATTTCAAGATTGCGTTAATACAAGAACCGATTACTTGATATTGTTTTTCCCTTCATACTGTTTCGTTCTGTACGTGTCGCCCTTCTAAAATTAATTTTATAAAGTAAGTAGACCCACAAATCGCGTTTTATGTGGACTCTAGACATGTTTTAGTATGTGCTATTAAATTTAGCTTCCATTATTACATATACTGTGTAGGGGCGGGGGCAGGATGTTTAGGTAGGAAATACAAAAGGGGGGAATGACATTCTGAAAATATGGTGAAGGGGGGCACGGGCCAAATTTTTAGATAGGAAATACGAAAGGGGGGAATGACGTTCTGAAAATATAGTGAAGGGGGGCACGGGCTAAAAAAGGTTGAGAACCACTGAGATAATAGGAACCAATCTGCAAAAGTTACTGGATAGGAAATTACCTCAGGTAACTTACATGGCAAAGGAAACCACTTGCAAAAATTACCAGACAGGAGAAAATACCTTTGTAAAGTTACATGACACAGGAAATCACCTGCATAAGTTACGAGCCAGGGGAAATAACTCTCTATTAAAGTTCATGACAGCGGAAACTACCCACAAAAGATACCAGACGGGTAACCACTCCAAAGAAAAAGTTACGTGTCCGTATATGATTGTGAGGCTTCCTTGACAAAAACAATTTTTGCTTTAAAATATTGTGTTTTGCTGTTTCTTTCAGAGATCATTTTTGATATATTTTATAATTAATTAAATGATAAGGTTCTAAATATATAATGTGTTTTTCAGTCTGTTATTCAGAAATAACTTTATTATGTAACTCATTCTATAGAACGACACTCAACAAGGCCTGAATCAGTTTCCTGCTATCAGTTTGTGTGAAGATCGCTTCTCTGCCTTTTGCCTAAGATCAAAGTGTACTATCTGCACTAGATCTGGACAGGGCCACCAGCAGAGGGGGTCATCCGAATGACACACAAGATCTTGGGGACTTATGGGGCGGGCTGACCCCTGGAGAAAAGCGAGCCCATATAAAAAAAAAAAAAAAACATGGGTCAATGACATGTTAGGACTTTCATAAGTGAGCAGTCTTTTCCTCTCATTGAATCCCCGTCTGACCACTGCATGGCATTATTGTGTAACCTCCTAAAGATGACTCCAATGTGCCTGTTTTCTGTGATGGATATGCCTGCTTGAGACTTCCTTCAGTTTTCGCTAGCTTGTCTGCTATACAACTAGCATCCATTGCAGAACTAGCTATGTTAGCATCCCCTATAGAACTAGCTATGTTAGCATCCCTTGCATGACTACCTATGAGAGTAGCATCCCTTGCATGACTAACTATGAGAGTAGCATCCCTTGCATGACTACCTATGAGAGTAGCATCCCTTGCATGACTACCTATGAGAGTAGCATCCCTTGCATGACTACCTATGAGAGTAGCATCCCTTGCATGACTACCTATGAGAGTAGCATTCCATGCAGGACTAGCTATGTGACTAGTGTCCCCTGTAGAACTAGCTATGAGGCTAGCGTCCCCGACAGGACTAGCTATGTGGCTAGTGTCCCCTGTAGAACTAGCTATGTGACTAGTGTCCCCTGTAGAACTAGCTATGTGACTAGCGTCCCCTGTAGAACTAGCTATGTGACTAGTGTCCCCTGTAGAACTAGCTATGTGACTAGTGTCCCCTGTAGAACTAGCTATGTGACTAGTGTCCCCTGTAGGACTAGCTATGTCACTAGCGTCCCCTGTAGGACTAGCTATGTGACTAGTGTCCCCTGTAGAACTAGCTATGTCACTAGCGTCCCCTGTAGGACTAGCTATGTGACTAGTGTCCCCTGTAGAACTAGCTATGTGACTAGTGTCCCCTGTAGAACTAGCTATGTGGCTAGTGTCCCCTGTAGAACTAGCTATGTGACTAGTGTCACCTGTAGAACTAGCTATGTGACTAGTGTCCCCTGTAGAACTAGCTATGTGACTAGTGTCCCCTGTAGAACTAGCTATGTGGCTAGTGTCCCCTGTAGAACTAGCTATGTGGCTAGTGTCCCCTGTAGAACTAGCTATGTAACTAGTGTCCCCTGTAGAACTAGCTATGTGGCTAGTGTCCCCTGTAGAACTAGCTATGTGACTAGTGTCCCCTGTAGAACTAGCTATGTGACTAGTGTCCCCTGTAGAACTAGCTATGTGGCTAGTGTCCCCTGTAGAACTAGCTATGTGACTAGTGTCCCCTGTAGAACTAGCTATGTGACTAGTGTCCCCTGTAGAACTAGCTATGTGGCTAGTGTCCCCTGTAGAACTAGCTATGTGGCTAGTGTCCCCTGTAGAACTAGCTATGTGACTAGTGTCCCCTGTAGAACTAGCTATGTAACTAGTGTCCCCTGTAGAACTAGCTATGTGGCTAGTGTCCCCTGTAGAACTAGCTATGTGACTAGTGTCCCCTGTAGAACTAGCTATGTGACTAGTGTCCCCTGTAGAACTAGCTATGTGGCTAGTGTCCCCTGTAGAACTAGCTATGTGGCTAGTGTCCCCTGTAGAACTAGCTATGTGACTAGTGTCCCCTGTAGAACTAGCTATGTGACTAGTGTCCCCTGTAGAACTAGCTATGTGACTAGTGTCCCCTGTAGAACTAGCTATGTGGCTAGTGTCCCCTGTAGAACTAGCTATGTAACTAGTGTCCCCTGTAGAACTAGCTATGTTGCTAGTGTCCCCTGTAGAACTAGCTATGTGACTAGTGTCCCCTGTAGAACTAGCTATGTAACTAGTGTCCCCTGTAGAACTAGCTATGTGGCTAGTGTCCCCTGTAGAACTAGCTATGTGACTAGTGTCCCCTGTAGAACTAGCTATGTGACTAGTGTCCCCTGTAGAACTAGCTGTGTGGCTAGTGTCCCCTGTAGAACTAGCTATGTGGCTAGTGTCCCCTGTAGAACTAGCTATGTGGCTAGTGTCCCCTGTAGAACTAGCTATGTGACTAGTGTCCCCTGTAGAACTAGCTATGTGACTAGTGTCCCCTGTAGAACTAGCTATGTGGCTAGTGTCCCCTGTAGAACTAGCTATGTGACTAGTGTCCCCTGTAGAACTAGCTATGTGACTAGTGTCCCCTGTAGAACTAGCTATGTGGCTAGTGTCCCTTGTAGAACTAGCTATGTGACTAGTGTCCCCTGTAGAACTAGCTATGTGACTAGTGTCCCCTGTAGAACTAGCTATGTGGCTAGTGTCCCTTGTAGAACTAGCTATGTGACTAGTGTCCCCTGTAGAACTAGCTATGTGACTAGTGTCCCCTGTAGAACTAGCTATGTGGCTAGTGTCCCCTGTAGAACTAGCTATGTGACTAGTGTCCCCTGTAGAACTAGCTATGAGACTAGCATCCCCGACAGGACTAGTTTCCCCAGCAGGGCTAGCTATGAATCTGAAAATCCTGTTCTGTGCAAATGAGCTTGGCAGAAATTCACAGACCAAAACCTTCAAACTCAGAACAGGATTTTGTGGCCCCAAAGCCTCTACTGAATGGGCCTCACTGTCCCTACGTCCTGCAAATATGGAATACTCATGCATACCCCGAGAGATGTCATACAATACTGCCCTAACTTTGTCGAACTCGGAGAAAAAATCTGGCCAGCTGGAACCATCCCACAAGACAAACTGGAAGACCCGTGAAGACCTCATATAGACCATCCTATCTGTGACCATTGTTGGAATAGTCGCATAGCAAGCATTGATTGCAGAAGAAATTCTTGAAGACGAGATTATCATGCCTTTTATTGGAAGACAGAATTGCCGAATGGATAAGAGCGTTCATGTTTAAACTTTCGGTGTGCTGATGCCAAGGTAGCGGGTTTAACCCTTACACTAGACAGTTGGACTTCTCGTCCTTGACTTGGGGAAAGTCATTTACAGTTACCTCTGAAGTCGGAGTGGGTTCGCCTGATGGCGAAGGACACTTGTAATGGTGAAAGCTAATCCACACGCTAAACTGTGTCCAGTGCACAAGCAGTAGTAACACTTGTATGGACTACGCTTGAGTTCAAACATGTCTGTTATATCGATCTGTTTGGAGCGTGTGATGGCTGTTGGGATTGACTCTGGCAAACAATCAGATTACACTTATCATCATCATCTTCATTTCTTTTTCTTTTTACGCTTGCTCACTTTGAAATTAGGCATAGTCCCTACACACGCTAGTACGTCTATTACACTGGACTGATTTTTGCGTGTGGATTAGCTTTCCCTAATACCAGTGTCCCTTGCCATCAAGCGAACCCACTCAGACTTCTGGGGTACTTGTAATTTACGTCCCAAAGTCAAGGACGAGAAGTCAACATGTTAGTCCAACTGTCCTGTCTAGGCGTTGAACCCCCTACCTCGGCATCAACACACTGGAAGTTAACGCTCTTATCCGTTCGGCCTCGCTGACCTCCGTCTTCTTTTAAGGCTGTTGGAAGCCATTACAGACAAGCTTGAAAGTGGAGATAGGGGAGCACGTTTGTGTAATCGCTAGAAGGTTACGCTGGTAATGTCATGAGCGTGGTCGGAGGAGTGTTCGACGTCATCGTTCATCATCCGCTAAGAGAGGGAAAGATTCATCATCATCATCATCTTCCACTTTTGCCTTCAAGCGTCGTGGGTATGAATAGTTCCAGCACCCGTCGGGTGGCATTGGATAGTGTCATTCCGTGTGATTGTACGTCTTTGATGTCAATTCCTTTTCTTCTCTGGCGTCCTCTTGCTCTCGTATCAGATCTTCTTTGATGTAGCGCAAGTGCTGATAGATGATGGTGTTGCATTCGTACAAGATCGCCAAACTTTTTGATCTTCAGTTTTTCAGTATGTGTAATACAAGGTGTTGATCCCACAGTCTGTCTAATAACATCAATTCTTATCCGATCTCGAATAGTTAAGTTGGCAGCTCTCCTCAAGCATCTCATCTCACAGGGAGAGAGTGGCCACCTTTTCTCCGTGTATTAACAACGGATAATTCACCAAAGCGTAGAGAGAACGCTGCGACAGGGAGTGACCAGATGACCCAGGGAACACTCAGTATTTGGAGTCAAGGCCAGGCGGACTACAACTGATACGATTGGTAGAGAGAACGCTGCGACACGGAGTGATCAGATGACCCAGGGAACACTCAGTATTTGGAGTCAAGGCCAGGCGGACTACAACTGATACGATTGGTAGAGAGAACGCTGCGACACGGAGTGATCAGATGACCCAGAGAACACTCCGTATTTGGAGTCAAGGCCAGGCGGACTACAACTAATACCATTAGTATTGGGACTCGATGTTGGTTCTTTACTCGGCTCAGCTAAACTCCTCCGTGCAGTGAGGCTCAATATGAGGGTTCTATCATTTCATATTCGCTTTACTTTCCCTTGTGTGTGCGCGTGCGTGTGTGCGTACGTATGTTGTTGTTATATAATGCGAAGATTGCACTGAATGTTGAGAAACAGATAATAAATAGCAAAATCACACCAACCCTATCCTACTAAAGTCAAACTTAGACAGTATCCAAATCACACTTAGGCAAAATTAACACCTATGAGATGAGATGCTTGAGGGGAGCTGCCAACTAAACAATCCGAGACCGAGTAAGAAATGCTGTTATCAGACAGTGGGATCAACACCTTGTGCCACATATTTATTGAAAGACAGAAGATCAAATGGTTTGGCCATTTCGTTAGAATGCAACACCATCAACTACCAGCACTGGCCCAGCGATGTAGGGCCTACATCAAAGAACATCTGCAACGAGAGCAAGAGAACGCCATAAAAGAAAATGGGGTACTTTTGCTTTTATTCACCCCAAACAAAAGGGAATCCCAGGGTATGACGTCACATCCTGTGTTGCGCCGAACATCCAGGGAGTTTCCGTGTTGCGCCGTAGCTCGGTGCGCAATTCTATGCGGCGGTGTGCGCTATTCTTTCACTTTCCGGTTAGGGTTAGGGGTAGGGTACACACAACCCTAATCCTAACCCTAACCCTAACCAGAAAGTGATTTGCAGGACCGATGGAAATGAGGATCGAAGGGAGACAGACACTCACACAGAAACGGGTTGCCACAGCCCCAAAGAAACAACACTGTGGTGTGGGGCAATTGAAACGCACTGACACGCACTCCAGCCGAACACAGGGAGATCACCGTCGGCGCTAAATATAGCTCGTGACGCTAAATATAACTCACGAAGTTTGTTTGGGGTGAATTAAAGCAAAAGTACCGAAAATGGAATGACGTCATCAAAGACATTGCACAATCACATGGAATGACACTATCCAGTGCCATCCATTGTGTGCTGGAACGCCAATTATTCCTCCCCACGCCGCTTGACGGCAAGTGGATGATAATGATGAGAAACAGGAAGATATCATTCGTGCGAGATTTTATCATTTCCGCCAGGTTGTCATGTACAACGGAAAAGCGTCAACTTTTGCTGGGCAAAACTTCGTGTTTTGAAAATCTCGACAATTCGCTAGCTATCCTGAGAGCTGTGGTTAGGGTACAAGCTATCCACCCGTAGGTTTCACATGGTTTTGTTATTGTTGTTGTTGTTATTGTTGTTGTATTTTGTTGTCGTCTTCCACTTATCGCGCCAGGCGTCGTGGGGAGGAGTAATTAAAGTTCCAGCATCGGTTCTAGCGCCTTTCCTTCAACTTCCTCCATGATTCGTGTCGTCAACAGTATTTATTGTCGTGGACAGTCAACATTTTGTGTACACTTTATGAGAAGAAATAAACTAAACTTGAGAACTTGGTCACAACTGGTAAGATTGAGGGGGTAAAAAAACAAGGGGAAGACAGAGAAGTAAATACCTAGATGGCTTGACCACGTGGTATGGTCGAGACAAGAACACAGAACTGACCCACGACTCTGGTGATCGTGTGAGATGGCGAAACATGACCGCCCACGCTTATCGGCATGGCACATGATGAATGAATGAATTGTCTAGGATCAAGTAAAGTCCCTCCTGGTTTCCTAGACCAGCCATATGATCCTGACCTACTTAACCCCTTGACATGATGAAAAGTCTCAATGCAAGATATAAATATTCTCCGTATTCTTTCAGAACACCAGTCGACAATGTAAATTAACATTTTGAGAACACGTGAGGATACACGGAGACAATTTTCACGATCACTAACGAAGACTACCCTCTCTCTAAGCTCAATTTCATCCATCATCTCATCTGATCGCGTCATGTTCCTCTTGTACCTTGCGGTGCCGAGGTGAAGCATAAACAGTGGGAGGGTTCCCGTTGATGGTCTTTATGTATCGAGATTCCCATGGACTCTGTTATTCCTTCTGTCCATCGTTTACATTGTCATCTTCTTCTTCTGCTTCCGTTTGGTCTGTACAGAGAACTAGACAAATAAATATCAGTGAACCAAGAGGTGAAGGAAAGACTGGCGCTGGATAGGACACACAGTGAGACAACCTGAGGATAGTAAACTAGACAGACACGCGACACACAGTGAGACAACCTGAGGATAGTAAACTAGACAGACACGCGACACACAGTGAGACAACCTGGGGATAGTAAACTAGACAGACACGCGACACACAGTGAGACAACCTGGGGATAGTAAACTAGACAGACACGCGACACACAGTGAGACAACCTGAGGATGGTAAACTAGACAGACACGCGACACACAGTGAGACAACCTGGGGATAGTAAACTAGACAGACACGCGACACACAGTGAGACAACCTGAGGATAGTAAACTAGACAGACACGCGACACACAGTGAGACAACCTGGGGATAGTAAACTAGACAGACACGCGACACACAGTGAGACAACCTGGGGATAGTAAACTAGACAGACACGCGACACACAGTGAGACAACCTGAGGATGGTAAACTAGACAGACACACGACACACAGTGAGACAACCTGGGGATAGTAAACTAGACAGACACGCGACACACAGTGAGACAACCTGGGGATGGTAAACTAGACAGACACGCGACACACAGTGAGACAACCTGGGGATAGTAAACTAGACAGACACGCGACACACAGTGAGACAACCTGGGGATAGTAAACTAGACAGACACGCGACACACAGTGAGACAACCTGGGGATAGTAAACTAGACAGACACGCGACACACAGTGAGACAACCTGGGGATAGTAAACTAGACAGACACGCGACACACAGTGAGACAACCTGGGGATAGTAAACTAGACAGACACGCGACACACAGTGAGACAACCTGGGGATAGTAAACTAGACAGACACGCGACACACAGTGAGACAACCTGGGGATAGTAAACTAGACAGACACGCGACACACAGTGAGACAACCTGAGGATAGTAAACTAGACAGACACGCGACACACAGTGAGACAACCTGGGGATAGTAAACTAGACAGACACGCGACACACAGTGAGACAACCTGAGGATAGTAAACTAGACACTTTCTGGTGTGGAACTCACAAGATAGGACACACAGTGAGACAACCTGAGGATAGTAAACTAGACACTTTCTGGTGTGGAACCCACAAGATAGGACACACAGTGAGACAACCTGAGGATAGTAAACTAGACACTTTCTGGTGTGGAACCCACAAGATAGGACACACAGTGAGACAACCTGAGGATAGTAAACTAGACACTTTCTGGTGTGGAACCCACCAGGCGAACGAAATAGTGGGAGACCAAACCAGACGGTGAGGAGAACTACAGACAGAGATGAATAGTTTGGGGGAGAACATGGAGGGAGATAGCAACAGATAGGGCGGTTTGGTGTTAGCTGGTTAAGGTCCAATGCCCGATTGGAGGATAAGAAGAAGAGGATGAGGAAGAAAGAGATGAAGAAGAGAAGGATGAAGCTGAATGAGGAGAAGAAGAAAAAGAAAAAGCGGAGGAAGAGAAGGAAGAAGGAGAGGAGGAGGAAAAAGAAGAGGAAGAAGAAGAAGAAGAAGAAGAAGAAGAAGAAGAAGAAGAAGAAGAAGAAGAAGAAGAAGAAGAAGAAGAAGAAGGAGGAGGAGGAGGGGGAGGAGGAGGAGGAGGAGAAGAAGAACAAGAAGAAGAAGAAGAAGAAGAAGAAGAAGAAGAAGAAGAAGAAGAAGAAGAAGAAGAAGAAGAAGAAGAAGAAGAAGAAGAAGAAGAAGAAGAAGAAGAAGACCGCTAAAACGTCTGCGATTAAACAAACGTATTTGCAATGTATTTATTAGAAACGTATGTATAATGTATTTATTTGGACAGATCATGGACAGGAGATTGTCCAGATTAAATAAAGACAAGAGCAGATCTGAGGTGGTGAATAAAAGAACATCGGAAGCAGGTTGGTAATCTCTGATTGAACACGAGAACTACATGCTCAGACTAGATGTTGTGGTAATATGTTGTTGTAATATGTTGTGGTAATATGTTGTGGCAGGCTTCCGTTTAACAATCACAAATTGAGAGCTTCTGTTGAATCCATCCCAAAGGACATGCTGGTGTGGTGGGATACAGCAGGCGGACAGATTGGCTGGGTTTGTACCCCTTGATGCAGTATTGGTGTATGATAAGACATGTGTGTGGTTAGGGCACTTTGTGATCGTGTGTACGGTTCAAAAGAATAGGTATATAATCACGGTTTGGAGAGAATGGTGCCACAGGGAGAGACCAGAGGATCTGGCCGACATTCAAAACTCTGAGTAAAGGCCAGATGATACATAATCAGAGTACTACTGGTATCATTAGTGTTGGGACTCTTCGCTGGCTGTTGAAGTTGAGGATTGAGCATGCATGGAAATGTCCTAATTGCTGTGATGTCGGTTCTTGACTCAACTCGAGACAACTCAACTCTTGCCAGTGAATCTTTAATACTCTTATTTAACACTTATAATCAATGGCGGATATGCGCTTTTCATCAAATTTGTTAATATTCCAAGTTCCACATCATTTCACTGGCGCATCTAATATGTGTTGTTGTTGTTGTTGTTGTTGTTGTTGTTGTTGTTGTTGTTGTTGTCGTCGTCGTCATCGTCGTCCACTTCTGCTGTTAAGCGTCGTGGAGGAGGAGTAAAAGAAGTTCTAGCGCCTTTGACTAGCACCTTCCCTACAATTTCCTCTGTAATTCGTGAGCAGTGTTGTCTAGGAACAAAGTAAATTCACTTCCGGTTTGCTAGACCTGTCATAGGTTCCTTACCTACATAACCTCTTGGTGGTAGATTACCTATGGACAAGGGGGAGGTGATCGAGCGCCTGTGGGACCAGGTGGAGAAGGTGGGAGAACAGATTGAGAACCCCTATGTGGAAAGAATGATGTTGCGTGGGATCGGCAGCGGTTCTGGAAGAATCTGAAAACTGAGAAGGAAGACCAGGTGAACTTTCAATCAGATAGCGTTGGGAACGATTAGTAGTATGACTCTTCGCTGGCTGTTGAAGGAGGGGACGGAGCACGCATGGGAATGTCCTGAGTGCAGTGATTTCTTTTCTTAGCTCAACTCAACTAAACTCCTTACCTTCATAACCCGTTTGTATTGTTCCTTACCTACATACACCGTTTGTATTGTTCCTTACCGTCATAACCCGTTTGTATTGTTCCTTACCTACATACACCGTTTGTATTGTTCCTTACCTACATACACCGTTTGTATTGTTCCTTACCTACATACACCGTTTGTATTGTTCCTTACCTTCATAACCCGTTTGTATTGTTCCTTACCTACATACACCGTTTGTATTGTTCCTTACCTACATACACCGTTTGTATTGTCCCTTACCTACATACACCGTTTGTATTGTCCCTTACCTACATACACCGTTTGTATTGTTCCTTACCTACATACACCGTTTGTATTGTTCCTTACCTACATACATCGTTTGTATTGTCCCTTACCTACATACACCGTTTGTATTGTTCCTTACCTTCATAACCCGTTTGTATTGTTCCTTACCTACATACACCGTTTGTATTGTTCCTTACCTACATACACCGTTTGTATTGTTCCTTACCTACATACACCGTTTGTATTGTTCCTTACCTACATACACCGTTTGTATTGTTCCTTACCTACATACACCGTTTGTATTGTTCCTTACCTACATACACCGTTTGTATTGTTCCTTACCTACATACACCGTTTGTATTGTTCCTTACCTACATACACCGTTTGTATTGTTCCTTACCTACATACACCGTTTGTATTGTTCCTTACCTTCATAACCCGTTTGTATTGTTCCTTACCTACATACACCGTTTGTATTGTTCCTTACCTACATACACCGTTTGTATTGTTCCTTACCTTCATAACCCGTTTGTATTGTTCCTTACCTACATACACCGTTTGTATTGTTCCTTACCTACATACACCGTTTGTATTGTTCCTTACCTTCATAACCCGTTTGTATTGTTCCTTACCTACATACACCGTTTGTATTGTTCCTTACCTACATACACCGTTTGTATTGTTCCTTACCTTCATAACCCGTTTGTATTGTTCCTTACCTACACACAACCCGTTTGTATTGTTCCTTACCTACACACAACCCGTTTGTATTGTTCCTTACCTACATAACCCTGTTGTATATTTGCTCTTGTTTTGTTTTAACTTTATTGTTCTATCTGTTCCAATCTAGAAAGGATTTTACTGATTAAGTTCTTGTAGAACAATACGTGTTCCTCTTTCAATTTCTGCCAACACACTCCCATCGGCCGCCAGCAGGAACCTAGATATTCGTAACTAGTCACTTGATGTCATTTCTAGTGAGTCTTCGTGCCGAAGTTGTTACGTCCCCTGACTAGCGTTCCGAAGGTTGTGGGTTCCATTCCGGCCTACGCCCGGTTCACGAGTGCAATCTTCTCGGAGGTTCTCGGGTGTGTCGTCGCTGGAGCTTCGAAGTTCGTGCTTTGTGAGATGGTTTCGGCAGGCCGCTCTGCGGAAAAGAGACCAACCCATATGGGATACAACTCTGTACAATAAAGTCGGCCCTTTTGCATTTTAAACTGTTTTTCTCTTCTGTAATTTCATATAAACAACGTTAGGATACACATCGCGTCCACCCCTAGGATGGCCACACCGTTTGTGATGCTTCAACTTTCATACAACAGAAAGTTCGGTATCGATTTGTTGTTCTGCCACAATAATTACAGACGTATTGTTATCATGCTTATATATGCCACAGTGATAGTAGTTGTATATCTACTGCTGTTTGTCCATCAAGAATGATTATCACCATTGATTTCATCCATTTGGGGTTGTGGTAGGACGAAGAATGACTTGAGCGATGAAATGGATTAAAATGAAGAGGAGTTGCGCAATTCATCGACCTCCTCTCTCGCCTGAGTCCATCTGAGTCCAGTAGCAAGACAAGTCGAGACGATTGGAGACGAATACAGGTGCAGTGGATGACCAGGGCGCTCTACGTGCCTTGCCGTGCTCATTACTTTCCACAACGCTTTGCAGGTAATCGCCGTCTTGCCCATTGAATCATCAATGCTTTCTTCAGTCAGCCGAATCCTGTTTTCACATGCTGGGCATACCCTAGTTCACCGATTGGTTTGACGCCAAATCAGTTACACTATCGGTTTACCGGGCTGGCAAAGACGTTGCCCGGGGGATGGCCGCTGTCGCATGCTGACAGCTACTAGGAACCACAGGCGTGAGCTGGATGTCAGACTTGGACCAGTGGAGGATGGGCCCTGAAAAGGGCGTGACAGCCAACCTCACCAAAGGTACTACAATGCTTGTCATCCCAGAACCCTACTACGTTTTTTCTGGTACGAACTACAAACCACGCCGTTGAAACCCAAGCCACTCTTTCTCTCCCCTCATCCATTGATCACTCTCGGTTCCTACTGTATCCTATATCCTGAAGTCTTGACTCCCCGTGCCTGCCTCCCCTCGTGTCTTAAATATGCTTGCCATGGAATGTTGTTTATGCGATCTGACCTTTCTAGAAGGTTCTCGATTAGCAAGGCGCCCTGCAACCCGCTATCCCTCTGACAATGTTGACGGGAGGATGCGCTTCCCATGTTAATTGCATACACGACGTCGCAGTCAGCATTTTGTTGGCTGTTCGTGATTTCTTGGCAGGTTTACGATGAGTAGTTTGCCATTACTTTCTGAATTACCAAAACTCATGCAATTGTATGAAAATCAACGCAAGGCGATCTGCTGCCACATCGCCCACAGCTGTATTTCCAACTCGGTATGCGGGATGTTGAACTGCGACCGTTACCCCTTGGTCACACAGCCGGGTTTTCTCTACAGTACTGATTGCTACTGGCAAAGATTATAAACATCTTGATGATCAAGCTGTTTATTTGATCTCCTGCACTACTCTACCAAATTTTGGGGGTTGTTATTGATGCTTCGGCCTGATCTAACAACACTGGTCTGCTGACGTGGGGGACTATGAGACACACTGACCTAGATACGTCAAACCCCTTACACCTAATCGCCTCTGTTAAATCTGATTTATTCTTTATATTCTTGAAGGTAATGCAAATCAAAATACAGACTCGTCAAGGACTGCCAGTGTATTGTCGTCTTTCATGGTTAACGGTAAGTTCCACTTGCATTGTCTTAGATTCTTTGTTTCAAACAACATATTTATTTGTTGTACAACGGGAATTATGATCGCTCCCAAGAAGAATGAAATATCACATGCGACATCCAAGTAAATAGGTAAATGGGATGAGAGCATCTGTAACAGGTGGGTCGTTTTAAAGTATCTCGGAGCAGTAGTAGTATTGTATTAAATGCGCCTTGTAGAACCAGAATCGTAATGGCAGATGTAGCCATTTGCAAAGACGGTTATTTTTGCCTGGAAATAGGAGGCGGACATATTGGCTGGGTTGTACCGCTGGGTGGGGTATTGGTGCATGATACCGTAGACGTGATCGGGGCCCTTTAAGATCGTGTGTATAGTGCAGAAGAACAGTTCGTGTGTATAGTGCATAAGAACAGATCGTGTGTATAGTGCAGAAGAACAGATCCTGTGTATGGTGCAGAAGAAGAGATCGTGTGTATAGTGCAGAAGAACAGATCGTGTGTATGGTGCAGAAGAACAGATCTTGTGTATAGTGCAGAAGAACAGATCGTGTGTATAGTGCAGAAGAACAGATCGTGTGTATAGTGCAGAAGAACAGATTGTGTGTATAGTGCAGAAGAACAGATCGTGTGTATAGTGCAGAAGAACAGATCGTGTGTATAGTGCAGAAGAACAGATCGTATGTATAGTGCAGAAGAACAGATCGTGTGTATAGTGCAGAAGAACAGATCGTGTGTATAGTGCAGAAGAACAGATCGTGTGTATAGTCCAGAAGAACAGATCGTGTGTATAGTGCAGAAGAACAGATAGATCATTAGGGCTTGGAGAGAATGGTGCCGTGGAGAGTGACCAGGGGGTTTGACCGACACTCAGGACTCTGAGGAAAAACGAGACAGGCACATATTCAGACTGCTAATAGTACCATTAGTATTGGAACTCTTCGCTGGCTGTTGTTGAAAATGAGAATGAAGCACGTACGAGACTGTCCCTAGTCCTGTGATATCGGTTTTTAACCGAACTCAAGTCGATTGACACATTCACCAATGAAAATTGTCAACTGTAGTGTCAAAGACTGAAACAGGAGGCAGGAAGCCTGCCTCATGATAGAACACCACCGGGACGTGGGGTCAACCTCAGATAGATTAGAGGGAACACAGTGCCCGGGATCAGGGCAGGATAGATGATAGAAAAGGGGGACTATTAACTAGTCCTCACACGGAGGCGTTGACCAGATAGTTAGCACTACTGGTCACGACAGAATCACGCCTGCGTGATAGCCACGATTAGCACTCAACCAAAGACAGCTAATAGAAGCGTGCTAACTGACCTAGCACGCAAAGAGCCGAAGGACGCATGAAGGTCCTTCCGCGTGGCGTGTAGCGACGCGAGTGAAGGAAGTCAGACTGGGGACTGACTTTGTAGTGTTCACATCGTGTAGAATAGAGATAGTTTTCGTATAGCCTAGTAGATAGAGATTAGCTATAGGGTTTAGGAAAACTAGTGATAGAGAATATTGTGACTTTATGTGTGATTAGATAGCGACTGTTTTGCAATTGTAAAGAGCCAACGGCAATAAAATGTACCATTTCATTCCTCGCACACGACTTGCAAGTTTCTTGTATGGTGTGGGAGAAGTAATCCGATGATGCCTGAAACATGGGTTGTTGACAGGCAATAGGATTAAATGTGGTGTCAGAAGTGTGGCTTGAACCTGAGTTCAAGCTATAACACTTACCCACGGCTCTAGACTAGGTTTACGGATAGGATATTACAAAGATTAAATGTTTAATTTGTGTCAGTAACGATGACGTGTGCAGACTAGAGCGAATTGCGAGCAGAATTGTGCCTATCGTGATGAAATAATGTTTATTTGTGCTTATTAGAATGTTATATATTTAAATAATGTGTTCTTCAAAGTTGTAAGTATTCATATTATGTTCTTCTTTCATTTATTTATGTAATTATTTATTTGTTTATGAATAATTGTCAAAAATGATTCATGGCGGAGCAATACAGAGGTCAGCGACAGTATTGATTTTTGCAAGCTAAAAATAGCGCTGCGCCTGTGACGTGGCACGATTGACAAGCAGTTGGGCCTCTCCACTTGGAATCAGCATTTCAGTGTTTACAAACTGCCAAGCTACTGCCTGCCTGAATCTTTACGATATATTAACTATTATTTGTTTATTTAAGTTAGAGAATGAATATATTTATTTATTTACACATTATTATTATATTTATATTTATTTAAAAGCAGTTATTGAATTTTTTTCGTACTTTTCTATTTGTTTACCGTCATGAAGGCACTACTTTCGGCTATGCAAATTAGATTTGGTTTGCACCATACTTCCATAGATTAAACTAGGTTAGTAACGAAAGACATATTACTGTAGAACGAAGACAGGACATTGACATTAAATATTAATTAATCGATATTCTGTTTGTTCGTGGGCATGTCAGTGTCATTGTACCAATTTGTCAAAAATCTATTTTTCGTTTACGAGTTGTTAATTGTTGCTGCTCTGTAAACCAGGGTGACCAACAGCTGATAGATAACGTGAGTGTATGCCGATGTGCCAAACAAGGTGACCTGAGTAGAAAACTCGTGTGTATTCCGGGGTGCCAAACAACGGGACCGGTGTTGCTGACGTGTTCCTTGTTCTTGGGAACATTAAGATGAGTAAAACCTACGTTTTTGGCATGCATTGTGATTAATAGTGCAT
Organism: Cepaea hortensis; assembly: GCA_963921405.1. Taxonomy (NCBI): domain Eukaryota; kingdom Metazoa; phylum Mollusca; class Gastropoda; order Stylommatophora; family Helicidae; genus Cepaea; species Cepaea hortensis. The sequence continues at coordinate 9,406,078 of OY992892.1, forward strand.
CTCTTTTTCAGCGTGTATTGTATGAACAGACTTTGTGCTCTAATTTTTTGGAGAATACAATTTTCCAGATTGTAAACAAAGAGTACAATTTGTAGTGCTCAGATATTAAATAACATAGCATATCAAAGAAAAAATAACTGAGTGAAGCAGTCAGTTCAGGTCAACGCGAGCCAATTACCCAACAACATGGCTACTCTAGCTGACTTCATTAAAGCAGGCAAAGAATTGCAATACACAGGTAAAGAGCTAGAACAATATGCGGATCAAAAATTTAAAGAAGCAAAAGAGGCTGAGAGAAATGAACGGGCACTAGAAAGACAACACCAAAAGGAGATTGCAGAACTAGCTGAAATAACAAAACAAAAACAGCTAGAAGATGACAAACAGATTAAGCAAAGAGAATTAGATCTAAAGCAAAAGGAGATAGATGAAATGGCAAGAGTTAAGGAAAAACAAATACAAGTAGAATCAGAGACACAGTTAAAGATGAAAAGTATGGAGGTAGACTCACACGCAGAGATCTCTGCTACTAAACTAAGAAGTCAACAAGAAGAAAATAAATTCAACAAATACAAGAATATTATCAAACCATATTGTAAAGACGATTCAATATCTGCTTGGACAGAAAATGTCGAGTATCAATTTAAATATCACCAAGTTCCTTTAGAGATGTGGGCTATGATTTATATGAAGAACCTGAGTGGTGAGCCCCTTAAAGTGATAGAATCTATACCAACCGACCTTAGATCTGACTACCAATACATCCGTGATAGGATTATGCAACACTTTTTACTTGATGCCCCTGGGTATCAGGTTCAGTTCTCAAATTTAAAACCTAAACCTACTGAGACTTTCATTGACTACGTCTCAAATGTTCAAAGTGTACTAAATAGGTGGCTTAAAGCAGCTAACATAGGAAAAGACTTTGATAGATTGAAAAATTTAATAACTATGGATAAAGTAATATCCACGATACCATCCTCTTTTGCTAAATTTTTGCAGCAGTCAGACATTGAAACCATAGAACAGTTTGAAAAGAAAGGGTCTGCATATTTTTCTTCAAACAGAAATATTTTTAAGACTTCAAATGACTCTGAAATAGTTTCCTTTGTAAAAGATCAATCTAAAAACTATCAGAGCAATAGAAAACCATTTAATAAATTTGACAAGAAAGATAGAAAAATTTCAAAATGTATCCACTGTCAACTTTTACATGACACTTATTCAGTGTGTGACAAATCGCCAAGTTATCCGGCACATCTTGAAAATGTTATTAAGAAACAACAGAACAAAAGATCTGCATACCGGCGTGCCATCAAATGTTTTTTTTTTGGTTCCAGCTACGGCCATTATTCAAATAAGTGCCTAGGCCGCCAACGTATGAAAGCCAACAATGCTATTTTACTTGATACATCTTCTGATAGTGGTAGTGAGACTGAGTGTGATGTTGAAAATGAATTACCTGTTAACCAAACGGAAGAGGTGTGTTGTGTAAACGATATGTTAAGTTTTGACAGTTGTGAGCGATGTCACCAATTTCATGCTGACGGAAAATTAGAATGTGGACATACAGTTCCATTCTCATCTGAGAGTGTGAATGCAGCCTTAGCCTCCAGAGGCAATTTAGAGTTCCACAATGCAATGGTCAATGATAGACCATGCCAATGTTTTCTGGACAGAGGTAGTACCCTTATTGGTCTCAGAAAGGAACTGGTGAGTCAAGAGGATTATACAGGTGACTCTGTCAAATGCCGAACCTTTTCGGGTAACATTGAAATTTACCCTTTGGCCAAAGCCCGTATTAACACTCCTTTCCTTTCGGGTACATTTACTTGTGCTGTACTTGACAACCCTTGTACTGATTTAATTCTGGGTTGCTTACCCCAACTAAAACAATGTACTAGCGATGAAATAAGTGCATGGAACCAACTGAATGCAGTTAATGCAACAACCAGAGCAGACACTATAAAACATCAAGACACGCTACAAGATGAGAGACTACTGGTGCTTTCTCCATCTAGCACTGATGATACCAACAGACAAAAATTCATAGAACAGCAGAAAGCTGATCCTAGTTTGTCTCCTTATTTAAAAGTATTGAAAGAACGAGCCAAAGTGACAAAGAACGCATCATGGTTCTTCAGATTAAATAATGGCATCCTTACTAGATATTATACTACTGGTAACCATGAGATTCAGCAAACGGTGTTACCTGTACAACATCGCCTAACTGTGCTAAAGATTGCACATGAGTCACCGTTTGCTGGCCATCTTGCATATGACAAAACCAGGGCCAGAATTCAGGCTCATTTTTATTGGCCAGATTTTTGCAATGATATTAAATTATTTTGTCGTTCGTGTAATGTCTGTCAACAGTTAGTACGAAAGGGTAAACATGCTACAGCTGAAGTACAACCTTCTACACTGGCTTCTAGGCCATTTGAGAGTGTGGCGGTAGATATTGTTGGACCCCTGAATCAGGTGTCCAGCAAAGGAAATCGCTTCATATTAACGATGGTCGACCTATGTACAAGGTGGGTTGAGGCAGTAGCTTTGAAGTACATCACCTCCAAAGATGTTGCCAATGTATTTCTACACCTGTTCTCACGATTCGGATTTCCACGGACCATTTTATCCGATCGTGGAACTCAATTCATATCGGCTGCAACGCAAGCCCTTACAAAAATGTTAGGGATTAAACAACATTTCACGACAGCGTACCATCCAGCCAGCAATGGGATAGTAGAAAAAATTAATGGAGATCTTAAACATATGCTGGCTAAGGTAACAGCAGAAAACCCAGCTGATTGGGATACACTGTTACCAACAGTGCTGTTCGCCTATCGGGAGATTCCCCATTCAAGCACGGGTTTCTCACCGTTTGAATTAGTGTACGGGGCTAACCCAGGTGGACCCCTAACCATTTATCATCAGGCAATAACGAATTCTATTCAAATTCCCGAACCAAAAACACCTTATGAAATGGTGACTGAAACACGAGATAAAATCATGAAATCGTGTATTATAGCTAAGGCAGCTTTGGAGAGGAAGGGTCAAATCTACCGCCAATATGCCAACAAAGGGGCGAGAACAATTGAACTTGAACCAGATCAAGACATACTTCTCTTGCTTCCTGACAAACGAAATTTATTATTGACTTCATGGCAAGGGCCATTCAAGGTGGTACGTAAAATTTCAGATGTTGACTATGAAATATCAATAAACGGACACTTAAAGATATTCCATGTCAACATGTTGAAACCTTACTATTCACGACAAGAGACAGAAGTAGAGACAGACGAACACAGTGCACCCACACCTAGTGATCAGACGACTGACATACACAACGCAACTACACTAGTTAGCGAGACTGGCATATCCGACGAGCATACACTTAGCGAGAATACAGAATACACACTTAGCACCACCACCGTACTGAATCAGGTAGACGACGACGGAATGGAACTACCAGTTCCTATTGTAGACAAGACTGCTACATTAGATAGCATACAGATAGAACAGGGACTAACAGACAGTCAATGACGACAATTAGTAGAATTAGTGACGGAATACAAAGACATATTCTCTGACATTCCAGGTAGGACGGACAGAATCGAACACTCCATTCTTCTTTCGGACTCTAAGCCTATTAAATGCAGGCCGTACTCAATCCCACTAAGCTATAGGGAAAATCTAAATAAGGAAATTCTGAATTTAGAGGCTAGTGGGATTATCCAGAAATCCACCTCTGAGTACTCTTTTCCAATTGTTCTAGTTAAGAAGAAAGATTCTACAATTCGTCTGTGCGTGGACTATCGAAAGCTCAACAACGTCACCAAGCTCGACGCAGAGCCAATTCCTTCCTGCGAAGATCTTATTCTTGACATGTCCACCTCCAAAATCTTTTCTAAATTAGATCTCACTAAGGGATATTGGCAGGTCCCTATGAAGTCTCAATCCATCCATCTTACTGCTTTTTCAACACCTTTAGGACTTTACGAGTGGCGTTTTCTTCCTTTCGGACTTCGAAACGCTCCTGCCACTTTCGTACGCTTAACTAGAGATCTACTTCATGGAGTGACGAATACAGTGACCTATATAGATGATATATGTGTCCATACTGATGACTGGACAACACACCTACTGAAACTGAGACATGTCTTTAATAGGTTGCGACTCTTCGGGCTCACTGTCAAACCGAGCAAAGTCGAATTGGGCCTAAAAGAAATTGATTTTTTGGGTCATGTCATTTCTCAAGGTCAACTAAAGACTGACCAGAAAATTATTACCAAAATTATGAATCTGACCATGCCTACCACCAAGAAACAGGTCAGAAGTCTTTTGGGGTTAGTTAATTACTATAGTAAATTTATTCCAAATTTAGCGGAGATTACAAGTGTATTTTCCAATGTTTTAAAAGCTTCTGTAAAATTGGATGTCAAAGATGCATTATTAATTTCTGCATTGTCAAAATTGAAAATCTTGTTTAGTAATGTTCCAATCCTCCGCTTGCCTAATCCGAGGCTCGTTTATTATCTTAGGACAGATGCCAGCAGGATCTCCATCGCTGCAGTACTATGCCAATTTTATGAGGGCATCTTCCATCCGATTTGCTACGTGAGCCGTAAGATCACACCCACCGAGTCCAGATATTCCATATCCGAGTTGGAAGCCTTAAGCGTCATCTATGCGGTGAGAAAGCTGCATCGATTTCTGGCGGGTGTGCACTTCATTGTCCAGACTGACAACTCCCCAATAACGGTCATACAGAGTGGTGTACATCGAAATGACCGAATATACAGGTGGTCGCTAATACTACAAAATTACACCTTTAGTATAGAGCATATTAAGGGGAAAGATAACATCTTGGCTGATACCCTTAGTCGACCATCTGATGTAGCAATACCAGAAATTTCCACATAAGAGTGTAGAGTAATAGATGTTAATTTAGTACAGTCAAATATTCTATGTGAAATATGTTAGAAATACATGGATATTATGTGCTGAACTAAGTACCAAAAACATTGACCTGCTATGTGTCCGTAGACATCAAAAGTAAGAACTTTACTCTGGGAATAAATATATCACCTTGTGAACTAGGACAGCTTATTACTTGCTAAGCTCCATATATGTTCCAGTGAATTAGTTGTGTTAAACAGAGAAAAACAGTGTCAGATGATTATATACATACAGACACGAAAACAGTGGTCTACTTTACAAACGAACTCTACAGGTGCAATACCCATAGAACAAATATGACTGTGTAATGGATTTCAAATACCCAGAACAATTGTATAGATATTATGCCAATGAAAGCATGTTTCTGAACATTAATGGCAACGACTAACCTGAGGTATTTAAAGACCATGTATATATAAACTTAATGTGATATGTATCATAATGTTTTAATATAGTGATAAAATATAGATAGATTATGTCATTTTAATTTATATTTAGAGTTACACAATATAATATTTTTCATTTTTTTTTTTGTTAGATAGAATATTAATTTACATATTTATTTAGCTTTAAAAGTAGATTAGGATAGTAATTTAAACATGACAACTAATTATAAGAAGTTTAGATATGAATAGTATCATTCAGTTTATTATATTTCACTTTGTTTCATTTCATTTGATTTCATTCCATCTTAACCAATCCATTTAACAAACGTTATCATTTAGTAGCATGATTAGGTTACACCATAATAGAATAGAAATATTATACACTTAAAGATACATCATTTACACCATATAGAATAAGAATATCAATCATATAGTTTGTTTCATTTAAAAACATTAGTTAGAATATGTTATATTTCACATCACCCATTTTAGAAAGGGACGTAACTTATTACATTTCACATTACCCATTTCACAAAGGGACATAACTCATCTCACATCAATTTCATTTCACATAGGTAAATTACATCCCTTAAATTAGATAAATATGAGGAGTAATGTAAGCTTATTTTAGGATTAATATGACAGATAGATTAAAATAGGCAACACATTAAATGTATATTTATAGAACTAGTATTAGTATGTCAGTATTTAGAGTAATATTTCTGTAGAATACAGTGGTTAAGAATACCAGGGTACAAACCATTAACCCTTTTTTCTTACATGTAAATATGTTGCAAATACTTGACGTGTGCAACGGTTGATGCACAGTCATGAGGCTCAACTCTGTCAAACTGAGCCAAACTTGTACAGTGTCACTCCAAGGTTTTTAAATAACTATGAGGGTAAAAGATGCGTGACAAAAATGAGAGTGAAAGTTATGTGACAGAAATGAAGGTAAAAGATGTGTGACAAAGGTGAGGGTGAAAGATGTGTGACAAAAGTGAGGATAAAAGAGGTGTGACAGAAATGAGGGTAACAGATGTGTGCCAATAGTGAGGGTAAAAGAAGTGTGACAGAAATGAGGATGAAAGATGTGTGACAGAAATGAGGGTAAAAGATGTGTGCCAATAGTGAGGGTAAAAGAAGTGTGACATAAGGGAAGGTTAAAGATGTGTGACAGAAGTGTGAAAGTGAGAGCGAATGTAAAATATACAAGAGAGAGTGAGAACAGTCAGCGGATTTTTTCTGCCGCTCAACAAGACTTTTTTATTTTTGTTGCCGTCAAATGTTGATTTCAATGTTGGAAATGTGTTGTAATGAATGTATTTTGTGTAGTTTAGTTTAGGATCTTAGTGAAAGTATTTTGAGTCTCATAAGACAGAAACGTAGTCACAGATTTGTATTATACACATGTTTGTGACCACAGTTAAATGAATTATGGCACTTGAAAAACTAACTTACATACACATGATAGTTAGATACACATGTTAGAGGGTAGATTATACGTTTAATTACATCCAAACACGCAAACAACAAGAAAAACAAACATTTAAATTGCATACACTTTTATTAGATCAAAGGGAGATAACTCCGGGTCAGGGGACATAATAGACAACGAAACACTAACTTAACAGTGAAATATGACTTTACACGCGGAAGCGAGATAGGTAAAGCCTGTCGCTCACAGCTTGTGTAATGGTTGTTTAATATTATATGGGGGACATGAAGCAATTCATGTGTTGACCCTAAGAAAGTCAACTTTGTATGGGTAGTGAGTTAATTTACTATTTGAGGGCAGGTCTTATAAGACAACGGTCCGGTTCAGACATACCTCTAATTAATATAATATTGCGATTGAGAAGAGGGCTCACGCCAACCAGACAAGTTTGTGGCGATTGCCAGTAGCCAAGTAAAGTGATGCTACATTGTGACATTAGTCAGTAGGTCTATTGAGTAGCCCAAAGCCAGGTTATCTGCAGTCTTTGACAAAAATTAGACACACTAATTTTTTAGAAACCTCTTGCGTCACAACCAATGAGTCAAAGTTGATGACGCAACACAGGAGGGGAGGGTGTGTGTCAAAGACTGAAACAGGAGGCAGGAAGCCTGCCTCATGATAGAACACCACCGGGACGTGGGGTCAACCTCAGATAGATTAGAGGGAACACAGTTCCCGGGATCAGGGCAGGATAGATGATAGAAAAGGGGGACTATTAACTAGTCCTCACACGGAGGCGTTGACCAGATAGTTAGCACTACTGGTTACGACAGAATCACGCCTGAGTGATAGCCACGATTAGCACTCAACCAAAGACAGCTAATAGAAGCGTGCTAACTGACCTAGCACGCAAAGAGCCGAAGGACGCATGAAGGTCCTTCCGCGTGGCGTGTAGCGACGCGAGTGAAGGAAGTCAGACTGGGGACTGACTTTGTAGTGTTCACATCGTGTAGAATAGAGATAGTTTTCGTATAGCCTAGTAGATAGAGATTAGCTATAGGGTTTAGGAAAACTAGTGATAGAGAATATTGTGACTTTATGTGTGATTAGATAGCGACTGTTTTGCAATTGTAAAGAGCCAACGGCAATAAAATGTACCATTTCATTCCTCGCACACGACTTGCAAGTTTCTTGTATGGTGTGGGAGAAGTAATCCGATGATGCCTGAAACATGGGTTGTTGACATGTAGTGAGAAAAGGAATGTTGAATACTACATATAATCTATACTGTTGTATGCGTGTCAAGCATGGACAATAAGCAGACAAGTCCAGAAACATTTAATGGCAGGAGAGAATTGATTCCTGCGGAAAATACAAAGAAAACCTCGGAGAACAGAAAATAAATACAAGAAAACAAATGAATTAGTGCTTCATGAAGCAAATATAAACCTTAAACGCATTAGAGAAATTGGACGGAGACAGTCAAAATGTTTTTGGGAACATTATGACAGGAAATACACTTTGAAAACTTAGTGACAATAGGCAAACTTGATGTCATATTTTTATACGCCAACCAAAAAAGACGAGATATTCACCCAAAAATAAATAAACAAACAACAACAACAACAAACAAACACGAGAAAACTTCATATCCTTTAAGAGTTCAGAAGAAGAACCTCTCATACATATAGAACTGTGAACACATTAAAGTTGTAGGGAGATGTATAATTATATATTCAGACAATTGGTAAACTTGATGCCAAATGAGCAAGAGGAAGGATCGTGATTATGTAGCAAGAGTTTGTAACCAGAGACCAAAGGAACATCGGGCAAGCGAACTAACCACCTCATATCATATAATAGATAATTTGGGAAAAAGCCGCTGCCTTCACAGACTGTGAACCCCTGCCACTTACATAGATGGACTCTGTTAAGAGGAAGTTGACTGACTGGCACCTTGCCGTCTTGACAGACGATAGTTTGTAAAATGGAGTTATACTTCTCCATAACACAAAGTCTGGGCTGAATTTAGAGACCATGTGTTGCCCATGCAGCATAATCCCTCTCTCAGCTGTCTAGTGTACTCCAGAGGAAAGGTGACATCAATACATCTGGAACAAGACAAGCTGCCGGATCAGCAAAGCAATGCTCTAACTGTCTGCCTGTCGGAGCTTCCATTCTAGATCAGTTGCCGACCTAGGTTAGAGGCCTGGTCTGTTCTATCATGATATTTAGTCAAGTTTGCATGTCCTCACAGAAGGCCCAATTGCGCTCCTCCGTCCGAATGTGGCACAATGTGGGGTGTCGGGTTTGATGAGCGCCCACATTCGGCTCTAACAGAAAGCTGTTGTACCATCTCCAGTCATACGATAGCTAAGTCATATCTGACTAAGACCTGACTGAGACCTGACTAAGACCTGACTAAGACCTGACTTAGACCTGACTGAGACCTGACTAAGACCTGACTAAGACCTGACTGAGACTTGACTGAGACCTGACTGAGACCTGACTAAGACCCAACTGAGACCTGACTAAGACCTGACTAAGCAAGCAAAGCAGACACAAATGGCTGCTGATTCGGAGCACTGACCGCTGAGGTGCACGTCTGCGACACATTCCCCTCGTAGGAAGCAGAGGAAGAGGCAGAGGAAGAGGCAGAGGAAGAGGAAGGAGAACAGGCAGAGGACGAGGATACGTTTCTGGGTATCAATTAAGGTGAAACTATACATTTTCAATGTACTATTACACTACATGGTGTTTGTAAAGTATCACTACACTTTGTATGTAAAACAAATTAGAAAAATTAAGTACATGATGTCATAAAAAATGTGCTCCACAGTGAAGCAATATGCAGCGAGTGACTGTCTCTGTTGAAGTAATTCTATGCACGCCAAACATAATGGTGTCACGAGGGTAAGTTAATAAGTAAGTCACAAATGGCTGTAGAAAAATAACTAAATATGATAACAACTTGAAACCAGATTATTTTTATACATACATTGTCCCTTTATTTCTCAACATAATTTCCACCAACATTGATGCGCTTATCCCATCGTTTTATCATTCCTCCTAAACCGACTTCATAGAACTGCGTGCTCTGTTTTCTAAACCACGTTTTCACTTCACATTAAACTTCGGCGTCATTCGCGAAATGTCTCCCGCCAAGGTGAGTTTCCTGTTTATGCTGACAAATGTTTGTCCCGTAAAGCGGTGCATAGCTGGGTAGGAACAGTTTCGAGGGCGAGTCAATAAGTAAGTCACACAGATCTGTGAGATGGCCGGTAAATGAAAACAAAGCACGCAGTTCTATGCAGCCGGTTTGGGAGGACTGATAAAACGATGGGATAAGTTCATCAATGCTGGTGGAAATTATGTTGAGAAATAAAGGCTCATTGTATGTATAAAAATAAACTGGTTTCAAGTTGTTATCATATTTACTTATTTTTCTACAGCCATTTGTGACTTACTTATTAACTTACCCTCGTATAAAATGTAGTGAGACTTTACAAATACCCGGTATAAGGTATGTAAGCTAGCGAAGTTGACAGCGTACTGCGGGGGTAATGTGCCGAGTACGGTCGGATGCAGGTTCCACGCCTTGGCGGCTGGCGTGGGCGATCATTTCTCTACACAAATTGCGATCTCTGACGGCATGGACTAATTCGTGTGTTGATTCCCTACCATGCCATTACACAAGACTGTCAAGTATTTTCTCACGCTGTCTTCCTCCATCTCTCTTTCCACAAATCTTTCCGGTTGTCACGACATGTTCCAGTTTTTGTCTTCTTCTTCTTCTTCTTCTTCTTCTTCTTCTTCTTCTTCTTCTTCTTCTTCTTCTTCTTCTTCTTCTTCTTCTTCTTCTTCTTCTTCTTCTTCTTCTTCTTCTTCTGCGTTCATCCGGAGTTCTTTTTTTCCGGATGTGATTGCGTTGTGCCTGTTTACAGCAGAGCTGCGTTCTTGCGCCGTTAGGCCGACACATCCGACTTCTGCGGGCATTTGTTGACCGGGTTAACCTTCCCGGTGAGTTTTTGTCTTCTCATAACGTGACCAAAAACGGTGATTGCCTCTTTCTGACGTTTGTGATAAGTTATCTTTGCGACTCAGCTTCCCCTAAAATGTCCAGACCGCTCATTTTGGCTGTCCAATGAATTGTCAGCATTCCTCTCAGGCTTACAACACGTGATGGCACCAATCATATCACAAACCCACGGAAGAAAACTGCCTTTGGACATATTTGTATTTTATTATAAACCACATGTTTACATTTACAGATTATGGACGAAGCAGAATGCATGTCGATTCTTCCTTTAGAAAGCTTCCGAAACCCGAGGAATTATTTCCAACAACCGAGGAAGACAACGAGGTCTGTCAAAGTGTGTCACTCGTCTGTCTTGTTGTATAGGGTGTATTTTTAATGACTGGGTGTTTTGAAAATATTGCCCGTTTTGTATTCACCCTCTGTGGCGTTCACTCGTAATAGGTAAATACAAAACATGGAACGGCAATATTTTCAAACACCCCACAGTCACAAAAATACACCATGTATCATTACAGCTGCATTGTCATATATCCATCTTGTCACAACATCAGCATTGCTTTTTTTTTTTTTTTTTTTTTCTTTGTTTTGCGATGGCTCGCTTTGAACTCAAGCGTAGTCCATACATGTGCAAATACTTCTAGTGCACTGGACTGATTTTTGCGTGTAGATTAGCTTTCCCTACTACCCGTGTCCCTCGCCATCAGGCGAACCCATTCCGACTTCATATTTACTTGTAATTTACGTCCCCAAGTCAAGGACGAGAAGTCAACATTTTAGTCCAACCGACCGGTGTAGGGGTTGAACCCGCTACCTCAGCATTAGCACACCGGACGTTTAAGAACGAGCTTTCTTATCCATTCTGCCACGACGACCTCCATCATCGCTCAGTGTCTTCGTTCGCTATCTCATAGCCATTAAATCTCTCAAGTAGAGAGATATTGTAGTCAGAAAACGAGTGTTGTGATGTTACGTATTGTCCTTACTATTGTTCGCCAGTGAATAAAGGCCAAAGAATAACATAATTACAAAGAAATAAGAGGCCACATAGACACAGTTTCCTTGTAGAATTCCATGCAGGACCGTGCGGTAGATTTTCTCACTATGATGCAAGACTTCGAAATGCCTCCCCTGACTTTTTTTTTTCTTCTTTAAAAATGCCGCCCCCTTATGAAGCCCCCTTACGGTGCCGCCTGATGCTGCCGCCTCTCTGTATCATAGCGCCTTACGGCCCTGATTCCATGAAAGTTAAGAAAAGACCGATTTCTAACCTTACGGCCCTGATTCCATGAAAGTTAAGAAAAGACCGATGTCTAACCTTACGGCCCTGATTCCATGAAAGTTAAGAAAAGACCGATGTCTAACCTTACGGCCCTGATTCCATGAAAGTTAAGAAAAGACCGATGTCTAACCTTACGGCCCTGATTCCATGAAAGTTAAGAAAAGACCGATGTCTAACCTTACGGCCCTGATTCCATGAAAGTTAAGAAAAGACCGATGTCTAACCTTACGGCCCTGATTCCATGAAAGTTAAGAAAAGACCGATGTCTAAGTATTCCAAGAGGCTAATTTATAAACATCTGAATGCTGCTGAGTTGTCTAATCCAGGTATTCTATGTTGAGTTAAAACTCTGTCACAGGATACACAACCAACCAACCACCCACCCACCCAACCAAACACCCAACTAACCAGCTTAATACTTACGCATTTGACCAATAGCAAACACTCAACCACAAATAAACCCAACCAATTAACGATTTGACCAATCAACGAACTACCTAATCAACCAATCAAAGACCAAACCAACCAATCAACTACCCAACCAACCAATCAACGACCCAACTATCCAACCAGCTTCCCACCTACCTACTCGACCAACAACTACTACACAACTACCTATAAACCAAATCAACCAATCAGCTTGTTATATTCAAACTCGACCAATAATACCATTCAACTACGAATAAACCCAACCAATTAACGATCTGACCAATCAGCATACACTCATCCCATCAACCAATCAACGACCCAACCTACCAATCAACGATCCAACCAACCAACCAACCACATAATCAACCAACCAATCAACCAACCATCCAACCAAATAACTATTCAGATGATTATTATTTGCCTATCTTTGGCCCAACAGGAGCGGAAGGAGAGAAAACAGGACATGACAGTACTTCAAGCCATGTGGGACAAGCACGTCCAACAGATGAAAGCCTTCACGGAAGCCAAAATTGTACAGGCAAAGGTGCAGTTAAACACACATCAAATACACATGAAATATACACCAAATACACTTCAAATACACATTAATGCACACCAAACACCACATATCAAATATCTATTAAATACACATCAAATACACATCAAATACACATCAAATACACACCAAATATACATCAAATACACACCAAATACACATCAAATACACATCAAATATACTTCAAATACACATCAAATACACATCGTTCATTCATGTAAAATCAGTCATACATCTGATATGTAGTTATATCGGTGTGTGTTTGTTGTTTGCGTGCTGACAAAGGCTTTAGCCGCAACGTTGAGCCTGTAACTTGTGATAGTGTTATAATAAGCTTACCGAATCCACTTTTCGTGTTTGTTGTTTCACTCATTGCAGAAACCTGCACATTGCATCCACATCGCTGTAAAATTGAAACTAATATATTCCTCGTGAGGTGGCTTGCATCGCATCAAAAGACGAAGGTCAAGCGCATTTCATGAATTTTCTGCCCAGGAGACGCGGGTGTACGAGGAAATGAACAGATTGATAGACTGGCTATGCTGCGCCTTTGTGCGGCCTGGTATGTTATGACAATAATGAGATGGTCAGGAGTGTCTGGGTTCGAGTGGAAAGTGCAGCAAAACAAAGGACCCACATCTGGAGAAGCTTATTAAGCGGGGAGTGAATAGAGGGTCTGGTTGAGACTCAACCAATAGAGAGAAATTGTTGTGCTTTGGCTTGAACCGCATATGTGCAGGTCCGCGACTACGACAGCCAGCGTACCCACGCCTGCCGATTTGCCGCTCGCCCATCGCCATAGGGTTTGACTGTGATAGATGAAGTTGGATGAAGAATGACTTGCGCGATACTGGATTAAAATGAGGAAGCGTTACGCAATTCGTCGGCCACACTCTCTCGCCTGAGTCCATCTGAGTCCATTGGCAAGACAAGTCAAGACGACTGGAGACGAATACAGGTACAGTAGATTACGTGCCTTGCCGTGCTCATTGCGTCCCACAACGCTTTGCAGGTAAACGCCGTTTTGCCCGTTGAATCATCAATGATTTCTTCTGCGCAGTCTGCCGAATCCTGTCTTCACATGCTGGGTAGAGGGAAACACAGGAGGACGACCAGTCAGGCCATCAGCGTGGGGACTTTTGGTTGGCTGTTGAGTAAAGGAACGGGGCACGTGTGGAATGTCTCGAGTTCAATTATGTTGATTCTTGATGTTATATTTCATGTAGTCAGAGAATGGAGCTGGAGGCAGTCACGGCGGGAGTCCGCTGGCTGTAGAACAATCAGCACACACATGTCGTGTTTGTAACGGACTCACAGAGCATGCTGGGAAAGGTGAAGACAGGCATGCTTCGTGCAGAGTTGCCTGCTTCACATTATTGTTATAAAATCAAAGATGGGGAGCATCTGGTGGATCTTTTCCCCAGGACATGCTGGTGTATTGGGAAACGAGCAGGCGGACAGATTGGCTGGATATGCACCGCTGGTTAGGGTATTGGTGCATGATAAGGCAGTCGTGGTCAATGCTCTTTTAGCCCATTTGTATAGTGTGGAAGAGTTGATAAATCATCATAGCTTTGATAGAATGATGCGACAGGGAATGACCCGCGGATCTGGCAAACACTCAGTTCTCTGAACCAACGAACGTACGAACTTTATTTTCAAAGGGTCACAAATTGGGTCACAAATTTGGCGACTGAGGAGAGGCCAGGTGGGCACATGAACAGACTGAAACGGGTACAATTGGTATTGGGACTCTTCTACTGAAGATGAGGATGGATATGGGAAGGTCCCGAGTATTATGATGTCGGTTATTAACTCAGCTTATTACTGTAGATGCCAAGGTATGCATGTTTGTTGTGTGTATCTTCACGTTACAACATTTGTGACAATACATGATTGTCATTGGTGACGTAGTGGGATCGCTACATGAGGTGTGATGGGTCACCTGACCCGGTGAACCAACGAGAGATCAACACGTATATCAGCCTTCGACAGGAGGACACAACCCGAGGTGATTCAGCTTGCGTCTTTGAGGACAGTCGCATGGATTTGCAGGTACTTCCATAGGTGGTTGCTCTACTGGGATGTTGTCTGTCCAGGGATGTTGCCTCTACTGGGATGTCTCTACTGAGATGTTGTCTCTACTGAATTGTTGTCTCTATTGAGATGTTGTCTCTGCTGGGACATCGACTCTATTGAGATATTGTATCTGCTGGGATGTTGTCTCTCGAAGGATGTCTCGCCTGGAATGTTGATTTTCATGGGATGTTGTTTCTGCTGGGATGTTGTCTCTACTGGGATGTTGCCTCTACTGGGATGTTGTCTCTGCAGGGATGTTGCCTCTACTGGGATGTTGTCTCTGCAGGGATGTTGCCTCTACTGGGATGTTGTCTCTGCAGGGATGTTGCCTCTACTGGGATGTTGTCTCTGCAGGGATGTTGTCTCTACTGGGATGTTGTCTCTGCAGGGATGTTGTCTCTACTGGGATGTTGTTCCTGCTGGGATGATGTCTCTGCTGGGATGTTGTCTCTACTGGGATGTTGTCTCTGCTGGGATGTTGTCTCTGCAGGGATGTTGTCTCTACTGGGATGTTGTTCCTGCTGGGATGATGTCTCTGCTGGGATGTTGTCTCTACAGGGATGTTGTCTCTACTGGGATGTTGTCTCTGCAGGGATGTTGTCTCTACTGGGATGATGTCTCTGCTAGGATGTTGTCTCTACTGGGATGTTGTCTCTACTGGGATGTTGTCTCTGCAGGGATGTTGTCTCTACTGGGATGTTGTTCCTGCTGGGATGATGTCTCTGCTGGGATGTTGTCTCTACTGGGATGTTGTCTCTACAGGGATGTTGTCTCTACTGGGATGTTGTTCCTGCTGGGATGATGTCTCTGCTGGGATGTTGTCTCTACTGGGATGTTGCCTCTACTGGGATGTTGTCTCTGCAGGGATGTTGCCTCTACTGGGATGTTGTCTCTGCAGGGATGTTGCCTCTACTGGGATGTTGTCTTTGCAGGGATGTTGCCTCTACTGGGATGTTGTCTCTGCAGGGATGTTGCCTCTACTGGGATGTTGTCTCTGCAGGGATGTTGTCTCTACTGGGATGTTGTTCCTGCTGGGATGATGTCTCTGCTGGGATGTTGTCTCTACAGGGATGTTGTCTCTACTGGGATGTTGTCTCTGCAGGGATGTTGTCTCTACTGGGATGATGTCTCTGCTAGGATGATGTCTCTACTGGGATGTTCTCTCTACTGGTATGTTGTCTCTACTGGGATGTTGTCTCTACTGGGATGTTGTCTCTACTGGGATGTTGTCTCTACTGGGATGTTGTCTCTGCTGGGATGATGTCTCTGCTGGGATGTTATCTCTACTGGAATGTTGTTCCTGCTGGGATGATGTCTCTGCTGGGATGTTGTCTCTACAGGGATGTTGTCTCTACTGGGATGTTGTCTCTGCAGGGATGTTGTCTCTACTGGGATGATGTCTCTGCTAGGATGATGTCTCTACTGGGATGTTGTCTCTACTGGGATGTTCTCTCTACTGGGATGTTGTCTCTACTGGGATGTTGTCTCTACTGGGATGTTGTCTCTACTGGGATGTTGTCTCTACTGGGATGTTGTCTCTACTGGGATGTTGTCTCTCCTGGGATGTTGTATATGGTGGGATGTTGCCTCTACTGGGATTTTGTCTATCTTGAGATGTTGCGTCTACTGGAATGTTGTCTCTGCTGTGTTGTTGTCTCTGCTGGGATGTGTCTCTCGTAGAATGTTGTCTCTCGTTGGATGTTGTCTCGTAGGATGTTGTCTCTCCTGGAATATTGTCTCTCCTTCGATGTTGTCTCTCGCTGGATTGCCACTACTAGGATGTTGTCTCTCCTGAGTTGATTCTTAATTTATTACTATAATGGGTTGTTACATATCCTGTGCTGTTACATAGCCTGTGCTGTTACATATCCTAAAATTAGCAAAACTGCGATAAAACTGTGGAAATATAAACAATATCCATCCATCCATCATGTGCCATGCCGGTAAGCGTGGGCGGTCATGTTCTGCCATCTCACCCGATCACCAGAGTCGTGGATCAGCTCCGTGTTTCTGTCTCGACTATGCCACAAGGCCGAGCCATCCAGGTACTTGCTTCTAGGTCTTCCCCTTGGTCTGTTCCCCTCGATCTTACCAGTTGTCACCAAATTCTCCAATCCATTTCTTCTCATAACATGTCCAAAAAATTTTGACTGTCTACGTCTAATTTCTCTAATCAATTTACGATCTTCATTTGTTTCTTGAAGGACTTGTTCATTGGTCTTTCTGGCTGTCCATGGTATTCTTTGCATTTTCCTCAGAAACCACATCTCTACAGCCATCAGATGTTTTTCAGCCTGACTGCTCATAAACAATATAAATTAACGTAAAATCACGAAACTTTACATAACACTATTACGGAAAACACACGGCGTTGCGGCGACTAGCCCTCATCAGCAAACAAAAGCATGTGTTTACTTGTCTATCAACCTGTTGGACAGTATGCATCTGAAGAGATGCAGCGAAATATGCCAGGCAATAAATCGTGCAATAAATTGTTTGTGGCTTCTATGTTTAAATTCAATAAGAGAATGCATTGTTTTGAGTTTCAAACTCTATCAGGCCCTGAAGGTTACAGTTTGATGTCCAAATGGGTAAAACACAACACAATCATGACCGTTCTACACCCACGGGGAGCAAATATACAGGCTTGTATAAAACAAATGCATTGTCAGATTTATTTAGTGTGCCCTGGTTGAATGTAAGAAATACAGAAACACATGCCACGATTACTAGTACACGTAAAGAATAGCCAGTCACAAACGACACGATGATTAGTACACGTAAAGAATAGCCAATCAAAAATGATACGATGATTAGCACACGCAAAGAATAGCCAATCATAAATGATACGATGACTAACACACATAAAGAATAGCCCACCACAAATGATGCGATGACTGGTACACGCAAAGAATAGCCCACCACAAATGATACGATGACTAGTACACGCAAAGAATAGCCAATCACACATGAGACGTTAATTGGTGTACACGTATGACTCGTTGACTTGTATACATGTAGTCTGGCAAATCACACATGGCTTGTTGATTAGTACACATGAAGAATAGCCAATCACGCGATACCTTTATTAGTACACACGAAGAATAGCCAATCACACGATTCGTTTATTGGTGCACATGCAGAATAGTCAATCACAAGAACGTTGATTGGTACACATGAAGAATAGCCAATTACACAACACATTGGTTGGTATACACAAAGAATAGCCAATCACACAACATATTATATGACACACATGAAGAATAGCCAATCACGCAACACCTTGTATGACAAACATGAAGAATAGCCAATCACGCAACACACTGGTGGTGTATACGAAGAACAGCCAATCACACACGACATGTTGTCTGAGACAGTAATAATTAAATTGTCTCCACATTATCTAAAAACTTTCAAATGTTCGCAGCTAATTCGTGAGCTGGAGTTTCTCTTGCTGAACTCACCTTTGGATTTGCTGTCCGAGGAAGAAAGGAAAGTCCATCAGCAGGTGAATATCAAACGTGATAAGAATGTTAGATATGTCATTGGTTACAAATTACTGTTATAGCAGGAGGCGCAAAGTTGAGGGTGAGCGCTCAACCTTGCAAAATACCCCCATGGCTCGTATAATCATCACCTGACATCAAAAGTCCAACTTCTGGCCTTCACGTGGGGGGACTGTTTTAACTAACACAAGAAGGGGTGACGGTGAGTCTCTAGCTCTATAAAACCTAACTGGCCTAGATATTTAAGTACGTACATACATGTGCAGACATGCGTACATACATAAATATATCAACTCGAGTAAAACCACAATCTACAGTAGCCAAGGAAAAGTGCTGAAGTCGGAGGCAACCAGTCAGGAGGCGCACTACAGAAATCAACGTTCCATACAATCACGCCATGAAATGTGTCGATTACTGCAACACACAAGAGACAACTTTGCAGTTATAGACACATTTCAAGCGAACGAAGGAACAACAAGATATGCTATCATTGGGAAAGAAAACAAATAAATTTCAGTCATGTGTCACTCCTTAACTGCTCATGAAAGCGAATAATAGAACAGCGCTTCCTTTTGTGCTTGAATTTGTGAGGGAGACCGTTATTATGTACCTATAATGTCACATTTTAGTGCTTCTATTGCACGTTCTATAGAAGTACGTAAAGATATACATCTTTGCTTTCTTGACTACACAAAGGCTTTCGATAGAGTAAGACATGTCAACATGATAGAAATGCTTGAAGATCTACAAATATATGGGAAAGAGCTTAGACTTGTAAAAGACATATATTGGAAACAACAAGCTGCCATCGGAATTGATAATGAAGTATTTTAATATCAGCCTATTAAGAGAGGTGTGAGACAGGGATGTGTAATGTCTCCGGATCTGTTTTCCCTGTATAGTGAAAATATTTTCAGAAATGCACAAGATATTAAAGGAATCATCATTGGAGGAAGAAACATTAATAACATTAGATATGCAGATGATACAGTATTGATTGCAGACAATGAGCAGGATCGGCAAAATTTAGTAGATGCGGTTGTTGCACAACTGGTGACAACTGGTAAGATCGAAGGGAACAGACCAAGAGGAAGACCTAGAAGCAAATACCTGGATGGCTTGGCCTCGTGGCATGGTCAAGACAGAAACACTGAGCTGATCCACGACTCTGATGATCGAGTGAGATGGCAGAACATGACCGCCCACTCTTACCGGCATGGCACATGATGGATGGATGGATGGATGGATGGATGGATGGATGGATGGATGGATGGATGGATGGATGGATGGATGGATGTTGCACACTGTCAACAACTAGGGTTATAATTAAATCGTAAGAAGACACAAATTATGGTCGTCACTTGGAAGAACGAAATACCACAATGTAATATACAGGTAAATGGGAATATTCTTAAAAAAAAAGTGAATCGGTACAATTATCTAGGAACAGTAATAGCATCTGATGGGAGATGCCTTGAAGAGATTAGAAAATGAATCGCCATTGCGAAGGTAGCCTTTTGCAAGATGAAAATCCTGACCAATCAACAGATGTCAATTGCTACGAAAACAGAGCGTTGAAGTGCTACATAGAACCTATACTTTTATATGGATGTGAAGTATGGACAATGAGCAGTCAGGCTGAAAAACATCTGATGGCTGTGGAAATGTGGTTTCTGAGGAAAATGCAAAAAATGCCATGGACAGGCAGACAAACCAATGACCAAGTACTACAACAAAACAAATGAAAATTGTGAATTGATTAGAGAAATTAGACGTAAACAGTCAACATTTTTGGGACATGTTATGAGAAGAAATAAATTATAAAACTTGGTGACAACTGGCAAGATCGAGGGGAAGAGAACAGGTGAAAGACATAAAATTAAATACCTGGATGGCTTGAGCACGTGACATGGTCGAGACAAGAACATTGAGCTGATCCACGACTCTGGTGATCGAGTGAAATGGCGAATCATGACCGCCCACTCTTACAGGCATGGCACATGATGGATGGATTGCAAATTTTATCTGTTTAGAGTGCCATAAAGGGACTTTACTTGAATATCAGGAAAACAGTATCAGTTATCAGTTATCAGTTGGGGTATCTTCGCTGCACTCCGGACATGTCCATAGGTGCTCAGATCCTCCCCCCAGCAGGAAAACAGTAACAATGGTGATGTCAAAGAAAACAAGTGACACCAAACTGTAAAATGGAAATAGAAGGGAAATTTATTTACCACGTGGATAATTTTAAATACCTAGGGGCAATGATAACATGGGATGGAAGATGTACAACAGAGATTAAGAGCAGAATATGGCAGGCAAAAGCTGCATTTCAGAAAATGAAGAGTATCTTTTGCAATAAGTCGCTATCAATGAATGTAAGAAAGAGAGTGCTAAAATGTTATATAGAACATGTGATGTTTTTCTGTATGGCTGTGAATCTTGGAATGCAAATCAATAAATTTGGAAGAACTTGGAAGCAACAAAGATGTGGTACCTGAGACGAATGTTGAGAATTCCATGGACTGCCAGAGTAACTAACAACGTTTGCCTGAAAGAGACTAATGAAGCTAGAACATTAAATATACAACAATAAGAATGAGACAAACAGCTTTCTTTGGTCATGTGATGAGAAGAGAGGCATTGGAGAAAATCGTGACAACTGGAAAGATCAAAGAGAAGAGAGACAGAAGCAGACCAAGAGAAATGATGCTGTACGGATTGAGATGGTGTCATGGAGAAATATCATCAGCAGAGTTGATCCAGAACACCAAAGACCGAGATCTGTGGAGAGAAATGAACGCCTGCACCAACTGGCAAGCTTCCGATGATGATTGCAAAATTGTAGGTTTTGATTTGAACACTTCATGTAATCACCATAGCTAACCCTAATTTAATTACCTTCCTGGCACAACAGACGATTGACAAGCTGCGGAGTCTCATCATGTCCAAGTTAGACATGGCCACACTGAACGTGATGTGTGAGGCCACGAGCCTGGCCCACAAGGAGACGGGCAACTTGGAGTACTCGGAGAGCATCGACGACATCGTTCTGTGCGTCTGGGGAAACATCATGAAGAACCCGAGGTATGCGACACTTATAGTTGTAGGGGAGAGTTCATGTTTGTCGCCTTACATTATGTTTACTTGTATAGGAGATTTCATGTTGGTTACCTTGCATAGGATAATTCATGTTTGTTTCGTTATATTATGTATTGTTGTATAGGAGAATTCTGGGTTGATAGATACAATACGTACAGTTGTATAGGATAATTCTGGCTTGATAAATACAATACGTACAGTTGTATAGGAGAATTCTGGTCTGATATATACAATAGGTATAATTGTATCATACAATTTTCCACAGTTCCGTTACGTTACATATAGCTGTGTATGCGAATTCTCACCTGTTTAGTTACATATTATTCGTATAGTTTGCGATTGTATGTATATGCATTCGATGTGTCTTTGATTTGATGTGGAAGATAGTACAACAGCTGTATTGCAGAGTATGATAGACATATTTTGTATATTTTGTCTGTCCTAGGCTTAGGAAAATGTAGTACGTTTAGACGTTTTCTGTGTCTTGCGGTATATTTAAACAATGGTCAAAGGTAATTTAGATTGAAGGCATTTTGAGATATTGTACGGATTTATTTGATCTTGTTAAGGATGAAGTGTATTTTTAGCAAACAGCTGGTATTAAATCTTGACTATTCCTTCAGAAAGAAATTGCAAACTATTAAACTTAGAATTGAATAAATAAATCATGAGCAGTCAATAAATGCTGCGATTGATTGTAACGTAATGTAAAAGTACACACATTATTGTGTCATAGATGGAGACATTTATATAGGTTAAAAATATTAGTTTCACGTGTTATGCGTTTACATTTAATGAAGTCTATGGCTCGTTTCTGGAGTGAGAAAATTCGCTTGGTAATTAAATTGAAACACCCATCCCAGATTGTGGTGCAATAGTCAATATGTGTCTGCAAGAGAAGTATACTAAAGAGGGGATCTGAGTACTTATGAAATGATAGTTCGACGTGCAATATGGATGATCTGTTATCTAACCAACCAACAAACCTACCTACAAACCAACTAAGTAACAAATCAACCAACCAACCAACCAACCAACCAAGTAACTAAATAACTAACTAAGTAACTAACTATCCATCTAACCTGAAGTATCGGGGACTGTATACAACATTCTTCACTTTCGGCCAGCAACAACACACTCATTCAGAAAATGCTGGTGACCTCTTCGAGCTCTGAGTGCAAGACCTCTGTGCTCGGTGTTTATCACAACCGTACGGAATAGCGGTCTCTCTCTTACAGTCTCGTCCTCGGCAGGCTTCATTACAGCTGAGACCTTGGCTGTCCCTCCTTCGTTAGACAGACTAGTGTCTGTCCAGGATGTCCCATAGACTATTGTCTGTCCAGGATGTCAAACAGACTAGCATCTGCCCAGGATGTTCCACGGACTAGTGTCTGCCCAGGATGTCCCACAGACTATTGTCTGCCCAGGATGTTCCACGGACTAGTGTCTGTCCAGGATGTCCCACAGACTATTGTCTGTCCAGGATGTCCCATAGACTATTGTCTGCCCAGGATGTCCCACAGACTAGCGTCTGTCCAGGATGTCCCATAGACTATTGTCTGCCCAGGATGTCCCACAGACTAGCGTCTGCCCAGGATGTTCCACGGACTAGTGTCTGCCCAGGATGTCCCACAGACTAGTGTCTGCCCAGGATGTCCCACAGACTAGCGTCTGCCCAGGATGTTCCACGGACTAGTGTCTGCCCAGGATGTCCCACAGACTAGTGTCTGTCCAGGATGTCCCACAGACTAGCGTCTGCCCAGGATGTCCCACGGACTAGCGTCTGCCCAGGATGTCCCACAGACTAGCGTCTGCCCAGGATGTTCCACGGACTAGTGTCTGCCCAGGATGTCCCACAGACTAGCGTCTGCCCAGGATGTTCCACGGACTAGTGTCTGCCCAGGATGTCCCACAGACTAGCGTCTGCCCAGGATGTTCCACGGACTAGTGTCTGTCCAGGATGTCCCACAGACTAGCGTCTGCCCAGGATGTTCCACGGACTAGTGTCTGCCCAGGATGTCCCACAGACTAGCGTCTGCCCAGGATGTTCCATGGACTAGTGTCTGCCCAGGATCTCCCACAGACTAGTGTCTGTCCGGGATGGATTCTCCAAGCGGAGGTCAAGTTGATTATAAAGTGCAGGGCAGATTGATACATAGACGTCAGTACACAATTTCAACTCTCTTTACAATCTATAAATGTATCTATAAATTACCAAACATGCAAATTCATTCTCATAACAGAATAAGGTCATGTGAGTTTCCAGAGTATTCCTGCTCATTCGACATTCCAAAGACACTGGCCTTGACCGACTGCGCTGTGCGTTTTCTGACGACGACTTTCGACAACTACTCTCCAACCAGCAAATCAATGGCTCCTCGCTTGAAGAAGGTCGAAGGTCAGTTAAGGAGTTTGTTGATTGTTTGTGAAAGGTTAACTAAGGAGGTGATTGGTTGTGGCAGGTTAGTTAAGGAGTTGGTTAATTGGTTGTGAATGGCTAATTAATTTAGTTTAGTCGACGGATCAACATCACGGCACATCGGTATAACCCATAAGTGCTCCGTTCTACTCTGATCTCAAGCCTGAGTCCGGAGAATCTCAGCTCAGTGCACGAAACTCCGTAGCACCGGCGAGGATCCTGAAATACTTTGGGTAGATATTTTACTCGAAATTTTGCCCGGGCAGCGCCGATAGGCTACTCTTTTTCGATTTCCAACTGCCAAGGGATTTTTTTACGTGCGCAACAATACACACGGGCGTCCGTCTCACTATACAGAGACCAGGGGGAATTTTGTTAATAGAAGTCCACGTGAAAAAAAATACCGGCCCTCACCGGGGCTTGAACCCGGTACCCCAAGCACTTGAGGCGGATACCATACCTCGAGACCCGTCAGCCCCCCCCCCCCGGAAGGTTAATTAAGGAGTTGATTTGTTGTAGTAGGTCAATTAAGGAGTTGATTAGTCCTGGAAGGTTAATTACAGAGTTAGTTGGTTGTTGACGGTCAGCGAATATGGACACAAGGTATTGGGGTCTAGAACATCGGGAGATAACTGTTGAATATGTACACATATTGGGATCTAGAACATCGGGGGATAACTGCTGAATATGTACACATATTGGGATCTAGAACATCGGGGGATAACTGCTGAATATGTACACATATTGGGGTCTAGAACATCGGGAGATAACTGCTGAATATGTACACATATTGGGGTCTAGAACATCGGGATATAACTGCGGAATATGTACACAAATTGGGGTCTAGAACATCGGGACATAACTGTTGAATATGTACACATATTGGGATCTAGAACATCGGGGGATAACTGCTGAATATGTACACGTATTGGGATCTAGAACATCGGGAGATAACTGCTGAATATGTACACATATTGGGGTCTAGAACATCGGGAGATAACTGTTGAATATGTACACATATTGGGATCTAGAACATCGGGAGATAACTGCTGAATATGTACACATATTGGGATCTAGAACATCGGGGGATAACTGTTGAATATGTACACATATTGGGGTCTAGAACATCGGGAGATAACTGCTGAATATGTACACATATTGGGGTCTAGAACATCGGGATATAACTGCGGAATATGTACACAAATTGGGGTCTAGAACATCGGGACATAACTGTTGAATATGTACACATATTGGGATCTAGAACATCGGGGGATAACTGCTGAATATGTACACGTATTGGGATCTAGAACATCGGGAGATAACTGCTGAATATGTACACATATTGGGGTCTAGAACATCGGGAGATAACTGTTGAATATGTACACATATTGGGATCTAGAACATCGGGAGATAACTGCTGAATATGTACACATATTGGGATCTAGAACATCGGGGGATAACTGTTGAATATGTACACATATTGCGGTCTAGAACATCGGGAGATAACTGCTGAATATGTACACATATTGGGATCTAGAACATCGGGGGATAACTGTTGAATATGTACACATATTGGGGTCTAGAACATCGGGAGATAACTGCTGAATATGTACACATATTGGGGTCTAGAACATCGGGAGATAACTGTTGAATATGTACACATATTTGGATCTAGAACATCGGGGGATAACTGTTGAATATGTACACGTATTGGGATCTAGAACATCGGGGGATAACTGTTGAATATGTACACATATTGGGGTCTAGAACATCGGGAGATAACTGTTGAATACGTACACATATTGGGGTCTAGAACATCGGGAGATAACTGTTGAATATTTACACATATTGGGGTCTAGAACATCGGGAGATAACTGTTGAATATGTACACATATTGGGGTCTAGAACATCGGGAGATAACTGTTGAATATTTACACATATTGGGGTCTAGAACATCGGGGGATAACTGTTGAATATGTACACATATTGGGGTCTAGAACATCGGGAGATAACTGTTGAATATTTACACATATTGGGGTCTAGAACATCGGGAGATAACTGTTGAATATGTACACATATTGGGGTCTAGAACATCGGGGGATAACTGTTGAATATGTACACATATTGGGGTCTAGAACATCGGGAGATAACTTTTGAATATGTACACATATTGGGGTCTAGAACTTCGGGGATAACTGTTGAATATGTACACATATTGGGGTCTAGAACATCGGGAGAAAACTACTGAATATGTACACATATTGGGGTCTACAACATAGGGAGATAACTGCTGAATATATACACATATTGGGGTCTAGAACATCGGGAGATAACTGTTGAATATGTACACATATTGGGGTCTAGAACACTGGGAGATAACTGTTGAATATGTACACATATTGGGATCTAGAACATCGGGAGATAACTGCTGAATATGTACACATATTGGGATCTAGAACATCGGGGGATAACTGTTGAATATGTACACATATTGCGGTCTAGAACATCGGGAGATAACTGCTGAATATGTACACATATTGGGATCTAGAACATCGGGGGATAACTGTTGAATATGTACACATATTGGGGTCTAGAACATCGGGAGATAACTGCTGAATATGTACACATATTGGGGTCTAGAACATCGGGAGATAACTGTTGAATATGTACACATATTTGGATCTAGAACATCGGGGGATAACTGTTGAATATGTACACGTATTGGGATCTAGAACATCGGGGGATAACTGTTGAATATGTACACATATTGGGGTCTAGAACATCGGGAGATAACTGTTGAATACGTACACATATTGGGGTCTAGAACATCGGGAGATAACTGTTGAATATTTACACATATTGGGGTCTAGAACATCGGGAGATAACTGTTGAATATGTACACATATTGGGGTCTAGAACATCGGGAGATAACTGTTGAATATTTACACATATTGGGGTCTAGAACATCGGGGGATAACTGTTGAATATGTACACATATTGGGGTCTAGAACATCGGGAGATAACTGTTGAATATTTACACATATTGGGGTCTAGAACATCGGGAGATAACTGTTGAATATGTACACATATTGGGGTCTAGAACATCGGGGGATAACTGTTGAATATGTACACATATTGGGGTCTAGAACATCGGGAGATAACTTTTGAATATGTACACATATTGGGGTCTAGAACTTCGGGGATAACTGTTGAATATGTACACATATTGGGGTCTAGAACATCGGGAGAAAACTACTGAATATGTACACATATTGGGGTCTACAACATAGGGAGATAACTGCTGAATATATACACATATTGGGGTCTAGAACATCGGGAGATAACTGTTGAATATGTACACATATTGGGGTCTAGAACACTGGGAGATAACTGTTGAATATGTACACATATTGGGGTCTAGAGCATCGGGAGGTAACTGCTCAATATATACACATATTTGGGTCTACAACATAGGGAGATAACTGCTGAATATGTACACATATTGGGGTCTAGAACATCGGGAGATAACTACTGAATATGTACACATATTGGGGTCTACAACATAGGTAGATAACTACTGAATATGTACACATATTGGGGTCTACAACATAGGGAGATAACTGCTGAATATGTACACATATTGGGGTCTACAACATAGGGAGATAACTGCTGAATATGTTCACATATTGGGGTCTAGAACATCGGGAGATAACTGCTGAATATGTACACATATTGGGGTCTAGAACATCGGGAGATAACTGCTGAATATGTACACATATTGGGGTCTACAACATAGGGAGATAACTGCTGAATATGTACACATATTGGGGTCTACAACATAGGGAGATAACTACTGAATATGTACACATATTGGGGTCTAGTACATCGGGAGATAGCTGCTGAATATGTACACATATTGGGGTCTACAACATAGGGAGATAACTACTGAATATGTACACATATTGGGGTCTAGAACATCGGGAGATAACTACTGAATATGTACACATATTGGGGTCTAGAACATCGGGAGATAACTGATGAATATGTACACATATTGGGGTCTAGAACATCGGGAGATAACTGCTGAATATGTACACATATTGGGGTCTACAACATAGGGAGATAACTGCTGAATATGTACACATATTGGGGTCTAGAACATCGGGAGATAACTACTGAATATGTACACATATTGGGGTCTAGAACATCGGGAGAAAACTGCTGAATATGTACACATATTGGGGTCTAGAACATCGGGAGATAACTGCTGAATATGTACACATATTGGGGTCTAGAACATCGGGAGATAACTGCTGAATATGTACACATATTGGGGTCTACAACATAGGGAGATAACTACTGAATATGTACACATATTGGGGTCTAGAACATCGGGAGATAGCTGCTGAATATGTACACATATTGGGGTCTAGAACATCGGGAGATAACTACCGAATATGTACCATGGAATGGTCTCGAGGTGTGGTGTCCGCCTAGAGTGCTGGAGGTTATGGGTTCAAGCCCCGGTGAGGGCCGGTATTTTTACACGTGAACTCCTAGTAATAAAATTTCCCCTGGTCTCTGGGTAGTGAGATCGGACGCCCGTGTGTATTGTTGCGCACGTAAAAAATCCCTTGGCAGTCGGACATAAAAAAAGAGTAGCCTGACGGCGCTGACGGGGCAAAATTTCGATTTACAAATCTACCCAAAGTATTTCAGGATCCTCGCCGGTGCTACGGAGTTCGTACACTGAGCTGAGATTCTCTGGACTCAGGCTTGAGATAGGAGTAGGACGGAGAACTTACGGGTTACACCCGTGTGCCGTGATGTTGATCCGTCGACTAAACTAAACTAAACTAAACTAAACTAAACTATATTGGAATGTAACCAAGTTCAGCACATACACGCTGGCTGGGGTTAGGTCTAGGGTCGGTGATGCGTCAGCACATGCATATACCGTGGCTGGGGTTAGGTTAGGTCTAGGCTCGGTACATACAGGGGCTGGGGTTAGGTCTAGGGTCGGTACATACAGGGGCTGGGGTTAGGTCAGGTCTAGGCTCGGTACATACAGGGGCTGGGGTTAGGTCAGGTCTAGGCTCGGTACATACAGGGGCTGGGGTTAGGTCAGGTCTAGGCTCGGTACATACAGGGGCTGGGGTTAGGTTAGGTCTAGGCTCGGTACATACAGGGGCTGGGGTTAGGTCAGGTCTAGGCTCGGTACATACAGGGGCTGGGGTTAGGTCAGGTCTAGGCTCGGTACATACAGTGGCTGGAGTTAGGTCAGGTCTAGGCTCGGTACATACAGGGGCTGGGGTTAGGTTAGGTCTAGGCTCGGTACATACAGAGGCTGGTGTTAGGTCAGGTCTAGGCTGGGTACATACAGTGGCTGGAGTTAGGTCAGGTCTAGGCTCACTACATACAGTGGCTGGGGTTAGGTCTAGGCTCGGTACATACAATGGCTGGGGTAAGGTCTAGGGTCGGCACATACAGTGCTGGGGTCAGGTCTTGGGTCGGCACATACAGTGGCTGGGGTTAGGTCAGGTCTAGGCTCGGTACATACAGTGGCTGGGGTTAGGTCAGGTCCAGGCTCGGTACATACAGTGGCTGGGGTTAGGTCAGGTCTAGGCTCGGTACATACAGTGGCTGGGGTTAGGTCAGGTCTAGGCTCGGTACATACAGTGGCTGGGGTTAGGTCAGGTCTAGGCTCGGTACATACAGTGGCTGGGGTTAGGTCAGGTCTAGGCTCGGTACATACAGGGGCTGGGGTTAGGTTAGGTCTAGGCTCGGTACATACAGAGGCTGGGGTTAGGTCAGGTCTAGGCTGGGTACATACAGTGGCTGGAGTTAGGTCAGGTCTAGGCTCACTACATACAGTGGCTGGGGTTAGGTCTAGGCTCGGTACATACAATGGCTGGGGTAAGGTCTAGGGTCGGCACATACAGTGCTGGGGTCAGGTCTTGGGTCGGCACATACAGTGGCTGGGGTTAGGTCAGGTCTAGGCTCGGTACATACAGTGGCTGGGGTTAGGTCAGGTCCAGGCTCGGTACATACAGTGGCTGGGGTTAGGTCAGGTCTAGGCTCGGTACATACAGTGGCTGGGGTTAGGTCAGGTCTAGGCTCGGTACATACAGTGGCTGGGGTTAGGTCAGGTCTAGGCTCGGTACATACAGTGGCTGGGGTTAGGTCAGGTCTAGGCTCGGTACATACAGTGGCTGGGGTTAGGTCAGGTCTAGGCTGGGTACATACAGTGGCTGGGGTTAGGTCAGGTCTAGACTCGGTACATACAGTGGCTGGGGTCAGGTCTAGGCTCGGTACATACAGTGGCTGGGGTTAGGTCAGGTCTAGGCTCGGTACATACAGTGGCTGGGGTTAGGTCAGGTCTAGGCTCGGTACATACAGTGGCTAGGGTTACGTCAGGTCTAGGCTGGGTACATACAGTGGCTGGGGTTAGGTCAGGTCTAGGCTGGGTACATACAGTGGCTGGGGCCAGGTCTAGGGTCGGCACATACAGTGGCTGGGGTTAGGTCAGGCCTAGGGTCGGCACATACAGTGGCTGGGGTTAGGTCAGGTCTAGGCTCGGTACATACAGTGGCTGGGGTTAGGTCAGGTCTAGGCTGGGTACATACAGTGACTGGGGTTAGGTCAGGTCTAGGCTGGGTACATACAGTGGCTGGGGTTAGGTCAGGTCTAGGCTGGGTACATACAGTGGCTGGGGTTAGGTCAGGTCTTGGCTGGGTACATACAGTGGCTGGGGTTAGGTCAGGTCTAGGCTGGGTACATACAGTGGCTGGGGTTAGGTCAGGTCTAGGCTCGGTACATACAGTGGCTGGGGTCAGATCTAGGCTCGGTACATACAGTGGCTGGAGGTAGGTCAGGTCTAGGCTGGGTACATACAGTGGCTGGAGTTAGGTCAGGTCTAGGCTCAGTACATACAGTGGCTGGGGTTAGGTCTAGGCTCGGTACATACAATGGCTGGGGTCAGGTCTAGGGTCGGCACATACAGTGCTGGGGTCAGGTCTAGGCTCGGTACATACAGGGGCTGGGGTTAGGTTAGGTCTAGGCTCGGTACATACAGGGGCTGGGGTTAGGTCAGGTCTAGGCTGGGTACATACAGTGGCTGGAGTTAGGTCAGGTCTAGGCTGGGTACATACAGTGGCTGGGGTTAGGTCTAGGCTCGGTACATACAATGGCTGGGGTCAGGTCTAGGGTCGGCACATACAGTGCTGGGGTCAGGTCTAGGGTCGGCACATACAGTGGCTGGGGTTAGGTCAGGTCTAGGCTGGGTACATACAGTGGCTGGGGTTAGGTCAGGTCTAGGCTCTGTACATGCAGTGGCTGGGGTTAGGTCAGGTCTAGGCTCGGTACATACAGTGGCTGGGGTTAGGTCAGGTCTAGGCTCGGTACATACAGTGGCTGGGGTTAGGTCAGGTCTAGGCTCTGTACATACAGTGGCTGGGGTTAGGTCAGGTCTAGGCTGGGTACATACAGTGGCTGGGGTTAGGTCAGGTCTAGACTCGGTACATACAGTGGCTGGGGTCAGGTCTAGGCTCGGTACATACAGTGGCTGGGGTTAGGTCAGGTCTAGGCTCGGTACATACAGTGGCTGGGGTTAGGTCAGGTCTAGGCTCGGTACATACAGTGGCTGGGGTTAGGTCAGGTCTAGGCTCGGTACATACAGTGGCTGGGGTTAGGTCAGGTCTAAGCTTTGTACATACAGTGGCTGGGGTCAGGTCTAGGGTCGGCACATACAGTGGCTGGGGTTAGGTCAGGCCTAGGGTCGGCACATACAGTGGCTGGGGTTAGGTCAGGTCTAGGCTCGGTACATACAGTGGCTGGGGTTAGGTCAGGTCTAGGCTGGGTACATACAGTGACTGGGGTTAGGTCAGGTCTAGGCTGGGTACATACAGTGGCTGGGGTTAGGTCAGGTCTAGGCTGGGTACATACAGTGGCTGGGGTTAGGTCAGGTCTTGGCTGGGTACATACAGTGGCTGGGGTTAGGTCAGGTCTAGGCTGGGTACATACAGTGGCTGGGGTTAGGTTAGGTCTAGGCTCGGTACATACAGTGGCTGGGGTCAGATCTAGGCTCGGTACATACAGTGGCTGGAGGTAGGTCAGGTCTAGGCTGGGTACATACAGTGGCTGGAGTTAGGTCAGGTATAGGCTCGGTACATACAGTGGCTGGGGTCAGGTCTAGGCTGGGTACATACAGTAGCTGGGGTTAGGTTAGGTCTAGGCTGGGTACATACAGTGGCTGGAGTTAGGTCCGGTCTAAGCTGGGTACATACAGTGGCTGGGGTCAGGTCTAGGCTCGGTACATACAGTGGCTGGGGTCAGGTCTAGGCTCGGTACATACAGTGGCTGGGGTCAGGTCTAGGGTCTGCACATACCGTGGCTGGGGTTAGGTCAGGTCTAGGCTCGGTACATACAGTGGCTGGGGTTGGGTCAGGTCTAAGCTCGGTACATCCAGTGGCTGGGGTTAGGTCAGGTCTAGGCTGGGTACATACAGTGGCTGGGGTTAGGTCAGGTCTAGGCTGGGTACATACAGTGGCTGGGGTTAGGTGTTATTTCGGTACATACAGTGGCTGGGGTTCGGTCAGGTCTAGGGTCGGCACATACAGTGGCTGGGGTTAGGTCAGGTCTAGGCTGGATACATACAGTCGCTGGGGTTAGGTCAGGTCTTGGCTGGGTACATACAGTGGCTGGGGTTAGGTCAGGTCTTGGCTGGGTACATACAGTGGCTGGGCTTAGGTCAGGTCTAGGCTGGGTACATACAGTGGCTGGGGTTAGGTCAGGTCTAGGCTGGGTACATACAGTGGCTGGGCTTAGGTCAGGTCTAGGCTGGGTACATACAATGGCTGGAGTTAGGTCAGGTCTAGGCTGGGTACATACAATGGCTGGGGTCAGGTTTAACGTTGGGCAGGCTTCCTCCGCGGGTTTTAGATCTTTCTTTGTCAAAAGACTTGTGTCCCATGTCCAGGGGGGGGGGGGGGGGGTGTCCATGAATACGATTATCTTTCTAATGTGCTTGTGTTGTTGCGATTCATGTTTGTGTAATCATCCAATTTTATTCGTGACTGATGTCAGGCCATGGAGTTTATGGTTAGGGTAATTCTATTGCTGTATTTCTTTCCATTGGGTTTCTTCCCACTGTTTTTATATCTACTGCGTTTATTTCTGTTGTTTCTTTCGGCTGTTTCTTTTCGTTGTTTCTTTTCGTTGTGTTTATTTCCGTTGTTTCTTTCCGTTTTATTTCTTTCTGGTTTTTTTTCGGTGCATTTCTTTCTGTTGTTTCTTTCTGTTGTGGTTCTTTTTGTTGTTAATTTCCGTTGTGTTTCTTTCCTTTGTGTTTCTTTTCGTTGTGTTTCTTTCCTTTTGTGTTTCTTTCCTTTTATGTTTCATTCTATTGTTTCTTTCAATTGTATTTTATTCCAATTGGTTTCTTTTCACTGTTTCTTTCCACTGTGTTTCTTCCCTTTTATGTTTCTTCCCTTTCATGTTTCTTTTCGATGTTTCTTTCATTTTGTGTTTATTTCTGTTGTGTTTATTTCCTTTTGTCTTTCTTTCCTTATGTGTTTCTTCCCATTGTGTTTCTTTCCTTTCTTTTTGTGTTTCTTTCCTTTCTTTGTGTATTTCTTCCCATTGTGTTTCTTTCCTTTTGTGTTTCTTTCCTTTTGTGTTTCTTTCCGTTGTTTTTCTTTTCGTTGTGTTTCTTTCATTTTTTTGTGTCTTTATGTTGTTTCTTTCCTTTTTTGTGTGTCTTTATGTTGTGTTTCTGTCCTTTTTTGTGTCTTTCTGTTGTGTTTCTGTCATTTTGTGTGTCTTTCTGTTGTGTTTCTGTCCTTTTTGTGTCTTTCTGTTGTGTTTCTGTCCTTTTTTGTGTCTTTCTGTTGTGTTTCTTTCCTTTTTTGTGTCTTTCTGTTGTGTTTCTTTCCTTTTTTTGTGTCTTTCTGTTGTGTTTCTTTCCTTTTTTGTCTTTCTGTTGTGTTTCTTTTCTTTCTTTGTGTCTTTCTGTTGTGTTTCTTTCCGTTGTTTTTCTTTTCGTTGTGTTTCTTTCTGTTGTTTTTCTCTCCCTTTTTGTGTCTTTCTGTTGTGTTTCTTTCCTTTTGTGTTTCTTCCTGTTGTGTTCTTTACGTTGTGTTTCTTTCCTTTTGTGTTTCTTTCACTGTTTCTTTCCGCTGTCTGTGTATGTTTTTTTTTCGTTGAGTCTCTTTCCGTTATGTTTCTTTATGTGTTCTTCTCAGCTATGTTTATTTTCACTGTATTTCATTCCACTGTAATTTATTTCCATGGTGTTTCTTCCCACTATGTCGGGACATAACCGCTACAACTTTGAAGCAATCTTCACAAAACCAGCAGCAGTAGACCTGGAATCTATTCAAGAGGAGAAGAAAGAAGATGTTGAAGAAAAGGCACAAGAAGTAGAAAATAAGGATCACGTAGAGGAGGAATCTGCCAAGACAATGTCTTCAGTGCTCAAACTGGTAAGTTCTACTGTTATGTGTGTGTTGTTGTTATTTTAGAAGTTCCTTGCGCTTTGGCCCTTGCCCTTTGCCCTTTCTCTTTAACCATTTGTCATGTAGTGATGTTTGCCAGCAATGGCGGACTAGGTAAAAACATATTGGTTTCGGATCTCAAAGGTACTATACTGACATGTTGCTGTCTTGACCGACGATAGTTCTTTATATTGTGCTTCTGAAGTTTCCTTATGCTAATAAGTCTTCTGCCTCTCTTGAATCGGTTTCAATACATTGTCTTTTATCCGCTCCTATGCACTTTATAATGTTTTTGTTAGCCTCTGTGTATTCTTCTCGAGCTCTGACTTTTGCAGCTGTAGTTTTTTTATTTATTAATTAAATATACTTCAAGAGTCAAAAGGGACAAGAGGGTTGACTTCATTGCACCGGGTTTATCCCATGTGGCTCGATCTCTTTCCGCACGGCGGCCTGCTGAAAGCGTCGCTCAAAGCACAAACTCCGTAGCTTCAGCGACGACGCCCAGAAGTCTCCGAGAAAATTGCACTCGAAGGACACTCTGCAACAAAATCTTCCTACCAACTCTATGCTACCTATGCCAAACCTAGACAATAACAAAAAGAGAGAAAAGAAAAATCCTAACAACAGAAATGAGATTCCTGAGAAGAATACTTAATGTGTCAAGAAGCGAGAACATATGAAATGAAGAAAACAGGACTAAAGTGGGCGTTATAGCAGCATTAGATTTTATTAGAAAGCAGCAAGTCAAATTGTTTGGCCATGCAACTAGGTTACCAACTAACAATATACCACAACAAGCAATGATGTACAGATCAGATGGAGGCAGAAGAAGAGGTCGACTACGTAAACGATGGACAGACGGAATAGCAGAGTCCATGGGAATCTCGATACATAAAGCCCATAAAGGAGCATTCTCCCGCTGTTTATACTTTACCTCGACACCGCAAGGTACAAGAGGAACAAGATGAGATGGGATGAACCAAACGACTTAGACCGGAATCGAACCCATAACTTTCGGAAAGCTAGGTAATCGGCGTAACCACTTCAGCACGAAGACTGCCTTCAAGAGATTGATAAGAAGCAAATATAGAACCAAGTGGCAATCAGAGCCACCAGGTCACCAGGTCACCAGGTCACCAGGTCACCAGAAGGATGATGAATGTTACCACAGAAGTGAAAAAGTAGCAATCTTCAGACACCTGACAGGACGCAAGAGACTCAGGTACCACATATTTAAGAAACTAAAGATGGGAGATACTGATGAATGTAACTGCGGAACTGGTAAATTAACAGCTAAACATTTGCTGAAGGAGTGTGCAACATATACCGAAGATAGACAGTGATGTTGGACTTCACTCATTCCATTTGAGGGAAAACTCTATGGGGTGTCCGCAAGCTTATGTTAACTGCTGCTTTCTTTGCATTTATTCATATTGGTGTCTGATAGTGAACGAAGAAGAAGAAGAAGAAGAAGAAGAAGAAGAAGAAGAAGAAGAAGAAGAAGAAGAAGAAGAAGAAGAAGAAGAAGAAGAAGAAGAAGAAGAAGAAGAAGAAGAAGCAATAGCAACAGCAGCAACAACAATAAAAGCTGTAGGCCGAAATGGAGGAGGTGGCGGAAGCAGAGGAGGAAGAAAAACGAGAAAGGATAATCAGAATAAGCAGATACCACACACCAACTGCTTGTAAGGTGTCATCCAGATGGCAATTAGAACACTATTTAATTCAAGTATTTCTTATGTTGAATGAGTTATAATTCGTTGCACGTATACGCACGCACAGACACGCGCGCACACACACACACGCGCGCGCATATAAACGCACCCTATATACACACAATATGCTAGGCAAAGTCATTGAGCAACATGGATTTTATTATAAAGTTCATGGAAGCGTATGAGCAACGGAACATCTCATTTCAATACACAAACTGGCTCTTAAGCAATACCCATGAAGGGTTGGTATAGAACGATCAGTTTCCGGATACCAAAAATAGGTTACAATGAGGCTGTCCGACTTGACCGTTATGCTCGCTTTTCTTCATCAAAATGTGACAGGAGACGAGTCGTGGTGCATCATTACGAACCAGAGAGAAAGAGGTAGTCGACGCGATGGAAAAATCCATTGTCCCTGCTTGAGAAAAATATTCTCTACGCCGGAATCTGCTGGGAGAGTTACGATGACCATCTTTTGAAATATCAAGGACCCTTTATTGGTTCATCTCCAGGAAACAAGTGAAACGGTTACTGATGCTCAATACAGTAACATGCTAGCGAAAAAAAAAAAAAAAAAAAAAAACTGAAGCTCGCAATATCATGGAACCATGGTGTCATAGTCTTACTTACACATAATTCTGGCTCACAATTCAAGACAGAGGTGAAACAATTGCATGCGTTCAAGAAATGCACTCACACGCAAGGCAATGATAGTTTCGAACCGTTTATTCAACAGGACTATTCACAAGTGCAAACTCACATGAGTTGCGCTCTTGGCAACACGCAACCCGTACCAAAACATCGTAAGAATATTATAATCGTTCGTTAGAGATTACGCAATATAATGGCATAACATAGATCTAATACTGTCTCTCAACTCACACGTCCCAACTCAAGCATAGCTCGCTTCATAACTCAGTCGCGCCATCAATTCTACTATCATATTTCGACGTTCACTACACACAATCACTGCCCTAAGTCTGTCCGTCTCGATGTCCTGAACCCGTCTGACCAAAACAGGTACGTTTGGCCAGTTCACGGCTGCTCACAGTGTGGTGCGGTGACCACGGGCCTTAGCCTATTTACAGGTCTGCTCGCACTCTGTGACCGTAACCCTGCATATGCAGGACGTCAAGCTATCTGCCCTGTTATCCTGCAGTGACCTGTCTCCTGTCTATTACTCGCTATTCAGGGTATTGGGTCCCTGACGCATGGGGATTCTGTCAAAAGGAGTAGAGTTGCTGCACGACCACGTCCGCCGCCATACGGCTGAGCATGCAGTGCTTGGACACTTAAGAATATTTGCGGGGTCAGAGGTTTGCAGACGACAACGATGTAATGTTGGCGATGCACAATTAGTTTAAGGCCACACCCACAAACTGTTTATTGGAAGGCATCAACAAGCTAGTGGACTGGTGGACCAAGTGTGTTGCCAAACAGAGGGACTATGTTGAGAAATAAAACAAAATTTCTGGTTCGCACTATGGCAAAAAAAAATCTTATTCGTAAAAATCGCTATTACTTAACGACTTCCCTCGTGTATGCGCGCGCGCGCGTGTGTGTGTGTGTGTGTGTGTGTTTGCGTGTGTGTGTGTGTATGTGTGGAGGGGCTGGTGTAAAGGGGTGTGTCTTGTGTGTGATCGTTGTTTGTCTCACTCACGCTGCATGATGTTCATGGACAGAACATAATTGGCGGCTCGTCCAGTGGAGACACTGAGGAGGTACGCACCCAGGAGGACGAAGTGCAAGAGGAGATAATAGAGG
This sequence comes from Cepaea hortensis, assembly GCA_963921405.1. Lineage (NCBI taxonomy): Eukaryota > Metazoa > Mollusca > Gastropoda > Stylommatophora > Helicidae > Cepaea > Cepaea hortensis. The sequence goes on from OY992892.1 coordinate 9,444,239, forward strand.
ACTACCCAGATCCTCCAACACCAGGTAAAGTGGAGGCAGTTGGAGGAAAGACGTGGGCGTCTATTTATAGTTATCATCATCATCATGATTATCATAAAGTGGTCTTCCAGCTAGCGTAGGCGTTCATGTCTCTCCAAAGATCTCCATCTTTAGTGTTCTTAATCAACTCTGCTGATTATCTTTTTCCACGCTACCGTCTCTCTCCATCTAGCGTCATTTCTCTTGTTCTGCCTCCGCCTGTCTTCCTCTTGATCTTTCCAGTTGTCACGATGTTTCTCCAATGCCTCTCTTCTCATTACACGGCCAAAGAAAGCTATTTGTCTCCGTCTTATTGTTGTATATAATGTTCTAGTTTCTTTAGCCTCCTTCAGACAATCGTAGTTAGTTACACTGGCAGTCCAAGGGATTCTCAACATTCTTATTAGGAACCACATCTCTGTTGCTTCCAGTGTCTTCCTAATGTGCTAATTTACGATGCAAGATTCACTGCCATACAGCAAAACAGATTCTATGTAGCATTTCGGCACTCTCTTTCTTACATCACACTTATCAATCAGTCAATCAGGTGCCGTTTCCACAATGAAGGTTGGCTGTAATGGATCTTCTTTTTCTTTCGTTCGCTTGAAATATGTCTATAACTGCAATGCTTTCTCTTGTATGAATTTAATTGCCTTTTTCAGTTCACACAGCGGTCCATAGAGTTTATCTTCCACTGTCGTCTCTCTAGGCCAGAAGGTGTGCCTAGATATGTTACATTTTGGGCAGTCTTGGAGGCCAATCCACGTGTCAACATGGTTATTTCACCAATCTTGAATTTTGTATACATGTGGTTGCGTAATCTATTGCGTCCTGTTCTGAGGCGCAGAATAATTACTTGTTCTGGTCTGTCCATAAGCAATGGATCTCCAACACTGTCTGTCTTCTGTCATTCTGTCAGACTGATGTTCGTCCACCACATGCTGTTATCATATATCCATCCATCATGTGCCATGCCGGAAAGCGTGGGCGGTCATGACTCGCCATTTCACTCGATCACCAGAGTCATGGATCAGCTCAATGTTCCTGTCTCGACCATGCCATGTGGCCAAGCCATCCAGGTATTTACTTCTCGGTCTTCCCATTGGTCTTAACAGGCCCCCAAAATTTTGACTGTAGTGCTTGGTCATTGGTTTTTATGTCTGCCTATTGTATTCTTTGTATTTTCCTCAGAAACCACATTTCTGCAGCCATCAGATGTTTTTCAGCTTGACTGCTCATTGTCCAAGTTTCACATCAATACAAAAGTACAGGTTCTATGTAGCACCTCAACACAATTTTTTCTCGTTTCAATTGACATCTTTTTATTGGTCAGTATGTTTTTCATCTTGCTAAAGGCTACTTTCGCCATGGCGATTCTTGTTCTAATCTCTTCAAGGCATCTCCCATCAGATGTTATGACAGTTCCGAGATAATTGTACCGATTCACTTGTTGAAGAATATTCCCATTTACTTGTATATTAGTATAATATTACATTGTGATATTTCTTTCTTTCTAGTTATGACCATAATCTGTGTCTTTTTACAATTTAATTCTAACCACAGTTGTTCAATGTGTGCAACAACCGCATTTACTCATTGTTGCAGATCCTGCTCATTGTCTGCAATCAATACTGTATCATCTGCATATCATATGTTATCATACATACTTATAACTTAAAAAACAAAACAATGCCTGTTCTTGCAGGATATTGCAATAAAACCTAGCCCTTTTGTCCTTTTCGTCTTTTATAGGGTGTATTTTTAATGACTGTGCAGTGTTTGAAAATATTGCCGGTTCAAGTTTTGTATTCACCCTCTGTAAAGTTAAAGCAAATACAAAACTTAGACTGACATTTTCAAACACTGCACAGTCATTAAAAATACTAGTAGGCAATGTTTACGTTCAGTAGTTTGTCATTGCTTTCTGAACGAAAAGTCAATGTCTAAATCCAACTATTCTTTTTTCTTTTCTGTTCATTTTTGAAGGGAAGTGCACCACACCAAGTCATGCATCTCAAAGGCCCATGTGTCTAACTTCATCGTGCATTTGTTTCAGGTTTCTTTTCTGTTCTTCGCTGGCTGTTGAACGAAGTGACGGAGCACCTATGGGAATGTCCTGAGTGCAGTGATGTCGGTTCTTAACTCAACTCAACTCAATTCCTGTTGGCATTTTTCATTCAAGGTCACGGGCTCAATCTGCCGTGGTTAGGCTTTTTTCCTAAAAATTTAGAGAGGGCAGGAAACTCAAGGCCGAGTTATTGCGATTTCCAACTGCTGTGACATTTCTAAATTGAGGTCGGAACCCCCTCTTTTGGGCCAGTGTCCGACAAGACTAGGTATTCGATCTCACTACCCAAAAGATCAGGGAGACGTGTCATATCATTAGCTACTAGAGTTCTTAAAGAAAGTCTTTGAGCCTGAGGAATTAAGGCCGCCTGGCTAGTGTGGTCGCCGCGAACTGTGCAGGTTAGAGTTTTCTTTTTGCCCCCGACAGAAAAAAAAAACAACTCTGCATCTTACCGAGGATTCGAACCCGGGTCTCCCGAATGAGAATCCGGTATTCTAGCCACTCGGCTACAATGCTCCCCATTCGGGCAGCATTAGTGACTATGTGTGTTATGCATTTCATTCACTTCATATAATATATAGTGTGTATTTTTAATAACTGTGTAGTGTTTGAAAATATTGCCGGTCCAAGTTTTGTATTTACCTCTTATGTTGCATGAACTTTACAGAGGGTGAATACAAAATTTCAAACACTGCACAGTCATTAAAATACACACTCTGTATAACTCTGCAGTATGCACCTGACGAGATGCAGCGAAATATGTCAGGCAATAAATAGTGCAACATATTGTTTGTGACTACTGTGTTTACAATAGAAAGAACAGTTTATTTTGGAGACATTTTAAAGTAAACCGCATACAGAAAGAATCTATCTACCTTCATCATCATCATGTGTCATGTAATTAAGAGTGGGTTGTTATGGTTTGCCATCTCATAGGATCACTAATATCTTGGATCTGTTTTCTGTCCTGTATGTGCCATGTTGCCAAACCATCCGAGCATTTATCGCTTTGTCTTCCCTTGCTCTTTCTTCATCAATTGTGACAGTTGTCAGGAAGTTTTCAAATTTATTTGTCGTCATAATATGCCCAGAAATCTTGACCGTCTACGTCTAAATGCTTTGTTTCTCGTAGTGTTTTTCTATTCGTCCATGGTATTCTTTGCATTGTCCTTAGAAAAAAATTCGCAGTGCCATTTTTTCTCAGCTTGTCTGCTTATTATCGATAATTCACGTGCATACAACAGTATGGGTTCTGTCTAGCACTTCAACACTCTTTATCTCCATGCATTTGACATCTTTTTATTCGCGAGTATGTTTTCCATCTAGCAAACTGCTATCTTTGCCAAGGCGATTCTTGTTTTAATCTCTTCAAGGTACCTCTCTTCAAATGTTACAAGTGTACCGAGATAACTGTACCGATTCACTTGTTTAAGAATTGTTCCATTAACTTGAGTGTTTCATTGTGATATTTCTTTTTCCTTTGAGAAGACCATAATATCTTTTCATGATTGTTAATGTACTTTGAGACATTGCATACTGTTAGTGTGGTATTCTTTGGCAGAGTCGTCGGAGTATGAAGAATTTGAGGAGGAGGATGGAGTGATAGATCTCCGGGCCTACAGTGTGTTGGGCAGGGTTTATCACTTTAATCTGCTGCAGCTGCCACCCCAGCCTCGGATTGCTGGGGCCTGGACAATTACACAATGTAAGGGTGTAGCAGTGTCTTCAATATGTGGTTGTTGTTGTTGGTGGTGTTGTTGTTAGTGTTGTTGTTGGTATTATTGTTGTTGTTGGTGGTGGTGGTGGTGGTGTTGTTGCTGTTGGTGGTGTTGAGTGTACTGAGTTTTCATCTCTTGGCAACCTTCTCGGGAAGGTTCTATTATAGTTATCAAGGGAGAGACTATAAGATTGGGGATTTTCAATGTAGTTAGCACAGGAGAGACCATAAGAATGGGGACTTTCCCTGTAGCGTGAGAGAGAGAGAGAGAGAGAGAGAGAGAGAGAGAGAGAGAGAGGGATAATGATAGAGAGTAAGAGAGAGGGAAAGAGTGTGAGAGAGAGAGCAAGAGAGATTAAGAGAGTGATAGAGAGTTTAGAGTAGTGAAAGAGTGAGAGAGAGTGTGAAAGAGAGAGAGAGAGTGAGAGAGAGAGAGAGAGTGAAAGAGTGAGAGAGAGAAAAAAAAGAGAGTGTATGAGAGTGAGTGAGAGAGAGTAAGAGTGAGAGAGTAAGAGTAAAAAAGAGAGAGTGAGTGAGAGTGAGAGAGCGATTGAGAGAGAGAGAGTAAGGGAGATAGAGTGAGAGAGTGTGAGAGTAAGAGAGTAAGAGAGGGAGAGTGTGAGTGAAAGAGAGAGAGAGTAAGAGAAAGAGAGAGAGAGTAAGAGGGAGAGTGAGAGAGTAAGAGAGAGAGAGAGTAAGAGAGAGAGAGTAAGAGAGTAAGAGAGAGAGAGGTAAGAGAGAGAGTAAGAGTGAGAGAGTGAGAGAGAGTGTAAGAGTGAGAGAGTAAGAGAGAGAGAGAGAGTAAGAGAGAGAGAGAGTAAGAGAGATAGAGTAAGAGAGAGAGAGTAAGAGAGAGAGAAAGAGAGAGAGAGTAAGAGAGAGAGAGTAAGAGAGAGAGAAAGAGAGAGAGAGTAAGAGAGAGAGTAAGAGAGAGAGAGAAAGAGAGAGAGTAAGAGAGAGAGAGTAAGAGAGAGTAAGACAGAGAGAGAGAAAGAGAGAGAGAGTAAGAGATAGAAAGAGAGAGAGAGTAAGAGAGAGAGAATAAGAGAGAAAGTAAGAGAGAGAGAGAGAGTAAGAGAGAGAGAGAGAAAGAGAGAGAGAGTAAGAGAGAGAGAGAGTAAGAGAGAGAGATAGAGTAAGAGAGAGAGAGTAAGAGAGAGAGAGTAAGAGAGAGAGAGTAAGAGAGAGTAAGAGAGAGAGAGTAAGAGAGAGAGAGTAAGAGAGATAGTAAGAGAGAGAGAGTAAGAGAGAGAGAGTAAGAGAGAGAGAGAGTAAGAGAGAGAGTAAGAGAGAGAGAGAGTAAGCGAGAGAGAGTAAGAGAGAGAGTAAGAGAGAGTAAGAGAGAGAGAGTAAAAGAGAGAGTAAGAGAGAGAGAGAGTAAGAGAGAGAGAGAGTAAGAGAGAGAGAGAGTAAGAGAGAGTAAGAGAGAGAGCAAGAGAGAGAGTAAGAGAGAGAGTAAGAGAGAGAGTAAGAGAGAGAGAGAGTAAGAGAGAGAGTAAAAGAGAGAGAGAGTAAGAGAGAGAGAGTAAGAGAGACAGTAAGAGAGAGAGTAAGAGAGAGAGTAAAAGAGAGAGAGTAAGAGAGAGAGAGTAAGAGAGAGAGTAAGAGAGAGAAAGAGAGAGAGTAAGAGAGAGTAAGAGAGAGAGAGTAAGAGAGAGATAGAGTAAGAGAGAGAGAGTAAGAGAGAGAGTAAGAGAGAGAGAGTAAGAGAGCGAGAGATTAAGAGAGAGAGTAAGAGAGAGTAAGAGAGAGAGGAAGAGAGAGAGAGTAAGAGAGAGAGTAAGAGAGAGAGAATAAGGGAGAGAGAGAGTAAGAGAGAGAGAGAGAGTAAGAGAGAGAGTCAGAGAGAGAGAGTAAGAGAGAGAGAGTAAGAGAGAGAGAGTAAGAGAGAGAGAGTAAGAGAAAGAGAGAGAGTAAAAGAGAGAGAGTAAGAGAGAGAGAGAGTAAGAGAGAGAGAGAGAGAGAGTAAGAGAGAGTGTAAGAGAGAGAGAGTAAGAGAGAGAGTAAGAGAGAGAGTAAGAGAGAGAGAGTAAGAGAGAGAGAGAAAGTAAGAGAGAGAGAGTAAGAGAGAGAGAGAGTAAGAGAGAGAGAGTAAAAGAGAGAGAGAGTAAGAGAGAGAGTAAGAGAGAGAGAGAGTAAGAGAGAGAGAGTAAGAGAGAGAGAGAGTAAGAGAGAGAGAGAGAGAGAGAGAGAGAGAGAGAGAGAGAGAGAGAGAGAGAGAGAGAGAGATTAACAGCTCGGAATTTTCCCTGCCGTTAGCAACAATACGACTGCAAGCTCTGGAGTTTCCGAGCGGTTAACAACAAAGTTTGCTATTGCCTTTTGAACGGCCGACGCCCATACCATCAAAACCAACGCAAGGCTGTCTCTTTCCAAATCGTCTCGGTCTAGCTTCGAACCCTGTCTGCAGGTTGTGACATGCGTTCACTGACTCCAATCCTCAGAACCGGCTATATAATAATAATAATAATAACATAATAATAATAATAATAATAATAATAACATAATAATAGTAATATAATAATAATAACATAATTATAATAATAACATAATAATAATAATAACATAATAATAATAATAACATAACAATAATAATAATAATAATAATAATAATAATAATAATGTTGGTAATAATAATAATAATAATAATAATAATAATGTTGGTAATAATAATAATAATAATAATAATAATAATAATAATAATAATAATCATAATAATATAATATTAATAATAATAATAATAATAATAATAATAATAATAATAATGGTAATAATAATAATAATAATAATAATAATAATGGTAATAATAATAATAATAATAATAATAATAATAATAATAATAATAATAATAATAATAATAATAATAATAATAATAATTCTTTTCGAGGCAGTTTTCTACTGCGGGTCTGAGGTGTGATAGGGAAATCCCGTTTTTCAAGCCTGAATGCATGGAAGAATAGATGGCCGGTCTTTCCCTCACTTATCGAGACGACGAGCTGAGGCGTCGAACCCCCATGCGACCGCGCTGTAGGCTGGACAGTGTGTTGCCCGCCATATTTACCTGATACCGTCTGGAATACATACCAAATATATCAAGTTTGTTGCGTATCTTAGTACAGTACGTCGCAGTCAACCCCACAATGTACTGGTTGTGTGTGATTTTCTGGGCAATTGTACGTTCAGTTGTTTGCTTTTGCTTTCTGAACGGCCGATGCTCGTACAATTGTGAACATCAACGCACATAGGCCTGCTTTTAAATGTCCTGCTGCTGACGTCGAGCCAATTATGCTAGTATTGCCAAACAGCGATCACTAACCCCAACTGATTCAATGTCAAACAAAAATTTGGACCAAACATGGCGTACAATGAAATGAACAAGTATGACTGGCACCTTGCCGTCTTGATAGACGATAGTTTGTAAAATGAAGTTATACTTCTCCATAACACAAAGCTTGGGCTGAGTTTAGAGACCATGTGTTGCCTATGAAGCATGATCCCTCTCTCGGCCTGTCTAGTTTATTCCAGAGGAAAAATAACACCAATACGTCTGGAACAAGACAAGCTGCAGGAGCTGCCGGATCAGCAAAGCATTGCTCTAACTTCCCGCCTGTCGGAACTTCGATCCTAGACCAGTTGCCAACCAAGGTTTAGGGTCTGATTTGCCCTGTCGTGACATTTAGTCTTTAGTTTGCAATACCTCGCACCAGGATAAGGCTTGTACCCTTCCAATTTCGCTCCTCCGCCGGAATATGTTGGCACAATGTGGGGTGTCGGGATTGGTGAGCGCCGCCCAACATTCGGAGCCTGCAGGAAGCAGGTAGGCCAGTCTACAGTCATACCGTAACTCAGTCATATCTGACTAAGACATTACCTTAAACAAAAATAAACAAGTAATAAAATGTAAATTTCCGTTCACTGAGAATTAAAATTGCGGAAGACGCCGTGAAACGAAACAAATAGCACGACGACCTTGATATGGATATATATCGTTCCTCTGTTCAAATGGCGGTCACATTTGGCGATATATGATCCCTCAAGGAAAGATAGATAAAGTGCTAGATAGAAATAAATAATATATCATCAAAACTCCATAATAGATTATATTGCTCCACATTTGAACAGTATCAATAACAATGATCATAGCAACCGGGGTTGGGGGATGGTGTCCCGTGGCTAAGTGGTTTAGTCGCCTGCCTGACGGTCAGAAGGTTGTGGGTTCGATTCTGGACAAGGTCATTTTGTTCACGAGTGATGTTTTCTCGGAGACTCCTGGGAGTCGTCGCTGGAGCTACGCAGTTCGTGCTTTGTGCAACGTTTTCAGCTGTCCGCCTTGCAGAAAGAGGCTGAGTCATATGGGATAAAACCCGTTGCAATGAAAAAAATGAGACGTCCATGTTCTCGTCTTTTAACCATCGCTCATCCTTTTTTAAACGTGTCTCAACATAGATAAGAGAAGCAATGGCTGCAGCAGGATATAACAATTCAACATAAAAGCTGTTAGGTGTATGTGGCACTCTATCACATGAAGAACGTTTTGTACAACGAGTCCTTGACCTTGAAAGTCAGAAATAGAGTTCTTTTCTTTTTTTTTTTTTTTTTTTTACATAGAACCAATTTTAAGATACGGCTGCGAATCCTGGATAGTTAGTAAACAGGCGAAAAAAATGCCCGGAAGCCTTAGAGATGTGTTTTTTTTAGACCAGGGGTGGGCAAGCTTGTTGTGCGTAGGGCCACATTTACAAATGTAAAGCTATTGGGGGGTCGCGTATGTTTTATGTCCACTTTGTTTACAGCAACCTATCACGATAAGTAATTATGAATTGTTTATAGGCTATTAAACAGTATAAATAACTAATTATTGCAGTTTTATTTTACTTGTACACTTATACATTATATTTTACAATATGACAAAAACTTTTACTAATTTGTTAACAAGATTTTACAATTTTTTACCATATTTTTCTTTTAATTATCTATCAATGGCTTTAATTTATACACAAACCGACTACGTATGTCACTATAATTGTTGATTTCTAATGAGATGTATGTAACTGCTTGCAATTTTTGACAATATTCTTGAAATCTGGAGCAAGTTTACTTGTTGAAATTCGCATGACAGTATGCAAGATGCAGTCCGACAATAAAGACGTATTCTTAGATTTGTTGATCTTCAAGCAAGAAAATGTTTGTTCGCAAATGTATGTTGATCGAAACAATGATAAAAGTTCACAAAATAGAAAATTAGAAAGAATTGTATCAAAAATGTTAAAACGATCATAATGGTATATGAAATTCTGAAAAAAATTCAACAAAATAACTTAAAAACGAAGTACAATTTTTATTTCTAAATGCCCTCGAGGGCCGCATACAATCAGTTACCGGGCCGCATGCGGCCCGCGGGTCTTAGTTTGCCCACCACTGTTTTAGACGAATGCTGGAACATGTCGTAACAACCGGAAAGATTTGCGGAAAGAAATATAAAGGAAGACAACGGAAGAAGATTCTCGACAGTCATGGCACTGAAGGGAGTCAACACACAAATTGATCCATGACGTCGGAGATCACAATTTGTGGCGGGACATGATCGCCCATGCCAGCCGGCAAGGCACTAGATGATTATGTATGTGTGACCCCTGTGTTAAAGTAAGAGATCATACATGTTTCAATAAATGTTTCATTATCTCTCATTTGTTCGCTGTAGCTACACTAACAACAATATCTACCATTGCAATTGCTAGGCTAGTTTTTGTTATTGTTGTGCTCGCTCCCTTGTGAACTCAAGCGTAGTCCATACATGTGTTTATAGTGCATTGGGCTGCTTTTTTGCGTGTGGATTAGCTTTCCCTATTAACAGTGTCCCTCGCCATCAGGCGAACCCACTCCGACCTCAGAGATATTTGTAATTTATGTCCCCAAGTCAAAGATGAGAAGTCAAATTTTTGGTCCGGTGTAAGGGTTGAACCCGCTCCCTCGGCACCAGCACTTCAGATGTTTAAGAACGAGAGTTCTTATCCATTCGGCCATGCTAACCCCTGGTCATTTTTATTTTTAAATAACCAGCATTTGTGTACAACAATTGCGAGATTGTTACATAACGATTGTTACATATTCATGATTTATGTGCATCCATAGTGGTTGATCCTCCCGTAATTAGCTTCCTGGAGTACACGGCTGACGCAGGAGACAGTTCTGAAGGAGGAAAGGACAGTAGAAAAGACGAAAAGCCGCCAATTACTGTCAATATAGTGTAAGTACAACACTGCAACAATCACTGCTACCTCCTGGGGTGCATTTTCATGGGAATAAATGTGTGGCAGTTTGTATGGCTGCTCGCTTAATGCGCTTACACTTTAATTTCCGATGCGCTGGTTACGGTGTAAGGTGCGTTCGATTTCAACGTTGACTTCGTGTTCGGAAATCAATGGCAAACTACTGAAATTTAACTACCCGGGAAGGTTAATCCGATCAATAAAGAAGTCGGATGTGTCGGCCAAAGGCGCAAAATTGCAGCTCTGTTGTATACAGACACAACGCATTTACATTCAATACAAACATTTGGGGCGAAGAATGAGGAGGAGGAGGAGCAGCAGCAGCAGCAGCAGCAGCAGCAGCAGCAGCAGAAGAAGAAGAAGAAGAAGAAGAAGAAGAAGAAGAAGAAGAAGAAGAAGAAGAAGAAGAAGAAGAAGAAGATGAAGAAGAAGAAGAAGAAGAAGAAGAAGAAGCTCCAGAGTTTGTGTTTTTGCCGCTCTACGGAAAGAAGACAGAGCTATGTGGGATAGAACCAGGTGCAATGTAATCGATGTTCTTGGCTTTAAAGCATATAATGGAGTTTTCCCCGCCTGCAGTCAGTGGAGCCAGTTACATGCTCGATTACACACGACAGCCGCCCTAAGCTAGACGATTCATCGCTGATAAATAAACACTCAGCTGTCGTGCAATCACGACAGGAGACTTCTGATCGGAATGTTTCGGTCCTTTACCTTTCTGACACTCTCTAACGGCGGGCCCACCCGGGTCAGGACTTCCGGTGTCTTTCTCCTGCTGTCAGTTCGTACACTGTTTTGATTCGCTATCCGACTTGTCCCACGCATGCGTATTGTGCTGCTCCCAAGCCGCGCTTGCCCCGTGGAGGAGAACATCGTGAACCCGGTGCTTCGTGCCTTCACACATACCATAGCACCTTCAGCCGTGAGAAGCCAGCTTCTTCCTCTGTCGTTCTACTGTATTGTCGCCTCCACGACTAAATGTCATGGCAAGGCAGACCAGGCCCTTAGCCTAGGTCGGTAACTATACTAGGATGAAAGCTCCGACAGGCGGACAGTTAGAGCATTGCTTTGCTGATCTGGCAGCTTCTGCAGTTTGTTTTTCAGAAACACATGGTCTCTACAATTTAGCCCAGGCTTTGTGCTGTGGAGAGTTATAACTCAATCACAAACTATCGTCTGTCAAGACGGCAAGATGCCAGTCAATGACTTTTGGAGCTGCATGAAAGCTGGTATAACATGTAAATGAATGATTGGTTGTGATTAATTCGATGCCCATTTCTTTGTTAAATGTTTGTTGTACCCATTCACGATGAGACGCTGTGTGTGTGTGTGCGTGCGTGCGTGCGTGCGTGCGTGCGTGTGTGTGTGTGTGGGGGGAGGGGTGGTCATGGGTTCTGTAGAAAATTACAGCCCCATCGTAATCTTTTCTGTGCTTATTAATTCCATCAGTGATGGTGGTATGATGTTTTGAGCTAGCAGGAAAGAAGATTGTTGTAACAATAGATACATAAGAGTGTGCGTTAAATAAAAACCTGAACATTTTTTAAAATATTTTCTGAAAAAGTAAAGAACAAATTATCATATTTCGATGTAGTCACCATTTCGTTCAATGCAAGTCCTCCAGCGCCGATACAATGCTTGGATTCCTGTAGAACAAAAATTGATCGGGTACGTAACCTTTCATCCACTATTTGCTGCGCCTCCTCATCGGACGGAAAAGTTTTGAAACTTCCTACTCCACTAATACACTTGCTAGACTGACAGGCATGCATCACTATACTGGACCTTCATTCTCCGATGAATTGCTACAGGTTTCACCTCTTCACTGATTACAAAATATGTGATAACAGAACGCGGCTTCTCTTTGGTGCAAGTCAAATGTGGGGCGGCCATCTTTAAACTGTCCTTATGACGTCATCGTGTTCGTCTGCACAGCAATGTCACATTCTTTACATCCATAGCAACAATACTGACAGGTTACAAGACAATGGCATGTTTATTGTAATTTATATCATACTTATAAGGTTTTTATTTGAAACCCTCTCGTATCTTACTCTCTGCTTTGTAAAAAAAAAAGTCTGGAATGGAGTTGTAACGTGGTCAGATTTCCAAAAGCAATCCTTGGACTGTATAAAGGCATGACACGAGCCTGACTTGTGTAATCTCTGCTTGCAGCCTGCCGGATGACGTGCTAACTCTGGAGCAGCCGATTGTTGCCCATTGGGACGCCAACAGAAGAGCGTGGACGACCAAAGGGATATCTGAAACATTTTATGCAGATGGTCAGCACAGTTTTCGTTGCGGTCTTAATTAACAATGACAAGTAGCACTTTAAGAGAGATTTAAGTAAGCCTTAAGGTGCATCGGACATACAGGGCTGGACCCATATTGTTATAAACCAAGCGGGACTCGGTGGGTGATGAGGTATGTATCACATCGACCGCTTTTATTTCCCAAGACATTATTAGTACCTATTTTAGGCTGGGTCAGCCTGGAGCCCAGCTGTAGATCGAACTCATAATCATCGAGTTGGATGGAGGGTGTCTGGCCACAGTACAACCGAGACACCCTAGCATCTTTTTGCTACTACTGGCCGTCTTGATAGACGATAGTTTGTTACATTTTGCTTCGAAAAAGGCATAACTACAACCCATGGTGGTAGCGAATGTGACTGATCAGACCAATTCGCGCTATAAATGTTCGTTAACAATGAATGCATGTGTTAGCCATCATAGTGGAGTCCAGCCAGTACATAATTTATCTCGTTCCTGAGAATCTAACATGCTGCCTCGTTTGTCAAGCTCTAAGATCTGACTGTTTGTTGTTGTTGACAATTTCTCTGACGTTTTCTCCTTTTTACGTCACCTCGTTACTTACATGATCTATATAAGCCCGAAAATCATGGACAGATGCGATCATATCAGAACGGGACTTAGAAAGTCAGAACAAGGTGACACAGAGGCAAATTGGTGAAGGACAGAAGTACCGGGACATTATTGTTGCAAGTATTTAATATGTCAACAGTCTTTGATTCATACATAATATTGTTCACTATCGTCCCGCCTGGCCATAACAGGCACGGTAATAACCAACTGTAATTTTATTCTTGCCAGTAAGAATGTGTGACAAGTTAGATATGGGCAAATAAATATTGCCTGAACATAATGAATACCGGCTTGGAGTCCTTGATCTCCGTTGATTTTGCGCTTCTGCATTCTTGTTAGATGGGTGCAACCCTGGACCATTTGATCGTTGATGATGTTTCATTGATTTATCTTAAATCACCGTCTAGCGATCACTACCAGCACTAGTGTTGGTTATTTTCATCACTACGGGCATGTGCCGTGGAACATTCTGTCGGATTAAAGTAAATCACAAAGAGTAGACATCAAGGCAGCTGCCTTGGCAACCTTGTTAGGAAAGAAGCCTACCAAGGGGTAGATCAAACCTTGTATGGAGTTTTGCCGAGTAGCAATAAACTTCATACAAATGTATCTTGAAGTCGGAATCATTTATCCCCAAGGTGCACAAGAAGAAGAAGAAACAGAAATATGCATATTCTTGTCTCCCCTGCTAAGTTAATTTTAGGAGACGTAATATGTGCAGTGTCTCCCTTTTGAGTTGATGCAGTGATACAATGTATTATGCTATTGTCTCCCTTCCCAAGTTAACATAAGGATATAAAATATGTGTATTATTGTATCGCTTCCCAAGTTAACATAATGATATGAAAATATATGTATTATTATCTCCTTTCCCAAGTTAACATAATGATATGAAAATATATGTATTATTATCTCCTTTCCCAAGTTAACATAATGATATGAAAATATATGTATTATTATCTAATTTCGCAAGTTAACATAAAGATATAAAAATATGTGTATTATTGTCTACCTTCCCAAGTCAACATAAGGATATAAAGTATGCACGCTATTATCTCCCTTCGCAAATCAACATAAGGATATAAAACATGAACGCTATTATCTCCCTTCTCAAGTCAACATAAGGATATAAAAGGTGCACGCTAGTATCTCCCTTCTCAAGACAACATAAGGATATAAAATATGCACCCTATTATCTCCCTTCTCAAATCAACATAAGAATATAAAACATGAACGCTGCCTTCCGTCATCTAGATTCACGCACCGTCACCATCAAAATCAACTACTTTGGGATCTTATGCCTGCTACAAGACAAGCATCTCAACCTGCCGTTTACATCCTGGACCATCAGACCACACGACATCAACAGTGCTGTCTTAACCATTGCCTCGCTCTTTATACAAGTCGAAATTGAAATAAAGGTAGGTATATATTTGATGTTTCCAGTGTTTTAACCAGTGCACTCTATAAATGGGAATTGTTTTACTTGCGCAATCTGAAGTACTCACTATAAATGTGAATTACTTTACTTGCTTAGTCTCAAGTAGTTACTATAAATGAGAATTGTTTTATTAGCTTAATCTCATGTGCTCTCTATAAAAGTGAATTGTTTTATTTGCTTAATCTCATATACTCTCTATAAATGTGAATTGTTTTACCCGTCCATTCTTCAGAATGAATTGTGTTGCCTGACTGGACCCATAAATAAACCAGAATTGACAACAATCAGAGACAAGTGGGTCACACCGTTGGAACTCATTAAGGTTTGTCTTGAAAAATGTGATGTCCATTGTAGGACGTTGTAGTCAAGCCTAGCTTGATCTGTTCTAGGCAATGTAATGTTCAGTAGTTTGCCATTGCTGTCTGAACGAGAAGTAAACGTTAGATCTAATTGGAATTAAACCACTACCCCGACGCCAGGGCACATACATTTTAAGCGTGAGAGCATTAAACTTCCGGCGGACAACGCCGACCTCTAAAATATACGTGTTGATAATAAAAGACCAAGGACTCCTTTCCCGCCAATACTGAATATATGAGCAATCAGGGCATTTTAAGGGAAGCCAAGTCACAATGACAACTTATCACAAACATCAGACAGAGGCAGTTATAGTTTTTTTTTTTTTTTTTTTTTTTCTTTTTTGCCACGTTATGAGAAGACAAAATCTAGAACGTGTTGTGACAACTGGACATATTTGCGGAAAGAGTGATAGAGGAAGACATCGTGAGAAGATTCTTGACAGTCTTGTGTCATGGCACGGAAGGAAGTCAACACACAAACTGATCAATGACGTCGGAGATCGTAATTTGTGGAGAAGCATGATCGCCCGCGTCAGCCGGCTAGGCATTGGATGATGATGATGCTGGGTCGGCATTTTTAGACCAATCGACACTCCGTGGATGATGCGGTTATATCATCCTTGCCGCTACAACTTTCTTTTGTTCCGCATATCCTTTACAGGACATCGCTGTCAACACCAGCATTTTACCGCTGTTGTTGATTTCTTGGCAAGATTACGCTCAGCAGTTTGCCATTGCTTTCTGAGCGGCCGGCTCACTTATCCCGTAAGTCACCAACGCGGCGAGAACCGCTACCAATTCACGCGCGCTGCGTTATCCTACGTGGATAAACGGGATTACGGAGAAAATAAGAAAGTCGTGTAATCGCTGGGCCAGGGAGCCGGCCATTACTTCCTACTAGTGGAAAATTTCTGGGTAATCATGTTAGTCCAGATCGAGCTAGAATCGAAGATTCGTGAATAAAATTACGACCAAACTTTATTTTCAAAGGGTCACAAATTGGGCACGCAGGCCCGTCTTACATTTGGCCCTTCCGACCACTCAGATTTCGTACATAAATGATCTAATCTGCCTGTTACATTCACATAGACAAAAATCATTGTCAAATAAATCCTAGCACTAAAGTACCCCGGTACCCCAACCGGGTTAATCTTCTAAGCTTTTTATGTTCAGTAGTTTGCCATTGTTTTCTGAACTACAAGTCAACGTTTAAATCCAAATGGAATGAACTCACTTCCCTGCCGTTAGCGCATAGACAGTTTAAGAGCAAGGGCATTAACCTCCCGGCAATTTTGGTGATTTTTTATTCGTGAATCTGCGAATGTAGCACGATCTAGACTAAACAGTTCCTTGGAGAGATTAGAACAAGATTCGCCATGGTAAAGTCAGCCTTTTGCAAGATGGAAAACATACTGACCAATAAAAATATGTCATTTGCAACTAGAAATATAGTGTTGCGGTGCTTTATATACTTTTGTATGGATGTGAAGCGTGGACAATGAGAAAGCTGAAAAACAGCTGATGGCTGTGGAAATATGGTTTCTGGGGAAAAATGCAAAGAATGCCATGGACAGACAGAAAGACCAATAAACACGTCATTCAAGAAACAAATGAAAACCGTGAACTGATTAGAGAAATTAGACGCAGACAGTCAAAATTGTTTGGACACATTATGAGAAGAAATAAATTGGAGAACTTGGTGACAACTGGCAAGATTGAGGGGAGGGGGGAGAGAGAGGGGGGAGTGAGAGAGAGAGGAGAGAGAGAGAGAGAGAGAGAGAGAGAGAGAGAGAGAGAGAGAGAGAGAGAGAACAAGGGGAACACAGAGAAGTAAATACCTGGATGATTTGGCCGCGTGGTGTGGTCTCGACTGGTAATGTTTTATCCACGAGTTTATGTGGTTCATTATCAACCAGATTAGCAGATCTCCTGGTCCACCAAATATACTGACAAATACAGGGTGTATTTTTAATGACTGTGCGGTGTTTGAAAACATTGCCGGTCCAAGTTTTGTGTTCACCATCTGTAAAGTTCATGCAACATAACAGTTAAATACAAAACTTGGACGGCAATATTTTCAAACACTGGCACAGTCATTAAAACTACTCCCTATAGTACACCTCTGAAACAAGTTACATAATTTAACTGCGACAGATAATAAACCAGTGGTTCTCAACCTTTTTTGGCCCGTGCCCCCCTTCGCCATATTTTCAGAACGTCATCCCCCCCCCCTTCCTTTCATATTTCCTATCTAAAAATCCCCCCACCCCTACACAGTATACGTAAAAATGTAAGGTAAATTTAATAGCACATACTAAAACAAGTCTAGACATCCACATAAAACAAGATTTGTGGGTCTACTGACTTTATAAAATGAATTTTAGAAGGATGAGACGTACTTAACTGTAAAGTATGAAGGGGAAAAAACAATATCAAGTAATCGGTTCTTGTATTAACGCGATCTTGAAATGGTCTTCATTCCCCCCTGGAAACCCTAAAATTCCCCCCTGGTGGGGGGGGGGGGGGGAATTCCCCACCGGTTGAGAACCACTGTAATAAACAGTGTTTTTACGCCAACTCTATGCTACCAGTACCAAACTTGGACATTATCCAAATAACACGAACGCAAAAATCAACATCTACGAGATGCGATGCTTGAGAGGAGCTGCCAACTTAACTATCCGAGACCCAGTAAGAAATGTTGTTATCAGACAGACAGTGGGATCAACATCTTGTGCCAAATATTGTGAAAGACAGAAGATCAAATGGTTCGGCCATCTCATTATAATGAACACAATTAACTACCAGTGCTGGCGCTACATCAAAGAAGATCTGCTACGCGAGCAGAAGGACGCCCGAGAAGAAAATGGATTGAAAGACATTGTACAATCACACGGAAGGACACTATCCAGTGCCACTCATGGGTGCTGGAACGTCAATTCCTCCTCCCTACGACACTTAAAGGCAAAGTGGAAGAAGATGATGACGATAATTATCAAAAGACTCTTATCCAATACTCAGAGGGTAGTATCCCTATTTTGTTAATAACATCCACAGTTTCCCCTCGATGTTCACAAAAATTTTACCACAACATCTTTGCCTGTGGAATGTTCTCAATTCTAGATGATGACAAAGGCAGGCCTCAATTTCTTTCCTAGCGAGGACTCCATCAAGTTTGCCAACATTCAGAAAAAGGTATGTTTTTGTTACGTATTTAATTAAGATAACTAGGCACATGGTGGAGAATGAGTTACGGGCGTAATTCGTAATCCCGTATACCCAGGTTCGAAACACAGCGGTGCTGGGTTTTTTTCGACAAAGGTATAGGTGCTGGTCGTTCAGAAAGCAATGGCAAACTACTGAACGTAAAACTTGCCCAGGAATCACGAACAGCCAAAGGGCTGGGGTTGACTGCTACGTCCTGTGATGGACATGCAACTAAATAAAGGCACATGGATAAATAACATCAGATGGAAGATGCATCACAGAGATAATATCATATGGAAGCTGTATCACAGAGATAATATCATATGGAAGCTGTATCACAGAGATAATATCACATGGAAGATGTATCACAGAGATAATATCATATGGAAGCTGTATCACAGAGATAACATCAGATGGAAGAAGTATCACAGAGATAATATCATATGGAAGCTGTGTCACAGAGATAATATCACATGGAAGATGTATCACAGAGATAATATCATATGGAAGATGTATCACAGAGATAACATCACATGGAAGATGTATCACAGAGATAACATCACATGGGAGATGTATCACAGAGATAATATCACATGGAAGATGTATCACATAGATAACAGCACATGGAAGATGTATCACAGAGATAACATCACATGGGAGATGTATCACAGAGATAATATCACATAGAAGATGTATCACATAGATAAAATCACATGGGAGATGTATCACCGAGATAATATCAGATGGAAAATCTATCACAGAGATAATATCACATGGAAGATGTATCACAGACAAAACATCAGATGGAAGACGCATCACGAGATAAAGAAAAGTATAGCCTATAGGACAAGCAAAAACTGCATTCTGTGGAATTAAGAATAATTTATGCAACGAGTCCTTGTCCTTAGTACCCTTTTAACTGAGTCGTTGTCAAAGGATAATTTATCGACAAATGTGACCACCCTATTTGGACAGAAGGACGATACATCGCCTTACTTATTATTTGTTTTGTTTCGTACATCGCCAGCAATTTTGATGCTTAGAGAACGGAAATGTGCTTTATAATACTTGTTAATGTGATTGTGTTCCATGTTTGTTCCATCCAAACCTACATTTTGTTTGGCGCTGAATCGGTTGAGGAACTCTAACCAATTTTAATAAAGGGAATAAATTAACGTTACTAATTTTAATAAAGTGAATAAAGAAACTATTACTAATTTTAATAAAGTGAATAAAGGAACTCTCACCAATTTTAATAAAGTGAATAAAGGAACTCTTACTCATTTTAATAAAGTGAATAAAGGAACTCTCACCAATTTTAATAAAGTGAATAAAGGAACTCTTACTCATTTTAATAAAGTGAATAAAGGAAGTCTAACTAGTTATAATAAATAAAGTGAATAAAGGAACTATTACTAATTTTAATAAAGTGAATAAAGGAACTCTCACCAATTTTAATAAAGTGAATAAAGGAACTCTTACTCATTTTAATAAAGTGAATAAAGGAAGTCTAACTAGTTATAATAAATAAAGTGAATAAAGAAACTATTACTAATTTTAATAAAGTGAATAAAGGAACTCTCACCAATTTTAATAAAGTGAATAAAGGAACTCTTACTCATTTTAATAAAGTGAATAAAGGAAGTCTAACTAGTTATAATAAATAAAATGAATAAAGGAACTCTCACTTTTGTTAATGAAGTGAATAATGGAACTCTTACTAGTTATAATGAATAAAGTGAATACAGGAATTCTCACTAATTTTAATAAAGTGAATAAAGGAACTCTTACTAATTTTAATAAAGTGAATAAAGGAACCCTTACCAATTGTAATAAAGTGAATAAAGAAAGTCTTACTCATTTTAATAAAGTGAATAAAAGACCTCTTTTTACTGTTTAATACAGTGAATGCAGTATCTCTTACCACATTCACGTAGGTTGTTATTATGATGATGTTTCTCATAACTAATAACTTGCATGTCATCGCTGAACACGGTATTTATACTGGATATCTTACACACAAACAAACAGAATCCGATCACCGAGGAACGCATGTACCAACAGATGGCGCTAACTGCATCAGCGATGGCGTTTTGCTGGTCGAAATGGAACAGGCAGGGTGCAGACTACAATGAAATCGCGTTCATGGCGGCTGAAGCCCTGACCGACGAGCCAGTTCCAGAGGTGGGTGTGTGGGGTAAAGACGGGGATAGTTGGGCGGGTGAACGGCTGTTGTGTGAAAACAAGGTGGAGGTAATGACAGCAGATGTGCTGCGAGGGTTTGAAGTTGCCTGCTTTGTGTGTATTAGTTAATTAGTTTATGCGTGTTGTGAGGCTGAAAGGGGGTGGGGGGGGGGAGAGAGAGAGAGAGAGAGAGAGAGAGAGAGAGAGAGAGAGAGAGGAGATTAGATGTTGAAGGGGGGCTTAAATGCTTTGGGGGCTGGTAGATAATCGGGGGTGGGTAGATGTGGGTGGTGGGCTTGGCGATCACAGGAAATTGATGTTTCGGGGCTAGGAAATGACGGGGGTTTGTAAGTCAGCGGGGCTTAAAGATCACATGGGCTTGCAGATCACAGTGCTTGGATGTCGGTGAGTCTTGCGTGCCGAACAAGGTTAGAGGTATGGTGACCTCTAGTTTGAACAGTATTGATTTCGTTTCCAGTTGGACATTTTTTTTTAAACGCCAGTAGTGTCACAATACCCCAACCCCCTCCCCCGACCTCTGGGTAGTAAACTGAACTCTTAACCCGGGAAGGATAACCCGGTCAACAAACGCCCACAGAGGCAAATATCGCAGCTCTGCTCTAAACGGACACAACGCAATTACGTCCAATAAATTAAAAAAAAAAAAAAAAAAAAACTATAAAACTAAAAAAAAGAATATCAGACGAACGAAGATGAGGAAGAAGGCTTAACTGATTAAGTGTCATTGGATGATTAACCGCCTAGAGCGATTTTCCGTATCTGCCATAGGCGTATATACAGTAGTTTCCCTTATACAACCCCCTTTTAATTTGATATCCTATACACCAAGTCTGCTATCATACTAACAACTTTTAAGTCATAATTGTGACATACCACTACTCATTTTCCGCCATCCTTTTTTGTTTGGATAACACCTGCGTTCTGTTTGCCATTGGATATGTTAACTTTCTCAGATAAGGGCTAAAAAACAGATAGCCTTGTGTGGAAATTGCACACGTAGATGATACCTCACAGCAGGAAGTGATACTGTGCACTACAAAGCTGTGGGGCAAATGTTTTTTTTTTTTTGAAAATTATTATTTATAAATAGAAAACCTGCCCATAACTATTTATTTATAACATATCTTGGAGGTCAGAATGGCCGAATGGATAAGAACGTTCTCCTAACCATTCGGTGTGCTGATGCCGAGGTGGCGGGTTCAAACCCTACACCGGTCAGTTGGACTGATATGTTGACTTCTCGTCCTTGGGGGACGTTAGTTACCAGTATCTCAGAAGTCGGAGTGGGCTCTCCTGATGACGAAGGACACAGGTAACATGGAAATCTAATCCACACAGACAAATCAGTTGTAGCATGGGTATGGACTACGACTGAGGTCAAGGCGAGTGAACACAATAAAAACAAAAACAAAGTCACAAACATTTAACTGTATTTAAAGATGAGAATCATTCACTTAAGGTTGGGTCGTTCATTGACAGGACGCCTGGTCGGTGTTTATGGCAACGAAGCGCAGAGTTACCAAGTTTCTAGAAACCGATGACAATAGTGCTACCAGAGAGGTTGGTCCTACATTATACTGGGAGTTGGTTTCTTGTTAATGTCTACTAGTCAACATTATCATGCACATACCGATACACCACCGATCGCAGGTCCGACCTTTTTTTTTAAATGTATTATGTCATTACAAAAGGATGATGAGGGGAGAAAGAAGAGGAGGTGAAGAAGTGAGAGAAGATGGAGGAGGAGGGAGAAGATGGAGGAGGTGAAGGTGAACAGGAGGAGGTGGTGGAGGAAGAAGAAGTAGAGGAGGTGGTGGTGGTCGAGGAACAAGAAGAAGAAGAAGAAGGAGAAGAAGAAGGAGGAGGAGGAGGGGGAGATGATGAAGAGGAGAAGAAGAAGAAGTGGAGAAGGGGGCAGAGGAGGGGAAGGTAGTGCAATAACACATGGGTTACCCTCACTACATCAGCACTCAACAGTCATATATGGTCACCAAATAATGAATGATTCATCACCATTTCTATACACACAAGGTTCCCTGTTGTCATTGGCTTAGAGTGTTGACAACAAAATGCCCCAAGCCTAGTCCAAGCCCCACACGGTCTGTTATGTGTAGAGCTGAATCGTAACCCGGTGACTCCTTAATATGTCTCCCTCATAGGAAATCCATGGACCGATCTTGCAAGGGAGACTTTATTCCCAAACGGGGCCCTAGAACATGCATTCCTAACATGTATTCCCTAACCCTAACCCAGACCCTAACGCAAATCCTAACCGTAACCCTAACCCTAACCCAGACCCTAACCCTAACCCCATCCCTAACCCTAATCATACACAATATCACTTGCTTGTCTTCTTTATCTTCTATTATATGTGTGTATATATACTTAATACATTATACTGGCCCCCAATGATATGCCAGTTTGTACTGCTTTCTAATATAGAAGATATAGACGCGACCGCCTTCCACAGTAGCCTCACCTGCGAATTTGTCAGCCCGCTCATACCCTTGTACTCCCGCGTGCCCTGGCACGAAGATGAAACTAATCTTTGCCAGCCGAGACCGCTTCAGAGGCAGCAACCATTCTCTTCGGATCGACCCCTCCTCTATCCTCTTGATCATGTTCATCGAGTCGCTAAGGAAACAAGCCCTAGTGAATGTCTGTGTCTCGAGCCATGTTATTGCTTTACTTACTGCCATGACTTCCATGGTCAGGCTACTTGTGGTTTCAGTGAAAGCACCAGAGTCCTCCTTCACAATTCTCCCTCCGGCCCGAGCTGTAAAGGCCCATGAGCTTCTCACATGTCGGACGACCGACCCATCTGTGTAGATGACCGCGTCACCGTCTAGCGAATTCTCGAAAATCAACGCTTGTACTTCAGCCTCAACAGCAGCCGGATTTTCTTGTCTGCATTTTCTATCTAGTTGGATGCAAACTGAAAAGGATGTGCAGAAGTCTGTTGGCACTTGCACCCACTCCTCGCCAGGTTCTAAGTCCTCAAGTGAACACACCTGTTGAAGAATGTCTTCGGCTTGACCCATCCACGACCGTCCTCTTTTTAACCTGCTGCCCTTCACCTTCCTAATTTCACTATGCAGTGGATGTTGTGTGTTTGCGTTAATTCTGAGGTAGGCGCGTGCCCTGCAAACTTGTATTCTCTCTTCAATGGTTGGAAAATCAAGAAGGTAGCGCATCGCCCTGCATGCTGTATCTCTTGTACATCCAAGAATAATGCGCATAGCTTCATTCTGTATCCTTTCCATCCTTTCTATCTGCTTATGGCTGAGAGTCAGGATTGCCATTGCATACTCCAAAACAGACATGACCAGCCCCTCGTACAGAAGACATAGATGGCGCTGCTCACAGTTTGCTGCCGCCATCACCCGCATCGCTGCCAAACCCCGCTTGGCCTTTGTTATCACCTGGTCTATGTGCACATTATAAGCAAGGCTTCGATCAAACCGTATCCCCAGGTAATTCATTGCCTGCGTTCTTTCCACCGTCTCTGAACACAGCATTACAGTTGGTGTTGGATTGTTGACAATATGATTATTCAACGAGAACCAAGTCACTGTTGCCTTTGTTGGGTTGACCATTGCCCCAGCTTCATCACACCAAGTACTTATGCGATTGAGTTCGGTTTGTAGTTCCACAGCAACCTCCTCTCTATCCTTACCCTGACGATACACTAACACATCATCCATGGACCAGGCTGACATTCTGAATGCTCTACGAGAAGTGAGACTTTTGCGAGAACCAAGTGATGACTGTGAATCTACAACAATGGCCAGACTGCGAGAGAAGGGAAATTAAAAGAGGGATGGCCAAACAAGAACACTACGCAGGAAGCCAAAGAAGATTGATAAACCAACACAGAACTGGCGTCGTTAGCCGCTACACGCTGCGGGATTTGCTGAGGAGGGGATCCGAGCACTTATGGACTGAATGGTTCGATGTGCAACGAGGATGATCTGTCGACTAACTAACTAACTAACTAAGATATAGACGTCACGTGACCAGAACCGAATGGGAATGAACACTTCGTGCTTGCAAACTGTTTTCTGAGCACTGACAGGGGAAGGAAGCATGTAACACATTACCCATTTGGATAGAACCTTGATACCTGGTCTGGGGAGCAGTCACAACAGCAACACCACTCCGAGGCTTGAGTCACGTGACATCCAATGTATTACGGGTTAAAACTCACAGATTCCAGGGGACTGGCAACCGCCCTTTTCCATCTTCGCGTGTGCTGCCGGCTGGCGTAGGCGCTCAGGTCTCTCCACAGATCCCGGCCTTTGGTGTTCTGGATCACCGCTGCTGAAGATATTCCTCAATGTCGCCCTCTCAGTCCATCCAGCATCATTTCTCTTGGTCTGCCTCTTTTCCCACTGATCTTTCCAGCTGTCACGATGTTTTCATGCGCTTCTCTTCTCGTGATCAAAGAATTATGTTTGTCTCTTTGTTATAGTTACATATAGTGTTAGAGGGGCGTCTGTCAGAGTGGATTTTTTTTATCGGGGTGGGGGGGGGCGTGACCCGCACGGTTCACGGCGACTGCTTTGGCCAGGCGGCCTTAATTCCCCTGGTTCAAGTCTCCAATGTCCTACACCACAAGGTTCTACAGGCAGTAACGATGGTCTGGCAGTTGATGTATGGTGTCAACCATAACGGGTTAGTGTAGCAGACAGAGAGCTATACTGATTATTCCATTAGCGTGGTTAGCCGATGGTTGAACTCGTCGCGTGCCAGGTGAGGAAAATACCGGCCATCTTTACCTCCGTGCATTCAAGACTATAAATTGTGATGGTCCTATCACATCATTACCCACTTAGTTCTCACTATCGGACCACCATCACATCATTACCTACTTAGTTCTCACTCTCGGACCACCATCACATCATTACCCCCTTAGTTCTCACTCTCGGCCCACCATCACATCATTACCCCCTTAGTTCTCACTCTCGGCCCACCATCACATCATTACCCCCTTAGTTCTCACTCTCGGCCCACCATCACATCATTACTCCCTTAGTTCTCACTCTCGGACCACTATCACATCATTACCCACTTAGTTCTCACTCTTGGACCACCATCACATCATGACCCACTTAGTTCTCACTCTCGGACCACCATCACATCATTACCTCCTTAGTTCTCACTCTCGGACCACCATCACATCATTACCTCCTTAGTTCTCACTATCGGACCACCATCACATCATTACCTCCTTAGTTCTCACTATCGGACCACCATCACATCATTACCTCCTTAGTTCTCACTATCGGACCACCATCACATCATTACCTCCTTAGTTCTCACTATCGAACCACCATCACATCATTACCTACTTAGTTCTCACTATCGGACCACCATCACATCATTACTCCCTTAGTTCTCACTCTCGGACCACCATCACATCATTACCTCCTTAGTTCTCACTATCGGACCACCATCACATCATTACCTACTTAGTTCTCACTCTCGGACCACCATCACATCATTACCTCCTTAGTTCTCACTGTCGGACCACCATCACATCATTACCTACTTAGTTCTCACTATCGGACCACCATCACATCATTACCTACTTAGTTCTCACTATCGGACCACCATCACATCATTACCTCCTTAGTTCTCACTATCGGACCACCATCACATCATTACTCCCTTAGTTCTCACTATCAGACCACCATCACATCATTACCCACTTAGTTCTCACTCTCGGACCACCATCACATCATTACCTCCTTAGTTCTCACTATCGGACCACCATCACATCATTACCTCCTTAGTTCTCGCTATAGTACCACCATCACATCATTACTCCCTTAGTTCTCACTATCGGACCACCACCACATCATTATTCCATTAGTTCTCACTCTCGGACCACCATCACATCATTACCCCCTTAGTTCTCACTCTCGGCCCACCATCACATCATTACCCCCTTAGTTCTCACTCTCGGCCCACCATCACATCATCACCCCCTTAGTTCTCACTCTCGGCCCACCATCACATCATTACCCCCTTAGTTCTCACTCTCGGCCCACCATCACATCATTACCCCCTTAGTTCTCACTCTCGGCCCACCATCACATCATTACCCCCTTAGTTCTTTCTCGGCCCACCATCACATCATTACCCCCTTTGTTCTCACTGTCGGCCCACCATCACATCTCATTTGCTTCCAGTTTCCCACCTTACCTTCCTTCCCCCTTCTTTCATGTACCGCGTCCACTCATTTACCTGGGATCTTCACTGAACCGTTACCATCCCCTACCA
Source organism: Cepaea hortensis (assembly GCA_963921405.1). Lineage (NCBI taxonomy): Eukaryota > Metazoa > Mollusca > Gastropoda > Stylommatophora > Helicidae > Cepaea > Cepaea hortensis. The sequence continues at coordinate 9,470,690 of OY992892.1, forward strand.
CGGTCCCACATTCATACACACGGACGTCCGATCTCACTACCCAGAGACCAGGGGGAATTTTATTACTGGAAGTCCAGGTGGATTTTTTTTAATAAATCCAGGTCCACACCGGGGCCCGAACCCGGGATCTCCAGCACTCGAGGCGGACACCATACCTCGAGACCACTCATCCCCTCCCCCCCCCCCCCCCAACCTGTTTTCTAGGCAAGCTCTACAGAATGGGTTTTCTCTTGTGTCTTTCCAATTACCTAGTCTGATTCTCCACAGCTGTCTGTTTACCGGTGCTTTCATGTTGGTCTTGACTTGTGGCTTGTATCTGCTGGCCCACGCTATGTGTAGCGGGACAGACTGACTGGAGACGGTAGAGAGGTCGGACGTATCCTTGACCAATACGATAGCTTTCTAGGCCATAGGCAAACTTAGGGCTATATCATTTAGATTGTGTAATGCTAGCATCATCTATCATCACGTTGATATATTCATATTGTGTAACCATGATGAAGCCTAATGCTTGTAGAGCCATTCACACGTCGGCTCTGAATAAATTGCATTCCTTTCGCAAATGTCATGAATTGTTATTTCGTGCAGTGCGAAAGTAGCGGAGTCTTGAAAGCTGCTGCGCACCGGTCGCTGACAGGCTCGACCCCGAATTGGTGTCAGAATGGTCAAAGAACCAACGCCAGCTGCGAATTAAGGTCAGAACACATTGAACAAACGCCAGCAGTACAATTACTGTCAGATTTCAGTGAACGTTTTCTGAACAGCCATAGCAGGCAGTTGTAGTAATATTCGACGAGCAGTTAACGCCAACATGCAAGTGGTATTATAAACCACTAAACGAACGCTAACTATCGATAAATATTACAAAGTTCTGTGCCAGAATTAGTTCAATGCACGTTTCGACATTTGTGATGTATGATATATTGCAAAGTAATACAAATTTATTGTGATACATGCTATAAATTAAATTTTTTCTTGTGGTGAATTATACGATCGCCAAATTTGTGGAGTGTGAACCACAAGTGATACAAATTAGATCGGTAAAGTGTGAAATTCTACCAATATTATTTTGAAAGTATGTTATTAAAGTAAAAGCAATTGAAATGTATAAGATCATCAGTGAACATCACCATCGTAACCACCGTGTACATTTCATTGCATGTGATACAGCCATCAATGTCACCATTCTACGAAATCATTGAATAGAGTAGCGACGAACTGCAGCCTAGAACGAAGGTACGCCAGAGTCAAACGGCGAAGACAAGACGACATTGACGGCCATACGACTAATCATCTCACTTATCATCTAACAATCATTCAGACGATCATATCATTCATCATTAATACCATCTATCACTATTTATCACATTCTCATTCACCAATCGCATGAAATAGGAAATTATAGTAACATCATTATGAAAGATGAAATATTTGATAAAATATGATGAATTGTGAGCTTGTATTTACAACGTAAGTGTGTGTCTGATGTTTGCTGCTCTACCAACCAGAACGCAGCCGTGTGTCAGCAAATCAAACCAGTGTGTAGTGTGAAAAACTGCGGTGGAACATCCCAAGTACCGCACTGTCCAACAAATTAGATGAGTATATTTTCCGAATATTTCGATATGCTCTAACGTAATCATGCATCTTCCTTTCCAGCAAATGATGTACATGTACTAACACATTACTGTATACTATTCTGTGCATATTATTATATGGACAGATAGAAAAACCAATGACCAAGTACTACAAGAGACAAATGAAAATCGTAGATTGATTAGAGAAATTAGACGTAGACAGTCAAAATTTTTTGGACATGTTATGAGAAGAAATGGACTGGAGAACTTGGTGACAGCTGGCAAGATCGAGGGGAACAGACCAAGAGGAAGGCCGAGAGGAAAATACCTGGATGGCTTGGCCACATGGCATGGACGAGACAGGAACACTGAGCTGATCCACGACTCTGGTGATCGAGTGAAATGGCGAATCATGACCGCCCACGCTTTCCGGCATGGCACATGATTGATTGATTGATATTATATTATCATTGTGAATTAACAGTACGCCACAAAATGGCGTCACTAAATGAATGTATCCAGGCGGGCATCGCCATGGGCCACACTGGAGATAAGCTAGAAAAATGGGCAGATGAAAAGTATAAAGAAGAACTAGCTAGACAGAGGGATGAAAGAGCAATAGAAAGGCAACATCAAAAAGAAATGAAAGAGATCGAGGAGGCTACCAAACAGAAACAGTCAGAATTAGAGCAGGCCACCAAAGAAAAGCAAATACAGGTAGATTCAGAAACTAAACTAAAGATGAAGGAAATGGAGGTAGATTCTAACATACAAATAGCCTCTAGCAAACAAAAGAGCCAAGAAGAACAGAACAAATTCAGTAAGTACAAAGGCCTCATTAAACCATACACTGTAGGTGATTCAATCAGCGCATGGACTGAAAATATAGAGTTCCAACTAAAAACACAAAAAATACCTTTAGAGGATTGGGCAATGATTTACATGAGGAACTTGAGTGGGGAGCCTTTAAAAGTAATAGAATCCATACCTACTGATCTTAGAAACAATTACCAGTACATACACGATAGAATAATGCAACATTTTCTTTTGGACGCTACTGGTTACCAAATTCAATTCTCACAGATTAAACCAAAAGCAACTGAAACGTTCTTAGACTACATTTCTAACGTGCAGAGCACATTTAAAAAATGGACTAAGGCGGCTAAAGTAGGTAACAGCTATGAAAAACTAGAAGAACTAATAGTAATGGACAAAGTTGTTTCGACAGTACCTACCCCTTTTGCTAAATTCTTACAACAGTCAGATATTGAGTCCTTTCAACAACTAGAAAAACGGGGGTCAGCTTATTTTTTCTCTAATCGGGACATATTCAAAACTACATCATATGACACAGAAATTACAGCTTTTGCAAACAGAGTCCCTGATAGATCCTACAAACAGAAAGACTATAGTAAGAAGGACAAACCATATCAGAAACCACCTCGATGTAATTATTGCAATCTTTTTCACCCAACATATTCGATGTGTGATAAAAACCCCACATATCCGTCACACCTAGAACAAGTGTTAAAGAAGCAAGAAAGCAAGAGATCATCGTTTAAACGTGCTGTAAAATGTTATTTTTGTTCTAGTTATGGCCACTATAGCAATAGGTGTCTTGGGAGACAGAAAATGAAGGCAAACAACGCAGCCCTCATCGATACATCATCAGACGATGAGAGTGACATAGATCCTGAACTTGTCAATGTATGGCCAACGAATGAATGTCAAAATGTAGCGTCAGTAACCGATATTTTAAACTTTAAGACGTGCAAAGTGTGCCAACAGTTTCATGCGGAAGGGAGATTGAAATGTGGACACGTAATATCATGTTCAAATGAAGAAGCTAATGCAGCATGTGCCTCCAGAGGTAACCTTAAGTTCTACGATGCACAGGTCAATGGTAAACCATGCCAATGCTTAGTTGATAGCGGCTGTACTATACTGGGATTAAGGAGAGAACTTGCTAGAACAGAAGATTATACGGGTGAATTTGTCAAATGCCGTACTTTCTCGGGTACCATCGAGAAATATCCACTGGCAAAAGCGCATATCAATACCCCGTTCCTTACCGGCACATTTACGTGCGCTATCCTCCAAAATCCATGTACGGACCTTATTTTGGGATGTCTTGATGCATTGAAAGAATGTACAGACGACAACATAAAAGCCTGGAATGAAACACACAGGGTCAACGCTGTAACTAAGTCAGATACAGAAATAAGTTATACTGACTTACAAAATAAAACTCTACAGCTACTAACACCAAGTGGTGCAGATACCAACACTACTCGCCAAAAGTTGAGCGAGGCACAAAGCACCGACCAAACACTCACACCATATTTTAACTTGTTGTGTGAGCGAAAGAAAGTTTCTAAAAATTCTTCCTGGTACTTTAAAAAGGTTAATGGAATTCTCATGCGTTATTACTCATATAATAACCATGAAATTCAGCAGACGGTGTTACCTGTAACATACCAGGAAAAGGTGCTAAAAATCACACATTCACCACCGTTTGCTGAACATTTGGGCTATCATAAAACGCGAGCCAGAATTCTATCACAATTTTACTGGCCGAAATTTTGTTCGGACATAAAATCTTTCTGTCGCTCTTGTAATGTGTGTCAACATCGGGTACGAAAGAAAGAACATGTAAAGGCCGAAGTGCAAAAATCAGTGATAGCATCTAGACCACTTGAAAGTATAGCGGTCGATATTACTGGACCCCTAATGCAGGTGTCGAGTAATGGAAACCATAACTATCCAAACGAGGGTACTAAAACGATTCACCTTAAACCGAACCAAAAGGCTGTGATTCAACTAACCGATAAACATAACATGGTACTAACATGTTGCCAAGGGCCTCTCAACGTTAAACTCAAAATATCAGATGCTGATAATGAAATATCGATAAAAGAACCCTTAGAGATATTTCATATCAACATCCTGAAACCAAACGTTGCACAAAAAGAACAGCAGACAGACGAACAGAATGCACCAACACCAAGCAATGAGACGACAGACATACACAACTCAACTTCACTAGGTAAGGCGACACACAACAGCGACAACGCAAACACACGTAGCCAGATAACAGCACACACAAGTAGTAGCACAACAGTATTGGACGACATGGAACTACCAGTTCCGACAGTAAACACAACTGCGACAAATATCTCGACATATAGAAATAACAGATGCAATCAGACGAAAGACGGGACAAAACACCTAACGAAACGTCGACAGGTCTTCAACAGCGTGAGATTGTGTGGACTCATAGCTAAGCCGTCCAAAATAGAGTTGGGCATGGAACAAATTGACTTCCTGAGTCATAACATCTGCAGGGGCCAATTGAAAACTGATGACAGTATCGTCACTAAATTTCTAAATATAACAATGCCAACGACCAAGAAACAGGTCCCAAACTACTATAGAAAATTCATCAGTGGTTTTTCTAACATCGTAAAAGCTTCGGCTATGTTATTTGTAAAGGATGCACGATTAATTAGTGCGGTATCGAAATTGAAACATTTTTTCATTGTTCCATCTACCTTTCGTATGCCTAACCCGAAACTCACTTATTTCTTACGCACAGATATGAGTGCCATATCCAGATCTGGAATCATAGATCAGTTCAACGACGGGACGTTCCACCCCGTAGCTCGCAACATCACTTTTGCTGAAGGAAGATACTCAGCATCAGAAATGAGAGGCCTTAGTTTGATCTATTGTGTGAGAAAGTTTCATCGCTTCGTGGCAGGAGCACAGTTTGTAATCCAATCCGATAACTCTCCATTGTCTGTGATGCAATCTGGACACCCTACCAACAATAGAATTTACAGGTGGGCTTTAATTCTCCAAAATTATACGTTTACCATCCAACATTTAAAAGGGAGATTAAATACGATTGCAGACATTTTAAGTCGTCCTTCATCCATTCAAATACCTGAGTTACAGGAAGGAAGCGACCATACACCACCAGAAACATTGACACTGTAATGTTAAATAACCAAGTGCCATGTGTGGTGAATAAGACATATCGTAAGTGCGTTATTATCGCCTGATACTTGACTTGTGTGAATAGAACAGTGCTATAGAAGTGTATGAACATACGCAAAACTAACATGCGCTGAGACACACGTAATTTAGATTATGGCAACTAACGCCAATAGGACAGCGAACCCAGCTTAGACCTGATCTAGAGAAGTTGTGGACCAACGCTAACTGCGAATTGATGGCAGAAGTTATGAACCAACATCATAGTAAGACCCCGAAAGAAAAGAAAGGATGTGAACCAACGTCACAATATAGTAAGGCTAGACCTCGAATTGAATGTATTGAATCAACGATTAGACCCCGAATGACAGTACAGGGTTAGCTATGGACCTACATGATGTGGTAGGCAACTATATTAATACACTATCCGTCAAGAAGAGCATTAAAGACTTTGGTGTAATGAACTATGTTAGTATAGTCTACAAAGAGATTTGCTCCAGCTTCACAACGCAGAGGAGGGCGTCAACTTAGTGTAATTAGATATAGAAATGTAACTGTGATATATGTACATTATTATTTTATTTACAATATCTATAACTTCATTTTTCTATTGCAAATTATGTAAACGCATATATAACTTTATTTTCTCATTTGCTTAGTTAGAAATCACCATCATTTAATTAATAACCCATTTATTAAAACATCCATTTTAGAAATACAATTATTAGATCCTATATTAGTTAATTTACTTATAATCATAATCATTTATACATCCATTTAGCTAATATATCATTTTAAAATTAATGCCAATCATTTAGGATTTAATATCATCTTTTTCACAAGTAACATTTAAGGTAATTAACCCATTTCGCTTAAATGAAAGTAGTAGTAAATTATTTCCCTTGAAGGTAATTTAGGTCCACACACCAAAGTATGGAAGTTACTATGTCAGGATCGGTAACGAACCATCCTTAGAACAATGTATATTTTGTACAGACATGACGCGTGCAAACAAACCGCACAGTCATTTGGCGTGATTACTGTGATAATTCAGCCAATCATTTAATGTATATATATTGTTTATGTATGTAATATTATGAACCATATTTTAATGACGAGAGAATGATTGAGTGAAAGAAAAGTATGAAAGGGAATGAAAGATGAATGAAAGAAGAGAAAATGCAATGGGAGAATGCGGAAACTTAGTAAACATTGAAAGAAAGAGAGCGAGAGGGAAAGACAGCGGAAATATTTTTTCCACCGCTGGAAAGGTCTTATTTGACTTGTCTGTGTCATGTGTGTTTCCAATGTGTTGTCAAGGTTTTATATGTGTTACAGCAACACTTTAGCAGAATATAGAGAGAACGTACTTGGAGCTTCAGAAAACGGAGTTGTGGTCACAAATAAAAATAACGAACGTTTGTAACCACAATAAACCGATTTGCGGCGCTCGAAGGAACATACACATTTACTACACTAACGCATACACATGTTAGAAAATTAAGTACACGGTAGTTTATTAGAAAACACGCAAACAAACAGGAAAACGAACACATAAAAGTTGCACACACCAATTAATTCAAAGAACAATAACTCTAAATACAGGGGACACAATAAATAATCAGAAACCTAAAGGTAACAGTGAACATAGCTTTTTCACATGCGGAAGCGAGAAGGTGAACAGTAGAGCTGTGTGTATAGAGTTGGAGGGGATATTGATGGGAACATGAACACTTGGTGCTCATGTGTTGTACTCATAACAGAGTCAACTAGTGTGTGGGTTGTCATTTTCGGGCAATAGGAGGAACAGGTCGAGACGTAAGTCAATGGGTGGAAGTCAAGAGACATAGGGTCTAACGACAGAAGCCAGGACGTAAGTCATAAGACAACGGTTTCCGGTTCACTACCAATCCTTGACATATCTAGAGATCCAACTATACTGAAACATGGGCTACTAAATCAGCCAAGTGAAAAGATAGAACACTGTTAATGAAGGTAGAAGATATTGTTCTATCCCCAAACTAGAAAGTTCTATACTTATTGGAGAGCTGACAAAATTGGGGACAACCAATTTTTCTTTTGTGACCAAGAAGTGTTACAAAGATGAGAAAGGGGAAGTAACACTTCGCGAAGAGGAGGGGGACCCTGTCAGCATCCCCAATAAGCCCTTACAGGAGTAAGGAGTTAACACTAGGCTAGTAGAGAGACACCCAGACAGGGAAGACACCGACTACTATTAATACCTCACAGGGAGACACATTTGTGTCAGACCAGAGGGCAAAGCGTACGGGTGAGCGAGGGCTTTCCCCAAGCAATTGGATTGCTGGCAACCGTGATAGGCCAGGTTACTCAAACTCACCAGCCAGCGTGCTGGCAAGACCAGGCACGCAATAATAGCGACTGCACGGAGGGAAAAAGGGCCCGTGCTGGTCCACGTTATGTGTAGCGGGACAGACTGACTGGAGACGGTAGAGAGGTCGGACGAATCCTTGACCAATACGATAGCTTTCTAGGCCATAGGCAAACTTAGGGCTATATCATTTAGATTGTGTAATGCTAGCATCATCTATCATCACGTTGATATATTCATATTGTGTAACCATGATGAAGCCTAATGCTTGTAGAGCCATTCACACGTCGGCTCTGAATAAATTGCATTCCTTTCGCAAATGTCATGAATTGTTATTTCGTGCAGTGCGAAAGTAGCGGAGTCTTGAAAGCTGCAGCGCACAGGTCGCTGACAGGTATGCATGACGGCCTTTAGCGCTGTCTCGCCACTGTTGCCTCCATTCCTCGAGAATGTAGTTTTTGACGATATTCTTCCCTTCTACTTTACCTAGGCCTGTGCAGATTTGATTAGTGCTGGTTATTCCTCGTTTCGCCGCTCTGTCTGCCTGTTCGTGTCCCGGGATACCCCTGTGAGCTGGTATCCATTCGATGGTGACTTGGCATCCCATGTACCTGAGGTTTGTGGCTGTCGCTAGTATCTCCTCTTTTATGTCGGGTCTGTTGCCTCTATTGAAGTTCCCGAGCGTTTGTACTGATGACAGGGAGTCTGTAAATATACACAGTCTCAGTGGTGGTTTTTCGGCTGCGATTTCTAGACCTTTCATTATGGCAACCAGTTCGGCCGTGCATACTGCTGTCTGGTCTGTTAGTTTGAACTGTTTCTTCAGCTTCCAGTCTGGGACCACTACTCCTGCTCCTACCTCTCCCTGTTCGTTCTTGGACCCGTCTGTGTATATTATGAGGTTGTCCTTACTGATTTCTTCTATGTTCGCTTCGGCCGCGTCTCGTGCATCTGTGTCCTCCGTGTCCTTGGTGATTGTCTTTACCAGATTACAGTCAGTGAATGGGACTGTTAATTCCCATGGTGGGATTGTTGGCTTGAACCGTCTTGTCTGTTTCAGGGTTTCTACTAGTTCGGTTTCTTCCTTCATCTTCTGCGTTGCTTCCCATTCTGCCGGTCTTTGCAGTTTTACTATTGGGATGCCCTCCCCCCTATGCTGGGCACACTATATGCTGGGCACACTATATACTGGACATACTATATACTGTGCACACTATATACTGGGCACACTATATACTGGACACACTATATGCTGGGCACACTATATACTGGACATACTATATACTGTGCACACTATATGCTGGGCACACTATATACTGGACATACTATATACTGTGCACACTATATGCTGGGCACACTATCTACTGAGCACAATATCCATCCTGTGCCGATGGGTCTATTAAACTCCAAGTCCAGCACCATATGCCCACTGAGCCCTAAAGTGTGTACAAGGGATCCATTCATATCAGGTCAGATCCACCCGGGAAGGATAACCCGGTCAACAAATGCCTGCAGAAGCCGAGTGTGTCGGCCTAATGGCGCAAGAACGCAACTCTGCTGTAAACAGGCACACCGCAATCACGTTCGAAAAGTCTCCCGAAGAACGCAGAAGAAGAAGAAGAAGAAGAAGAAGAAGAAGAAGAAGAAGAAGAAGAAGAAGAAGAAGAAGAAGAAGAAGAAGAAGAAGAAGAAGAAGAAGAAGAAGAAGAAGAAGAAGCAACAGAAGAAGAAGAAGAAGAAGAAGAAGAAGAAGAAGAAGAAGAAGAAGAAGAAGAAGAAGAAGAAGAAGAAGAAGAAGAAGAAGAAGAAGAAGAAGAAGAAGAAGAAGCAACAGAAGAAGAAGAAGAAGAAGAAGAAGAAGAAGAAGAAGAAGAAGAAGAAGAAGAAGAAGAAGAAGAAGAAGAAGAAGAAGAAGAAGAAGAAGAAGAAGAAGCAACAGAAGAAGAAGAAGAAGCAACAGAAGAAGAAGAAGAAGAAGAAGAAGAAGAAGAAGAAGAAGAAGAAGAAGAAGAAGAAGAAGAAGAAGAAGAAGAAGAAGAAGAAGAAGAAGAAGAAGAAGAAGAAGAAGCAACAGAAGAAGAAGAAGAAGCAACAGAAGAAGAAGAAGCAACAGAAGAAGAAGAAGAAGAAGAAGAAGAAGAAGAAGAAGAAGAAGAAGAAGAAGAAGAAGAAAGAAGAAAGAAGAAGACATCGGAGCAGATCCAGTTTTAAAACTGACATGGCGTCCCATGTCGACGCAGTTAAAATTAGTCCCAAGCGTAAAAAAATGGTTTGATCCTTATAAGGGCAGATTCAAATTTTTGTTTAATTGAGCTAAGCTCAAAGGTCAATCCAGACTAACATGGCTACCCCGAAATGTCTTAGGAAGACAACGCGGCCACTGTGAGATACTAGTCCACATCACCCAGCGAGCGCCGATTGGTCTATAACAATATGGGCATAGCACCATTTACTGAACCTGCTTTAATGCGTGCAAAAGGGACCTTTACTGTTTAACTACAAGGTGTATTTTTAATTACTGTGCAGTTTTTGAAAAATATTGCCGTTCCAAGTTTTGTATTTACCTATTATTGCATGAACTCCACAGTAGGTAAATACAAAACTTGGAGCGGCAATATTTTTAAAACCTGTGACAGTCATTAAAAATACACCCTATTTTCTTTATTATTCATATAAGATTTGAGTACACGAGTTCTCTCCGTGTCTCCTTAACGTGACCAATATGTCTGCCTGTAAACAGAAGCTGATATCGGAGGTTTCGAACATGCTGATTGAAGAAGAGGCCCCCACGGTTCACACCAGCGCCAGGCCCTCAAAGGTGCCCACCTTGAGAAGAATCCCCACGATGAAGTCCCAAGGACGCGGCAGACTGAGGGAGGATATCAAGACTCCCAGAGACCAGTTTCTGGAAACGTTCACCTTTCATAAACCACAGGTAGCATTTTGTGAATACGCTCCTAAATCACTGCGTTCCAAAATCACAACATTCCTAAATCACAGCGTTTCTTAATCACAAATTTCATGAACTACAGGTAGCATTTTGGGAACACGTCCCTAAATCACAACTTTCATAAATCAACTTTATGAAAAACATTTTTTAAATCACAACTGTCGAAAACCACAGGTAGCATTGTATTCCACGCTCCTAAATTACTACGTTCCTAAATCACTGCGTTTATTAAATTACAAATGTCATAAACCACAGTTATCGTTTTGTGCTTGTGCTCCCAAATCACCTTTCTAAATCACAACTGTCAGAAACCACGTGTAGCATTTTGTGAATACGCTCCTATGTCTCAGCGTTCCTAAATCACTGCGTTCCTAAATTACAGATGTTATAAATCACAGTTATCATTTTGTGCATGTGCTCCTAAACCACAACATTCTTAAATCACAACGTTCCTAAATCACAAATGTCACAAACCACAGGTATCATTTTGTGCAAACGCTCTTATATCACAATCTTCCTAAATCACAACGCTCCTAAATTACAACATTCCAAAATCACAATTGTTACAAACCACAGGGATCATCTTTTGCGTGCGCTCACAAATCTCTTTTCAATATCACAACTGTCGTAAACCACGGGTATCGTTTTGTGCACACACTTCTAAATCACAATGTTCCTGAACCGCAACTGTCACAAACCACAGGTATCATTTTGAGCATGCGCTCCTAAATCACTTTTCTAAATCACAGACATCGTAAACCACATGTATCATTCTGTGTATACGCTTCTAAATCACAACGTTCCTAAATCACAAATGCCATAAACCACAGGTATAACTATGTGCAGACTTTCTTACCGAACTACTTCGCTTGAATCACAACTGTGGTCATCCTCGAGTGTTAGTTAAAGGACATGGCATGCCATGTTGCAACCAACGCCAGTCCCTATTGGTTGTTTGTAGATGGTTAGACAATTGTACATTCAGCAGAAGTCAACATTTTAAGTCCAAGTGACGGGAGGGGGGAGGGGGGAGAGAAACAGAGAGAGAGAGAGGAGGGACAGAGAGACAGAGAGAGGAGAGACAGAAAGAGAGGAGACAGAGAGGGGAGACAGAGAGAGGAGGGAGGCAGAGAGAGGAGAGACAGAAACCGAAAGAGAGAAGAGAGAAATAGAGAGGGAGAGAAGAGACAGAGAGAGATAGAAAGAGGAGAGAGAGGAGAGAGAGACAGAGAGGTGAGACAGAGAGAGAGCAGAGACAGAGGAACGAGACAGAGAGAAGAGAGAGAGACAGAGAGGGGAAAAAGGAGACAGAGACCGAGAGAGAGGAAACAGAAGAAAGGAGAGAGAGGAGAGCGATAAGCGAGAGGAGAGAAAAAGGAGAGAGAGGATAGCGAGAGGAGAGAGAGAGAGGAGAAAGAGGAGAGAGACAGAGAAGAGAGAGAGACAGGGTGAGAGACATATAGAGAGAGATGAGAGAGGAGACAGAGAAACAGAGAGGAAAGAGAGGGAGGGTAGAGAGGGGAGAGAGAGGAAAGAGGAGAGAGTAGAGAGAAGAGAGGAGCGAGAGGCAAGAGAGAGGGGTGGGTGGGTATGTGTGCGCGCGCGCGTGTGTGGGTGGGGGAGAACGAACCAACCCATTACGCCACAGCAAAAAGATTAAGTTTATGCGCGTTAAACCTTTTAGCTACGCCGACTTTTAAATGTCGGTATCATCATCCAATGCCTTGCCGGCTAGCGTGCCTCTCCACAAACTGCGATCTTCGAAGTAATGGATCAATTCGTGTGTTGACTCCCTTCCGTGCCATGACACAAGTGTCACAAGACTCAAGAATCTTCTCACGATGTCTTCCTCTATCTTTGCGCAGATCGTTCCGGCTGTCACACCATGTTCCAGTTTTTGTCTTCTCATAATGTGGTCAAAAACGATGACTGCTTCTTTCTGATGTTTGTTATAAGTTGTCTTTGCTACTCAGTTTCCTTTAAAACGTCCAAATTGCTCATTTTGGCTGTCCAATTAATTTTTAATTAATTAATAATTCGAAGTAATAAACTTTCACATCAACAAGGCTTCCGGGGATTTTTTCGCCTGTTTACTAATTGTCCAGGATTCGTAGCCGTAAGTTAAAACTGGTTCTATGTAACATGCAAGAACTCTTTTTTTTTTCCAACTTTCAAGGACAATGACTTATTGCACAAAATGTTCTTCCTTCGATAGAATACAGTTTTGCTTGTCCTATTCTGCACTTTATCTCAGTGATGCATCTTCCATCTGATGTTATCCATGTGTCTAGATATCTGAATTTCTGCACTTGCCCCAAAATAACGTCCTGTACGTTAATTGCAATTTAGGTATAATCTTTTTCTTCGATATCACCATGACTTCCGTCTTCCTATTATTCAAACTAAGGCCAATTTTACTTTTCACTTTCTACAACCACTGTATCTATTATTTTCTGTAGATCCTTCTGACTTGTTGCTAGACTCTTTCAAAACACAACTTTCGTAAATCACACCTTTCATAACCCACATATATTTTATTTGCCAGGATTTTAAAAAGAGAAGTCTGTTGTGACAATCAACCCGAGCATATTATGGCTCTTTGTAATTTTCTAGACACTTTTATGTTGAGTAGTTTGCCATTGCTTTCAGAACAAACAACATGCAGTTGGGAAAATCGTTGCAATGCCGCCTGTATCCTAATTACCCATGGCTGAAAAAGGGTATTGGCATGTTATGTAGAATCTGTGTTGCTGTATGGCAGTGAATCTTGGAACGTGGATGAACAACTTAGGGAGAACTTGAAGGCAGATTAGATGTAGTTCCTGAGACGAACGTTGCAAACACTGCGGACTGCCAGAGTAACTAACAACGACTGCGTGGGAGAACGTTGCAAACACTGCAGACTGCCGGAGTAACTAACAACGACTGCGTGGGAGAACGTTGCAAACACTGCAGACTGCCGGAGTAACTAACAACGACTGCGTGGGAGAACGTTGCAAACACTGCGGACTGCCAGAGTAACTAACAACGACTGCGTGGGAGAACGTTGCAAACACTGCAGACTGCCGGAGTAACTAACAACGACTGCGTGGGAGAACGTTGCAAACACTGCAGACTGCCGGAGTAACTAACAACGACTGCGTGGGAGAACGTTGCAAACACTGCAGACTGCCGGAGTAACTAACAACGACTGCGTGGGAGAACGTTGCAAACACTGTGGACTGCCGGAGTAACTAACAACGACTGCGTGGGAGAACGTTGCAAACACTGTGGACTGCCGGAGTAACTAACAACGACTGCGTGGGAGAACGTTGCAAACACTGCAGACTGCCGGAGTACCTAACAACGACTGCGTGGGAGAACGTTGCAAACACTGTGGACTGCCAGAGTAACTAACAACGACTGCGTGGGAGAACGTTGCAAACACTGTGGACTGCCGGAGTAACTAACAACGACTGCGTGGGAGAACGTTGCAAACACTGTGGACTGCCAGAGTAACTAACAACGACTGCGTGGGAGAACGTTGCAAACACTGTGGACTGCCAGAGTAACTAACAACGACTGCGTGGGAGAACGTTGCAAACACTGTGGACTGCCGGAGTAACTAACAACGACTGCGTGGGAGAACGTTGCAAACACTGTGGACTGCCAGAGTAACTAACAACGACTGCGTGGGAGAACGTTGCAAACACTGTGGACTGCCAGAGTAACTAACAACGACTGCGTGGGAGAACGTTGCAAACACTGTGGACTGCCGGAGTAACTAACAACGACTGCGTGGGAGAACGTTGCAAACACTGTGGACTGCCGGAGTAACTAACAACGACTGCGTGGGAGAACGTTGCAAACACTGTGGACTGCCGGAGTAACTAACAACGACTGCGTGGGAGAACGTTGCAAACACTGTGGACTGCCAGAGTAACTAACAACGACTGCGTGGGAGAACGTTGCAAACACTGTGGACTGCCAGAGTAACTAACAACGACTGCGTGGGAGAACGTTGCAAACACTGTGGACTGCCAGAGTAACTAACAACGACTGCGTGGGAGAACGTTGCAAACACTGTGGACTGCCGGAGTAACTAACAACGACTGCGTGGGAGAACGTTGCAAACACTGTGGACTGCCAGAGTAACTAACAACGACTGCGTGGGAGAACGTTGCAAACACTGTGGACTGCCAGAGTAACTAACAACGACTGCGTGGGAGAACGTTGCAAACACTGTGGACTGCCAGAGTAACTAACAACGACTGCGTGGGAGAACGTTGCAAACACTGTGGACTGCCGGAGTAACTAACAACGACTGCGTGGGAGAACGTTGCAAACACTGTGGACTGCCGGAGTAACTAACAACGACTGCGTGGGAGAACGTTGCAAACACTGTGGACTGCCGGAGTAACTAACAACGACTGCGTGGGAGAACGTTGCAAACACTGTGGACTGCCAGAGTAACTAACAACGACTGCGTGGGAGAACGTTGCAAACACTGTGGACTGCCGGAGTAACTAACAACGACTGCGTGGGAGAACGTTGCAAACACTGTGGACTGCCGGAGTAACTAACAACGACTGCGTGGGAGAACGTTGCAAACACTGTGGACTGCCAGAGTAACTAACAACGACTGCGTGGGAGAACGTTGCAAACACTGTGGACTGCCAGAGTAACTAACAACGACTGCGTGGGAGAACGTTGCAAACACTGTGGACTGCCAGAGTAACTAACAACGACTGCGTGGGAGAACGTTGCAAACACTGTGGACTGCCGGAGTAACTAACAACGACTGCGTGGGAGAACGTTGCAAACACTGCAGACTGCCAGAGTAACTAACAACGACTGCGTGGGAGAACGTTGCAAACACTGCGGACTGCCAGAGTAACTAACAACGACTGCGTGGGAGAACGTTGCAAACACTGTGGACTGCCGGAGTAACTAACAACGACTGCGTGGGAGAACGTTGCAAACACTGTGGACTGCCGGAGTAACTAACAACGACTGCGTGGGAGAACGTTGCAAACACTGTGGACTGCCGGAGTAACTAACAACGACTGCGTGGGAGAACGTTGCAAACACTGTGGACTGCCGGAGTAACTAACAACGACTGCGTGGGAGAACGTTGCAAACACTGTGGACTGCCGGAGTAACTAACAACGACTGCGTGGGAGAACGTTGCAAACACTGTGGACTGCCGGAGTAACTAACAACGACTGCGTGGGAGAACGTTGCAAACACTGTGGACTGCCGGAGTAACTAACAACGACTGCGTGGGAGAACGTTGCAAACACTGTGGACTGCCGGAGTAACTAACAACGACTGCGTGGGAGAACGTTGCAAACACTGTGGACTGCCGGAGTAACTAACAACGACTGCGTGGGAGAACGTTGCAAACACTGTGGACTGCCGGAGTAACTAACAACGACTGCGTGGGAGAACGTTGCAAACACTGTGGACTGCCGGAGTAACTAACAACGACTGCGTGGGAGAACGTTGCAAACACTGTGGACTGCCGGAGTAACTAACAACGACTGCGTGGGAGAACGTTGCAAACACTGTGGACTGCCGGAGTAACTAACAACGACTGCGTGGGAGAACGTTGCAAACACTGTGGACTGCCGGAGTAACTAACAACGACTGCGTGGGAGAACGTTGCAAACACTGCGGACTGCCAGAGTAACTAACAACGACTGCGTGGGAGAACGTTGCAAACACTGCAGACTGCCAGAGTAACTAACAACGACTGCGTGGGAGAACGTTGCAAACACTGTGGACTGCCGGAGTAACTAACAACGACTGCGTGGGAGAACGTTGCAAACACTGTGGACTGCCGGAGTAACTAACAACGACTGCGTGGGAGAACGTTGCAAACACTGTGGACTGCCGGAGTAACTAACAACGACTGCGTGGGAGAACGTTGCAAACACTGTGGACTGCCGGAGTAACTAACAACGACTGCGTGGGAGAACGTTGCAAACACTGTGGACTGCCGGAGTAACTAACAACGACTGCGTGGGAGAACGTTGCAAACACTGTGGACTGCCGGAGTAACTAACAACGACTGCGTGGGAGAACGTTGCAAACACTGTGGACTGCCGGAGTAACTAACAACGACTGCGTGGGAGAACGTTGCAAACACTGTGGACTGCCAGAGTAACTAACAACAACTGCGTGGGAGACGCTAATGAAACTAGAACATTAATTACATTCAGTTGCATATCCGTTACAGGACGTAGAAGTCAACCCCAGCAATATTTGGCTGTTTGTGATTCCTTGACAAGTTTACATTCAGTAGTTTGCCATTGCTTTCTGAACGACCGGCACCCATATCATTGTACAGAAACTAACGCAAGGCAGTCTGCTTATACAACTATAAGAAAGAAACAAACAGCTTTCTTTAGTCATGTGATGAGAAGAGAGGCAATGAAGAACATCTTGACAACAGGAAAGATCGAGGGGAAGAGAGGCAGAGGCAGACCAAGAGAAATGATACTGGATGGACTAGGGTATATTATGCTAGACATTGTATAGCCCAATCGACACTCATTAGATGATGTAGTCAATTTCACATCGGTCGCCATTACTCCCTAAGACATTTCTGGCTACCCATTTCAGGTCAAGTGAAACAATTTTAATCCATCTCTACGCAGGCGAAAGCCATGACAACTGTGCCGCCAGGCGAGCTCTATATAGCGTAGTCATTCATGTGTTACATGTACATCAGAATATTCTTAAACAAATACATCGGTACAATTATCCCGGAATAGTCATAACATCTGATGGGAGATGCCTTGAAGTGATTAAACAAGAATCGCCAGGGCGAAGGTAGCCGTTTGCAAGATAAAAAATATTCTGACCAATAAAAAGATGTCAATAGAAACGAGAAAAAGAATGTTTAGGTGCAACATAGAACGTGTACTTTTGTATTGGTGTGAAGCGTGGACAATGAGCAGACAAGCTGAAAAACAGCTGATGGCTATGGAAATGTGGTTTCTGAGGAAAATGCAAATAATACCATGGACAGACAGAAAAACCAATGAACAAGTCCTTCAAGAAACAAATGAAGATCGTAAACTGATTAGAGACAGACGTAGACAGCCACAATTTTTTGGTCACGTAATGATAAGAAATAAATTGGAGAACTTGGTGACAACTAGCAAGACAGAAGGGGAAAGAACAAGGGGAAGGCAGAGAAGTAAATACCTGGATAGCTAGACCACGTGGCATGGTTGAGTCAGGAGCGCTGAGCTTATCCATGACTCTGGTGATCGAGTGAGATGGTGAAACATGACCCCCTATGCTTATCGGTATGGCACATGATGAATGAATTCAAGTGTCTCCACAGATCTGGCTTTCTTGTTCTCTTCTTTTGCAAAACAGGGTTTAAAAGGCAAGCAATCGACTTTATTGCTCTGGGTTTTCTCTCATATGGAGCGTTCTGCCGAAAACGTCACACAAAGCTCAGTAGCTCCAACGACGACCCCCAGGAGTCTATGAGAAAATTGCGTTCGTGGACAGAGCGACATAGCCCAGAATAGCCATAGCATAGAACTGCATGCTTTGTTTTCATTTACTTGCCATCCCACAGAACTGTGTGTCTTACTTATTGACTCGCCCTCGTAACTTTTTCTACCCAGTTATGCACCGCTTTACAGGAAATCGCTAGGAGCTACGTCCACCGAAAACACACCTTGGCGGGAGACATTTCGCGAGTGACGCCGAAGTTGAATGTGAAGTGAAAACGTGGTTTAGAAAACACGAGTATGCAGTTCTATGCAGCCGGTTTAGGGGGACTGATAAAACGATAGGATAAGTGCATCAATATTGGTGGAAATTATGTTGAGAAATAAAGGGACAATGTATGTATAAAAATAAACTCATTTCAAGTTGTTATCATATTTAGTTATTTTTCTACAGCCAGTTGTGACTTACTTATTAACTAACCCTCGTAACATTCTGTTAGACTGGTGCTCGTCTATCTCTTGATGTTATCTTCCCACTTGGATTGTTGTCTACCACTTGCTTTTAACCCTACCCTCCAATATGTTTTTTATTTTATTTTGAATGTTAACTCTTTTAACGTGGTTGAAATATTTCACTTGCCTCTTTTTTTATTTCTTTCATTAACTCTTTTCATTCCCAGTCTTTCTAGAACCTCTGTATTTGATTCCATGAAATATAACATATTCGTCCAGTCTATATATCCACAACCCCAGGGCCTCTGTTCGACTTTCAGATTGCTTGTTCAACGTCCATGCTTCTTTTTATCCACACCTCCTGGGCCTCTATTCGACTTTCTAATTGTTTTAAAATATTGTATATCCCTTACAGGACGTTGCAGTCAACATCATTTTCCAGCTGCTGTTGATGTACTAGGCAAGTTTTACGGACATTAGTTTGCCATTGCCTTCTGAACGACCGCCTCACATACCCTCGTAAGTTACCAGCGCGGCGCGATCCGCTGCCGAATCTCGCAGCTGCTGCCACATGTGGATATTCGAAATTACAAACAATGTCGTTAACTCTTGGCAAGGAAGACCCGCACTTTCTAATTGCATTCTGATTGTTTTTCTAAATTGCAGTTCAAGTCGAATATCTACCATCTTGTGGTCAGTACCGGAAGTGAAGCAGCGGTAACTAGGATCAACAGCACCAGTTTCCTGTTTGTGGACAGTGTGTACAAACTGCTGACGGCCACCAGAATTCTGTCATATGCCTAGATCTGCTTTTGTTTTGCTTTCATCAGTACTTGTCTGGTCCCGATCATTAGTTTTCTGGGTGTTTCTTTGATAAAACAATTACACGTAAGATCAAATGCCTGAGTCAAAGTTACTGGCTTCATGTGATGAAACAAATTAAATTGCAAATGAGGACATTAAAATAATATAGAATAGATTCTAGTGCTTAGTAGAAATTGAATGCAGTCAAATATAGGAATTCGGTGTCGCCAGTAGAAGTTCTACTGACTACACTGAATTCATCTACTTGACTGTATTCAATTGATCTGACCGCATTGTATTCCTCTAAAGTATTAAATTTCTTCAATTGTTTGCACTACATTTCTCTAACTTCAATGAATTCCTCTGATTTACTGCTTTGAATTACTCTAATTTATTGCACTGAATTCCTCTAATGTATTCAATCAAATTATATAATTTACTGCATGAAATTCCTCTAATTTATTGCAATGAATTTCTCTAATTGATTGCATTGAATTCCTCGAATTGATTGCATTGAATTCCTCTAATGCACAGTTTTGAAATACTCCACTACATCAACTTTCTCTAGTTTACTGCATCTATGATGGCATGAAATTCGTCTTAACTTACTGCATCAAATTCCTGTAATTTATTGCATTTAATTCCTCTACCTTAGTCCACTGGAAATTAAAAAAATAAAAACATTAATTACTCTAATCGACCACATTGCTTGCATTGAGTTGTTCTATTTTTTTTTTTTTTTTTAATCTTCTCATGTATGGGCTGGATGAGTGAGAAAGTGAAACCATTTGTCAGAGATATCACCACTGAGGGTGACACCATTAATCAGAGATATCATCACTGAAAGTGACACCATTAATTCAGAGATTTCACCACTGAGAGTGTCACCATTAGTCAAAGATACCACTGAGGGTGACACCATTAATCAAAAATACCACTGAGGGTGACACCATTAGTCCAAGATATCACCACTGATGGTGACACCGCTATTCAAAGGTATCATCACTGAGGATAACATCATTAGTCAGAGCCATCACCATTAGTCAGAGCTATCACCAATGAGGATGATGCCATGAGTTCTTCAATTGTATGGCACTCAATCTCGTGTTATCTCTATATAGGGCCACCAATGATATTTATAACCCCTTCAAAAAGAAACTCATGCTGTGCTGGACGATGCTTCAGTGAATGTCGTTGACCCCACACCAAAACATGCTGTGCTGGAAGATACTCCAGTGAATGTCCTTGACCCCACACTTAACCTTGCCGTGCTGTCCTCACCTGCCAACACATAAGTCTGGGGTTCCATCCCAAGTAGTGACAGGAATGGACTGTAACCTGTGTGTGGATCTAAGATGTCAATCCACATTTATCAGTGTGTGTCCTGGTAGCCAAAGATGTCATTGTATATCCATGTAACCACAGATGTCATTGTGTATCCATGTACCCACAGATGTCATTGTGTATCCCAGTACCTACAGATGTCATTGTGTATCCCTGTACCTACAGATGTCATTGTGTATCCCTGTACCTACAGATGTGATTGTGTATCACTGTACCTACATGTCGTTTATCCCTGTACCTACAGATGTCATTGTGTATCCCTGTACCCACAGATATCATTGTGTATCCCTGTATCTACAGATGTCATTGTTTATCTCTGTAGCTACAGAAGTCATTGTATATCCCTGTACCTATATATGTCATTGTGTATTCCTGTACCCACAGATGTCATTGTGCATCCCTGTACCCACAGAAGTCATTGTGTATCCCTGTACCTACATGTTGTGTATCCCTGTACCCACAGATGAAATTGTGTATTCCTGTACCAAACGATGTCATTGTGTATCCCTGTACGCACAGATGTCATTGTGCATCCCTGTACCCACAGATGTCATTGTGTATCCCTGTACCTACAGGTGTCATTGTATATCCTTGTACCCACATATATCATTGTGTATCCCTGTACCCACATATGTCATTGTGTATCCCTGTACCTACATATGTCATTGTGTATCCCTGTACATACAGATGTCGTTATGTATCCCTGTACCCACAGATGTCATTGTGTATCCCTGTAACCACAGATGTCATTGTGTATCCCTGTACCTACAGATGTCATTGTGTATCCCTGTACCCACAGATGTAACTGTGCATCCCTGTACCCACAGATGTCATTGTGTATCCCTGTACCTACATGTCGTGTATCCCAATACCCACAGATGTCATTGTATATCCCTGTACCTACAGAAGTCATTGTGTATCCCTGTACCTACAGATGTCATTGTGTATCACTGTACCTACATGTTGTGTATCCCTGTACCCACATATTTCAATGTGTATCCCTGTACCCACAGATGTCATTGTGCATCCCTGTACCCACAGATGTCATTGTCGCTTAAAAAAGTCGCTTAAAAGTCGACAGGATCGACTTCATTGCGCCGGGGTTTTAATCCCATATAGCTCGGTCTCTTTCCGCAGCATGGAAAGCGTCGCACAAAGCACGAACTCCGTAGCTTTTAGCGACGACCCATGGGAGTCTCCGAAACATTTAACTCGTAAACCGAAGGACGCGGCCCGGAATCGAACCCACAACCTTCGGCTCACTAGTCAAACGTCAAACGGCTTGACCACTTCGCCACAGACATCCCCACTCCCCTGTATCCCAGAGACTCCCACATTGTGCATCCCTGTACCCACAGATGTCATTGTGTATCCCTGTACCTACAGATTTCATTGTGTATCCTTGTACTCACAGATGTCATTGTGTATCCCTGTACTCAAAGATGTCATTGTGTATCACTGCGCTCACATATGTCATTGTGTATTCCTGTACTCACATATGTCATTGTGTATCCCTGTACCCACAGATGTCATTGTGTATCCCTGTACCTACTTATGTCATTGTGAATCATTGTACTTACAGATGTCATTGTGTATCCCTGTACTAACAGATGTCATTGTATATCCATGTACCCAAAGGTGTCATTGTGTATCTCTTTACCTAAAGATGTCATTGTGTATCCATGTACCCACAGATGTCATTGTATATCCATATACCCACATATCTCCTTGTGTATCCATGTACCCACAGATGTCATTGTGTATCCCTGTACCCACAGATGTCATTCTGCATTCCTGTACCCACAGATGTTATTGTGCATCCCTGTACCCACAGATGTCATTGTGTATCCCTGTGACCACAGATGTCATTGTGTATCCCTGTACCTACATATCGTGTATTCATGTACCCACAGATGTCATTCTGTATCCCTCTACCTACAGATGACATTGTGTACCCCTGTACCTACAGATGTCATTGTGTATCCCTGTACCCACAGATGTCATTGTTTATCCCTGTACCCACAGATGTCATTGTGCATAACTGTACCCACATATGTCATTGTGCATCCCTGTACCCACTGATGTCATTGTGTATCACTGTACCCACAGATGTCATTGTGTATCCCTGTACGTACATATCGTGTATCCCTGTACCCACAGATGTCATTGTGTATCCTTGTACCTACAGATGTCATTGTGTATCCCTGTACCCACAGATGTTATTGTGTATCCTTGTACCCACAGATGTCACTGTGTATCCCTGTACCCACAGATGTCATTGTGCATCTCTATACCCATATATGTATTTGTGTATCCATGTACCCACAGATGTCATTGTGTATCCCTGTACCCACATATGTCATTGTGTATCCCTGTACCTACAGATGTCATTGTGTATCCCTGTACCCACAGATGTCATTGTGTATTCATGTACCCGAATATATCATTGTGCTTCCCTGTACCCACATATGTCATTTTGCATCCCTGTACCCACAGATGTCAATGTGTATCCCTGTACCTACATGTCGTGTACCCATGTACTCATAGATGTCATTGTGTATCCCTGTACCCACAGATGTCACTGTGTATCCCTATACCAACAGATGTCATTGTGTATCCCTGT
Source organism: Cepaea hortensis (assembly GCA_963921405.1). Taxonomy (NCBI): domain Eukaryota; kingdom Metazoa; phylum Mollusca; class Gastropoda; order Stylommatophora; family Helicidae; genus Cepaea; species Cepaea hortensis. The sequence goes on from OY992892.1 coordinate 9,494,241, forward strand.
ACCTACAGATGTCATTGTGTATCCCTGTACCCACATATGTCATTGTGTATCGCTGTACCTACATGACGTGTATCCATGTACCCACAGATGCCATTGTGCATCCCTGTACCTACATATGTCATTGTGTATCTGTCAGAGTCTACCGAAGTGCAGTGATGCAGTGACATCGTTACGCCCACCAGGTGACTGAGTCCCCAGCAGGGATGAAGTAACTTCGTTACGCCGCCAGGCGAGTAGTAGTCACCTGCCTGCAAGGTTGCTGGCTGATGAGACGGCCAGCGGTCAGGCAAGGACGCACGCATGTCTCGTGAAGCCACCTCAGGTGGGGAGGCAAGTTGCGAGCTATCGGCAGACAGCTCTGGGACGTGGACTGGACCGGACGCATGATGAGAGAAAGGCGTTGTGTGGTTTCTGTGCCTGAAAGTCGAGTGTCTGGACATCTTGAGAGATAGACTGTGTGCTGTATTGTGGATGTAAGTGTATTGAAGTATCAAGTATATATTGTTGTGATCATCGTACTGTATATGATCTGTAAATAAATCCGCTGAACGTTGTGTCGTTGAGTCTTGAGTCAAATCACGTTGTACTTGTACTGTCTCACATGTGTTAGGTTAGCGAGCCAAGTTTAAGACCCTGACATGTGTGGACGTGGTGGCATTCGTCCGGTTTTGAAATGAACGTGTTTATGAGATTAACGGTTAAAACTAAAGTTTGTGAACTTATAATTTTTGTCAAATTTGATTGTACATGTAAATGTGATCGTGGAAGGCTCATTTTGATTTATTACTATATTGTTTAAACATGGAGACTAGTTGTAAACGTACAGTGCATACATATTGTTTGATCTTGTAAACGTGTAAAACATTTGTGATTGGTGAAATTGTCATCGTTTTGACCTTGTTGACATTGTGATCTTGTCGCCATTGTGACCTTGTCGCCATCTTGTAAACTTGATGTCTATGTCCTTACTGAATGTCATCTTGATGTAATTGATGTGTCATCAATGTTGTAGCGTGTTGAGATATATGTAGAGTGTCTTTGTGAAGTAAGTTGTGGAACGCAAAAAGTTTTGGAAAGAAAGTGACTTGTTTTGAAAAAAAAATTGTTGACTGACAAACGTACGACATACAATTACACTCAACGCCATACAAACCTACTCAATACTTAGTGACAAGCAGGCACACACCATCAAATAGACGCTAATTTATTTCCTCCAAAACAAAGCAGGTTTTTCCGTACCATCTGAAACCGTGCGCGTAGAGGTCATTTGTGTTTCGAAGTAGCGACCCTACAGTTCCTAGCCCGATTCCCAACCGTTCTTCACCGCATCCAGGGCACTTGAGTATATTTTTCTTTTCATTTACTTTAAGGATGCAATTTTAGGCACGTATTGTCAATAGAACACAAATTGTAAATTGTTTATTGTACTAACCACTTATAAAAATTTGTGTGGCTGGTATTTCATTGACATTTTCCATCATGTCTTCATTAAATGATTTCATCGATATGGGGTTAAAATTGAAGTTAACAGGTGATGAGTTAACGAAGTGGAGTGAGAATAAATACTCTGAACACCTTCGTGAGAAAGCTAATGAACGCGACGAAAGAGCAGCTGAAAGGGCTGCCAAACAAGCAGAGGCAGAAGCCGCAGCAAAACAAGCAGAATTAGCTGCTAAAACAAAACAAGCCGAATTAGAACTGGCTGCAACAACAAAGCAAGCTGAATTAGATAGTGCACTGAAGAAGGCCGAGATCGAAAAAGAAATAGAGCTGAAGAAAGCAGAGATAGCAGCTCAGAGTAAGAGGGAAGAACTGGAGTTACAGTTAAAGATAAAACAACTTGATACTGAGACTGCCATTAACAAAGAGTATAAGAAATCTGAGAGACTGGAGAAAGAAAACCAGTACAAGAAATATCAAGGTATTGTACGTAATTATACCTCGGGTGACTGCATCGCAGCCTTTACCCAAAATTTTGAAACTTTAATGGAACATTACCAGATTCCACTGTCTGAATGGAATATTGTTTATATGAGGAGTTTATCAGGGGAGCCTCTTGCAGTCATTGAGACTATCCCCAAAGACCTCAGAAAAGACTACCATTATCTTAAATCAAAGATTATGGCACATTTTATGTTAGATGAAGCAGGGTACAGAGAACAATTCAGCAAGTTGAGCCCAAAACCTATACCTACAGATGTCATTGCGTATCCCTATACCCACAGATGTCATTGTGTATCCCTGTACCTACATGTCATGTATCTATGTACACACAGATGTCATTGCGTATCAATGTACCCACAGATGTCATTGTGTATTCCTATACCCACAGATGTCACTGTGTATCCCTGTAACCACAGATGTCATTGTGTATCCTTGTACCTACAGATGTCATTATGTATCCTTGTACCACATATGTCATTGTGTATCCCTGTACTCATAGATGTCATTGCGTATCCATGTACCCACATATGTCATTGTGTATCTGTCATAGTCTTGCTCGTATCTAGGTAACTAAACTTGGGTTCATACAGGCAACAATAAATCTGTTCGCTATGAGATCGAATATTTATTGTATTTACATATACAGTATGCGTTGGCGCAGTGGGTAAACAGACCCGCGCTATATTACATATCCCAAATAGTGAACATCAAACACATAAGTATTATTCAACAGTCTAGCAAACTATCTAGCCTATGTCTATATATCTATTGATATCTATAGAGTCCCTCAAAGGCAGGCCCTGTTGCCTCTTTCAAGTCCGTCTGTCCTCTGCCGGTCCACACGTGTCCCAATCCGACACGGGTGGTAACTCTGTCCGAGTTCCTCGTGGACCCCGCAATAGGCGGGCCACATCAGTGTCCACGGAACCCTGGACGCAATGACCAGTCCTTCTAGAAGGCTCTAGATTACTCGGGCTCTGAGTGACTCTGTTCTATCCCTTGGGCTGGAGTTGTAGCCCTCTAAATAATGTCTCTAAAGGTGAGGTGGTGACAGGATTCCCCCTTCTCCCCTGGTGACATTTTGTTATAGGGTAATTAGATATATTCTAATTCTGTCACCGAATCACATAAAGTTGGTGTTTGTAGTTTGGTGGACAGTAACCTGGTAACCTACATACTGGCACTAAAACTCATGTATTCTCCCATACACCACTTCTCTGATTTGGTAAAGAGATCACTCTGTCTCCTGTGTCCTTAATAATGCTTATCAGACCGAAGTTACGTGACGTTTCAGTAGTTGTATTTACAACCCGCCCTTCTCAATAGTACCCAACTGGTACCCAGACAATTAATCTCTGTATTAAAGAGAGTTAACAAGACCGAAGTCCTGGCTAATTAAGTACACTTTCAAATCTTGATTTGTGTGTGCATTTCAATACACTTTTACTCTCGTATGTTGTATAATGCTAAATATGTAGTTACCTTGTTATTTTATCCCCCTCAGACTACATGTGTTCCTGTTGGCTTGTTAGTGTGTTGACTACTAAGTTGCTGTTTCTAATAAAGTGAATGTATTTTAAATTGATAGTGTTGAGTATTAAGTTTTGTGTAAAGTGTATGCTGAATGTATGGCTTATGTCCAAGCGTCACGAGTTGGGATAACCTCAATCATGAAATACATGATCAGGCATTCCAAGTAGTGGTGCTTAGATGTATCCTAATTGCTAAACTAAGTATATTAACTGACTATTAAACTAAGTACTACACATGTATTCACAAATTAGACAAGTCATGCAATTTACATGAAAGACGCAGACAAATTAAAATAAATACGGTTTGCGTACAATTTGTCCGCCAAGTGTATCATTCTCTCATTTAATCCATTCACACAGTCATTCACTCACCTTTCATTCAAAATAATATTTGGTTAAAATATATAATTAAAGTTGAGGTAAGTGTTATTGCCCTTAGAAAAAATGGACTAGGCGATATTTGCCCTTTAAGAAAATACGTACTTCTTGTACGATGACTCAAAAATGGGTTATAATTTACACAGAGACAATTGTATAGGACGGTTCTTTAGCCTATGAATAGCACCGCCTGTAATATTAACTTAGAATATGTACAAATTACAGGTTAACACATTTTATATACATCATTAATGCAAATATAATACATATTTAGTAATTAACTAATTAAATAATTAAATCCAACGATGATGTGTGCGTTGTCCTCCTGTTGTTAGCGTGTTATGCCATGAATGTTAAAGTTAGTATGGCTGTCTCTTGAGTGTTGTAGTCGATGTCGTTCTGTTTCGGCTGTTTGTAAAGTTTCGTAGTAACAGCAAGTATGGAATGTTCTCAATGTCCCATATAACGTGTTCTTACAGAATTCGGAGTTAGTTCACTGGTTGATCTTATTGGTTGACACACAGTTAACGTTTCTTGCTGGAATCGTTCTAGAGCTTGGGCACTTGATAGTATAGCTCTTAAAGTATAGTTCTTAATGTATAGCTCTTCAAGTATCATGTTCGTGGGTGTCGTAATTAACTTAATCACTGAGAGTACTCTAGAAGGTGTAGAGTTACACTGTTATATGCAACCGACTAAAAGTATCACAGTTTATAGTATGGCTAATGGTCGATGTGATAAGAGTCATTCTACTGGCGCATTTATCTGCCGTGATAATAGGTCAGCCATAATGTTGTCGGTACCTTTAATATGGCGGATTTCGAAGTCGAAATCTTGAAGTAGAAGACACCATCTTTGTAGTCGATGGTTTTTAGGCGACCCATGGTTAAGGACCAATAATGGCGAACTGTCCGTGAGGACCACAAAGTGACTACCTAAGAGGAACTTAGATAATCTCAATATACAAAACAATAAGCTTAAAGCCTCCAATTCCACTGTGGCATAACGTGTCTCTGCCTTCTTTAGTTTGCGGCTCACGTAGAGAATCGGGTGTCTCACTCCATCCATTTCCTGCATTAAACCTCCTCCTATTGCGATAGCGCTCGCATCTGTGGTCAAAATAAAGGGTAAATTTATGTTGGGTAATCGTAAGACTGGTGGATTAGAAAAAATATGTTTCAATCTACACATTGCATCATCTAAGCTGGTACTTTTACAAATTTTTGATGGATGATTTTTAGTTAACATATCGGAAAAGACTGAGGTGAGTTCTGTCCAATGTGGAATGAATTTAGAATAATAGTTAATAAGGCCAAGTAAACTTCTAATCTGTTTCTTGGTGGTAGGCACTTCTAGATTAAGGATCTTAGAAACAATTTTATCATCTGTCAACAATTTGCCTTCAGAAATTCTGTGACCAAGGAAGTCTATTTGTGTATAACCTATTTCAACCTTGGAAGGTTTGATAGTAAGTCCAAAAAGAGAGATTTGGTTGAAGACTTGTTTGAGTGTAAGTAGGTGAGAAGTCATATCAGAAGAATGGACGCATATATCATCAATATAGGCTACTACATCTTTAATTCCGTGTAATAACAATCTTGTTAGTCTTACAAATGTGGCCGGTGCGTTCTTGAGACCAAACGGAAGATATAGCCATTCGTACAAACCGAGAGGTGTTGCGAATGCTGTTATATGTCTACAAGAAGGGTGTAGTGGAACTTGCCAATATCCATTCGCTAAATCGGTCTTGGAAAATAAGGATGATTGAGCCATATTTAAGATAAGATCTTCACAGCTGTTCATTGGCTCTGCATCCGTTGTTGTTCTTGTATTTAATACTCTATAGTCGATGCACAAGCGGATTGTCTGGTCCTTCTTTTTCACCAGAACAATCGGTGAAGAATATTGAGACATTGATTTTTGAATAATGCCATTCTTCTCTAAATCTAAAATTTCTTTATCTAAAATTAGATCTGTAATGGAGAGGAATAGAATATGGTCTACATTTGACCGGTCTCAGATCTGTCAGCACAATTTAATGTGTTATTTTATCAGTGCGTCCAGGTTTGTTAGAAAAGATAGATTTATACTCGTCAAGGATAGTCAAAATGTCTTGTCGCTGTTGTTGTGTCAAAGTGTCAGAGATATGTATGTCATTTATACTTCCGTCGTCAGTCATGATTGGTACAGGGATTTCAGTGTTGTCCACGTCTGTCTGATTTATCACAGATACTACTGTTTGTAAATTGTCTTCAATGTCATTGTCGTCGTCGTTGAGATCAATCGTTGTCAATATGTCGTCAAATTTGTCGTCGTTGTCGATATCACAGATTGTCGGTAATGTACATATGTCTTCGTCGTTTTCGTCGTCGTAAGAGTGTGTCGTTAACGATGCTTCGTTTGTCGAGGTGTCATTTCGTTGGGAAATTGTCGTTTCGTCTCCGTCACCAGTTCGTTGTGTCAGTTCATTTGTCTCATTGTCCTGTCTAGCATAGTATGGTTTCAACATATTTACATGGGATAATTTCAAGTTTCTATTTAAAGAGAATGCAGTAGGGTTATTCCCCTTGTTGACCAGTTTCTGACATATAACACAAGATGTACAAAAGGTTTTAATGTCTTGGTCGAACTTTGGCCAATAAAACTGGGTCATGACAATAGCCCTGGTCATTTCGTATCTCATATGACCTCCAAAAGGGGAGTCATGGGCTATTTTTAGAACTCTGTTTCGATGTGCTTGTGGTAACACTACTTGCTGTATCGTGGTCTGCTTTGTTGTGTAAAATCTAGTTAAGATGTTGTTCTGTAGCCTAAATGTCCACGATGCGTTCTTTGTTAATTTTGGTTTAAGTTCTACTAACTTAAAGTATGGTGCAAGTGTAGGGTCATTTTTCTGTTCATTTCCAAAATTGATGTTAGTTGAGTTTGGCGCTATTATTTCTAATGATTCCTGTAGTTGGTCAGTGTTGGTTTTATGGGTTGTCTGTCGTGTTATTGCATTTGTGTGTTGTGTGTTTTGTTGCACATTTACAGGCTTGGTACTTGGTACATCAGTAGCATCCTCAATTCGAGGTTTTAATTTGGTCGTATCGCTCACAGATTCGACCGCCCCTGCATTGTACACCTCGGTGAATTCTTTCTGAATTACCTCAGTGGTTGTCTCCCTTGGTCTTTTGGCAGATTGAGACAAGCATGAATGGTGTTTCTCTATAGCATCGCTGTTTGTGGGGGGAATACCGTTTTTATGCTCCCACTCTTTGATTTCCTTCTCAGAGCATGCTCGTATGTTGGGCAAATTCCCAAGTATAATATCAGCGACTGGATTTTCAAGGATTGCGCACAATACTTGTCCTGATATGAACGGTGTTTGAATTTCGACCAGAGCAAGGGGGTATTTCTCTATAGTACCTGAGAATGTGCGACAAGTCACATGTTTGTCTGTGTAGTCTTTAGTGTCTATTAATGTTTTCTTTATCCCACAGAGCGTTGCGCCGGAATCACGAATTAATGTGCACTTTTTGTTGTTTACAAACCCTGTAGAAAAAACTAGCTTGCCTGTAGATGACAAAGCAGCGTTGGCTGTTTCATTTGAAATAGGGATAGTGTGGCCACATAGTAATGTTGTGTCAAGTTGGAACTTCGTACCGGTGTTACACTTACTGTCTGTAATGGTGTCAATAATTTGTACAGCATTTCCAAGCTCGCTTTCATTGTCGTGTTGATTATTACAATCATTCAGTGATTCAATCTCTTCGTCTGACGACGTTTCCACTAGTGCGGCATTGGCTTGTTTCAATAACTTTCGGCCATCACAAAAGCGACTATAGTGGCCAAAACTGCGGCAAAAAAACATTTGACCGCTCTCTGGTAAGCATTGCGTTTGGTCTTCTGTTTCTCCACCATCATCTTGAGGTGGTGAGGGTAGTTCGGCGATTTGTCGCACATAGAGCAACTGTCGTGATTCAAACCGCAATACTGGCATTTAACAAGTTTACTGACATTGGAGCGAGGTTTGAATTTACTCTCTGTTTGTTTGGAGTATTTGGTGTTCACTACTGCAGCTGCTGTATCGTTGTGACTTATGTTCAGCTGAAAAATATCCCTATTTGCTGTGAAAAATGCATTCCCCTTTGCCTCTATTTCCTGAATACTTTTGCAATCCATTTGTTTTAAGAACTTGGCAAAAGGTGTGGGGATGGTGCTAACTATTTTGTCTATAATAATAAGCTCTTTAAGTTTGTCATGGCTATTGTTGGTTTTAGCCGAGTTGATCCATTTTGTGCATACGTCTTGGACTGTACTGACATAATTTATAAAGGTTTGGTTTGGTTGTGGTGATAATTTGGCAAATTGTTGTTGGTAACCTGCAGTATCTAAAGAAAAATTTTGGAGAATGCGTTGTTTTAAGTAATCATAGTCTTTTCGCATTTCCTGTGGTACTGTCTCTATTACTTTTAGTGGTTCAAGAGCTAAGTTTCTCATTAGAATAAATGCCCAATCTGATTTAATGATCTTATGGTAGGCCATGAGACACTCAAAATTTTCTAAGTAGGCGCTGATGGAATCTCCTGAGCAGAACGCCTTCACGAGGCCTTTATACTTATTATATTTTTGTTCTTCCTCTTTGCTTCTTAGCTTATTTATCGATATTTCTGCGTTAGACTCAAGCTCCATCTGTTTTAATTTTATTTGTGTTTCGGCATTCAATTGGGCCTGTTTGGCCGCCGCCTCAAGCTCCAGCTGTTTTTCCTGAGCCTGCAATTGCATTTTTTTTTTCAATTTGCATTTGCATTTTCTTTTCTTCTGCCTCCATTTGCATTTTCTTTTCTTCTGCCTGCATTTGCATTTTCTTTTCTTCTGCCTCCATTTGCAATTTCTTTTCCTCTCGTTCTATCGCTCTTTCTTCACGGGCAATGTTTTCTGCGTGTGTTTTCTGTGCCCATTCTGACAATTTCTCTTCTTTATAACCTAGCTTTATTCCTTGCTCAATGCATTTATCTAAGGTAGACATTTTGTGTTTTACTTGTTTGTAATATTTATAAAGTTAAATCCCTTAGAAAAAATGTTGTGTAGTCGAAAATTTGGTTAACTCCCTTAATTATTAATGTGTAAATCAAAATGCAAGGTTATATTGGTGACAAGGTCCTGAATATGCCAACAAATCAATATGAAGCAACATAATACATTGATGAAAGATGAGAAGTACAGCTTAGAGTTACAATGGGTATGACATGAAACTTAGCTTTCAATTTGAGAACTCGCCGATGTTGTCCCAGAAAACCTGTCTTGTAATCTCGCCACTGTTGTAAAGGTTACATAGGTTGCACGCGCCACTATTCGCGGATCAATCTGCTCGTAGAGTGAGAAAACATTAATAACAGTCAAAAAATGTCACAGTCATGTCAAAAATAGTTTACAAATCACAATAATGAGACACATTGCTTAGGCACTGCTGAGACACTGCTGAGGGACTCAGATTAATTCTATTTTATTGCTAGATAGCTACTAATGTTTTAACTTGTAACGTTAACCATTTATGGTACATAAATCAATTTAGTGATTTTACATGGCAATTAATAGTTATTTCACAATAGATTTTATGCCAAAACCGGAAAACTAGCCCCCAAAAAGCCTGTCATAGTCTTGCTCGTATCTAGGTAACTAAACTTGGGTTCATACAGGCAACAATAAATCTGTTCGCTATGAGATCGAATATTTATTGTATTTACATATACAGTATGCGTTGGCGCAGTGGGTAAACAGACCCGCGCTATATTACATATCCCAAATAGTGAACATCAAACACATAAGTATCATTCAACAGTCTAGCAAACTATCTAGCCTATGTCTATATATCTATTGATATCTATAGAGTCCCTCAAAGGCAGGCCCTGTTGCCTCTCTCAAGTCCGTCTGTCCTCTGCCGGTCCACACGTGTAGCATTTTCTGAATACGCTCCTATGTCTCAACGATCCTAAATCACTGCGTTCCTAAATTACAGATGTCATAAATCACAGTTATCATTTTGTGCATGTGCTCCAAAACCACAACATTCTTAAATCACAACGTTCCTAAATTACAAATGTCACAAACCACAGGTATCATTTTGTGCAAACGCTCTTATATCACAACCTTCCTAAATCACAACGCTCCTAAATTACAACATTCCAAAATCACAATTGTTACAAACCACAGGGATCATCTTTTGCATGCGCTCGCAAATCTCTTTTCAAAATCACAACTATCGTAAACCACGGGTATCGTTTTGTGCACACACTTCTAAATCACAATGTTCCTGAACCGCAACGGTCACAAACCACAGGTATCATTTTGAACATGCGCTCCTAAATCACTTTTCTAAATCACAGACATCATAAACCACATGAATCATTCTGTGCATACGCTTCTAAATCACAACGTTCCTAAATCACAAATGCTATAAACCACAGGTAGAATTATGTGCAGACTTTCTTACCGAACTACTTCGCTTGAATCACAACTGTGGTCATCCTCGAGTGTTAGTTAAAGGACATGGCATGCCATGTTGCAACCAACGCCAGTCCCTATTGGTTGTTTGTGGATAGTTAGACAATTGTACATTCAGCAGAAGACAACATTTTAAGTCCAAGTGACGGGGGGGGGGAGAGAAGGGAGACAGAGAGAGAAGAGAGACAAAGAGAGGGGAGAGAGGGGGAGACAGAGAAGAAAGAGAGAAAGAGACAGAGACCGAAAGAGAGGAGAGAGAGAAGAGAGAGAAATAGATAGAGAGGGAGAGAAGAGACACAGACAGAGAAAGAGGAGAGAGAGGAAAGAGCGGAGAGAGAGAAGCGAGAGACACAGAGAGCAGAGAGAGACACAGAGAGAAGAGAGAGACAGAGACCGAGAGAGAGGAGACAGAAGAAATGAGAGAGAGAGAGGAGAGCGATGAGAGAGAGGAGAGAAAGAGGAGAGAGAAAGGAGAGAGAGGATAGCGAGAGGAGGGAGAGGAAAGAGAGAGAGGAGAAAGAGGAGAGAGACAGGGAGAGAGAAATAGGAGATAGAGACAGAGAGAGGAGACAGAAACAGAGACGAGAGAGAGAGAGGGAGGAGAGAGAGGAAAGAGGAGAGAGGAGAGAGGGATAGATGGGAGGGAGAGAGGAGTGGGTGGGTATGTGTGCGCGCGTGCGTGTGTAGGTGTGGGGGGGGGGGTGTAGCGAAACCCCAGTGGCCCATGTCCTCATACCTATCCGCTCAATTCCTTCGGAGTGGGATTCTCTGGGTTACTTTCATAGCCCGAGCATTTGACACGAATACTTTGAAATCTATCTGTTCTTCGGGAAAACCCAATGGCGCGCCTTGCACCAAATAAGACCTAGGGTAATGGTTTGGGCGTGAAAAGTCCGTTGTCAACCTTGTCGGTTGTGGTCGGCACAATGTATTAAAGTTTTAAAGAATTTTACAGATAAAGTGCCGCATCCTACGGCTGGGGTATAAAAGGTAATTTTAGATTAATTGGTCCTGCCAGTCTTGAGCATATTAAGCTTGGTCGTCTCAAATAATGAGACGAATTGGTGAAACGGCAGTCTTGCCAATATGGCTAAGCGTCTAGATCTGGGCATGGCGGGGGAACAAATCGGGGCTATCTTTCTTCCTTTGGCTTTACCTCTGTTTAGTGTCATCTTTCATTTGAATATAAACATTCTATAGCTATGGCATGTCGAGGGGAAGGGCTCCGTGGGGACCGGTTCCACCCATCTGAGTTATATCTTCTTGAGCCAGAAGAGGCGATCCACTGTGCTATCTCTTTCGTCTTTCGGCTGATGGGGGGGGGGGCAGGTGGACCGGGTGGTTCCTTGTCGATAGGAGGATGTTGGGAGTATAAATGGACTTCCCTGTCTCCCTGAGAGAACCTGAACTCATCTGAATATATGGGTTATGTGAGACACGGCCGATACATTGCGGGGACAGCTCAGACAAGAGCGGCGGCCGGACAGGGTAGTTTCCTCTTTCCTGTTCTTGCTAGGGATGGGGGAGGGAGATTCACTGCGGTCCATACAGACCCACTATTATTATATTAGTTAAGAGTAGGAAACATACATAATTACGCACACTACTCCACAATAGCTTTGTCGTGAGAAAGGCAAGGTTTGCAAGTGAGAGGGAAGCTTGAGAAGGTATGTGCCCAATATTAATAAAGGCATGGTATGAGTGTGGAGAGGAGTGTGGTATGAAGATAATTGAATACTAGGTAATTGTATGGATTTTATGTATGGCAACCGACATGCTGAGACCATTGGAATCTCCATGCCGGCTGTATCTGAAGTTTACACCAGAGGCTCTCAAAATTGTTTTAACTTTACAGGATCCTTCTTTTGACGGCGAATATAGCCGGAAGTTTCGACAGAGCATCGACATAGAACATTATGTTTACTATGAAGTCCCTGCTGCTGTTGGGCTATACCAGATAGAACCACGGCGGGCCCGAACGAATACTTTCAGACACCTCGGCAGGCGTTTCGTTGAGCTGTGATCGAGTATGTTTGCATTTTGGGCTAGATCCCGCCTAAGTCACTGACACACCCGTACATATATCCTATTTATTCTCCTTGAGTATTTCCCAACCAAAATTGTGCCACGTGATCCCATGGCACTTTCCCTAACCATTGGACACACTACATTCGTGTAGGCCACGGAAACTTGGAATCCTGGATTTATGGAACCCTGTTGTTCGAACAACCTACGCGGGAAATAAAGACCAGTGAACTTGCCATGAGGTGGTTGTGAATTCATGGGACAATATGGAAAACGATGAGCTAGGAGATTTATATTTGTGTTGATATTGTATGGACTAGTTTTCTCTCTAGATTGTGTGTAGATGTTTATGAGTTAATTGTCAGATATTGTTTTTTCTCTGTGCTGTTATGTATTGAGTTATTAAATTTACAATTACAAATATGTTGAAGAACGTCATGTTGTATGCGTGTCAGCCAGAACGACCCTGCAGGAAATAGGTCCTTAGGTCGAATAGAGAGTGACAGTGAGTCCGGGGGAAACGGAGGAGGGTTGGCAGGGAAAGACCTATTTAAAGCCAGGGCTATGAAATATACATGAGAAAATTGAGACATAGTTATTTGGGACCCTCCACATAGCTTGTTACAATTTCTGGGGGCACGTCGCGGGATATTTTAAATCCTGGTGGAGCTCTGGCTGATATAGGGATAGGGGACAGATATTCTGGTCTAATATCAATAGGTTCTGCTTACCGTACCTGGCTATTGTCTATACTCTTCCTGACACAGACTGACGACATACGAAGTGTTGTGGTCGTGTATTATATCCATTTGTCCATTACCTATTCACTTACCCTCTGAGTTAAGATGGCATCCGCGAAATTTAATGTGGCTGAAGTGCAGGCTACAGGGCGTGAGATAGGCTATGAAGGGGCTGAGTTACAGAAATATGTTCAAGAAGTGGAGAGAGATTTTCGACAAGCTGAGCGCGAAGCTAAGAAAATTGAGGCAGAGCGCGAAGCTAAGAAATTCGAGGCAGAGCGCGAGGCTAAGAAAATCGAGGCAGAGCGCGAAGCAAAGAAAATTGAGGCTGAGGCTAGGAAGATGGTGGCCGAGCAGGCATCCAGAGACCATGAGTTCCGTATGAGGGAGTTGGAGCTGAAAGCTCAAACTGCCAAGGGAGGCGAGGGTGCAGTTGGAGGCGCAGTTCTCCCTGACTCAACAACTTCTAGTGGAGGTCCATACCAGGCAATGAAGTTCCCATTGCTCCCGTTCGATGAACACAAAGATAAGATCGACCAGTATCTTCACAGATTTCAGTCGATGGCTTTGGCTATGGGATTGGAACGTGGGAAATGGAACTTGAAACTCTCACAGGGCCTGAGGGGGACCGCGTATGAGGTCTATTCAAGGTTGCCACCTGGTATGGAGAATGACTATGAGGCCCTGGAAAAGGCATTATTGAAAAGGTTCCAGATGACAGCCCATACTTACCGACAACAGTTCAGAAAGTCGAGGAGAGAGCCAGGAGAGATGTTCTCAGCATACAGTGTTAGACTTAAGTCTTACCTTTTGAAATGGATGTCATTAGCAGGATTTGCCAACGACTATGAAAGTTTAGAAGAATTAGTGGTCGTGGACCAAATGAAGAGGATGATGCCTAAGCCATTGCAAACCTTCTTGGTTGAAAATGGGACAGAAAGGTTAGACGTAGTCAACACATTGGCGGAAAGGTATGTGCTAGCTCATGGGGATAATGGGGAACTGGCACAACCCAATCTCCGATCACCAGACACTTGGTCTGGAAAGAAGAAGAACCCCAAACCAACTCACACCAAAAAGGAGGATCCTTTCGAAAAAGTTCCCATTAAGAAACCCTCTGGTAAGAGTCCACCTGGATCTCCCAAAAGAAAGTGGAGTGAAAAGTGGTGCGCCTTCTGCAAATCTCCCACACACAATACGGCCGATTGCAGGCGCAAACAGAAAGACTCTCACTATGCTGCCTGTCTTGTAGAAACCGGGGAGGGGTCTAACAAGGAGGTAGAAGGGGGGGATCCTGGGAACAAAGATTCAGAAAAACCACCAGTAGTAGAGACGGTTCTTGTTAACGGACAACCAGTCGAGTGTCTCTATGACACAGGTCTTCAGTTTGAGGCCGTAATTTCATCCCACTTAGTGAGCCCAGAGCAGCTAACCGGGGAATCCATTGAGATTCAAACGGCGACAAAGAGTGCGGTAGCGATGTCTCTTCCAATTGCGAAGGTGGACATCAAATCAAAATATGTTACCGGCACTATTCAGGCAGCCGTTCTGATCGATCCTATCTTCCCGATGATCTTGGGTTGCCGCTACGTCTTCCTAGGGATCCCAAACGAACCCATGTACGTAGGGGCGATGCAAACCAGATCTCAATCGGAGGAGGAGCAGACGCCGGCCTTGATCGTGAATCCCTTGCCTGGGGAGTTACGAGCTGCTCAAAGCCAGGATGCTACTTTGCAACCTTGCTTCAACCAGTTGCCAAAAAGTGCTGACCCACCAGGACGGGGTCAGTATTATATGAAGAATCGGTTACAGTACCGGAGAGCCGGAGTTGAGGAACGCCAGCATGGACAGCTGGTAGTTCCTAAGGCTTATCGGGAACAGCTTCTTCATATGGGACACACCATTTCTTTCAGTGGACATATGGGTGTCGAGGCAACACTTCAGCGCATTTCCTGCCATTACTACTGGCCAGGGATGACTGGAGATGTGCGTAGGTACGTCAAGTCGTGCCCAGAGTGCCAGCGTGTGGCACCAAAACACTGGACGGCTCCGGTAGTCTTGGGTGATATGCCCATTATGAACTCTCCTTTCGAGAGAGTTGCCATCGATCTGGTTGGTCCTCTTCCTCGGACTAGGAAGAGGAATATGTATATTCTGACGATGGTGGATTGCTGTTCCATGTGGGGCGAGGCGATACCGTTGGCCACCATCGACTCTAAGCGAGTGGCTGATGCACTGATGGAGACTTTTACTCGGTTGGGATTTCCAAACCAGATCCTAACGGACAATGGGTCTCAGTTTTGTGGTAAGCTGATGGAGGAAGTCTTTCGTATCTTCCAGACTAACCACATTCACACAAGCCCATACCACCCTCAGTCTAATGGGCAAGTAGAGAGGTTTAATGGTACCTTGATGACCATGCTTAGGAAGCTGGCTCAAGAGAAACCAGACAGATGGGATGAATATATCCCAGCCGCCTTGTTCGCCTATCGGGAGGTTCCCCATGGGTCAACCGGGTTGCCACCAGCCACTCTATTATTCGGGAGGCCAATCAAGGGTCCCTTAGAAGCCTTATTGAGATGTTGGACAGAGGAGGAGACTTCCGAAGAGGTGGTATCTTCCTACAAATACGTCGAGGAGTTAAAGAAGAAACTCCAGACAGGTTGGGCTTTGGCGGCTCAGAATCTGAGAGCGGCCAGAAAGAGACACGCGGCCTACTACAATAGAAGGACGAAAGATAGGTCTCTGAAGGTGGGGGATCGGGTTCTGTTGTTACTTCCAGTAGGTTCCAATAAACTCGAGATTGGTTGGCAGGGGCCTTTCCCGGTGGAAAGGGTTGTGTCCCGTACCAATTATGCTATCCGGATCAGGGGGAAATCTAAAATCTTCCACATTAACCTCCTCAAAAAATATGAGGAACGATCCGATGGTACTTCTCTCCCACTCATGACTATGGCGGTCGCGATGGAAACTGAATCGGGCGCAGACGCGGATAGGGAGTATCCTTTACACCCTGGGGAAACCTATAAGGATGTACATATAAATCCTGATCTGTCGGCTGAAGAAACAGAACTAGTCATCCATTTGTTGGAGTCCCATCAACAGATTCTTACCGATCGTCCAGGGCGGACAGGGTTGGTTGAGTTTGATATGACTCTGACTACCCAAGACCCCATTCGCCAAAAAATATATCCAGTGCCCTTTGCGAAAGAGAAGGCCCTGGAAGCCGAAATCCAGAAGCTTCTGGATGATGACATCATAACTCCTTCGACTTCTCCTTATAATGCCGGGGTTGTCTTGTTGAGAAAGCCAAGCGGGGAGCACCGCTTGTGTATTGATTACAGGCATTTAAACAGTTGTACGACATTCCAAGTTGAGCCGTTACCAAACACAAATCAACTGTTTGCCAGATTAAATAGGGCAAAGTACTTTTCAAAAATCGATTTAAGCCGGGGATATTATCAGATCCCTGTGAAGCCTGAGGTTCGGCCCTTGCTCGCTTTCAGTACTCCGAGCGGCCATTACGAATTTAAGGTGATGCCTTTTGGGCTGAGCAATGCGCCCAGTGTGTTCACACGCATGATGAGAAAGTTATTAGACCCTTTAAGGGATCCCTCTGTCGTCTCGTTTATGGATGATATTCTCATCGCTTCTGGCAATCTGAAAGATCACCTGAAATCCTTGGAACAGATCTTCATAAGATTGAAAGAGGAGGGGTTAACTGCCCGTCCAGCCAAATGCATGATTGGCTATCACTCCTTAGAATTTCTGGGACATACTATTACCCCGGGGGGTTTGGTACCGGAAGAAAAGAATGTAGAGAAGGTCAGACTCGCACCCCGTCCTAAATCCAAAAAGGATGTTAGGTCTTTCTTGTCTCTGTGTGGGTTTTACCAGAAATTTATTCCGAAGTTCAACGAAATTGGGGCACCGTTAACCGAAACCCTGAAGAAAGGATCGCCAGATCCTATAGTCTGGACCCCGAGCTGTGAAGAGGCTTATGGGAAGCTGAAACAGGCTTTGGTGGATAGGCCAGTCCTGCAACTCCCAAATTTGGAGAAAACGTTTGTTCTAAGAACCGACGCGAGTAACATAGGGATTGGAGCAACTCTGTTGCAGGAAGGGCGAGATGATCCTACTGTGCTATGTCCGGTGGCATATGCCAGTAGAAAACTGTTACCCGCGGAACGGAATTACTCCACCGTCGAACGGGAATGTCTGGCTCTAGTGTGGGCGGTACAGAAATTTCAACCTTATCTGTATGGAGTACCGTTCAAAGTGCAGTCCGACCATCAACCTCTGACGTTTTTGGCAACTTCTAAGAAACTGAACGCAAGGTTAATGAGATGGTCATTGCTCTTACAACCGTATCAGTTCACGGTCGAATACATCCCCGGAAGGGAGAATGTGGGAGCGGATTTTATGTCACGGCATCCTATGGTCGAAGATGAGGGGGAGGTAATTCGAACAGAACCTCTGGCAGTTGAAAGTTCGTAGGGTTCGACTTTCTTAAGAGGGGGCCTATGTAGCGAAACCCCAGTGGCCCATGTCCTCATACCTATCCGCTCAATTCCTTCGGAGTGGGATTCTCTGGGTTACTTTCATAGCCCGAGCATTTGACACGAATACTTTGAAATCTATCTGTTCTTCGGGAAAACCCAATGGCGCGCCTTGCACCAAATAAGACCTAGGGTAATGGTTTGGGCGTGAAAAGTCCGTTGTCAACCTTGTCGGTTGTGGTCGGCACAATGTATTAAAGTTTTAAAGAATTTTACAGATAAAGTGCCGCATCCTACGGCTGGGGTATAAAAGGTAATTTTAGATTAATTGGTCCTGCCAGTCTTGAGCATATTAAGCTTGGTCGTCTCAAATAATGAGACGAATTGGTGAAACGGCAGTCTTGCCAATATGGCTAAGCGTCTAGATCTGGGCATGGCGGGGGAACAAATCGGGGCTATCTTTCTTCCTTTGGCTTTACCTCTGTTTAGTGTCATCTTTCATTTGAATATAAACATTCTATAGCTATGGCATGTCGAGGGGAAGGGCTCCGTGGGGACCGGTTCCACCCATCTGAGTTATATCTTCTTGAGCCAGAAGAGGCGATCCACTGTGCTATCTCTTTCGTCTTTCGGCTGATGGGGGGGGGGCAGGTGGACCGGGTGGTTCCTTGTCGATAGGAGGATGTTGGGAGTATAAATGGACTTCCCTGTCTCCCTGAGAGAACCTGAACTCATCTGAATATATGGGTTATGTGAGACACGGCCGATACATTGCGGGGACAGCTCAGACAAGAGCGGCGGCCGGACAGGGTAGTTTCCTCTTTCCTGTTCTTGCTAGGGATGGGGAAGGGAGATTCACTGCGGTCCATACAGACCCACTATTATTATATTAGTTAAGAGTAGGAAACATACATAATTACGCACACTACTCCACAATAGCTTTGTCGTGAGAAAGGCAAGGTTTGCAAGTGAGAGGGAAGCTTGAGAAGGTATGTGCCCAATATTAATAAAGGCATGGTATGAGTGTGGAGAGGAGTGTGGTATGAAGATAATTGAATACTAGGTAATTGTATGGATTTTATGTATGGCAACCGACATGCTGAGACCATTGGAATCTCCATGCCGGCTGTATCTGAAGTTTACACCAGAGGCTCTCAAAATTGTTTTAACTTTACAGGATCCTTCTTTTGACGGCGAATATAGCCGGAAGTTTCGACAGAGCATCGACATAGAACATTATGTTTACTATGAAGTCCCTGCTGCTGTTGGGCTATACCAGATAGAACCACGGCGGGCCCGAACGAATACTTTCAGACACCTCGGCAGGCGTTTCGTTGAGCTGTGATCGAGTATGTTTGCATTTTGGGCTAGATCCCGCCTAAGTCACTGACACACCCGTACATATATCCTATTTATTCTCCTTGAGTATTTCCCAACCAAAATTGTGCCACGTGATCCCAGGGCACTTTCCCTAACCATTGGACACACTACATTCGTGTAGGCCACGGAAACTTGGAATCCTGGATTTATGGAACCCTGTTGTTCGAACAACCTACGCGGGAAATAAAGACCAGTGAACTTGCCATGAGGTGGTTGTGAATTCATGGGACAATATGGAAAACGATGAGCTAGGAGATTTATATTTGTGTTGATATTGTATGGACTAGTTTTCTCTCTAGATTGTGTGTAGATGTTTATGAGTTAATTGTCAGATATTGTTTTTTCTCTGTGCTGTTATGTATTGAGTTATTAAATTTACAATTACAAATATGTTGAAGAACGTCATGTTGTATGCGTGTCAGCCAGAACGACCCTGCAGGAAATAGGTCCTTAGGTCGAATAGAGAGTGACAGTGAGTCCGGGGGAAACGGAGGAGGGTTGGCAGGGAAAGACCTATTTAAAGCCAGGGCTATGAAATATACATGAGAAAATTGAGACATAGTTATTTGGGACCCTCCACATAGCTTGTTACAGGGGGAACGAACCAACCCATTACGCCACAGCAAAAAGATAAAGTTTATGCGCGTTAAACCTTTCAGCTATGCCGACTTTTAAATGTCGGTATCATCATCCAATGCCTTGCCGGCTGGCGTGGGCGATCATGCCTATCCACAAACTACGATCTCCGAAGTCATGGATCAATTCGTGTGTTGACTACCTTCCGTACCATGACACAAGACTCAAGAATCTTCTCACGATGTCTTCCTCTATCTTTGCGCAGATCGTTCCGGCTGTCACACCATGTTCCAGTTTTTGTCTTCTCATAATGTGGTCAAAAACGATGACTGCTTCTTTCTGATGTTTGTAATAAGTTGTCTTTGCTACTCAGCTTCCCTTAAAACGTCCAAATTGCTCATTTTGGCTGTCCAATTAATTTTTAATTAATTAATAATTCGAATTAATAAACTTTTACATCAACAAGGCTTCCGGGGATATTTCCGCCTGTTCACTAATTGTCCAGGATTCGTAGCCGTAAGTTAAAACTGGTTCTATGTAACATGTAAGAACTCTTTTTTTTTTCTCGAACTTTCAAGGACAGTGAATTATTGCACAAAATGTTCTTCCTTCGCTAGAATACAGTTTTGCTTGTCCTATTCTGTTATTTATCTCAGTGATGCAACTTCCATCTGATGTTATCCATTTGCCTAGATATCTGAATTTCTGCACTTGCCCCAAAATAACGTCCTGTACTTTCATTGCACATTTAGGCACAATCTGTTTCTTTGATATCACCATGACTTCTGTCTTTCTATTATTCAAACTAAGGCCAGTGTTTGTTTTTTTTTTTTGGGGGGGGGGGGGGGGGGGGGGTTTGCACTTTCTCCATCCATCCATCATATGCCATGCCGGTAAGCGTGGGCGGTCATGTTCTGCCATCTCACTCGATCACCAGAGTCGTGGATCAGCCCCGTGTTTCTGTCTCGACCATGCCACAAGGCCAAGCCATCCAGGTACTTGCTTCTAGGTCTTTCCCTTGGTCTGTTGCCCTCGATCTTACCAGTTGTCACCAAGTTCTCCAAATCATTTCTTCTCATAACATGCCCAAAACATTGTGACTGTCTACGTCTAATGTCTCTAATCAGTTTACGATCTTCATTTGTTTCTTGAAGAACTTGTTCATTGGTCTTTCTGGCTGTCCATGGTATTTTTTGCATTCTCCTCAGAAACCACATTTCTACAGCCATCAGATGTTTTTCAGCCTGACTGCTCATTGTCCAAGTTTCACATCCATATAAAAGTACAGGTTCTATGTAGCATCTCAACACTCTTTTTCTCGTTTCAGTTGACATCTTTTTATTGGTCAGTATGTTTTTCATCTTGCTAAAGGCTACTTTTGCCATGGCTATTCTTGTTCTAATCTCTTCAAGGCATCTCCCATCAGATGTTATTACTGTTCCGAGATAATTGTACCTATTCACTTGTTGAAGAATATTCCCATTTACTTGTATATTACATTGTGGTATTTCGTTCTTCCTAGTGACGACCATAATCTGTCTTTTTACAATTTAATTATAACCGTAGTTGTTCACTGTGTGTAACAACCGCATCTACTAAATTTTGCAGGTCCTGTTCATTGTCTGCAATCAAGACTGTATCATCTGCATATCTAATATTATTGATGCATCGTCCCCCAATGTTGATTCCTTCCATATCTTCAATATTTCTGAAAATACTTTCACTGTACAGGGAAAACAGATCTGGAGACATTACACATCCCTGTCTCACACCTCTCTTAATAGGCTGATATTGGCTTACTTCATTATCAACTCTTATGGCAGCTTGTTGTTTCCAATACTGTCAAAGATCTCAAGACGAGTTTAGAGAGTTAAGAATATAGGTAATAGAGCTAAGACAGAGTTTATAGAAGGACACCAGACAGGAGAGACACCAGCGCTATAAATAGCTTCACAACGGGACACACTTGTGTCAACCAAGGGAGCATTCAGTACAGGTGAGCGAGGGTTTCCCAAAACACTAGGAAACTAACCGCCACGACGAGTAACCGTGGAGTACAGGTTACTCGAATGAAACTGACCAGCGTGCTGGGACATCAGGCACGCAAAGCTCGTTAGTGCACGGAGGATCCAACCTCCGTGTTTGAACACGCAACACGAAGCGTGGCTCAGACTGGACTGAGGACGACTGGAGATTAGACGTGTTCTTTATGAATACTATAAGTTTCTAGACAATAGTGAATGTTAGGCTGTAGATACCATTCAGTGCTTTAATAGTATCATTATCATCCCTTCATTACATCTGTGAAACGTACCATGTTGTTTATTGTCAATGAAGTATTCCGCTCGCAGAGCTTGTTTGTAATCAGCTCTAAATAAATCATACCCTTTTGCAAATGACACGAGTTATTGTTTCGTGTAGTGCAAAAGTAGGGGAGTCCTGAAATACCCTGTCGCAAGCAAGTTGCTGACAAATACTGTATATGTTTTTTACAAATCTAAGGTCTTTTCCATCAATCTGTAGATCCTCAAGCATCCTTATCATGTTGACATGTCTCACTTTATCGAAAGCCTTTGTGTAGCCAATAAAGCAAAGGTGTAGATCTTTGTTTACTTCTATATAATGTTCGATTACGGTTCTCAGTATATACACAGCATTTCACTTTCTACAACCACTGTATTTATAATTTCCTGCAGATCCTTCTGACTTGTTGCTATTCTCTTTCAAAACACAACTTTCGCCAATCACACCTTTCACAAACCACACATATTTTATTTGCCAGAGTTTTTAAAAGTTAAATTTGTTGCACGCTGTTTCCAGGACGTCACAGTCAACCCGAGTATTTTGAGCTGTTTGTGAGGTTTTTAGGAAATTTTATGTTGAGTAGTTTGCCATTGCTTTCTGAACAAACATGCAGTTGGGAAAATCGTTGCCAGGCGGCCTGCATCCTAATCACCTGTGGCTGAAAGAGGGTATCCACATGTTATGTAGAATCTGTGTTGCTGTATGGCAGTGAATCTTGGAACGTGGATGAACAACTTAGGGAGAACTTGAAGGCAGCAGAGATGTGGTTCCTGAGACGAACGTTGCAAATACTACGGACTGCCAGAGTAACTAACAACCACTGCGTGGGAGTTGCTAATGAAACTAGAACATTAATTATATTAAGTTGCATTCCGTTACGAGACTTAGCAGTCAACTCCAACAATATTTGGCAGTTTCTGATTTCTGGACAAGTTTACGTTCAGTCATTGCTTTCTGAACGACCGGAAATCATACCATTGTACAGACCAAGAGGAAGACAGAGAGGAAAATACCTGAATGGCTTGGCCACATGGCTTGGACGAGACAGGAATACTGAGCTGATCCACGACTCTGATAATCGAGTGAAATGGCGAGTCATGATCGCCCACACTTCCCGGCATGGCACATGATTGATTGATTGAAAGAATTAACACTAAAAAAAAAAAAAAACACTGGAGGGTAAGGTTGAAGGCAAGTGGTAGACAAGTGGGAAAATAACATCAAGAGATAGACGAACAGCAGTCTAATATAATTATAATGAACAATCAAGGCGAGAGACAGTGTTGATAATACATTGCAGCCAACCTTCATTGTGGAGACGGCACCTAATGTTTTGACTTTGTTCCAGTTAGATGTGTCAGGAAATTGTCTCATGTTAACAAATTTAGCTTGGCTTCCACTGTTCAGACAGTTGTTGGAAATTGCTGCCAAAGACCGAGATAAATTACCCACCATGTTCAACGTGGCTGAAATATGTCATTTGCCTCTTTTTTTTTTTTTTTATTTCCTTCATCAACTTTTCATTCCCAGTTTTTCTAGAACTTCTGTATTTGATTGTTTTTGTTTCCATGAAATACAACTTATTCTTCTGCATATCCACACCTCCTGGGCCTCTATTCGACTTTCTAATTGCATTTTGATTATTTTTCTAAATTGCAGTTCAAGTCGAACATCTACCATCTTGTGGTCAGCACCGGAAGTGAAGCAGCGGTAACTAGGATCAACAGTACCAGTTTCCTGTTTGTTGACAGTGTACATAAACTGCTGACGGCCACCAGAATTCTGTCATATGCCTAGATCTGCTTTTGTTTTGCTATCATCAGTACTTGTCTGGTCCTGATCATTAGTTTTCTGGGTGTTTCTTTGATAAACCAATTACACGTAAGATCAAATGCCTGAGTCAAAGTTACTGGCTTCATGTGATGAAACAAATTAAATTTCTCTAACTTCAATGAATTCCTATGATTTACTGCATTCAATTTCTCTAATTTACTGCATGGAATTCCTCTAATTGATTGCATTGAATTCCTCAAATGTATTGCTTTGAAATACTCTAATTCACTGCATCTGTGATAGCATCAAATTCATCTAATTTACTGCATTGAATTACTCTTAACTTACTGCGTCAAATTCCTCTAATTTATTGTATTTTAATTCCTCTGCCTGACTACACTGATTTAATTAAATTACTCTAATTGATCACTTTGCTTGCAGTGAGTTCCTCTATTTTCTTATTCATTTGTAATGGTTAAAATATGGTACATTTTTAAAAATCTTCTCATGCATGTGCTGAATGAGTGAGAAAGTGAAACCATTCGCCATTAGTCAAAGATATCACCACTGAGGATAACACCATTAGTCAAAGATATCATCACTAAGGGTGTTGTGACGAAACGCGATTATCTGTCTGTTGTAGTCAGGATCCTGCACTATTTTGGCACGTCATCTGGGACTTTCCCAGTTATAAATAGACTGAGGGAAGCCGATGGAGGAATTACCGTCTAGAATCTTCTCGGAGCACATGAATTTGAGTGACCCGTGAGGCTGGGTATAGCACTAAATTCTTGTGCAGAGAGATCTAGAAATTCTAGGCGGGGAATGAATGTTTCCCGAGAAGATGACTTTTCCCAAGAAGCACTAGCTCCTCGTGCGCATGAGTTGGCACGAGTGGGGAAATGTGGCTACACCATTCATTCACTTCATGATGCTCGAAGAGAGCAGACACAGGCCTGCGTTGAGCCATTTTGTGTTGCGTCTCACCTCAACCATGTTTCGGCTGACTGTTATGGAAAGGAGGCTGATGCACCCTTGAACAGTTCTGAAAGCTGACTGGAGTCTGGTTCTCAATATTCAGGTACTTATTTGTTTAAGTCATTTAACTGTGTAATTGTTCACAAAACGCAAACGTTC
The DNA here is from genome assembly GCA_963921405.1 of Cepaea hortensis. Classification (NCBI taxonomy): domain Eukaryota; kingdom Metazoa; phylum Mollusca; class Gastropoda; order Stylommatophora; family Helicidae; genus Cepaea; species Cepaea hortensis. The sequence continues at coordinate 9,519,015 of OY992892.1, forward strand.
TAAACCTCATTACATATGCAGATGTCTTTGCATTACTAATGAGCAAACCGATCGATAACGCTGCTGAAGGCTAGGTCGTGTGTTTGTTTACCAACGTGTGTTCGCAAATCAGCTGTTGGGAATGCCGGCATGCGATGTGGGCGATTTGGGTTCAAGTTGTATTTACTATGTATCGCAAATCGTTGCATTTATTAGGTTGCTGTGTTAGAATAGAAAATAGTTAATAGTGCCTGATAGAAACCTAGATTTATGTCAGTCAGTTGCTGAAGCCTGGAGAAAGGTTAGACAACCAGGTAAGTTGGTAGGTGGAGATTCAGACATAATTGTGCTTAGTTACTAAGTAAAGAAAGGACTTAGTTCTTTGCCACCAGGAATGATGTAACTATTGTGTAGTAACTTAATAGTGAATTCATGGTGTGGAACACAGGATTTCTGTGTGAAGGTAAGTCTTCATTGATGATATATATATATATGATGTGGCATTGTGTAAATATATTAGGTCATGGCATGTGATACTTCCTAGAGTAATACCGAACGCCGAATAGGTCGACGCGTGATAACAATGCGTGCCGTCGCGATATACATATGCGTTCTGAATTCTTGTCTTAGCTATCCTGTTCTTTCATACTGGCGCTAGTGCGAGTGAGTGTTAAGGTGCTGGAAGTATGGAAGGATGCAAGGAGGTTGTATGAGACGCGGGGACATATGGGATATGGGGGATTTGAAAGCAAGTTATGAAAGTATAGGGTTGGCAGACCAGGCCAACTATGAAGTTCGGTCCAGGCCAAGGCTAAACCACTTGGGAGGACTGAACTGGAACATCACCCTTGGAACATGTGGGGAACATGTATTATCAAGAAGGCTTCTTGACTCTAAGGAAGAGTCTGATAAGAAGAGGTTGCTATAGCGTGGGCAGGTGGTCCCACCAGCAAACAGGAGTGTGTACATATTGGATGTGATCCTGTATTATTCCTATATCCCGAGGGATGGTATATTGATCAGTATTATGTTTATTAATGAACATTGATAATGTAATGAACGAGTCCAGGGACTCGTTACCTTAATGTTTAGTTCGATTAATTTTAGAACTATGATAACAGCGTACTATCACTAGTGACGTTAGCGACAACTCGTATATGATTAGGGATAGGTGAGACCTACGATCAGACTCGTCATTCTGATTTCTTGCTCTGTTTGACGGGCTGTTCTTTGAGGCAAGCTGACATTAACGAACCCATGCTGTACTACTCTCCATATAGAGATAATGCTTTAGTTATTTGCATAACTAAGTAGCATGACTGAGGGTTGAGTAGTCATCGGTAGGATGCATGTGGACTAATGTTTGGGCCAGTATACTCTCACCAGTCGCTCTTCCTTTTCAGGAGTTTGCCTGTTGAGGAACCAGTCACTATACTTGTCGTTTGGCGGGAAACCACTTCGTGTAACCCAGCGAAGGGTTAAATTCTTTACTTATCACGCCAGACTCAACCACACCATGTGCCCAGTGTGATTCATCATGCGTGAAGGTTTGCATCCAGTGATTCAGGTGCCCTGAAGGTGCACATGTGGGACATGATAGTTTGTGTTGTTTTTCTGCATTAGAAGATACTCTATTTCAGTAAGGAACATTTAAGCAACTTGAGCAATCATGCTCATAGAAAGGAAAAACCTGACCGTATACTATTACGGTGGTTCCGCCTAAACGCGGAAAGAATTTATTTAGACACTTGAACGGTTCCTACGACAGCTTAAGTGGCAGGTCTTGAGGAAACCTACCTCAGCATACGAATAGTAACTTGTGGCAAGTGTTACCAGGTGGAAGGGACGATGGATTATCGTCCAACCTGAATAGTTTTCCTTGGAAGTAGATGTCTGATTCTAATAGTGTACTGAAAGAGTATGAAGACTGTGAACTGTGTTCGTGTAGGACTCAGTGACATATAAGTTGCCTTATCTGATTACCCAATCAGTGTTACTGTGTTATGAGTGCGGGACCATTGAATTGGTCATTGACTTATTCTACAACCAGTGTTACTGTGTTATGAGTGCGAGACCATTGAATTGGTCATAGACTTGTTATCCAACCATGGGTAAAGTACTACTGAGGGACCATTAGATTGGTCAGTGACTACTTAGATTCATCGAAGTCACGAATACTTGGAGTCAACTCCAGGAGGATTGTCTCCCAGCCAGTGTTGAAAGAGAACTGTGTATTAACAGTGACTTAGTAGGAGTGATAAAGATGCAGTTGGTCTAGTTGAGTGAGGTCCAGCGGTGACTCTATTGTTGTTGATCCACGCTCTGGGGACGGAGTGGTCTCCAAGGTTCCAGCCATCTCACTGGAAGGAAGCCGGGTGAGTGGCGGACCAACTGGACGGGACATCTGCATCCAATCTACTTCTCAACCTGATGATGATGACCATATCTCTGATTCTGTCTCTACTCTATCCTCTATTTGTGTAAATAGATTATTCTATCAGGATGTTCATTTCAGTTCTATATTCTCAAGGGTAGAATAAACTTTATGTATGTTGACTTGCTCTTTGTATACTGATTGAGTGTGGTCTCGGACGATGCCTAAGTGTTCATTGTTCCACAGGAGTAGGTAGTTAGTGGGGGTCTAGAATCTGGAGGGGCTTGTAGACAAATGTAACTAATATGAGATCAGCCACAGAGTAAAAATGTGTATCTGCCTGTCCAACCCCTGGGGTTAGAATACACGAGAGTGCTAGAGACACCTCGGGTGTGGTTCACTCTCACTACCCAAGGCGATCTTGTCACAGGTGTCACCATTAGTCAAAGGTATCATCATTGAGGATAACATCATCAGTCAGAGCTATCACCAATGATGATGATACCATGAGTTCCCCAATTGGATGGCACTCATCATGTTATCTCTATATATGGCCACCAATGATATTTATAGCCCCTTCAAAAAGCAACTAATGCTGTGCTGGGCGATGCTTCAGTGAATGTCCTTGACCGCACACTTAACCTTGCCGTGCTGTCCTCACCTTCCAACACATCAGTCTGAGGTTATATTCCCCCCCCCCCCCCTTTGTAGTGGCAGGGATGGACTGTGACCTGTGTGTGGACCTAAGATGTCATTGTGCATTCCTGTATCTACAGATGTCATTGTGCATCCCTGTACCCACAGATGTCATTGTGCATCCCTGTACTCATGACATTGTGCATCCCTGTACCCACAGATGTCATTGTGCATCCCTGTACCCACAGATGTCATTGTGCATCCCTGTACCCACAGATGTCATTGTGCATCCCTGTACCCACAGATGTCATTATGTAACCCTCTACCTACATGTTGTGTATCCCTGTACCTACATGTGTCATTGTGTATCCCTGTACCTACAGCTGTTATTGTGCATCCCTGTACCCACAGATGCCATTGTGTATCCCTGTACTCATATGTCATTGTTTAGCCCTGTACCTACATCTGTCATTGTGTATCCCTGTACCTACATGTCATTGTGTATCCCTGTACCTACATGTCATTGTGTATCCCTGTATCTACATCTGTCATTGTGTACCCCTGTATCCACAGATGCCATTGTGTATCCCTGTACCTACAGGTGTCATTGTATATCCCTGTACCCACTGATGTCATTGTGTATCTCTGTACCCACAGATGTCAATGTGTATCGACCGATTTCATTGTGTACCTCTGTGTCCACAGTTGTCACTGCATATTTATATGTTGGTTTCTCCTTGTTTTGAAAGGAGATTTACATGCCAGAAACGCCTGGGATATCCAGTAACCGAATGCAAGTCACTATTTCCCTTGAGACTAAGTGAAAGCTCAAGGACAAATCTATTAGCTCTAAACTTGTGTTTATTCACTGCAGCCAAAATTTCAGAGGCAAACAAACTTTTCATCATAATGAAGTTACAAGGACAAATTAGTAATTCATCACAGTGAAGTTTAACAGACAAATGACCTATTTACCACAGCAAAGTTACACAGACAAATGAGCTATTATTAAACCTAACATGAAAATATAAACATATCCCAATTATAAACCAATTAGGCATAACTGGATACATTTTCTTTCTTTAACTTTACTCTTTGATTCTCAAAAGGTTCTACAGCAGATGGACAATGACAAGGGGTAGTGTGACAATCAATATCAAAATATGAAATGTCATGACTTTTCAAGAGGCTAAATACACGGTAGTAGTGGCCAAAAGAGAAGACAGATTTCTTTGCAACGCACTGACCAAATATAAAAAGTATGAGAACGTATTAAGTGATGTTCAGGATTCAAGAGAAAGGGCTAATTGAACAATACTTGAGACTGAAACATTTAAATTGTAAATGATCTGGCATAATTTATTTACACACTTTAACCAGACGCTCGCCTTTAATTATGCTGTCGTTTGTCAACTTCTAACAGTTTCTTTTCAGATACAGCTTATTTTAAAATACTGACCCAAATGCATTGAGTTTGGCTTTGCTTTGAATTCTTGAACAACTTGCACGAAATTTAGCGCTGTTCCTGGCCAACAGTTAAGTAAAGTTTTTAAAAGTCCTGTGCAGACATTGAAGCATATTTGACTTACAGTGGTAGCCGCACATTTCCGTAGACCAAACGGCGCTCGACGGGAGACAGTCTATATCACACCGGTCGTTTGTACCTCCCGTGACATTCCTTGGTGTCCATTTGAGACTGGGACTTAAACACACTGCCACTGGTCTAGACAGCAAGCTTGCTAGTCACTAGCCAACCACTGCTCCCATTTGGACTACAGTAGCTAACTAATTCTGTACCAGTCAGCTGTCTTTTAAGTTCTTTCTATTGGGAACAGTTATTTTACAGTAATAAATATTAAAATACTAACACTGTGAACTAGGGGTTAGTCACAATCAGGATATAGTAGTGTATTGTAACAGTGGGATAAGACAAGCAATTTTATATATATACACACACACACAGTGCAGACCTGATAAGGCGAACTCACCTGGGACCCTAGAAATAATTGTTCTTATCAGAAATTCTTCTTATAAAATTTCAAGCATATAGTAATGCATACAACATACAATACAATATTGTTCCTCACAACAGAAATTCGCCATATTCGAGATCGTCTTAAGCAGTTTGCATTATATATGTATATGTACATGTAGAGAGAGGCAGCGAGAGAGAGAGACAGAGAGACTCTCTCTGTCGGTCAACACTACTGCAGGGTACACAAACATAAAGAGAGCATCATCAGATGAGACGAAGTGCCACTGCAGCCAACCTGTGGAGGCGGCTCTTAATTTATAACCTGATGGATAACAGAAACAACAACAAACAATTCATGTGAAGAAATGAAGAAACACCATTCTCTGCAACCAGCCCACTATTCTCTGAAATGAAAGCTAACTCTAGGAAATTAAGCTTCTGCAAAATGGGCCGGCTTAGTCTGGTAAAAGTCAGCAGGTTTTGGCGGTTCTGGATCGGCAAATTCTCCCAGCTTCTCATAGTAGTGGGCATGTGCACGCTTGGGGTATAGGACAAAGCGTGCCATCGGTGGAAACGGGGTTAGTGAAACACCCAGATCCTCTAGTGATGGGTTCCCTGGTGTTGACCAGTCAGTTACACCTTCCTGAGGAAGAAAATAACAAACAGAAATGTATTCCCTTAGTGAATTTAAACACATACCATCAATAAAATATTGCACGATTTCTGGCAATAAATCATGCAATATTTTTTTAATTGCATTGCCATGGGTTGCAATTAGTATAAGCTGGGGTGGGTCCCACTGATCGACTGGTGGTGGTATTATGAGTTAGCTGTGGTTAACACCACTTTAAGATGTACACAGAAACACTCTGACATTGGATGTGTCATGGCCTGTTATATAGGTTTATGCATAATATAGCGTTGACACTGTGAGTCCTGAAGCTGTCACGAGTACACAAGTACAGTATGACTTGTTGTTGAGCAGAGTGAACATTGGTACGAGTGAACTAACTAGGCCGTTCTGGTTTTACATTCTTCTATCTATCATTCCAGAACCACAGAGTAAGACATCGGTAATAAGTATTCAACAGGATACCGAACCATTTCACATTTGTCTATTACATTGTTAACATCATCACAATTGTTAATCACAGTAAAATACACGTTAACACTGGTGATTAAAACTCACACACAAAAACAGCGGCAACTTAGATAGTGACCAGGTTTCACTTCGACCATGGTTATCCTCTAAGTGATTGGTTTTGGAGAGACCTTTCTCTCCTGGCCACTGCCAAAGCGCGCTTCTCGCCATAAGGCTACATAAGTGCTTCAATGCGAAAGCTCACAATTCAGCTCATGAAAGGCGTGTTTGATTAAATAAACATGCCCAGACCCAGTTTCCTGCTACAGGTTTGTGATGTGACAGAGACATCACATTTTTCATGCACAGAGAAACAGACGACCAGTCTTTCTCTCACTTAACGAGACGATCGCAGGTGTTAAACACTCACCTGACCGTGATCATGACACGATCATCGCAGTTTCCTATCATACACTACGCTTATGCGCCTGCTATGGGGAGGACAATATATGAAAGCATATATCATGTCAATCATCACCATCATCTTTGCATAACATCGCTCTCATCATCGTTACTGAATAGACTTGATCTTTCGCTAGTTTCCTTTCTTGTGCACACTCATATCCAGGATGTCTGTAATGTTCTGTGTTCACTTTTACATTAACAGCTGTTGTGATAAGCATCTTGAGATAAATAATGTAGTAGTTTCCCCTTGCTTTCCACATCCACATGACATTGAATGACACCTTTGGCCTTTAACAACCTTTAATCTTGTAACAGATGTGCAATTTTTCCATGCTCAGTGCCGGATTTCTCTAGCTATGTATGTTTGAGTCAATGATAAGAGTTAACTTTCCCTATTTTTTATTTTATGTATGTTGACATGATACATGTTTTTTTTTTTTTTAAAGTTTACATTCAGAAGTCTGCCTTTGTTTTCTTAATGACCGGCACTCATACCATTGTATGAAAACCAGCGCAAGGCTGTTTTTGCTAATAAAGGAAACATTTAAAAAGTATATCTTCACCATCACCAAGTGCCTTAGGCATTAACCCTCCCATGTCATGGCTGTCAAGATTGATCTCTCGCTGTTTTCCCCTCTCTCTTTTCACAAATCTTTCCGGTTGTCGCATGTTTCAGTTTTTCTCTTCTCATAAAGCGGCCAAGAATGTGAGCTTCTGATGTTTGTGATAAGGTCACTCTTTTGATGTTTGCGATAAATTCCCTCATTTGATGTTTGTGATAAGTTCCCTCTTTTGATGTTTGTGATAAGTTCCCTCTTTTGATGTTTGTGATAAATTCTCTCTTTTGATGTTTGTGATAAGTTCTCTCATTTGATGTCTGTAATAAGAGTTGTCTTCTTGCCTTCGCCTCTTTAACATGATTTCGATTATTCATTTCAGCTCTCCGAGGAATGTTCAGCATCCATCGGTAAAACCACATCTCTGAGCTATTGATGATTCTTATTGTTGCTTGTTTACTTCTTCTGCTTTCGTTCACTTGAAATATGTCCATATCTGCAATGTTGTCTCTTGTATGAACTTCACTGTCTTTTTTAGTTCACTCAGTGGTCCATAGTTTTTTGCTTCTTTAATAATTGTTCAGGATTCACAGCAACATACAAAAAGTATAACAAGTTACAAAAAAGCGGAACAAAAAATTTATGACAATTTCTAGCCATAGCTACAGGCTTACAATCATCAGCTCCCCAGGCTACAGTTCATTGACCAGTGACCACCCTACTTCCCAGGCTAGAGCTCAGTTACCTGGGAGAGACTGACCACCCCACACTGTGGTAAAAGTGACAGACCCCTATAATGCCTTCAGGTTGCTCAGGGAGATGGGGCTAGATCCATATTTCCATCGACCAGTCGCCACTGGCTGGGTGGGGAGAGCAGTATCACGCCAGCCGCCTTGGCTTCCCAAGACACTCCTGGAACCCTGATCAGGAAAACCTGGTAATAGTATACCTTAAAGGGCCTTCTTCCGGAATGAACAGAGCACATGAAATAGGGGGAGACCTGCAAATATGAAATAGAGGGAGACCTGTAAGTGAAATAGAGGGAGACCTGCAAATATGAAATAGAGGGAGACCTGCAAATATGAAATAGAGGGAGACCTGCAAATATGAAATAGAGGGAGATCTGCAAATATGAAATAGAGGGAGACCTGCAAATATGAAATAGAGGGAGATCTGCAAGTGAAAAATGGAGACCTACATGTGAAATAGAGGGAGACCTACAGATGAAATAGAGGAAGACCTGCAAATATGAAATAGAGGGAGACCTGCAAATGAAATAGAGGGAGACCTAGAAATGAAAACGAGGGAGATCTGCAAGTGACAAAGAGGGAGACCTACAAGTGACAAAGAGGGAGACCTACATGTGAAATAGAGAGAGAGACCTAAAACACTTGGAGAAGAGAATTACAGAGATGAATAATACTGTGGGGACATGGACACTGCTGCAAGAGTTAGCACAAGGTAGAATGGCGAGGTGTGAGTTGGTTGAGGCCCTTTCCTCCTATAGGAGATAAAGGGCAGACAAAGAAGATAAATACCAAAGGGGAAGAGGAACTCTTTTAATGTGAAGATATAAAACTGATAACTAGGACTAATGAACTCTTCTGTTATGAAGGTTTAAAATGGTCAGCTGTCGAGAGATGAATTCTTTAACACGTGAATATTTATAAATTGCTAGCATAATGCAGCGATGATCTCTTCTTGCGGTGTAGAGCTGTAGAACATAGTCAGTAGTGATGTTAAAGAAGGAGAGGAAGTGAAGCTCTTGTGTTATGAAGATATAAAAATGACATGTTTTAGGACATAAAATACATGAATACCCTAAAAATAAACACATTTTACAAATAACATTTGAGCTTTCATAATCAAAATGTTGCAAAGTATTGTGTCACTTTACCGTCAGCGATGATTTCAAAGTTATTTCTATAAAACTAAATATACACACCATCTCCAACTTGTCGTAACTGTAGCTAGGCGCATGAGGAAATCTCTGTATTATTTTTGCTTTCTGCCTGAAAAAACAAACAATCAATAAATCGGTTAACAGATAACAGAAATATGATGGATAATAAAGTTGTCTGGTTTGTGAAGCTCTTCTCCCATGAAGCAAGCCACTGTGATGCTTAATATGTACAAAGTAGTATAGTTTGCCGGTCTCCCTGGCGAAGGGTTTAACGACTTTCTCTGTTTGTATATCCATGTGAAGAACACAGCTACGCAAGATTCGGCAGCGGAACGCACAGAAAGCAATGGCAAACTACTGAGCGTAATCTTGCCAAGAACATCAACAACAACTGAAAAATGCTGGTGTTGATTGCAACGCCCTGTAAGGGATATGCAACTTTAAAAAAACAGAATAGTTTCCGAAACATGGCACTGTTGATGAGCCAGGTTTGCTTCATGTTCAGATCTTGTAGAATGTCAGTAATTTTCTTCTTCTTGGTCCACGATATTATGAGAACTTTTCTGTAACACGTGAGCTCAAAACCCCTAGTGCTCTTCTGTAGTTATTGTGAAATTGTCCATGACTCACATCCATATGCTGTGACAGGGATGATGCATGTCTGAAAAATGGTTATTTTTAAGCCACTACGAGTCAAGACTCGAATTTAACCGGAATAATTTTTGCGTTGACATTCAGTTATTTGTTTTTTGTGTCTCCGTTCTCAGCAGGTTACGCATACTCATGATGTTAAATTCCCTGATTATTTCAAGATCACATTAAAAAAGGGACCGTTTACCTTATATAGCTTTTCACTCAATGCTTTATGTTCTGGAATCCGTTTCCTACACAGAGATACAGTGTCTTTTTAAGACATAAGTAGACCCGAAAATCATGTTTTATGTAGATGTCTGTGTTTGTTCTAGTAAGTATTATTAGATTTAGCATCCATTTTTACATATATTGTGTAATTTTCGACTACTAAAGTTGGAGGGAACATTCCAAACTAAAATGACGAAGATCGCAAGTTGTAATGTGATATTTCAATGGCGGAAAATAGCTGTTTCCTTGTCAGCAATGACTATTTAATATTGTTATGGAATGTTCACAGTGACTTGAATGCCAATGAATGCATATTTGCATTCAACATTCATTGTAGTACTAAACAAGCTGAACAGTGCATAAATGCCTGTTAATATAAATGTTATAGACGAGTTCTAAGAATATCTTGGGTAAAGAGAAGATGGGTGCAGGATGTGGCGGATGATCTCCAGATGGGTGTATCGGATGCGGGACATCTTGCTTATGATCGAGAGGTTTTCCAGAAATCAACATTTAAGTCTGTCAGTATAAGCCCCCTCGGCGATGCTGATTTCTGATGTTGAGTTGAGCTAAGAACCGCACTGCACTCACGACATTCCCATATGCGCTCTGTCCCTTCATTCAACAGCCAGCAAAGAGCCACACTACTAATAATTCCCACCGCTATCTGATTGAAAGTTATCCTGGTTTTCCCTTTCAGTTTTGAGATTCTACCAGAACCCCTGCCAATCCCCTGCAATCTCATCCTTTCAACAAATGGGTTCTCAATCTGTTTCTCCACCTTCTCCACCTGGTCCCACAGGCACACGCCCATCTCTCCCTTAACCATAGGTAATCTACCACCAAGAGGTGTGTTCCCTGCTAGCCTATCAGCTTGTTTATTCCCTCGTACCCCTGCGTGGTCAGGGCAAAATATCCATACAATTCTCACAATCTGTGACCTCTGAAGCGAGGTGAGCCATTCTACACGAAACATTCTTTTCTCCACTTTACTAAGCATACTCCTTGAGTCCGTCATGAAGATAATGTGTGTTGCAGTGATCTCCTCTAACCAATGGAACGCCGCTGTGACTGCTTCCACCTCTATTCTCATGTTGGAGATCATAGCCTCATATGCCTTCTTCAAGAATCGTCCATTAGCCTTTGCAATGAAGCCCCAACCACTCCGTCTGTTTCTCACCACTGACCCAGCAGTATAGATCACTATGTCACCTTGATGTATATTACTCTGGATCAGTTGTTGCATCTCAAAGTCTGTGCGTCCCGCTGCCCATTGTCTGCACTCATGACCCAGTTTTACTATTACATTGTTCCAGTCCGTCCTGTCTGCAGGTACGTCAACCCACTCTTTTTCACGATTGATGGTCTCTAGATCACACACCTGACTTATAGATATTTCTGCCGGTGCCATCCAGGACCTGCCTCATCTTAGTCTATGACCCTTGACCATATCCGTGGCTTCATGCAGGGGGTGATCCCTATCTGCAGCAACTCTCAGGTACCATTTGACCTGAAGGACCCTATGCCTATCTGCCATTGTTGGTAGCACCAGGATATGCCCTATGCATATAATTAGTGTGTCCTTTGTGCACCCCAGAATCACCCGCATGGCGGCATTTTGTATGCACTCCAACATTTCAAGCTGGCTCTTTGATACTGTCAGCAGCCCCAAACCATACTCAAAAGAAACTGTAAAACATCCTTTGCTCTACCTCGGTTGCTGCCACTGCCCTCAAAGCATTAAATCGCCTACCAGCCTTCACCACCAAAGCCTCCACTTGATCTTTAAAAGATATACACCAAGAAGGTGATACCCAAGTACTTCAATTTACTCTCTCCATTAAAAGGACATCCATTCAACACAATACCTGGGCATCTGCCTTCACAATCCGGTTATCTAGGAAGTACCACACAACCGATGCCTTGTCTGGGTTTATAACGGCCCCAAAGTCCCTGCACCACTATGTCACCCTGTTTACCGCCACATGTATCTCTGCAGCCAAACTTTCCCTATCTCTGCCCTGTCTGTACACCAGCAGATCATCTGCAAATGTCAAGATTCTACCCACACCTGGTGTCTCAATAGCTGCGAAATTGCTGGTGTAGACATTAAAGAGCACTAGGGACATGGCAGATCCCTGTGGCAACCCAGGTGTAATAGTACAGGGGTCAGAAGTCCAGGAACCCATGCACAGTGCAACCTTACGCTCATAAAGGACTGCCGCAACCACCTGTCAAGGCAAGGGCAAACCTCCATGTCCAACAGTGTATATCAACCTATCATATCTAACCCTGTTATACGCATCCTCCAGGTCAAGAGCTACCGCCACTGTCTCCTGTTTATCCTGGAAGCCCTCGTAGACATCAAATGACAAAGTAGCCGCATTGGTCCAGGTGTCCTTCCCAGGCCGGTAACTCCCGATCCCTTTGGGAAGCAGATTATGACTATCCAAATGCTGCTGGAGCCTGCGAGCTACTATCTTTTCGAGGACTTTACCATCTGTGTTTTGCAGGGTTATGATTCGGTATCCATTAAGTCTGGAGTGATCCTTACCTGGCTTTGGGAGTGGGACCAGGTAGCGGTGCAGCCAATCCTGGGATATTTCCATAGTATTAATGCTTAGGTTGAAACAAAGAGCCATAGCAGAGGTGTGTCAAAGAGTAAGCACACACAAGTCACTGAAATTGTTCTGGCGACTACATAAAAGCATGAGTGGTGTAGTCAAGAATAAGAGCATTTCTGACTTCCAAGGTGCTGACCTCATCTGGCAGAGAACTGACGAGGACAAGGGCAAAGCCCTCTTTGAACGCTATCTAGAGCAGAGCAACCAGACAGACATGAGAGGCCAAAATCTTGCCAAAGAGGTCACGTCAGACAGGTGCAAGGCCCAGAACACTTCGGATGAAGACACAGAGACAGTGAAAGAAATCAAGGATGTGCTTCGACGATCAAAAAACAGCGCTCCAGGGCCAGATGGCATAAGATACGACGACATCAATATGTGTACCGACAACGAGCTAGAGGAACTAGCAGACATGTACACCAACAGTATAGGGAGTACTAGCATAAGGAGGAGTGGTTATACAGCTATCTGATTCCCTTGCCGAAGCCTGGCAAAGTCCACACAAAAATTCAGGGATATTGAGTAATAACCATGCAGAATACAATAGGCAAGCTGCTGGAGAAGTTAATTGCCAGGAAAATATCAAGCCAGATAGAGAGGCAAGGTGTTTTCCCACCTACCCTGGGTGGGTACCGTCCAAAAAGAGAAACCTGGACCAATGCAGCAGTTTTTGCCCATGATGTCTATGAAGGTTTCCACTCAGGCTTTGAAACCTTTGCTGCAGCGATTGATCTTGAGGACGCGTACAACAGAGTACCATTGGATTTTGTAATGCTTCAGCTGCTTGAACTCAAAATAAGTCCATTCCTCCTTAGTTGGATCGCTGCAGCCCTCTTCCAACGGAAAGTAGTTTTTAGATGTGGCATTTGGACGTCGGAACCAACAACAATATATCCTGGCCTACCACAGGGATCACCATTATCTCCGGTACTGTTCAACGCCTACACTGTGAGAATAACCAGTGAGCAGATCACTGGACCTGGTAGGACATTGTCATATGCCGACGGTGTTTTAGTATATCGCCAGGGTAAGGATAGAGATATCAGGTTGCTGTGGAACTACAAACCGAACTCAATCGCATAAGTACTTGGTGTGATGAAGCTAGGGCAATGGTCAACCCAACAAAGGCAACAGTGACTTGGTTCTCGTTGAATAATCATATTGTCAACACTCCAACACCAACTGTAAATCTGTGTTCAGAGACGGTGGAAAGAACGCAGGCAATGAATTACCTGGTGATGCGGTTTGATCGAAGCCTTGCTTATAATGAGCACATAGACCAGGTGATAACAAAGGCCAAGCGGGGGTTGGCTGCGATGCGGGTGATAGCGGCAGAAAACTGTGAGCAGTGCCATCTATGTCTTCTATACGAAGGGCTGGCCATGACTGTTTTTGAATATGCGATGGCAATCCTGACTCTCAGCCGTAAGCAGATAGAATGGATGGAAAGGATACAGAATGAAGCTATGCGCATTATTCTTGGATGTACAAGAGATACAGCATGCAAGGCGATGCGCTACCTTCTTGATTTTCCAACAATTGAAGACAGAATACAAGTCTGCAGAGCTCGCGCCTACCTCAGAGTTATCGCAAACACACAACATCCACTGCATAGTGAAATTATGAAGGTGAAGGGCAGCAGGTTAAAAAGAGGATGGTCGTGGATGGGTCAAGCCGAAGACATTCTTTAACAGGTGTGTTCACTTGAGGACTTAGAACCTGGCGAGGAGTGGGTACAAATGCCAACAGATTTCTACACATCCTTTTCAGTTTGCATCCAACTAGACAGAAAACGCAGACAAGAAAACCCGGCAGCTGTGGAGGCAGAAGTACAAGCGTTGATTTTCGAGAATTCCCTAGACGGTGATGCTGTCATTTACACAGATGGGTCGGTTGTCCAACATGTGAGAAGCTCATGGGCCTTTACGGCTCAGGCCGGAGGGAGAATTGCGAAGGAGGACTCTGGTGCTTTTACCGAGACCACAAGTAGCCTGACCATGGAAGTCATGGCAGTAAGTAAAGCAATAACATGGCTCGAGACACAGACATTCACTAGGGCTTGTTTCCTTAGCGACTCAATGAACATGCTCCAGTGGATAGAGATGGTGGAGATCCAAAGAGACTGGTTGCTGTCTCTGGAGCGGTCTCGGCTGGCAAAGATTAGTTTCATCTTCGTGCCTGGGCATGCGGGAGTACAAGGGAATGAGCGGGCTGACAAGCTTGCAGGTAACGCTACTGTGGAGGGCGGATGCGCCATGGACCAGGCTGACATTATGAATGCTCTACGAGAAGTAAGACTTTTGCAAGAACCATGTGATGACTGTGAATCTACAACCATGGCCAGACTGTGAGAACAGCAAATTAAAAGAGGGGTGGCCAAACAAGAACACTACGCAGGAAGCCAAAGAAGACTGATAAACCAACACAGAACTGGTATCGTTAGCCGCTACACGCTGCGGGATTTGCTGAGGAGGGGATCCGAGCACTTATGGACTGAATGGTTCGATGTGCAATGAGGATGATCTGTCAACTAACTAACTAACTAACTAAAGAGCCATGTATGACATATATTAACATAAATAGCAATTGGGGAAACTTTTTGAAGCCATTAAGACAATTAATAAATAAAGACACACATATTATTTGGCACTCATAGAAGAAGGGGAAAGAATTAGAGACTAGAGGACGCACTAGACAACATAACAATTGAAAGCTATAGTTACCGACCGGGATTCCACCCTGTCACTTATAAATGACAGCAGTGCATCGCTGCAGTGTCTAGTTGGCCATGCCTCAAAGTACACTTGTTCCTACAGCGTGGTGCCGTCGTAATTTGTAGGCGACCGGTTCAAATCCTGGGCGGTTATGAGCTTTCAATTTTTATGTTGTCTAGTTGTCCTCTAGTCTCTAATTCTTACCCCTACTTCTAGTTAGTTTAGTTTAGTTGACGGATCAACGTCACGGCACACGGGTGTAACCCATAAGTGCCCCGTTCTACTCCTAACTCAAGCCCGAGTCCAGAGAATCTCAGCTCAGAGCACAAACTCTGTAGCATTGGCGAGGATCCTGACCCCTACTTCTATAAGCACCAAACAATATGTGCGTATTTATTTATTAATTGACTTCTGATGATCTATATATGAGGAAAAAGAAGTGCATGATAATGCTCACTTATTCTCATTTTAAAAGTTAAAATAACTTACTGGTGTAGGGAATGAACCCAATACACCACAGCCAGCACAACAGAAATGTGAGCGTGGTAAACTTCTCAACCAAGCTGACCTCTGATGACCTATATACAAGGTCAAAGAAGTGCATGATAATGGCCACGGATTCTCATTTTAAAAGTTAAAATAACGGTTTCTTACCTTAAAAGAAATAAATGAAGTGGAGAACCTGTCCTGTAAATCTCATTTTCCCGCCGGACAACCCGCATGAGATAATCAACAATGTCTGCCAGGTAGTAGCGCTGAGGTCTAAGTGTCACAAAAACAAAGGTATAAGTGTCACAAAAACAAAGATCTAAGTGTCACAAAATCAAAGGTCTAATATAATCAACAATGTCTGCCAGGTAGTAGCGCTGAGGTCTAAGTGTCACAAAAACAAGGGTCTAAGTGTCACAAAAACAAAGATCTAACATAATCAATGATATCTGCCAGGTAGTAGCGCTGAGGTCTAAGTGTCACAAAAAACAAAGGTCTAACATAATTAATTATATCTACCAGGTAGTAGCTCTGAGGTCTAAGTGTCACAAAAACAAAGGTCTAACATAATTAATTATATCTACCGGGTAGTAGCACTGAGATCTAAGTATCACAAAAAACAAAGGTCTAACATAATTAATGATATCTGCCAGGTAGAGCTCTGAGGTCTAAGTGTCACAAAAACAAAGGTCTAACATAATTAATTATATCTACCAGGTAGTAGCACTGAGATCTAAGTATCACAAAAAACAAAGGTCTAACATAATCAATTATATCTGCCAGGTAGAGCTCTGAGGTCTAAGTGTCACAAAAACAAAGGTCTAACATAATTAATGATATCTGCCAGGTAGTAGCACTGAGGTCTAAGTGTCACAAAAACAAAGGTCTAAGTGTCACAAAAACAAAGGTCTAACATAATTAATGATATCCACCAGGTAGTAGCACTGAGGTCTAAGTGTCACAAAAACAAAGGTCTAACATAATTAATGATATCCACCAGGTAGTAGCACTGAGGTCTAAGTGTCACAAAAACAAAGGTCTAAGTGTCACAAAAACAAAGGTCTAAATGTCACACAAACAAAGGTCTAAGTGTCACACAAACAAAGGTCTAACATAATCAATGATATCTACCAGGTAGTAGCACTGAGGTCTAAGTGTCACAAAAATAAAGGTCTAACATAATCAATGATATCTGCCAGGTAGTAGCGCTGAGGTCTAAGTATCACAAAAAACAAAGGTCTAACATAATCAATTATATCTGCCAGGTAGAGCTCTGAGGTCTAAGTGTCACAAAAACAAAGGTCTAACATAATTAATGATATCTGCCAGGTAGTAGCACTGAGGTCTAAGTGTCACACAAACAAAGGTCTAAGTGTCACAAAAACAAAGGTCTAATATAATCACCAATGTCTGCCAGGTAGAGCTCTGAGGTCTAAGTGTCACAAAAACAAAGGTCTAACATAATTAATGATATCCACCAGGTAGTAGCACTGAGGTCTAAGTGTCACAAAAACAAAGGTCTAAATGTCACACAAACAAAGGTCTAACATAATCAATGATATCTACCAGGTAGTAGCGCTGAGATCTAAGTGTCACAAAAACAAGGGTCTAAGTGTCACAAAAACAAAGGTCTAACATAATTAATGATATCTACCAGGTAGTAGCGCTGAGGTCTAAGTGTCACAAAAACAAAGGTCTAACATAATTAATGATATCTACCAGGTAGTAGCGCTGAGGTCTAAGTGTCACAAAAACAAAGGTCTAAGTGTCACAAAAACAAAGGTCTAAGTGTCACAAAAACAAAGGTCTAAATGTCACACAAACAAAGGTCTAAGTGTCACACAAACAAAGGTCTAACATAATTAATATCTACCAGGTAGTAGCGCTGAGGTCTAAGTGTCACAAAAACAAAGGTCTAACATAATTAATGATATATACCAGGTAGTAGCACTGAGGTCTAAGTGTCACAAAACAAAGGTCTAAGTGTCACACAAAATAAGGTCTAACATAATCAATGATATCTACCAGGTAGTAGCACTGAGGTCTAAGTGTCACAAAACAAAGGTCTAAGTGTCACACAAACAAAGGTCTAACATAATCAATGATATCTACCAGGTAGTAGCACTGAGGTCTAAGTGTCACAAAACAAAGGTCTAAGTGTCACACAAACAAAGGTCTAAAATAATCAATGATATCTACCAGGTAGTAGCACTGAAGTCTAAGTGTCACACAAACAAAGGTCTAACATAATCAATTATATCTACCAGGTAGTAGCACTGAGGTCTAAGTTTCACAAAACAAAGGTCTAAATGTCACAAAAACAAAGGTCTAACATAATCAATGATATCTACCAGGTAGTAGAGCTGAGATCTAAGTGTCACAAAAACAAAGGTCTAAGTGTCACAAAAACAAAGGTCTAACATAATTAATGATATCTACCAGGTAGAGCTCTGAGGTCTAAGTGTCACAAAAACAAAGGTCTAAGTGTCACAAAAACAAAGGTCTAAGTGTCACAAAAACAAAGGTCTAAGTGTCACAAAAACAAAGGTCTAACATAATCAATGATATCTACCAGGTAGTAGCGCTGAGGTCTAAGTGTCACAAAACAAAGGTCTAATATAATCAATGATACTCGCCAGGTAGTAGCACTGAGGTCTAAGTGTCACAAAACAAAGGTCTAATATAATCAATGATACTCGCCAGGTAGTAGCACTGAGGTCTAAGTGTCTCAAAAACAAAGGTATGAGATGATCAACTATATGTGCCAGGTAGCACCATTGAGGTCTGCCAGGAGGTGCTTCTGGCAATGATGTGGTAATGATGGATGATGACGTAAAACATTTCTGCATATATTAGGGTGGCAAAAAGAAATCACATATTTACATTATCGAATCAAGCGCCCACCTACCCGACACATTCAATGTCTTTGCCCACCAGGTCAGGATTTTTGACTGCTTGAACTATACCTTCTGCTACATCTCCCACCTGTGGATGGATGGTACACAATCACAAATATGCCTTATTAAGCATAAACATTTCAGACATAATGCTCGCGGTGGATATCATATTCATATTATACCAGCATCAAAGTTGTAATGCCAAATTTGATAGTTGTATTACTACAAAAGTACAGAAGTTATATTAGTTTAAAAAATAGAAGCTTTTATATTACTATAAAGGTATACAAGTAACATTAAAGGTATACAACATTAAAGGTATACTAGTAACATTATTTTAAAAATGTATACGTTATATTACTATAAAAGTATTACATTAATAAGAGGCTACATTAGTATAAAAATATATATGCCAATTATTTTAAAAGTGTAGGCGTTATATTATTATAGAATTAAAGAAGTCCAGAAAAGAACAACACAGAACTATTAAACATAAACAACACAAAAGTTAAACATAAACAACACAGAACTATTAAACATAAACAACACAAAAGTTAAACATAAACAACACAGAACTATTAAACATAAACAACACAAAAGTTAACCATAAACAAAACAAAACTGTTAAATAAAAACAAAAAGTTAAACAAAGAACAAAAAACTGTTAAACATAAAGAACAAAAAACTGTTAAACATAAACAACACAAAACTGTTAAATATAAAGAAAGCAGAACTATTAAACATAAACAACACAAAGTTAAACATAAACAACACAGAACTGTTAAACATAGACAACACAAAACTGTTAAATATAAAGAAAGCAGAACTATTAAACATAAACAACACAAAGTTAAACATAAACAACACAGAACTGTTAAACATAGACAACACAAAACTGTTAAGCATAAACAAAACAAGACTGTACAACATAACACAACACTATTAAACATAAACAACACAACAGTAAAACATACACAACACAGAACTATTAAACATAAACACTACATAAATGTAAATCATAAACAACACAACAGTTAAACATAAACAACACAAAACTGTTAAAAATAAGCAACACAAAAATTAAACATAAACAACACAAAGTTAAACATAAACAACACAAAAGTTTTAAACATAAACACAAAACTTAAACATAAACAACACAAAACTGTTAAACATAAACAACACAAAAGTTGAACATAAACAACACAAAACTGTTAAACACAAACAACACAAAATTTAAACAACACAGAACTGTTAAACATAAACAACATAAAACTGTCACACATAAACACAAATATAAACAGCATAAAACTTTCACACATAAACAAAATTAAATTGTCACATATAAACAACATTAAACTGTCAAATATAAGTAAGATAAAAGACACCAACATAATGAAAACATGAGCACAAACAGCAATACGTACATAGACTGGTTGTTTAATGGTCTGTTCTCCTTTCTTCCACAGAGGAATACGCCGTAACACTCTTCTGCCTGGGTGAATAACGGCATTTTATAGTGTGACATAGCATTGTATAGTGAAACAGCATTTGAAAGAGTGACATAGCATTTCATAACTTTTTATAGATTGACATAAGAAGCATTTTATAGTGTGAGATAATATAGAGCGATATAGCACTTTCAACGACACACTCACTGGCACCCTAGCCATCTTGACAGACAATAGTTTGTGACAGTGTGCTTCAAATAGGCATAATAACTACAACCCATGGAGGTAAGACCAGGAGTGGCGTTATACCTCTCCATAGCACAATGCCTGGGTTGAATAGCAGAGACTAGTTGCTCATGCAGCATGATCCTTCTCTCGACCTGCCAAATTTACTCCAGAGGAAAGGTAACACCAATACATCTGGAACAAGACAAGCTGCAGAAGCTGTCAGATCAGCAAAGCAATGCTTTAACTGTCCGCCTATCGGAGCTTACATCCTAGACCAGTTCTCGACCAAGGTTTAGGGCCTGGTCTGCACTGCCATGATATTTAGTCTTAGATTGTATTTCCTTGAACCAGGATAAAGCTTGTACCTTCCCAACTGCACACCTCCGCCCGAAGCCGTTGGCACAATGTGGAGTGTCGGGTGTGGTGAGCGCCGCCCAACATTCAGCTCTAACGGAAAGCAGGTAACACTGTCTACTATCATACTGTAGCTCAGTCATATCTGACTAAGAACTGACCTATGTTAGCACTTTAAAGAGTTACATAAACATTTTATAGTTTGACATAAGAAATATTTTATAATGAGACACATAAGCATTTTTTATAGAGTGACGTGTCAGCATTTTATAGTGACATATCAGCAATTTATGGAGTGACATTTCAGCATTTTAAAGTGTGACATAACAGCAATTTATAGAGTGACATATCTGCATTTTATAAAGTGACATATCAGTATTTTATAGAGTGACATATCAGCATTTTATAGAATGAGAGCAGCATTTTAGAGAGTGACATATCAGCATTTTATAGAATGACATATGAGCAATTTATACAGTGACCTAACAGACCTTTTAAAGAATGACATAGCATTTTATAGAACTCCATGTACTATAAATATTTCAATTAGAATCCACTGTGTGTGTGTATATCTAAAACTCCATGCGTTATAAATAATTTATCTGAGCATCCAAATGAGTCGAGTTGAGTCTCAAAATGAGTTGAGTCAAAATGAGTCAAGTTGAGTTGAGTCAAGAACTGACATCACAGCACTCGAGCCATTCCCATAAAGCTCCGTCCTCATCTTCAACAAACAGCAAAGAACCCCAACGCTAATGGTACCAGTTACAATCTCATTATGTGTCCCTGTGGCATTTTTGTGAAGCACTGTGTTGGCCAGATCCTCTGGTGATTCCCTGTCGCACTATTTCCTCCAGACAATAATGGTGCATGTCTTCCACACTACACACAAGATCTCCAAAAAAAGGCCCTGACCACACCTGCCTTTTCATGCATCAATAATCCACCCAGCGATACATACCCAGCCAATCTCCGCCTGCTCATTTCCCACCACACCAGCATGTCCTGGGGGAAAACATCCAACAGATGCTCCCTAAATTTCATTTGATTTTCAACTGAAGCATTCCAGTCTGCACAAAGCAAGCCTATCTTCACTTTTAATACAGAGATATCATGTAGCCACATACTCTTGTTGATGTAGCAACTTACTTTTGTTGATGTAGCCACATACTCTTGTTGATGTAGCAACTTACTTTTGTTGATGTAGCCACATACTCTTGTTGGTGTAGCAACTTACTTTTGTTGATGTAGCCACATACTCTTGTTGATGTAGCAACTTACTTTTGTTGATGTAGCCACATACTCTTGTTTATGTAGCAACTTACTTTTGTTGATGTAGCAACATATTCTTGTTTATGTAGCAACTTACTTTTGTTGATGTAGCAACATACTCTTGTTGATGTAGCAACTTACTTTTGTTGATGTAGCAACTTACTTTTGTTGATGTAGCCACATACTCTTGTTGATGTAGCAACTTACTTTTGTTGATGTAGCCACATACTCTTGTTGATGTAGCAACTTACTTTTGTTGATGTAGCCACATACTCTTGTTGATGTAGCAACTTCCTTTTGTTGATGTAGCAACATACTCTTGTTTATGTAGCAACTTACTTTTGTTGATGTAGCAACATATTCTTGTTTATGTAGCAACTTACTTTTGTTGATGTAGCAACATACTCTTGTTGATGTAGCAACTTACTTTTGTTGATGTAGCAACTTACTTTTGTTGATGTAGCCACATACTCTTGTTGATGTAGCAACTTACTTTTGTTGATGTAGCCACATACTCTTGTTGATGTAGCAACTTACTTTTGTTGATGTAGCCACATACTCTTGTTGATGTAGCAACTTACTTTTGTTGATGTAGCCACATACTCTTGTTTATGTAGCAACTTACTTTTGTTGATGTAGCAACATATTCTTGTTTATGTAGCAACTTACTTTTGTTGATGTAGCAACATACTCTTGTTGATGTAGCAACTTACTTTTGTTGATGTAGCAACTTACTTTTGTTGATGTAGCCACATACTCTTGTTTATGTAGCAACTTACTTTTGTTGATGAAGCAACTTACTCTTGTTTATGTAGCAACTTACTTTTGTTGATGTAGCCACATACTCTTGTTTATGTAGCAACTTACTTTTGTTGATGTAGCCACATACTCTTGTTGATGTAGCAACTTACTTTTGTTGATGTAGCCACATACTCTTGTTTATGTAGCAACTTACTTTTGTTGATGTAGCAACATACTCTTGTTTATGTAGCAACTTACTTTTGTTGATGTAGCAACATATTCTTGTTTATGTAGCAACTTACTTTTGTTGATGTAGCAACATACTCTTGTTGATGTAGCAACTTACTTTTGTTGATGTAGCAACTTACTTTTGTTGATGTAGCCACATACTCTTGTTTATGTAGCAACTTACTTTTGTTGATGAAGCAACTTACTCTTGTTTATGTAGCAACTTACTTTTGTTGATGTAGCCACATACTCTTGTTTATGTAGCAACTTACTTTTGTTGATGTAGCCACATACTCTTGTTGATGTAGCAACTTACTTTTGTTGATGTAGCAACTTACTTTGGTTGATGTAGCAACTTACTTTTATTGATGTAGCAACTTACTTTTGTTGATGTAGCCACATACTCTTGTTTATGTAGCAACTTACTTTTGTTGATGTAGCCACATACTCTTGTTGATGTAGCAACTTACTTGTGTTGATGTAGCCACATACTCTTGTTTATGTAGCAACTTACTTTTGTTGATGTAGCAACTTACTTTTGTTGATGTAGCCACATACTCTTGTTTATGTAGCAACTTACTTTTGTTGATGTAGCAACTTACTTTTATTGATGTAGCAACTTACTTTTGTTGATGTAGCCACATACTCTTGTTTATGTAGCAACTTACTTTTGTTGATGAAGCAACATACTCTTGTTTATGTAGCAACTTACTTTTGTTGATGTAGCAACTTACTTTTGTTGATGTAGCAACTTACTTTTATTGATGTAGCAACTTACTCTTGTTTATGTAGCAACTTACTTTTATTGATGTAGCAACTTACTTTTGTTGATGTAGCCACATACTCTTGTTTATGTAGCAACTTACTTTTGTTGATGAAGCCACATACTCTTGTTTATGTAGCAACTTACTTTTATTGATGTAGCAACTTACTTTTATTGATGTAGCAACTTACTCTTGTTTATGTAGCAACTTACTTTTGTTGATGTAGCAACTTACTTTTATTGATGTAGCAACTTACTTTTGTTGATGTAGCCACATACTCTTGTTTATGTAGCAACTTACTTTTGTTGATGAAGCCACATACTCTTGTTTATGTAGCAACTTACTTTTGTTGATGAAGCAACATACTCTTGTTTATGTAGCAACTTACTCTTGTTTATGTAGCAACTTACTCTTGTTGATGTAGCAACTTACTTTTATTGATGTAGCAACTTACTTTTGTTGATGAAGCAACATACTCTTGTTTATGTAGCAACTTACTTTTGTTGATGAAGCAACATACTCTTGTTTATGTAGCAACTTACTTTTGTTGATGAAGCAACATACTCTTGTTTATGTAGCAACTTACTTTTGTTGATGAAGCAACATACTCTTGTTTATGTAGCAACTTACTTTTGTTGATGAAGCAACATACTCTTGTTTATGTAGCAACTTACTTTTGTTGATGAAGCAACATACTCTTGTTTATGTAGCAACTTACTTTTGTTGATGAAGCAACATACTCTTGTTTATGTAGCAACTTACTTTTGTTGATGTAGCCACATACTCTTGTTTATGTAGCAACTTACTTTTGTTGATGAAGTCACTTACTTCTTTTGTTGTAGTACAGCAGAAATTTATCGTTATCACCAAACATGTCAGCTGGTTTGAAGATGATTGCTTCAGGAAACTCCTCGCGAACCGCCAATTCCGACTCATACTGCAAGAAAACCATACACATTTCATGACAATTCTGACTCATACTGCAAGAAAACCATACACATTTCATGACAATTCTGACTCATACTGCAAGAAAACCATACACATTTCATGACAATTCTGACTCATACTGCAAGAAAACCATTACATATTACATGACAACTGGAGGCTAGAATACCCAAGGTGGTTGCTCCGTCTCATCTTTCATGAATCATACTTCCCACTACTGTTTTTATAATCCGTTATGAGATTTAATAAGGCCAAAGAATTTCAGTTTCTGATGATAGGAGTGCTTGCTCTTAAACATCCTGTGTGCTGATGCCGAGGTAGCGGGTTCAACCCCTACACCGGTCAGTTGGCCTAAAACGTTGACTTCTCGTCCTTGACTTGGGGATGTAAATATAAGTACCTCTGAACTTGGAGTCTAAAACTTGACGGCAAGGGACACTGGTAATAGGGAAAACTAATCCACATGCAAAAATCAGTTCAGTGCACCAGAAGTAGCGCGCGTTTGGACTATACGTGAGTTTAAAGTGAGCGAAATAAACAAAAATATTTTTTAAGATATGACAATTGTGCAATGACATCACCAAATCTCCAGAAAAACACTAGGTATGATTTAAATGAACATTAACCAAATCTGGCGGCACATATAACAAACTTATGGAATGGTCTAACCCATATGTATTATCTGGCAAAATAAAGAAAGATAATTATTGTGTTAAATGAATAAGGTACAAATTGACCCACTTCAGGTTGGGTTGTCATGCAGTTGAATTGAATTGAGTTGAGTTGAGCTAAGAATCAACATCACTGCACTCATGACATTCCAATATGCGCTCTAACACATTCAACAGCCAGCGAAGAGTCACACTACTAATCGTTCCCACCGATATCTGATTGAAACTTCTCCTGAACTTCCCTCTCAGTTTTGAGATTCTACCAGAACCCCTGCCAATCTCCCAAAATCTCATCCTTTCCACATACGGGTTCTCAATCTGATCCCCCGCCTTCTCCACCTGGTCCCCCAGGTGCGCTTGACCACCTCTCCCTTGTCCATAGGTAATCTACCACCAAGAGGTGCATTTCCTGCCAGCCTATCAGTCTGTTCATTCCCCCACATTCCCGCATGGCCAGGGCAAAAAATCCATACAATTCTCACAATCTGTGACCTCTGAAGCCAGGTAAGCCATTCCACACAAAACATTCCTTTCTTGGGTTGTCATGGAAGTACAAGTCACTTTCAAATTTAAAAAAAAAAACATCTCAGCCTTGAAGGGGATCCAAACATGACCATTGGGAAAGCATGCTAGCAATCCCGCTACAGTAGCTCTCACAGGATAGGTTTGCATAGTAATTATTCTTTCTGTAACTCAGTTATGGTTTTACAGGATGCCAGAACTGATTACTATTCAGCAGAAATTTAGACAGAGTTGGCAGAACAGATATACCAAAATATGAGAAGCTTTCATAGCCCTAGGAAATAGAATAGTTAGTTAGTTGCATATCATTTACACGATGTCGCAGTCAACCCTAGCAATTTTTTTTTTCAGTTTGTGATTTCTTGGCAAGTTTACATTCAATAGTTTGCCATTGCTTTCTGAACAACCGGCACTCATACCTTTGTATGAAAACCAAAGCAAGTCAGTCTGCTGCGAAATCACCCGCAGCTGTGTTTCAAATGCGGTATGCAGGATTACGAATTGTGCCTGTAACTAATTAGCTATAGAGCCAGCGAAAATATTAAACCTGCACAAAATACAAGGTATGAGAGAATCACAAATGTGAAGTACATGGAGAGAACAAGACAAATACCAGTGAAAGAAGAGGTTAGGAAAAGACAGTGAATAGGACAAACATTGATAAAACCTGACAATTGTATATCTAGAAAGGAGTTTTCCTGGAATCCACAAGGGGAAAAAAAACAGGAAGATCCAAAAATGCACGGAGAAAAGAAGTAGATCTGTTTAGTATAGTTGAAGGATCAACATTGCGGCATATAGGTGTAACCCATAAGTGCTCCGTTCTACTCCTAATTCAAGCCTGAGTCCGGAGAAACTCAGCTCAGTGCATGAACTCTGTAGCACCGGCGAGGATCCTGAAATACTTTGGGTAGATTTTTAACTCAAAATGTTGCCCGGGCAGCACCGTTAGGCTACTTTTTTTTCGATTTCCAACAGCCAAGGGATTTTTTACGTGCGCAACAATACACACGGGCGTCCGATCTCACTACCCAGAGACCAGGGGAAATTTTGTTACTAGAAGTCCACGTGAAAAGATCCTGGCCCTCACCGGGACTTGAACCCAGGACCTCCAGCACTCGAGGCGGACACCATACCTCGAGACCACTCAGCCTCCCCCACCCCGGGATACTTGGGATACTTACCACTATACTACCGAGGACACGACCTGAATAAAAAAAATCTGAATTACGAAGACACAAACATAGATTGCATGATTAACTAACTAACTAACTAACTAACTAACTAACTAACTAACTAATTTACTAACTATTGCCTGGCATATTTTGCTGCATATCATCAGGTACATACTGCAGAAATCATACAACATAAAGGATGTATCTAATTACTTTATGTTGTATGATTTCTGCAGTATGTACCTGATGAGATGCAGCGAAACATGCCAGGCAATAGTTAGTAAATTAGTTAGTTAGTTAGTTAGTTAGTCGCAGTTCCAACTTCACAGCAACAGCTCGTCCCCATTATGCTCCGTTCCTGTGCCAGTGAATATCACACAAAATGCTCCTCACTGCCCCATGTGAAAAATGGAACAGACAGAAGTCTCGACAAACCAACAGCCCGCACAAGTACGTTGTGCATAATGCCGCAACCAGAATGTCAACACAAAAGTCCTCCATGAAAAATACAGTTCATCATCGGTGGAAGTGGCAGTCACTAGAAAACCAGCAGCCACATATTACTGCATAAGGCAAACCAGTCCATTTTGCGACAAAGCCAGCCGCCATTTTTCCAAACATGCAGTTCACGCTACAAATAACCGCAGACATATGTAAAAGCATTTCACTGCACATAATGCCGCCGCCAGAATGCCATCACAAAAATCCTCCATGAAAAATATAGTTCATCGTTGATGGCAATAAATCGTGCAATCTATCGTTTGTGTCTTCATTATTCAAAAGCAGTAGAGATAGAAATGAATACTCAGGGGAGGGCATAGACGAAACTGAATGGGATAGCTAAGTAAAGGATGGCTAGGAGTAAGTTGATTGGGTGCACAGACAATGGGGATCTAAGCGCAAAAGAAGTGTACTAATAGACATGAAGCATGCACCTAAGTAAACATATGTGAAACTGACCTTCGACCTCAAGTACTCTGACCCCCGCCAGATTTTCTGTGGGTTCTCCTTGGCATTAAGATGTGACACATGAATGAACTTCTCCACTCCTGCCTCCTTGGCTATCCTGGCAAGTCGTTGAGCACCTTCAACATGCACATCATGGTAGCTGAAGTTCCTGGCAGCAAAGAACAAAAATAATCAGATACCCTACTCCTTCCTGTACTCCGACTGATCACAAAATACAAGGGGGCTTCAAATAAAAACCTTAAATTTATTTTTTTTTTATATATATTTTGAAAAAAATAAAGAACAGATGTATCATTTGTTTTATGTTCAATGCAAGTCCTCCAGTGCTGAAAAAGTGCTTGGATTTCTGTAGAAAAAATTTTCTTGGTCATGTGTGTAACCCTCATACACCACCTCTCTTTACACTTGCTGGACTGACAGGCATGCATCAGCATACTGGACTTTCATTCGCTGATGAATTTCTATAGGTTTCACCTTTTCACTGATTAAAATAAATGGGTAACAGAACACTGCTCCTCTTTGGTGCATGTCAAAGGTGGGGTGGCCATCTTTAAACTGTCTTTGCAACATCACTGTGTTCATCTGCACTGTGATGTAACGTGTTTAATACTCTTGACATCCTTAACAGCAATAATAACAGGTTACAAGACAATGGCATGGTTATTGTAATTTTAATCACAATTTTAAGGTTTTCATTTGAAGTCCCCTTGTATAACTATATTGTTTTTAAAAGTTCGCTCACGTTGAACTAATGTGTAGTCCATTCACGGGCTACAACTTCAAGTACACTGGACTGATTTTTGCGCGAGGATCAACTTCCCTATTACGAGTGTCCCTTGCCATCAAGTCAACCCACTTTGACTGCACTTGTAATTTACGTCCCCAAGTCAAGGTTAAGAAATCAACATTTTAGTCCAACTGACCTTGTAGGGGATGAACCCGCTACCTTGGCATCAGCAAGCCAGAAGTTTAAGAACATGAGCTTTTATCCATTCGGCCATGTAGACCTCCATATAACTAGATAAATAAAATGCGGCGAACTGCAGTGTGACAGCTATAAAAATACAATGATAAATGAACAAAATAGTACATCCATTACCCCGTATGGACAACAATCATCTTTGGATTAAAAAGCCCATGAGGGTAAAACCCTGGGCAGCTGCTTTTGGCTGACTCAGGACTATCAATCTGAGCCAGTGATGGACCCTACTATAACTTCTCCTTGAGGTTGTACAGGGTATGGGTAATGGTGGAATTGAATTCGAACAAAAATGGAGAATGGAGTAGATCAGAGTCATTAATTATCATAGAAATAGAGTACTTTAAAAAAAAAAGTTAAAAGTCGAGAGGATCTTTTATCCCATATGGCTCGGTCTCTTTCCGCAGGATGGCCTGCTGAAAGCATCGCACAAAGCACGAACTCCAAAGTTCCGGCGACAACCTCCAGGAGTCTCCGAGAAAAATGCCCTCGTGAACCGAAAGAAGTAGCCCGGAATCGAACTCTGGTGCGCCAGATCAAACTCAACTCCTCCGCCACCAACGATTAGTAACTTCAGCCATCATACAGTACAGTCATTTCCAACTTTATACAGATGGGTGTAAAGGTAATCCATGGACAATTTTAGTCTGTTTGTTCGTTGATATTCACAAATTATCTTTAGACGGTTAAACGAGTGACGGTTACCCAAAGTTTTACTGTAATTCATATGAAATAAATAATACTTTAGCTGTAACAATTAAAACACATAGTCACAGGTACTGTTTGAATGTGGAGCATCTATTATCTCCCCAGCTCAGAAGTAACCTATCAGTCATGGCTCACTCCTATATAACACTGATCATGTAGTGATGTGACCCGAGCACTTACCCACAAGTTTCCAATGTGAACACCATGGATATTTCTAACATCAAGACTTCACAGATTATCCTATCAAAAGTTATCACTAGGTTTTCATATCAAAATCATAACAGAAGATACAGAAATCGGCACTAGAACTTCCCACTCTGAATTGTCACTGATAATTAATAACCGTACGAACGTGGAAGAAAACATGGTTCGTATAATCATACGGCAGACATGGACAGGACAAAAACAAAACCTCACACTTACTTTGTTTCAAAGTTGGATCCAATCAGGTTGATCACAACATTAGAATACTGGACAACTTTTCGAATTGCTGCCTCATCTCGCAGATGGAACGGCTGGACACAGAAGAAAGAAATACAAATAATTCCTTCCGAGTAGGAACAAGCAGTGAATAACAAGAAAGAAAGTTAATTTATTCCGAAGACTGGTACATCATGTTTGGTTACGTAATAAAAAAAAAAAAAAAACATGCATGCACACGCGCACACACGCACACACTACTCCATTATAAATCTAGTTTTGTGACTGTTCATAAATTATTTTTGGGGAAATAATGACTTCCGAATCTACAAATGAGCACATAAACATTAAAAATTTGCATAAATAAACATATGTGCATAAATAAACATAAAAACATGTGTGCACTTACAAAAAAGAGCACTTGCCCGAGGTCGCCAACAAGCCTCAGTCTGGTTGTCTCATAGGCCTCGGCGCGATAGGGAATAATCAGCTGCGATCCAATTTTCCCTATTGAAGATCCCAGCGAAATGATCTACACTCATAAAGCATGTGGTAAAATAACAAGTAAACACTAATTCAGTCTTACAATAAGAGGAGTCATCAAGTCAGTCTCATGGTGCACAACAGCTGGTGCATTTGCTAACCAAATCAGTGGTTACAGTTCAATCCCCAGCAGTGACAGGGCATTTTGCAAACCAGGATGGTTCCCATCTTGAAAAGGTCACAAGAGCTGCCACCAGGATGGAAGAATATCGCCCAAAGTTATATCTTTGCCTAGCAGCGATGACAGTTGGTGGTGGCAGGGCAAGACAACTTAGAGAGCCAAGCTCAGCAACAGGGAGGAGACGAGAGGAATGACCCAGTCAAAAAAAAAAAAACAAGTAAATAGCCCAAGAGATGAGTTGGCTTCCACTGGGCATGCTGTTACGAACAGGTTGTGAAGAAGGCAACACGACAGCAAAGGGGGTAAATCATTGTATAGTGATTATAGTCATCAATAGGAAGAATCCAGATACCAGGTATCTGATATGTGGTGACTTCAAAGCCCACGCCAAGGAATGGGACAGGTCGGGAGAGAACAGACAGGGTATTGCTCTTGCTGAGGCCGTGCTTGAGACAGATGTTGTCTGTCTAATGACGGGACACCCACTAGGCGAGCAATGAGACCGGGGGACCCTGACACAGCCATCGACCTGGCGCTTGTATCCCAAGAGGCGGCATCAGATATCAAATGGAGCATCCTTGGAGACCATAGAAGTGACCACCTCCACTGTCCTGTGCTGATACCTAAGTCCAGCACAGTTAGGGCTATAAGAGCTCGCAGGGCATTCAGTTATGATCATGACCACTCTTCGTTCTTGGGGCGCCTAAGATCAGAGGGAAGATCTAAGCCAACAAGAAGACTCTTTACCCAACCACCATGGTGGACACCAGAGGTGGAGAATTCATGGAGGGAAAAGAGGGTGGTCATAAGGAATTGGCAGAGGGTGCAGAGAGCACCGGCAGATGAAGAGACAGGTGATGCCTGGTACACACCGTTTATGATGATAACAACTGACCTATGACAACTGACAAGGACAAAGGTGAGGCTTTACTTGCGCAATTTTTAAAACAGACGGATCAGCAAGATAGGGCTATTAGAGATAATGTCAGAGAAGCCTTGTCACGGATCGCTAGGAAGGAGGACTGTGAGATTAAAGTGGAGGACATTAGACGGGTACTGAAACGGGCTAAAGACACAGCGCCAGGTCCAGATGGGGTGAGGTAATCCCATATGAGGAACATAAATGATGGGGACTTGGAGGAGATGGCTTCTTCCTCATCTTCATCCCTCTTCGGAAGGCACAGCGTCACATCTAGTTATGCAGCTCACAGATCAGTGTGTCCGACTTCGGCGTACATTTGTATCAGGTTTACTATCTCTGTCGGCTCTGTGGCAAAGGAGTTACGGACACAGTTCGTAATCCTGCATACCACATCTGAGACACAGCTGAGGCTGATTTGGCAGCTGACCACCTTGCTTTGGTTTTTTTTTTTTTTTTTGATGCTCACTTGCTTTGAACTCAAGCGTAGTCCACACACTATACTTCTAGTAGTACTGGACTGAATTTTGTGTGTGGATTAGTTTTCCCTATTAACAGTGTCCCTCGCCATCAGGCGAACCCACTCCAACTTCAGAGGTACTTGTAATTTACATCCAAAAGTCAAGGACGAGAATGCTGGAGTTGACTGTGACGTCCTGTAAAGGATATGCAACTAACTATAACTTACTTATTCTAGACCAGTGGTTCTCAACCTTTTTTGGCTCATGCTTTACCATATGTTCATAACGTCATTCCCCTCCTTTTCGAATGTCCTCCCTATACCCCCCCCCCTTCCCCCCGCCACCCTTACATAGTATACATAAAAATGGAAGCTAAATTTAATAACACATACTAGAACAAGTCTAGACATCTACATAAAACGTGATTTGCAGGTCTACTTACGTTATAAAACGAATTTCATTAGGGCGAGAAGTACAGAACCATAAAATTTAGAGGGAAAAACAAATCAAGTAACTGGTTCAAGTAACTGGTTGAGAAGCACTGTTCTAGACAGATTCCATCCAAGGAACAGGCTCGGTACAACTGTAGTTTTCTTTTATAACAATTCTACCAAGGCAGCAGCCTTATGGCCTCCTCTCTGTGATTTCTGTCATGTGTATTGTAATATGCACTGCTTGTACACCAGATCTCCAGTTATTCATCCTTATCTGAGATGGCTAGGAATCTGATCTCACTACACAAAGATTCAACATTGTAGGATAGTTCTCCTAGCAATACAGCATCAACACTAATAGAACATTAGTTCTAGCAATACAGCATCAACACTAATAGAACATTAGTTCTCCAAGCAATACAGCATCAACACTAATAGAACATTATTGTCACCAAGCAATACAGCATCAACACTAACAGTACATTAGTTCTCATAGCAATACAGCATCAACACTAACAGAACATTAGTTCTCCCAGCAATACAGCATCAACACTAACAGAACATTAGTTCTCCCAGCAATACAGCATCAACACTAACAGAACATCAGTTCTCCCAGCAATACAGCATCAACACTAACAGAACATCAGTTCTCCCAGCAATACAGCATCAACACTAACAGAACATTAGTTCTCCTAGAAATACAGCATCAACACTTATAGAACATTAGTTCTCCCAGCAATACAGCATCAACACTTACAGAACATTAGTTCTCCTAGAAATACAGCATCAACACTTATAGAACATTAGTTCTCCTAGAAATACAGCATCAACACTAATAGAACATTAGTTCTCCCAGCAATACAGCATCAACACTAACAGAACATTAGTTCTCCCAGCAATACAGCATCAACACTAACAGAACATTAGTTCTCCCAGCAATACAGCATCAACACTAATAGAACATCAGTTCTCCCAGCAATACAGCATCAACACTAACAGAACATTAGTTCTCCCAGCAATACAGCATCAACACTAACAGAACATTAGTTCTCCCAGCAATACAGCATCAACACTAATAGAACATTAGTTCTCCCAGCAATACAGCATCAACACTAACAGAACATTAGTTCTCCCAGCAATACAGCATCAACACTAATAGAACATCAGTTCTCCCAGCAATACAGCATCAACACTAACAGAACATTAGTTCTCCCAGCAATACAGCATCAACACTAACAGAACATTAGTTCTCCCAGCAATACAGCATCAACACTCATAGAACATTAGTTCTCCCAGCAATACAGCATCAACACTAATAGAACATTAGTTCTCCCAGCAATACAGCATCAACACTAATAGAACATTAGTTCTCCCAGCAATACAGCATCAACACTAATAGAACATTAGTTCTCCCAGCAATACAGCATCAACACTCATAGAACATTAGTTCTCCCAGCAATACAGCATCAACACTCATAGAACATTAGTTCTCCCAGCAATACAGCATCAACACTAATAGAACATTAGTTCTCCCAGCAATACAGCATCAACACTAATAGAACATTAGTTCTCCCAGCAATACAGCATCAACACTAATAGAACATTAGTTCTCCCAGCAATACAGCATCAACACTAACAGAACATTAGTTCTCCCAGCAATACAGCATCAACACTAACAGAACATTAGTTCTCCCAGCAATACAGCATCAACACTAACAGAACATTAGTTCTCCCAGCAATACAGCATCAACACTAACAGAACATTAGTTCTCCCAGCAATACAGCATCAACACTAACAGAACATTAGTTCTCCCAGCAATACAGCATCAACACTAACAGAACATTAGTTCTCCCAGCAATACAGCACCAACACTAACAGAACATTAGTTCTCCCAGCAATACAGCATCAACACTAACAGAACATTAGTTCTCCCAGCAATACAGCATCAACACTAACAGAACATTAGTTCTCCCAGCAATACAGCATCAACACTAATAGAACATTAGTTCTCCCAGCAATACAGCATCAACACTAACAGAACATTAGTTCTCCCAGCAATACAGCATCAACACTAACAGAACATTAGTTCTCCCAGCAATACAGCATCAACACTAACAGAACATTAGTTCTCCCAGCAATACAGCATCAACACTAACAGAACATTAGTTCTCCCAGCAATACAGCATCAACACTAACAGAACATTAGTTCTCCCAGCAATACAGCATCAACACTAACAGAACATTAGTTCTCCCAGCAATACAGCATCAACACTAACAGAACATTAGTTCTCCCAGCAATACAGCATCAACACTAATAGAACATTAGTTCTCCCAGCAATACAGCATCAACACTAATAGAACATTAGTTCTCCCAGCAATACAGCATCAACACTAATAGTCAAATAGTTCTCCTCTTAATATTGCACCAACAATAAAACATGGCATACTACTGAATGTAAACTTGCCAAGAAATCACAAGCAGTCAAAGAATGTGGGGGGTTAACTGCGACGTCCTGTAAATGATATGAAAATTAACTAACTAAAACACGCAAATCTGCATTCTTACCTAAACCATTACACACATGACTGCCCAGGAAACCCGTGGCTCCGAACACTGTAGCCACTATCCCACTGAAGGAGCTTCGCCCGCCCGTGCCACGCTTCATGGCAGCTAACTTGATGGGGACCTTGTCTGACGACTGTCTGTGCTGGATGGAGAAACATCCACCGACTCTCAGCACCTGGCTCCATGACTGCCCTGAAAAGAAAACAAAAATGATAAATGTTATACTACGTTAAATCCTTGTCTGTGGGGCTGGTCTGGTTCGCTAGATCAGTTCCGCGTCTAGCGTTCGTTGTCTCGGATGGCTGTGTGAGGTGCACCAAAATGGGATCTTCCCAGCCAACGTAAGTTAGCGAGGCAGGCGTTTCAAGAATGTAACCGCATCGTGCAGCCAGGGTCATGGTTTGAGCGGGCAAAAGAGCAAAATTTGTACGACCGTTCGACAAAGTCTCGATAAGCGCCCACTCTCTCTCGATGAGTAGTGGGCCTGCAGTCAGTAAGCTGGTATAGCTTTTTTTCGGTCAGTCCTGCCGGCGTAGCTTGAAAGCTCGTCGGTAGGCGTCCAGTGGTTTTGCATGTATCACCTTGTACCGGGAGGGCGCGCTTTAGCGATGCTACTCTTGGCTTGCGTGTACGTGAATAGTCCGTCTGTCCGATAGATATCTGGTTGATCCTGCCAGTAGTCATATGCTTGTCTCAAAGATTAAGCCATGCATGTCTAAGTTCACACTGTCTCACGGTGAAACCGCGAATGGCTCATTAAATCAGTCGAGGTTCCTTAGATGACACGATCCTACTTGGATAACTGTGGCAATTCTAGAGCTAATACATGCTTACCAAGCTCCGACCCTCGCGGAAAGAGCGCTTTTATTAGTTCAAAACCAATCGTCGTTGCCCTTCGCGGGGCACGGCGTTCCCACTGGTGACTCTGGATAACTTTGTGCTGATCGCATGGCCTTACGTGCCGGCGACGCATCTTTCAAATGTCTGCCCTATCAAATGTCGATGACTCCCCCGATGTGTCTCCACCTTGCCGTGGTGGGGGAAGCTTGCGTGTCCCATCGACCCCATGTGCTTGCCGATGGATGAAAAACTACATATCGGACAGCATATGGGATAGGGACAAAGAGAGACACAACCTGCTGCTCTGCAGGTAGACTGAGGATAGCAGTCAAAATTTAAGCTCCGGCGCATGAAGCCACAGTCTTGGTCCAGATACTTACACAGGCGCCTCCACCGAAAAATGGAGGTGAGATACTGGGCACGCTACATGCCCAGTTCAGATACTTGTCCGAAGGCTCTCAGCTGGGGGATATGAGGGATCCCCGGATGAGAGGGCCTGGCCGTTTCTCGCCCACTGCTGTACGGAGGTAAGGTGCTGAGCCGGCAGCACATGTAGCCTGCCTCGTGAGCGAGTACTAAAAGGTGGAAAAACACCTCAGTCGCACGTTCTGATGAAGATCTTTAACCGTACTCATGGAGTGAGTGTGGTCAAAGGTGGAAAATTGTCTCGATGACACGAAATGGAACGCCTGGCTTGCGAATCCATTACGTGGCAGACCAAAGGAAAAGCTTGCTGTGTGGAAGCCGAAATAAGAGTCTAACTTGTCTCGAACCTGAGGAAGGCTAACTTCATTAAAAATGCCCGCTGAAGCCGGAAGTGTCAGCCTATGGGCGGCAAAATAAAAATGGCACTACGCAACTACGTCCGAGTGAAATTTCTTTTGTGACCGAAAAAGCTCTAACTAGTCTTCCCTCATGCTAGGAAAATCTACCTTGTTTCTGAATGCCGCTCTTCTGGGAACAGCTTTGACTGGGTAGTTCTCCTAATGTCCTTCATGCCTGGAACAGCTCTGAAGGGCACAGAGACAAGCACATGTCCGAACCGAAAACTTGCTGAGTGGATACCGTCTGCAGACTGGCCTGGTTTGTGCGGGAGCGGCCCGTGGTGAAGGAACGCCCAATATATTGAAGTGAGGATTAAAGCAGCCATGAGCAGGACGTGACGATTCCCTCAGTAAGCCCAGGATCAGGGCGCTATGTGTCGGCCCTGCAAATATGGAAGCAGCCTTGGATGGCGGAAAATGCTATGGACTGTCCCTGCCTTCCTTTGAGGGATGACCGTTGTCCTTGACCGTTCCAACTTGGCCAGCTGGGTTTGTGGATGGCACCACAAAAGTGAGTCTCCCAGGAATGCTACCTGGTCAAAAAAGCACGCTATCGTCGGATGTGTTGGCCTACGGGTTTCGGCCCAAGGGCGCATAACAGACACACCACAATCACATCTGAAAAAACACTCCGGATGAACAAAAAGAAGAAGAAGAAATCCTTGTCTGGTTTTGGTAGGTAAAGCAAAGGTTATTTTAATACACCTTAAGACATATTGGGCTTACGGAGTTAGATCCATATTTTTATAGACCAAACATCACTCAGTGATGGTGTTGTCGGTATTACGCTGGTCACCTGACTTTCTCAGTCATCTTCTGGTACCCACTTTAACCCTTTACAGGGCAGAATGTCCATTTGCGGCCGGTCGCTTAAATGAGCAGATCGGCCGATTACGTCCGATACTATGATGCATTATAAAAGCGCGATCTCTCGGCTTTCCGACACTTCCGACAGCTACTTTCGCTTTCGCCAATAGGTTGACAACATGGCCGCCATTTGTAAGCGCCTACTATGAATTTGAACGGACTTTTACGGACTTTTTTTGATAACTTACGGGATTTTTATGCTTAGTTTTTCAAAATCCATAAAGAGTAAAGAGGGAAAAACAAAAAGACTGGGAAGAGTATGGAGAAACCCTAAATAAAAACTACAAGGAGGCAACCAGAAACTTCTACAAACAGATAAGTGCAATGCGAACCAGAGGAGAACCCTTTGACCCAACTGAAATAATTAACAGCGAAAATGGAGAACCAATAAGTGAACAAAAACAGATCCTAATAAGATGGAAGCAGTATTTCGAACAACTTCTCAACATCCCATCAGATGTCACAGGAATTCAAGAGACCTACACAGATGTCACCGAGGAACTAGAACCAGACATACTAAAAGAAGAAATTATAGAAGCCATCAGATTAGCCCCATTAAACAAATCACCAGGACAGGATGAAATACCAAATGAACTAATTAAAGCAGCAAGGGAAGTAGGAACAGCTTGGCTACATAGACTATTCAACCATGTTTGGGTAGAACAACAGACACCACGAGACTGGGGAAACGCCATAATTATCCCAATTTGGAAAAACAAAGGCAGCAAAAGAGATTGCACACAATACAGAGGCATTTCACTGTTGAGTCATACTGGGAAAATATTTTGCAAAATTCTTGAAAAAAGATTACGAACTACTTTAGAACCCCAGCTAAGCGAAACGCAGCTTGGATTTAGGAAAAACAAAGGATGCACAGACGCCATTTTTGCTCTTAGACAACTTATAGAAAAATCAATTGAATTCAATGAAACACTCTACTTAGCCTTTGTCGACCAAGAAAAGGCATTTGATAGGGTAGATAGAAACAAGCTGTGGGAAATCCTTAAACAATATGGAGTGAGTACACATCTAACAAACCTATGTAGAAGTTTATACAACAACAGTGAATGCATAGTGAGAGCAACTGGAGAACACTCAGAACCCTTCACCATAAGATCTGGAGTACGACAAGGTTGTGTCCTGTCCCCTCTCTTGTTCATAACATATATAGACAACATATGTAAAGAAACCAGCCAAGCAGAGACAGCAAGAATACCGCATGACGAGAACACAGAAGAAGAACCATCTGCAAATCTAACCATTAGAGAACTCCTGTTTGCGGACGACCAAGCACTAATAACAAAATCAGAAGCTGAATTACAAGACCACATGAATAGTCTAAACGAAATGTGTAGGGAACATAACATGAAAATTAGCACAAGCAAAACAGAGGTAATGACTATAACTAAAGAAGAACAAACAGCAACAATTCACCTAAACGAACATCCCTTGAAACAAGTAAAGAGCTTCAAGTACCTATGAAGTATAATATCATCAAATGGCAGATCAGAAGACGAGATCGAAAATAGGTGCAATAAGGCAAATCAACTCATTGGACAAATGGCACCAATACTAAAGAACAAACATGTATCAATAACTACTAAGAAAGCACTTTACAACACAATCTTCCTACCAACTCTGTGCTACCAATGCCAAACCTGGACAATGACAGAAAAAGAGAAAAGAAAAATCACAACAACAAAAATGAGGTTCCTGAGAAGAATACTCAACGTATCAAGAGATAAGATCAGAAATGAAGAAATCAGGACTAAAGTGGGGGTTAAAGCTGCTCTAGATTTTATTAGAAAGCAGCAAGTCAAATGGTTTGGCCATGCAAGTAGGCTACCAGTCAACAGCATGCCACAACAAGCAATGATGTACAGACCAGATGGAAACAGAGGAAGAGGCCGACCACGTAAACGTTGGACGGAGGGAATAACAGAATCCATGGGAATGTCGATATACGAAGCCCATAACCGGGCACTCTCACGAAGTTTATACTTCACCTCGACACCGCAAGGTACAAGAGGAACATGATGAGATGAGATGAGTTTTTCAAAATGGATTTCGGCGATTCTTCAAGTGATAGCCGAGATTTCGCTAGGTTCAATTTTAATGACATTAAAGGGCACGAAGTTGACTATTAATCGGAGCTAGATATCAGTGATCAGCATTACTTTGCATTAGCAGTCTGAGTCGGACTTTAAAGAAAGTGATTATGATTCTGAAAATGTGTTTGTAAATTGCCGCATAGATGACGGAAAATCACAAACAACATGCTGCATTTCATAAATATTTGTGTTCATATATGGATTACCGACAACAATCACATGAGTAACATATACTGCATGCTTTTCCCTTCATTATGTTGTTTATTTAACTAAAATCGGTTGACTAACACCTTATTTGTGATGTTTTTACTAACGCGACCCAAAATTTTACCAAACCTGAAAAAATCTTGCCCGTTCAGGGCTAAAAAACGGACAAGCGTCTGCCCTGTAAAGGGTTAAACTGGGTCAATCTGGGACCGCAGGTTAATTTTTTAAATGCGATACCACCTTGATGAGGATGAAGCCCAAGATCTGTACGGCATGCGAGCGTCTTCCTGGTACAATACCATGGCTACTTCAAGTAATAAAGCATGTCAAAACACACTGTTTCACTTCAGTAACCCCATATTTTATTCTAACTCTAAATAACTGAAGTTTAATGGATAATTCACACACAAATTATCGTCTCTACTAACTTGGCCGGCTCCGTACTGGCGGGGTTACGGACACAATACATAATCCTGCGTTCAAAACACAGCTATGGATGATTTGTCAGCAGACCGCCTTGTATTGGTATTCATAAAATGGTATGAGTGTCGGTCGTTCAAAAGCAATGGCAAACTACTGAACCTAAACTTGCCAAAATTCCTGTAAAAGATGTGCAACTAACTACTAACTGTCGCAGAGACTTGAATGATGTACCAAACTACTGTCGCAGAGACTTGAATGATGTATCAGGGCATTTCCACTAACTGTCGCAGAGACTTGAATGATGTACCAGGGCATTTCCACTAACTGTCGCAGAGACTTGAATGATGTACCAGGGCATTTCCACTAACTGTCGCAGAGACTTGAATGATGTACCAGGGCATTTCCACTAACTGTCGCAGAGACTTGAATGATGTACCAGGGCATTTCCACTAACTGTCGCAGAGACTTGAATGATGTACCAGGGCATTTCCACTAACTGTCGCAGAGACTTGAATGATGTACCAGGGCATTTCCACTAACTGTCGCAGAGACTTGAATGATGTACCAGGGCATTTCCACTAACTGTCGCAGAGACTTGAATGATGTACCAGGGCATTTCCACTAACTGTCGCAGAGACTTGAATGATGTACCAGGGCATTTCCACTAACTGTCGCAGAGACTTGAATGATGTACCAGGGCATTTCCACTAACTGTCGCAGAGACTTGAATGATGTACCAGGGCATTTCCACTAACTGTCGCAGAGACTTGAATGATGTACCAGGGCATTTCCACTAACTGTCGCAGAGACTTGAATGATGTACCAGGGCATTTCCACTAACTGTCGCAGAGACTTGAATGATGTACCAGGGCATCTCCACTAACTGTCGCAGAGACTTGAATGATGAACCAGGGCATCTCCACTAACTGTCGCAGAGACTTGAATGATGTACCAGGGCATTTCCACTAACTGTCGCAGAGACTTGAATGATGTACCAGGGCATTTCCACTAACTGTCGCAGAGACTTGAATGATGAACCAGGGCATCTCCACTAACTGTCGCAGAGACTTGAATGATGAACCAGGGCATTTCCACTAACTGTCGCAGAGACTTGAATGATGAACCAGGGCATTTCCACTAACTGTCGCAGAGACTTGAATGATGTACCAGGGCATTTCCACTAACTGTCACAGAGACTTGAATGATGTACCAGGGCATTTCCACTAACTGTCGCAGAGACATGAATGATGTACCAGGGCATTTCCACTAACTGTCGCAGAGACTTGAATGATGAACCAGGGCATTTCCACTAACTGTCGCAGAGACTTGAATGATGAACCAGGGCATTTCCACTAACTGTCGCAGAGACTTGAATGATGTACCAGGGCATTTCCACTAACTGTCGCAGAGACTTGAATGATGAACCAGGGCATTTCCACTAACTGTCGCAGAGACTTGAATGATGTACCAGGGCATTTCCACTAACTGTCGCAGAGACTTGAATGATGTACCAGGGCATTTCCACTAACTGTCGCAGAGACTTGAATGATGTACCAGGGCATTTCCACTAACTGTCGCAGAGACTTGAATGATGTACCAGGGCATTTCCACTAACTGTCGCAGAGACTTGAATGATGTACCAGGGCATTTCCACTAACTGTCGCAGAGACTTGAATGATGTACCAGGGCATTTCCACTAACTGTCGCAGAGACTTGAATGATGTACCAGGGCATTTCCACTAACTGTCGCAGAGACTTGAATGATGTACCAGGGCATTTCCACTAACTGTTGCAGAGACTTGAATGATGTACCAGGGCATTTACACTAACTGTCGCAGAGACTTGAATGATGTACCAGGGCATTTCCACTAACTGTCGCAGAGACTTGAATGATGTACCAGGGCATTTCCATTTGTCAGCATTATCCACCAGATTCTTTTAATAATTTTTACATTTGAAAAATTTTATATCAGCTTGGCTGAGGGGTTCATCGCTCTCGCATTTAAACTTCCTGTGCGCTGATGAGGGAAGTATTCGGTTCATTGCACATGCCAATCGTTATATTAGACTGACTTCTCATTAAGAGAGCATTAGCCAACTCCCAAAAAAATTTTGCACGTGTTTTGCAGGATGTTGTAATCAACCCCAAGTTGTTTTTCTTTATAATTTTATTAATTTTATGTTCAGTAGTTTGCCATTGCTTTCTGAACAAAAAGTCAATGTTTAAATCCAGCTTAATGCTCATATAGGGACTGAATGATCTAGCTCACCATCAGCACACCAGAATTGCACTCATTCATTCAGTAGCATGTCCTTTGCAGAACCTTGCTCCCATAACGACCTTCTGGAAAACTTCTCGGTCTTATTATGTTTTCTTTCATGTTTAATAGGGTTTCTTGGCAAGTTTTGCAGGAGGTAGTTTGTCGTTGCTTTCCTTCTGGCAGTGACTGTACTATTCGGTGGCCATAGACATTGTCTCTACTGATGAGATCAGCTGCCGCAGAGTGCAGACCATAACTAACAACAATTTGTTGGCTGCTCTCACACTCCATCCACTACCTGCTTCCATGGTTTCATGTAACCCTGGGGGATTGGGGGGGGGGGGGGGGGGGTTTCAGCCTAAAGGGTACTCCACCTTGCCCAAGGGTGGGGTGTCCCATAGACTAATGGAGAAAAGGAGGCGTCTTACATCTCCTTTGATAGGAGTACCTCTACCCCACTCACTGCGCTCTCACTGTGGCCAACATACAGGTCACGGCGATAAAATTGTGCGCATCTCACGTACGTGTTCGTAAGACATTGGAAGACCGTCTAATCTTCCAGTTGGGTTCACTCTCCCCTCAAGACCTCAATGTCCAACACGGTTTTATTTAACTTCCATACCCCCACCCCTCCCCGCAGTTGTATACCAGCCAGTTGCCTGTCCTTCGCAGGAAGTCGCAGTCAACCCCAGTATTATTTTTGCTGTTTGTGATTTACTGGCAAGTTTGCGTTCAGTGGTCTGTCATCGCTTTCTGAGCGATGGGCACTCACATTATTTTATGAGAGCCAATGCAGGGTGGTCTACACCCATATCGCCTGCGGCTGTGTTTAGAGCACCGGATACGGACTTTCGAACTGTGTCCGCAACACAGAGCTGGCTATAGTGCTCTACTAATCCCAGTTTCATATTTTGCTCACGTGGGTGTCCCCCCACCGGGCGGCTTAGCCAATCCTTGAGCTTCTGGCGTTACTGACCTTTAGTCCTTTGACCACCTAAACCACACATCCGGTTGATTCAACCCACTTACAGCCATTCAAGACGCATTCAGCTAAGTAACCTTAATATTTTCATGTTGTTTTTTGTGTGTAGTTGTGTGTCTGTCTCTGTGTGTTTGTTCTGTGCTGACGAAGGCTTTAGCCACCATATCCATTTTGTTTCTTGTAATCGTGTTCTATTAAAGCTCACAATCCACTTCTCGTTTATTGGTGATTCATTCACTGCACTCTTGCACTACTTTATGTAAAATTGCCAAGAAAATTAACCTGGAGTTTATCACAATGTCCTGCAAAGGACATGCAACATTTGTGTTTAATCTACTAAGACTTGTTGCACAGAAGCCAGTAGCAATTTTCATAATGAGCCAATCTGGCAAGTTCCTAAGTCTAAAAAAATAATAACCTGCTCTTTTATACTATACACTACACATATCTCAGCTTGTGATAAATTCTGAATGCAAACACTTCTTATCTTTGCTTGAAAAAGCTGCATGACGTTTCCATTACATATGTACAATACGATGGCCTATGCAGTAAAAATCTAATAAATAAATAAATGCAGCTATATTTCTGAACCCGTAGGCCAACACATCCGGCTTTAGCGTGCTTTTTTGACCAGGTAGCATTCCTGGGAGACTCTCACTTTTGCAGTACCATCCACAACCCAGCTGGCCAAGTTGGAACGGTCAAAGGCAACGGTCAACCCTCAAAGGAAGGCAGGGACAGTCCATAGCATTTTCCGCCATCCAAGGTTGCTTCCATAGTTGCAGGGCCGACACATAGCACCCTGGTGCTGGGCTCACCGAGGGAATCGTCACATCCTGCTCATGGCTGCTTTAAATCCTCACTTCAATATATTGAGCATTTCGTTCACCACGGGCCGTTCCTGCACAAACCAGACCGGTCTGCAGACGGTGTCTACTCAGCGAGTTTTTGGTTCAGACATGTGCTTGTCTTTTGTGCCCATCAGAGCTGTTCCAGGCACGAAGGACATTCAGAAAACTACCTAGTCAGAGCTGTTCCGAACAAGAGCGGCATTCGGAAACAAGGTAGCTGTTCCTAGCACGAGGGAAGACTAGTTAGAGCTTTTCCGGTCACGAGAGACATTTCACTCGGACGTAATTGCGTAGTGCCAATTTGTATTTTGCCACCCGTAGGCTGGCTTCAGCTGGCATTTTTTAATGAGGTTAGCCTTCCTCGGGTTTGGAGACAAGTTAGACTCTTATTTCGACTTCCACACAGCAAGCTTTTGCTTTGGGCTGCCACGTAATGGATTCGCAAGCCAGGCGTTCCATTTCGTGTCATCGAGACAATTTTCCATCTTTGACTACACTCTCCATGAGTACGGTTACAGACTTTCATCGGAAC
This sequence comes from Cepaea hortensis, assembly GCA_963921405.1. Taxonomy (NCBI): domain Eukaryota; kingdom Metazoa; phylum Mollusca; class Gastropoda; order Stylommatophora; family Helicidae; genus Cepaea; species Cepaea hortensis. The sequence continues at coordinate 9,563,940 of OY992892.1, forward strand.
GTGCGACCGAGGTGTTTTTCCACCTTTAGTACTCGCTCACAAGGTAGGCTACATGTGCTGCTGGCTCAGCACCTTACCTCCGTACAGCAGTGAGCGAGGAACGGCCAGACCCTCTGATCCAGGAATCCCTCATATCCTTCGGACAGGTATCTGAACTGGGCATGTAGCGTGCTCAGTATCTCACCTCCATTTATCGGTAGGTGAGTATCGGCCCGGCTCTCTCATCCAAGGGTAGTAGCGTAGAGGTGCTCAGCTACATCTCTCAGGTGGAGGCCTTTGTGTAAGTCAAGTGTCTGGACCAAGTTTGTGGCTTCGTGCGCCTGAGTTTATATTTTGACTGCTATCCTCAGTCTACCTGCAGAGCAGCAGGTTGTGTCTCTCTTAGTCTGGTCCCTATCCCAAGAGCTGTCCAATATATGGTTTTATATCCATTGGTACAGCGCTTGGGGTCAGTGGGACACTCAAGCTCCCCCACCGCGGCAAGGTGGAGACACATCGGGGGAGGATTTGATTTAATGTATTTATGATTTTTTATCTGACAACTTCCTTCAGTCTATTTCTATTCTATAATAAAGACTTAAACTTTAAGTGTATGCAAGATCTAGAGTATCGACTCTTTAAGTTAAAGTTAAATTAAAGAGTCGATACTCTAGATCTTGCATACGTATTTTTCTCGCACGTATTAGGACAAGCTAAACAATACAATCTTATCTTAATCGGGAACATAATTATTACTGTGCACAACATGTTAACGTGTGTACAGGTGCAAGTACAAGAATCTACTAACGGCCAGAGATGCCTGTAACTTTGAGTGTTGTGATCGCCGCCATCATGAAGTACAAGGTTATTCCGTTGATCGTCCTGATTTCCGGTCGAAGACTTGCTAATCAATCTTGAATGGATAAATTATAGTTTCGTATATTTCCATTCTCTCCCGTATATGATAGCTTACCTTAAGACAGTGTTTCCCAACCTTTTTTGTACCATGCCCCACTTAAGCCTTTCTAAAATTCATATTGCCCCCCTCCACCACCCCACGCCCCACCTCAACATATACATTATATTTAATATTCAAAAATTGAAATGTTCACTAAAGAAACTTGAATGATAGGTTTTAGGAAGAAATCACTAGGTAATTATTGAGCAAACACAGTAAGTAAATTTTCAAAACATATAATGGAGAACTGAAATTCAAGTACAAAATAATTTTAATGAAAGATTGTTCTATATTATTTTAATTATTAGTAATTATTTATTATTTAAATTTAGTGAGATCCTTGCGCTTGATGCTTGCTGCAAAGTGATCTTATGTCAGGTTCCAATTTAGTTAACTTCAGTCTCAAGTCTCCCCGTTTTGTTATATTCAGCCGATTTCTTCCATTTTCGAATTGCCCCCCTTAACAGTCAAATTGCCCCCCTGTGGGGCGTAGGCCCCACGTTGGGAAACACTGCCTTAAGACGTCGACGCGGCTGAAAAGATAAGAGCGCTCGATCTTAAATTTCCTGTTCGCTGATGGCGAGGTAGGCGGTTCAACCCCTACATCGGCATTAAGTTGGATTTCAGCGTTGACTTCTCGTTCAGAAAACAATGGCAAGCTACTGAACGTAAACTTGTCTAGAAGATCAGCGTGCTGTTGATCACAACGTCCTGCAAAGGACACGTACAATATTTCTTCAAGGAAACCAGGGACCCTAAAGGAAGCAAATAATAATAACACACAGTAACCTACCATGTAGGTCATAAAAAGCGACAAAGGAGGATTGGGCATGGTGTTGCTTTTCCATTCTGTATCAACTTGTCTTTAGCTGCACAATTCAACCAGCCTTGAGCATGACAAAGGTTAATTCCAGCTACATAAGCACAAACAACTTGTATACAAACAACTTCGGCAATAGCAAATAACAACAGCAGAAAGAAGAAAAGGCAGCAGCAGGAAAAGGGTTAAGAAGATGGAGATGAATGAGGAGTGGTTGGAGGAAGAAGAAGAAGAAGAAGAAGGGGGGAGAAGACAAAATGGAAGAAAATGAAGAGGGGGAGGAAGAAGAAGAAGACAAAGTGTAGGAGAAGAAGAAAAGGAGGAGACGCAAAATCTAGACTGATAACATTTCCTTCACAACTATTTTTCTGAGAAGCCATATGATCTTTACTCCCCATCGATCACTGGCTGAGTAATTGCTTGGATACTAGACCTTCTTATACACTCTTCCTAGACACTCTTCTTAGACAACTCTTCTTTGACACTCTTCTTAGACAACTCTTCTTTGACACTCTTCTTAGACAACTCTTCCTAGGCACTATTTTTAGACAACTCTTCCTAGAAACTCTTCTTAGACAACTCTTCCTAGACACTCCTCTTGGACAACTCTTCCGAGACACTCTTCTTAGACAACTCTTCCTAGACATTCTTCTTAGACAACTCTTCCTAGACATTCTTCTTAGACAACTCTTACTAGACACTTTTAATAGACAACTCTTCCTAGACACTCTTCTTGGACAACTCTTCCTAGACACTCTTCCTAGACTTTTCCTAGACACTTTTATTAGACAACTCTTCCGAGACACTCTTCTTGGACAACTCTTCCTAGACATTCTTCTTAGACAACTCTTACTAGACACTTTTATTAGACAACTCTTCCACGACACTCTTCTTGGGCAACTCTTCCTAGACACTCTTCCTAGACTTTTCCTAGACACTTTTATTAGACAACTCTTCCTAGACATTCTTCTTAGAAAACTCTAATTAGACAATTTACCATAGACAACTCTTATTAGACAATACATTTCAGACAATAAATTTTAGACAACTCTTCTTAGATAATTCTTAGACAACTTTTCTTAGATAATTCTTAGACAACTCTTACTAGACAGTTCTTAGGCAAACCTTCTTAGACAACTCTAAAACAATTCTTAGGCAAGCCACCTTAGACAACTCTTCTTAGACCACGCTGTTTAGACAAGTATGACAGAGTTTTGTGTACAGAGTTCAGTGTTTCTCGTGTAATCTGAAGACACAGATGGCTAGCCTTAGAGTGCAAAGAGCGTGCTTTTTTAATACCAATAGTCAGTCAGTCTACTCCTTTACTGTTTGTCCAATATGTATCTCTATATATAAAATGCAATGTATATACGTATTTATGTCCGTCCGTTCTTTATGCGTTCCATCCGATTGAGATGAAATTTTCTACACGTCTTCTTCTCATTCCAGTGCAACCAACTGTCATAGTTTTTTTTTAGTGTACAATACTAACATACTTACTAAAATTTAATATTTAAATTTACATGACTTCTTCTTCTTCTTCAGCGTTCCGAGCCATTGAGGTTCTTTGCTGCAAATACAATCCGTCTCCATTCGTCTCTCTGGTTGACCTTCTCTTGCCAGTCGTTGATTCCAAGTGCTTGTAGGTCTGTATATGTATTATCTCTCCACCGCCTTCTTGGTCTACCTCGGGGTCTACGGTCATTTATTTCCTGAGTGTAAGCGAGTTTTGTTTCCCTATTATCTTCCATTCTTTCTATATGCCCCAGCCATTGTAGTCTATTAGCCTTCATGATACCAGTGATTAGCGGGGACTTAAACAGATCATAAATGTCTTTGTTACTTCTTCTTTTCCACTCTCCACTTTGTGTATCCCTAATGGGTCCAAAGATGCGTCTTAAAATTTTGTTCTCAAAGGTTTGTAACAAGGCTTCGTCTCCTTTCGTTGTACTCCAGGTTTCAGAGCCATACAGCACAACTGGTCTGATCAGTGTTTTGTATATTGTGATTTTGGTGTTACGAGATAGCGCCTTTGATTTTAGTAGATGTTGTAGTTCATAGTATATCTTATTTCCAGAGTTGATTCTAGTTTGTATTTCTTCCCTTATGATGTTGGAGCAGTTGAAGATTGTACCCAGGTATTTGTATGTTTCCGTTCTTTTAATGGTCATATTATCTATTTGTATGTGGCCAGAGTTTCTAGCCATTCCGTCTCTTGAAATTACCATATATTCTGTCTTATCTTGGTTGATAACCAGCCCCATCTGTTGGGCTTTTCCCTTTAAGTGAGTCAATATTTCCAATGTCTTTTGTTCACTTTGCCCTATAATATCTATATCATCTGCATAACCAAGCAGCTTGGATGTTCCTCCAATATCACATTCCTCCTTTACCTTCCTTACAACTTTCTCTAGAGCCAGATTGAAGAGTAGCGGCGATAGTGCATCACCCTGTTTCAAGCCAGATGTTATTTGGAAGGGGTCTGATTTCCTGCCTTTATATGTTACTATATTATAAGTATCTTCCATGCATAGTCTGGTCATGTTGATTAACTTCCTTGGTATTCCAAATTCCTGCATAGCATTCCATAGACTATTCCTATGGACACTATCATAAGCCTTTTTAAAATCCACAAAAATGTTATGGAGATCTCTTTTATATTCCCAATGTTTCTCGGCTATTTGTCGTAAGATAAATATCTGATCTATTGTTGATCTGTTTTGTCTAAAACCCGCCTGGTAGTCACCTAATATGTCTTCTGAATATGGTTTTAGTCTATTTAGTAATACTGCGGATAGTATCTTATAGCTTGTGAACAGTAGTGATATTCCTCTATAATTTCCACATTGGAACTTGTCTCCTTTCTTAAAGATAGGTATCAATAATGACTCTTTCCAGTCATGGGGTAATTCTTCTGTCCTCCAGATTTTTATTATTAGTTCGTATAGCTTTAGATGTAATGCATGGCCACCTGCCTTTATAAATTCAGCAGCAATTCCATCAGTCCCAGTTGCCTTATTGTTTTTAAGTCGTGTGATTACATATAGGATTTCTTCAAATGTAGGTTCTTCAATTTGTGGTTCGCATGTTAGAACCTCATCCTGTGGGAAAATGTGACTTGGAGCTTCACAATTTAGTAATTCAATAAAATATTCTTTCCATGTGTTGCACATTTCCTCATTGGTCAGTCCGATATCGAGGCTCATGTATTTGTTTCGTAACAAAGAAAGGTTTTTACAAAGGTGGGGATGTTAACCCCACGCTTCAACCCCCAACCTGGAGGACCAGGGTGTTTCTCTTTGTCTGTTCTCTACCCTTTGACCTGTCCGGCTTGTGAGGCCCTGCTGGTAGCTACGCTACCGCCGGCATAGCTCTCAGGGTCATTGAGAAACTCAAGCTCCCCCACCACGACAAGGTGGAAACACCATCGGGGGAGTTACATGACTTAACATAAGAAAAATTAAATAAAGGGACATAACTTTTAGTAGCATTGCTATATCTTAGGTGAGGTCCCCTGGCTAATAAAATATATATCTAATATATATCTATATAAATATATTAGACAGACAGACAGACAGACAGACAGACAGACAGACAGACAGACAGATCCCCGCCAGGAACTGGGCGAAGCCGGCCGGATCAGACAGACAGACAGACAGAAAGACAGACAGACAGACAGACAGACAGACAGACAGTCGGGAACGGGAACTTATATGACTACTTATATGAATTAAATGAGATGCCCCCATCAGGGACTGGGCGAAGCCGGGCCGGGTCAGACAGACAGACAGACAGACAGACAGACAGTCGGGAACGGGAACTTATGTGACTACTTATATGAATTAAATGAGATGCTCCCATCAGGGACTGGGCGAGGCCGGGCCGGGTCAGACAGACAGACAGACAGATCCCCGCCATGGACTGGGCGAAGCCGGGCCGGGTCAGACAGACAGACAGACAGACAGATCCCTGCCAGGAACTGGGCGAAGCCGGCCGGGTCAGTCAGACAGACAGACAGACAGACAGACAGACAGACAGACAGACAGACAGTCGGGAACGGGAACTTATATGACTACTTATATGAATTAAATGAGATGCTCCCATCAGGGACTGGGCGAAGCCGGGCCGGGTCAGACAGACAGACAGACAGACAGACAGACAGACAGACAGACAGATCCCCGCCAGGGACTGGGCGAAGCCGGGCCGGGTCAGACAGACAGACAGACAGACAGATAGACAGTCGGGAACGGGAACTTATATGACTACTTATATGAATTAAATTAGATGCTCCCATCAGGGGCTGGGCGAAGCCGGGCCGGATCAGACAGACAGACAGACAGACAGACAGGCAGGCAGGCAGGCAGGCAGGCAGGCAGACAGACAGACAGACAGACAGACAGACAGACAGATCCCCGCCAGGGAATGGGCGAAGCCGGGCCGGGTCAGACAGACAGACAGTCGGAAACGGGAACTTATATGACTACTTATATGAATTAAATTAGATACTCCCATCAGGGGCTGGGCGAAGCCGGGCCGGGCCAGACAGACAGACAGACAGACAGACAGACTGACAGACAGACAGACAGATAGATAGACAGACAGACAGACAGACAGACAGATAGATAGATAGATAGATAGATAGATAGATAGATAGATAGATAGATAGATAGATAGATAGATAGATAGATAGGTAGATAGATAGATAGATAGATAGATAGATAGATAGATAGATAGATAGATAGATAGATAGATAGATAGATAGATAGATAGATAGATAGATAGATAGATAGATAGATAGATCCCCGCCAGGGACTGGGCGAAGCCGGGCCGGGTCAGCTAGTACAATATAAAATAACACAAAGTAATGCACCTTTACAGAACAGAATTACGAAACATACAGGACGTTGCGGCGACTAGCCTTCATCAGCAAACAAATGCATACACAAAACACAACATACAGTCACGGAGAAAACCCACCGGTGACTATATTAAGACATAAGGACGGGATGAGAAGAATAAAAAGATGAAAAAATGAGAGCAATGAAGAGAAAATGAAAATATGAGAAAGATGTTGCTACTTATCTCAGAGTCCTAGGCTGTACTACTACCATTTTATATTGCTACATTTCCAAAGCTCTACCGCAGTCCCACAAAATTGTGTCCAATACATATGTATATACACAGGGTGTTCGTAAAGTCTCACTACACTTTGTATGTAGAAAAAAATGGAAAAAAATGAAGTACATGACGTCATCAACAAATGTGCTCCACAGTCCATCGTGAATCGTGAAGCAATATGCAGCAAATGACTGTCGTCAGCTGGAATAATTCTTTGCACTCCAAAAAGAATAGTGTTATCAACGGAAGAAAGATTTTTTCTGGTTGAACAAGTGTTTCGAAACGGCGGTCGATACACACGAAAATAACAACAAACACGTTGCAAAAGATATTTGACAATATGAAGAGACGTGTACAGTCATGCCTTAAAGCCCGTGGTGGACATTTCCAACACTTGTTACAACTTCATTGATACTTTCCAACTTCCCCAAAAAAGCTTTAGATCTTAGCAGTAACTATAGTAACTAGTTTATTGAATTTGTTTGCACATTTTTGATGACGTCATGTGCTTCATTTTTCAAATTTGACTGTTGGATTCATACGATGCTCTGGCATTGAAACACGATGCTCTGATATTGACACACGATGCTCTGGCATTGACACATGATGCTCTGGCATTGACACATGATGCTCTGGTATTGACACATGATGATCTGGCATTGACACATGATGCTCTGATATTGACACATGATGCTCTGGCATTGACACATGATGCTCTGGCATTGACACACGATGCTCTGGCATTGACACACGATGCTCTGGCATTGACACACGGTACTCTGGCATTGACACACGGTGCTCTGGCATTGAAACATGATGCTCTGGCATTGACACATGATGCTCTGACATTGAAACATGATGCTCTGGCATTGACACATGATGCTCTGGCATTGACACATGATGCTCTGGCATTGACACATGATGCTCTGGCATTGACACATGATGCTCTGGCATTGACACATGATGCTCTGGCATTGACACATGGTGCTCTGGCATTGACACACGATGCTCTGGCATTGACACACGGTGCTCTGGCATTGAAACATGATGCTCTGGCATTGACACACGATGCTCTGGCATTTACACACGGTGCTCTGGCATTGACACACGGTGCTCTGGCATTGACACACGGTGCTCTGGCATTGACACACGGTGCTCTGGCATTGACACATTATGCTCTGATATTGACACATGATGCTCTAGCATTGACACATTATGCTCTGATATTGAAACACGATGCTCTGACATTGACACACGATGCTCTGGCATTGAAACATGATGCTCTGACATTGACACACGATGCTCTGACATTGACACATGATGCTCTAGCATTGACACACGATGCTCTGGCATTGACACACGGTGCTCTGACATTGACACATGATGCTCTGGCATTGACACATGATGCTCTGGCATTGACACATGATGCTCTGGCATTGACACATGATGCTCTGGCATTGACACATGATGCTCTGGCATTGACACATGATGCTCTGGCATTGACACATGATGCTCTGGCATTGAAACATGATGCTCAGGCATTGACACATGGTGCTCTGGCATTGACACATGGTGCTCTGGCATTGACACACGGTGCTCTGGCATTGACACACGGTGCTCTGGCATTGAAACATGATGCTCTGGCATTGACACATGATGCTCTGGCATTGACACAGGATGCTCTGGCATTGACACACGATGCTCTGGCATTGACACACGGTGCTCTGGCATTGACACACGGTGCTCTGGCATTGACACACGGTGCTCTGGCATTGACACATTATGCTCTGATATTGACACATGATGCTCTAGCATTGACAAATTATGCTCTGATATTGAAACACGATGCTCTGACATTGACACACGATGCTCTGGCATTGAAACATGATGCTCTGACATTGACACACGATGCTCTGACATTGACACATGATGCTCTAGCATTGACACATGATGCTCTGGCATTGACACACGATGCTCTGACATTGACACACGATGCTCTGGCATTGACACATGATGCTCTGGCATTGACACACAATGCTCTCGCATTGACACATGATGCTCTGGCATTGACACATGATGCTCTGGCATTGAAACATGATGCTCTGGCATTGACACATGATGCTCTGGCATTGAAACATGATGCTCTGGCATTGACACATGATGCTCTGGCATTGACACATGATGCTCTGACATTGACAAATGATGCTCTGATATTGACACATGATGCTCTGGCATTGAAACATGATGCTCTGGCATTGAAACATGATGCTCTGGTATTGACACATGATGCTCTGGCATTGACACATGATGCTCTGGCATTGACACATGATGCTCTGGCATTGACACATGATGATCTGGCATTGACACATGATGCTCTGGCATTGAAACATGATGCTCTGGCATTGACACATGATGCTCTGGCATTGACACATGATGTTCTGGCATTGACACATGATGCTCTGGCATTGACACATGATGCTCTGGCATTGACACATGATGCTCTGGCATTGACACACAGTGCTCTGGCATTGACACATGATGCTCTGGCATTGACACATGATGCTCTGGCATTGACACATGATGCTCTGGCATTGACACATGATGATCTGGCATTGACACATGATGCTCTGATATTGACACATGATGCTCTGATATTGACACATGATGCTCTGGCATTGACACATGATGCTCTGGCATTGACACACGATGCTCTGGCATTGACACACGATGCTCTGGCATTGACACACGGTGCTCTGGCATTGACACACGGTGCTCTGGCATTGAAACATGATGCTCTGGCATTGACACATGATGCTCTGACATTGAAACATGATGCGCTGGCATTGACACATGATACTCTTGCATTGACACATGATGCTCTGGCATTGACACATGATGCTCTGGCATTGACACATGATGCTCTGGCATTGACACATGATGCTCTGGCATTGACACATGATGCTCTGGCATTGACACATGATGCTCTGGCATTGACATATGGTGCTCTGGCATTGACACACGATGCTCTGGCATTGACACACGGTGCTCTGGCATTGAAACACGATGCTCTGGCATTGACACGCGATGCTCTGGCATTGACACACGGTGCTCTGGCATTGACACACGGTGCTCTGACATTGACACACGGTGCTCTGGCATTGACACACGGTGCTCTGGCATTGACACACTATGCTCTGATATTGACACATGATGCTCTAGCATTGACACATTATGCTCTGATATTGAAACACGATGCTCTGACATTGACACACGATGCTCTGGCATTGAAACATGATGCTCTGACATTGACACACGATGCTCTGACATTGACACATGATGCTCTAGCATTGACACACGGTGCTCTGGCATTGACACACGGTGCTCTGGCATTGACACACGGTGCTCTGGCATTGACACATGATGCTCTGGCATTGACACATGATGCTCTGGCATTGACACATGATGCTCTGGCATTGACACATGATGCTCTGGCATTGACACATGATGCTCTGGCATTGACACATGATGCTCTGGCATTGACACATGGTGCTCTGGCATTGACACATGGTGCTCTGGCATTGACACACGGTGCTCTGGCATTGACACACGGTGCTCTGGCATTGACACATGATGCTCTGGCATTGACACACGATGCTCTGGCATTGACACACGATGCTCTGGCATTGACACACGGTGCTCTGGCATTGACACATGGTGCTCTGGCATTGACACACGGTGCTCTGGCATTGACACATTATGCTCTGATATTGACACATGATGCTCTAGCATTGACACATTATGCTCTGATATTGAAACACGAAGCTCTGACATTGTCACACGATGCTCTGGCATTGAAACATGATGCTCTGACATTGACACACGATGCTCTGACATTGACACATGATGCTGTAGCATTGACACATGATGCACTGGCATTGACACACGATGCTTTGACATTGACACACGATGCTCTGGCATTGACACATGATGCTCTGGCATTGACACACGATGCTCTAGCATTGACACACGATGCTCTGGCATTGACACATGATGCTCTGACATTGACACACGATGCTCTGGCATTGACACACGATGCTCTGGCATTGACACACGATGCTCTGATATTGACACACGATGCTCTGACATTGACACATGATTCTCTGATATTGACACACGATGCTCTGATATTGACACACGATGCTCTGACATTGACACACGATGCTCTGACATTGACACATGATGCTCTAGCATTGACACATGATGCTCTGACATTGACACACGATGCTCTGACATTGACACACGATGCTCTGATATTGACACATGATGCTTTAGCATTGACACACGATGCTCTGATATTGACACATGATGCTCTGATATTGACACATGATGCTTTAGCATTGACACACGATGCTCTGATATTGACACACGATGCTCTAGCATTGACACACGATGCTCTGGCATTGATACATTATGCTCTGGCATTGACACATGATGCCCTGGGTTTAAAACATGATGCTCTGGAATTGACACATGATGCTCTGGCATTGACACATGATGCTCTGGCATTGACACATGATGCTCTGGCACTGACACATGATGCTCTGGCATTGACACATGATGCTCTGGCATTGAAACATGATGCTCTGGCATTGAAACATGATGCTCTGGCATTGACACATGATGCTCTGGCATTGACACATGATGCTCTGGCATTGAAACATGATGTTCTGGCATTGACACATGATGCTCTGGCATTGAAACATGATGCTCTGGCATTGAAACATGATGCTCTGGCATTGACACATGATGCTCTGGCATTGACACATGATGCTCTGGCATTGAAACATGATGTTCTGGCATTGACACATGATGCGCTGGCATTGACACACGATGCTCTGGCATTGACACAAGATGCTCTGATATTGACACATGATGCTCTGGCATTGAAACATGATGCTCTGGCATTGAAACATGATGCTCTGGCATTGACACATGATGCTCTGGCATTGACACATGATGCTCTGGCATTGACACATGATGCTCTGGCATTGACACATGATGCTCTGATATTGACACATGATGCCGTGGCATTGACACATGATGCTATGGCATTGACACATGATGCTCTGGCATTGAAACATGATGCTCTGGCATTGACACATGATGCTCTGGCATTGAAACATGATGCTCTGATATTGACACATGATGCTCTGGCATTGAAACATGATGCTCTGATATTGACACACGATGCTCTGGCATTGAAACATGATGCTCTGGCATTGACACATGATGCTCTGGCATTGACACATGTGCTCTGGCATTGACACATGATGCTCTGGTATTGACACATGATGATCTGGCATTGACACATGATGCTTTGATTGATATTGACACATGATGCTCTGGCATTGACACATGATGCTCTGACATTGAAACATGATGCGCTGGCATTGACACATGATACTCTTGCATTGACACATGATGCTCTGGCATTGACACATGATGCTCTGGCATTGACACATGATGCTCTGATATTGACACATGATGCCGTGGCATTGACACATGATGCTATGGCATTGACACATGATGCTCTGGCATTGAAACATGATGCTCTGGCATTGACACATGATGCTCTGGCATTGAAACATGATGCTCTGATATTGACACATGATGCTCTGGCATTGAAACATGATGCTCTGATATTGACACACGATGCTCTGGCATTGAAACATGATGCTCTGGCATTGACACATGATGCTCTGGCATTGACACATGATGCTCTGGCATTGACACATGATGCTCTGGCATTGACACATGATGATCTGGCATTGACACATGATGCTCTGATATTGACACATGATGCTCTGATATTGACACATGATGCTCTGGCATTGACACATGATGCTCTGGCATTGACACACGATGCTCTGGCATTGACACACGATGCTCTGGCATTGACACACGGTGCTCTGGCATTGACACACGGTGCTCTGGCATTGAAACATGATGCTCTGGCATTGACACATGATGCTCTGACATTGAAACATGATGCGCTGGCATTGACACATGATACTCTTGCATTGACACATGATGCTCTGGCATTGACACATGATGCTCTGGCATTGACACATGATGCTCTGGCATTGACACATGATGCTCTGGCATTGACACATGATGCTCTGGCATTGACACATGATGCTCTGGCATTGACATATGGTGCTCTGGCATTGACACACGATGCTCTGGCATTGACACACGGTGCTCTGGCATTGAAACACGATGCTCTGGCATTGACACGCGATGCTCTGGCATTGACACACGGTGCTCTGGCATTGACACACGGTGCTCTGACATTGACACACGGTGCTCTGGCATTGACACACGGTGCTCTGGCATTGACACACTATGCTCTGATATTGACACATGATGCTCTAGCATTGACACATTATGCTCTGATATTGAAACACGATGCTCTGACATTGACACACGATGCTCTGGCATTGAAACATGATGCTCTGACATTGACACACGATGCTCTGACATTGACACATGATGCTCTAGCATTGACACACGGTGCTCTGGCATTGACACACGGTGCTCTGGCATTGACACACGGTGCTCTGGCATTGACACATGATGCTCTGGCATTGACACATGATGCTCTGGCATTGACACATGATGCTCTGGCATTGACACATGATGCTCTGGCATTGACACATGATGCTCTGGCATTGACACATGATGCTCTGGCATTGACACATGGTGCTCTGGCATTGACACATGGTGCTCTGGCATTGACACACGGTGCTCTGGCATTGACACACGGTGCTCTGGCATTGACACATGATGCTCTGGCATTGACACACGATGCTCTGGCATTGACACACGATGCTCTGGCATTGACACACGGTGCTCTGGCATTGACACATGGTGCTCTGGCATTGACACACGGTGCTCTGGCATTGACACATTATGCTCTGATATTGACACATGATGCTCTAGCATTGACACATTATGCTCTGATATTGAAACACGATGCTCTGACATTGTCACACGATGCTCTGGCATTGAAACATGATGCTCTGACATTGACACACGATGCTCTGACATTGACACATGATGCTGTAGCATTGACACATGATGCACTGGCATTGACACACGATGCTTTGACATTGACACACGATGCTCTGGCATTGACACATGATGCTCTGGCATTGACACACGATGCTCTAGCATTGACACACGATGCTCTGGCATTGACACATGATGCTCTGACATTGACACACGATGCTCTGGCATTGACACACGATGCTCTGGCATTGACACACGATGCTCTGATATTGACACACGATGCTCTGACATTGACACATGATTCTCTGATATTGACACACGATGCTCTGATATTGACACACGATGCTCTGACATTGACACACGATGCTCTGACATTGACACATGATGCTCTAGCATTGACACATGATGCTCTGACATTGACACACGATGCTCTGACATTGACACACGATGCTCTGATATTGACACATGATGCTTTAGCATTGACACACGATGCTCTGATATTGACACATGATGCTCTGATATTGACACATGATGCTTTAGCATTGACACACGATGCTCTGATATTGACACACGATGCTCTAGCATTGACACACGATGCTCTGGCATTGATACATTATGCTCTGGCATTGACACATGATGCCCTGGGTTTAAAACATGATGCTCTGGAATTGACACATGATGCTCTGGCATTGACACATGATGCTCTGGCATTGACACATGATGCTCTGGCACTGACACATGATGCTCTGGCATTGACACATGATGCTCTGGCATTGAAACATGATGCTCTGGCATTGAAACATGATGCTCTGGCATTGACACATGATGCTCTGGCATTGACACATGATGCTCTGGCATTGAAACATGATGTTCTGGCATTGACACATGATGCTCTGGCATTGAAACATGATGCTCTGGCATTGAAACATGATGCTCTGGCATTGACACATGATGCTCTGGCATTGACACATGATGCTCTGGCATTGAAACATGATGTTCTGGCATTGACACATGATGCGCTGGCATTGACACACGATGCTCTGGCATTGACACAAGATGCTCTGATATTGACACATGATGCTCTGGCATTGAAACATGATGCTCTGGCATTGAAACATGATGCTCTGGCATTGACACATGATGCTCTGGCATTGACACATGATGCTCTGGCATTGACACATGATGCTCTGGCATTGACACATGATGCTCTGATATTGACACATGATGCCGTGGCATTGACACATGATGCTATGGCATTGACACATGATGCTCTGGCATTGAAACATGATGCTCTGGCATTGACACATGATGCTCTGGCATTGAAACATGATGCTCTGATATTGACACATGATGCTCTGGCATTGAAACATGATGCTCTGATATTGACACACGATGCTCTGGCATTGAAACATGATGCTCTGGCATTGACACATGATGCTCTGGCATTGACACATGTGCTCTGGCATTGACACATGATGCTCTGGTATTGACACATGATGATCTGGCATTGACACATGATGCTTTGATTGATATTGACACATGATGCTCTGGCATTGACACATGATGCTCTGACATTGAAACATGATGCGCTGGCATTGACACATGATACTCTTGCATTGACACATGATGCTCTGGCATTGACACATGATGCTCTGGCATTGACACATGATGCTCTGGCATTGACACATGATGCTCTGGCATTGACACATGATGCTCTGGCATTGACACATGATGCTCTGGCATTGACATATGGTGCTCTGGCATTGACACACGATGCTCTGGCATTGACACACGGTGCTCTGGCATTGAAACACGATGCTCTGGCATTGACACGCGATGCTCTGGCATTGACACACGGTGCTCTGGCATTGACACACGGTGCTCTGACATTGACACACGGTGCTCTGGCATTGACACACGGTGCTCTGGCATTGACACATTATGCTCTGATATTGACACATGATGCTCTAGCATTGACACATTATGCTCTGATATTGAAACACGATGCTCTGACATTGACACACGATGCTCTGGCATTGAAACATGATGCTCTGACATTGACACACGATGCTCTGACATTGACACATGATGCTCTAGCATTGACACACGGTGCTCTGGCATTGACACACGGTGCTCTGGCATTGACACACGGTGCTCTGGCATTGACACATGATGCTCTGGCATTGACACATGATGCTCTGGCATTGACACATGATGCTCTGGCATTGACACATGATGCTCTGGCATTGACACATGATGCTCTGGCATTGACACATGATGCTCTGGCATTGACACATGATGCTCTGGCATTGACACATGGTGCTCTGGCATTGACACATGGTGCTCTGGCATTGACACACGGTGCTCTGGCATTGACACACGGTGCTCTGGCATTGACACATGATGCTCTGGCATTGACACACGATGCTCTGGCATTGACACACGATGCTCTGGCATTGACACACGGTGCTCTGGCATTGACACATGGTGCTCTGGCATTGACACACGGTGCTCTGGCATTGACACATTATGCTCTGATATTGACACATGATGCTCTAGCATTGACACATTATGCTCTGATATTGAAACACGATGCTCTGACATTGTCACACGATGCTCTGGCATTGAAACATGATGCTCTGACATTGACACACGATGCTCTGACATTGACACATGATGCTCTAGCATTGACACATGATGCACTGGCATTGACACACGATGCTTTGACATTGACACACGATGCTCTGGCATTGACACATGATGCTCTGGCATTGACACACGATGCTCTAGCATTGACACACGATGCTCTGGCATTGACACATGATGCTCTGACATTGACACACGATGCTCTGGCATTGACACACGATGCTCTGGCATTGACACACGATGCTCTGATATTGACACACGATGCTCTGACATTGACACATGATTCTCTGATTTTGACACACGATGCTCTGATATTGACACACGATGCTCTGACATTGACACACGATGCTCTGACATTGACACATGATGCTCTAGCATTGACACATGATGCTCTGACATTGACACACGATGCTCTGACATTGACACACGATGCTCTGATATTGACACATGATACTTTAGCATTGACACACGATGCTCTGATATTGACACATGATGCTCTGATATTGACACATGATGCTTTAGCATTGACACACGATGCTCTGATATTGACACACGATGCTCTAGCATTGACACACGATGCTCTGGCATTGATACGTTATGCTCTGGCATTGACACATGATGCCCTGGGTTTAAAACATGATGCTCTGGAATTGACACATGATGCTCTGGCATTGACACATGATGCTCTGGCATTGACACATGATGCTCTGGCACTGACACATGATGCTCTGGCATTGACACATGATGCTCTGGCATTGAAACATGATGCTCTGGCATTGAAACATGATGCTCTGGCATTGACACATGATGCTCTGGCATTGACACATGATGCTCTGGCATTGAAACATGATGTTCTGGCATTGACACATGATGCTCTGGCATTGAAACATGATGCTCTGGCATTGAAACATGATGCTCTGGCATTGACACATGATGCTCTGGCATTGACACATGATGCTCTGGCATTGAAACATGATGTTCTGGCATTGACACATGATGCGCTGGCATTGACACACGATGCTCTGGCTTTGACACAAGATGCTCTGATATTGACACATGATGCTCTGGCATTGAAACATGATGCTCTGGCATTGAAACATGATGCTCTGGCATTG
The DNA here is from genome assembly GCA_963921405.1 of Cepaea hortensis. Lineage (NCBI taxonomy): Eukaryota > Metazoa > Mollusca > Gastropoda > Stylommatophora > Helicidae > Cepaea > Cepaea hortensis. The sequence continues at coordinate 9,581,647 of OY992892.1, forward strand.
ACACATGATGCTCTGGCATTGACACATGATGCTCTGGCATTGACACATGATGCTCTGGCATTGACACATGATGCTCTGATATTGACACATGATGCCGTGGCATTGACACATGATGCTATGGCATTGACACATGATGCTCTGGCATTGAAACATGATGCTCTGGCATTGACACATGATGCTCTGGCATTGAAACATGATGCTCTGATATTGACACATGATGCTCTGGCATTGAAACATGATGCTCTGATATTGACACACGATGCTCTGGCATTGAAACATGATGCTCTGGCATTGACACATGATGCTCTGGCATTGACACATGTGCTCTGGCATTGACACATGATGCTCTGGCATTGACACATGATGCTCTGGCATTGACACATGATGCTCTGGCATTGACACACAGTGCTCTGGCATTGACACATGATGCTCTGGCATTGACACATGATGCTCTGGTATTGACACATGATGATCTGGCATTGACACATGATGCTTTGATTGATATTGACACATGATGCTCTGGCATTGACACACGATGCTCTGGCATTGACACACGGTGCTCTGGCATTGACACACGGTGCTCTGGCATTGAAACATGATGCTCTGGCATTGACACATGATGCTCTGACATTGACACATGATGCTCTGGCATTGACACATGATGCTCTTGCATTGACACATGATGCTCTGGCATTGACACATGGTGCTCTGGCATTGACACATGATGCTCTGACATTGACACATGATGCTCTGACATTGACACATGATGCTCTGTCATTGACACACAGTGCTCTGGCATTGACACACGGTGCTCTGGCATTGAAACATGATGCTCTGGCATTGACACATGATGCTCTGGCATTGACACACGATGCTCTGGCATTGACACACGGTGCTCTGGCATTGACACACGGTGCTCTGGCATTGACACATGATGCTCTGGCATTGACACATGATGCTCTGGTATTGACACATGATGATCTGGCATTGACACATGATGCTCTGATATTGACACATGATGCTCTGGCATTGACACACGATGCTCTGGCATTGACACACGGTGCTCTGGCATTGACACACGGTGCTCTGGCATTGACACATGATGCTCTGACATTGACACATGATGCTCTGGCATTGACACATGGTGCTCTGGCATTGACACATGATGCTCTGGCATTGACACATGATGCTCTGGCATTGACACATGATGCTCTGGCATTGACACACAGTGCTCTGGCATTGACACACGGTGCTCTGGCATTGACACATGATGCTCTGGCATTGACACATGATGCTCTGGCATTGACACATGATGCTCTGACATTGAAACATGATGCTCTGGCATTGACACATGATGCTCTGGCATTGACACATGATGCTCTGGCATTGACACATGATGCTCTGGCATTGACACATGATGCTCTGGCATTGACACACAGTGCTCTGGCATTGACACACGGTGCTCTGGCATTGAAACATGATGCTCTGGCATTGACACATGATGCTCTAGCATTGACACACGATGCTCTGGCATTGACACACGGTGCTCTGGCATTGACACACGGTGCTCTGGCATTGAAACATGATGCTCTGGCATTAGTCTCCTCCCAAGGAATCGTCACATCATGCTCATGGCTGCTTAACCTCCCTTCGATATTTCGAGACTCTCATTCACCACTAGCTGCACTCTCAGAGACCAGAAGATCATGGTTCGCAGGTTTGGGACTTTGGTAACCCCACACAATGAGCAGTTAGGTGACACATACCAACTATTGAATTCCCGTTAGCACAGCAATTTTCTATTTGGTGGTCACTTAGATGCCTCTGCCATCAACACGCCAAAAGGCATTTAGTGCATAGATAAGTGTGTATTTATTTATGAAATGTCTTATTGGCTCTTCAAGGGGTTCCTAATTGATATTTATGCGTAATACATTTAAACGTTTGTTGAGTTGAGTTGAGTTGAGTCAAGAACCGACATCACTGCACTCAGGACATTCCCGTACGTGCTCTGTCCCCTCTTCAACAGCCAGCGAAGAGTCATACTACTAATCGTTCCCACCGCTATCTGATTAAATGTTCTCCTGGTCTTCCCTCTCAATTTTGAGATTCTTCCAGAACCCCTGCCGATCCCCCGCAATCTCATTCTTTCTACATATGGGTTCTCAATCTGTTCCTCCGCCTTCTCCACCTGGTCCCACAAGCGCACGACCACCTCCCCCTTGTCCATAGGCAAGATACCACCAAGAGTTGCATTCCCTGCTAGCCTATCAGTCTGTTCATTCCCCCGTACACCCGCATGGCCAGGGCAAAATATCCATACATAAACGTTTGTTAATATACTGGACGCAGCATTATGGTCCGATGTTTTGACCCATGCTGGTTTAATATAAGATTCAGACCTATGGTTCTTCTTCTTCTGCTGCATTCATCTGCAGTTTTTCTTTTTCAGATGTAATTGCGTTGTGCCTTTTTAATTATGCCTGTAGGCTGTAGGCCTGTAGTGATGTCGGTTCTTGACTCAACTCAACTCAACTCAACAAAAGTTTAAATGTGCAGACACATCCGACGTCTCCGGGTGTTCGTTGACCGGGTTAACCTTCCCGGGAGTTTCAAGGGACAATCGACTCTCACTGTTGTGGTGTGGTCCACATCCCAGCTGGTCAAGTTAGAACGGCCAAAGATATATCACGGTCAACCCTCAAGGGAAGGAAGGGGCAGACCATGCGCATTCCCCGCCATCCAAGGATGGCTGTACTGAGCTCACCCAAGGAATCGTCACGTCCTGAGTATGGCTGCTTCACTTCCTCCCTTTCGTATATTCGGCATATTTGGTACTGGCCGCTCCCCGCGCAAACCAGGAGCAGTCAGTTTGCAGACGACAACCACTCAGCAGGCTTTAGGTTCGGACTTTCCACGAAATGCAGATGCTGCCGGATCAGTATCTCACCTCCATACAGCAAAAGGTGGGTAACGGCCAGGCCCTCACATCCGGGGGATATTGACCTAGAGGCTTTCAGCCATACCCCTCAGCTGAAGGTCGTAGAACAAGTGTCTGGACCAAGCAATTTAATGAGCCATTCGCGGCTTTCACAATGAGACAATGTGAACTTACGACACGCATGGTAGTCTCTGAGACAAGCATATGACTACTTGCAGGATCAACCAAATATCTATCGCACAGACGGACTATTCACGCACATGCAGGCCAAGAGTAGCAATCGCTCAGCGCGCTCTATACGTACCCTGTGGCTAGTGGTTTTGCATGTTATCGCTTAAAGCGCGCGCTTTAAGCGATAACATGCAAAACCACTAGGCGCCTACCGATGAGCTTTCAAGCTGCGCCAGGCAGGACTGACCAAAAAGCTATGCCAGTGCAGCTTACTGACTGCGGGCCCACTACTTATCGAGAGAGAGAGAGAGAGAGAGAGAGAGAGAGAGAGAGAGAGAGAGAGAGAGAGAGAGAGAGAGAGAGAGAGAGGGGGGGGGGGCACTTATCAAGACCCGGTTGAACTTTCATACACAAATTGCTCTGTCGTCCGCTCAAACACGACTTCGGCTTCGCGCTGCGGTCACATTTTCGAAATGCCTGCCTCGCTAACTTGCATCGGCTGGAAACTTCCCGATTGGGTGCACCTCCCACAGCCATCTGAGACAACGAACGCCAGACGAATGGTTTTATTTCAATGATTTGATATGAATTCTATCTTTAATCCATAGTTGTGGGTTCATGTGGATAATAGACCTGGCCAATAAAGACACCTTTTTAGAGGTATCTACTTGGTCATGCGTAGATGTACACTTGTTCCTGCAATTAGGTATTGTCATCACTTGGAGGTGACAGGTTTGAATCCCAGTCGGTAATGATAGCGTACATTTTTTATGTGGTCTGGTGCATCCTCAAGCCTCTACTTCTTTCTTTTACTTCTATGAGAGCCAAACAATACCTGTGTGTTTATTTATGAACGGCATTTAGTGCAGCAGATCAGGAACATTCTAGATCTTTCTTTCAATTACGAGAAACTTGTGTGTGGAGCAAGGTTTTCTTTCATACCCTGATATTCCCTTTACACAAAAAATATTTTAAATTTGTCTCAAAGAAGTTTCTTGTCATGCGTCAGTGATGTGATAGGCCCACCATATTTTGTAGGTCTGAATGCACGGAGGATAGATGGCCCACCTTTCATTCATTTAGCAGGTGATGAGCTCAGGCATCAAACTCTCATCCAAGCATGCTCATGGCATAAACTTCACTAACTTGCCCGCCTATATTTCCTTTAGTAGATGACATGTGGTGGACATTTGACATTCAATTGGATTCTCAATTGACTGTCATTTAAACTTGTCATTTAGTAGGAATCATACTTGGCAGAGAGGTTAACATGGCTGAATAGATAAGAACACGTGTTCTTAAACATCCGATGTGCTGATGCTGAGGTAGCAGATTCAACCCCTACACTGGCTAGCTGGACTAAAATTACAAGTAGCTCAGAAGTCAGAGTGGGTTTACCTAATGGCGAGGGACACTGGTTATAGAGAAAGCTAATTCACACACAAAATCAGTCCAGTGTGTTAGTAGTAGCGTGTATATGGACTATGCTTGATTTCAAAGCAAGCGACGCAAAAATAAATTAATAACTGGCAGACAATAGAAATAGAATATCAATTGGGGAACCCTTTTAGGTCACTAGGACAGTTGATAAATAAATATACTATAGCATCTAATTCTTTCCCCTACTTCTATGAGTGTATATTTATCTGTGAATAGAAATAGAATATCAATTTGAGAACCCTTTTAGGTCACTAGGACAGTTGATAAATAAATACACTATAGCATCTAATTCTTTCTCCTACTTCTATGAGTGTATTTATCTACGAATGGAAATAGAACCCATTTGTCAAATAAGTAAAGCACTAGCATTGAAGAACATCCATCTATCCATTATGTGCCATGCCGATAAGCGTAGGCGGTCATGTTTTGCCATCTCACTCGATCACCAGAGTCGTGGATCAGCTCCGTGTTTCTGTCTCGACCATGCCACATGGCCAAGCCATCTAGGTATTTACTTCTTGGTCTCTTCCCTTCAATCTTGCCAGTTGTCACCAAGTTCTCCAATTAATTTCTTCTCATAACATACTCAAAAAATTTTGACTGTCTACGTCTGTCTCTAATCAGTTTACGATCTTCATTTGCCTCCTGTAGTACTTGGTCATTGGCTTTTCTGTCTCTCCAGGGTATTCTTTGCATTTTCCTCAGAAACCACATTTCCACAGTCATCAGATGTTTTTCAGCTTGTCTGTTCATTGTCCACGCTTCACATCCGTATAAAAGTACAGGTTCTATGTAGCACTTTAACACTCTTTTTTTTCGTTTCAATTGATATCTTTTTATTGATCAGTATGTTTTTTATTTTGCAAAAGGTTACCTTCGCAATGTCAATTCTTGTTCTAATCTCTTCAAGGCATCTCCCATCAGATGTTATGACTGTTCCGAGATAGCTGTACTGAATCACATTTTTAATATTCCCATTTACTTGTATATTACATTGTGGTATTTCTTCCTTCCTAGTGACGACTATAATCTGTGTCTTCTTACAATTAAATTCTAACCCTAGTTGTTCACTGTGTGCAACAACCGCATCTACTAAATGTTGCAGGTCCTGTTCATTGTCTGCAGTCAAGACTGTATCATCTGCATATCTAATGCTATTGATGTGTCGTCCCCCAATGTTGATTACTTCCATATCTTCTATATTTCTGAAAATATTTTCACTGTACAGGGAAAAAAGATCTGGAGACATTACACATCCCTGTCTCACACCTCTCTTAATAGGCTGATATTGACCTACTTCATTATCAATTCTTATGGCAGCTTGTTTCCAATATATGTTTTTTTTTTTTTTTACAAGTCTAGTCTTTTCCATCAAATTGTAGATCTTCAAGCATCCTTATCATGTCGACATGTCTCACTTTATCGAAAGTCTGGTACTTTTCTGTTAATTCACCCCAAACAAACGTCACCAGCTATATTTAGGATCACCAGCTATATTTAGCACTGACGGTGATCTCCTCTGTGTCCGGGTACAGTGCGTGTCAGTGCGTTTCAATTGCCCCAGTGTTTCTGTGGCTTTGGCAACCGTTTCTGTGTGAGTGACTGGAGTAATATTACCTACGAGAGGTTTGTGCCAACAAACTGTTAGTCAATCCCGTAGTAATCGGAGGACCAAATACCACTGTCGAGATAGATGAGAGCCTATTTACAAGGCGCAAACATAATGTCGGACGAGTGTTGCCACAACAGTGGGTATTTGGTGGCATCTGTCGTGAAACAGGCTTCTGCTTCATGTTGTTCTGTGTTCCAGACAGAACAGCAGCAACGCTTCTCCTGCCACTGATCAGGACACACAATTCGGCCTAGCACAACTGTAGTCTTCGACCTCTGGGCGTGTGTACGACGGAATTGGAAGTATTCCCGAATTGACGCATCTCACAGTCAACCACCCCCACCACAACTTTGTGAGGACCCTACCACCGGTGCACATACTCCACATGCATCGAGCGCATGTGGGAGAACGGCCAAGGAGAGAAACAAGAGGCAGAATGGAACACACACCAGGCATCTACTAGAGTTCTACTTGTTGCGAATTCATGTGGCGTCGACAGACTAAATGCGCTGGTACCACCACCGCATAGAACATTGCACACGGATAGAATTGCGCACCGAGCTACGGCGCAACACAGGGAAACCCTGGATGTGACGTCATATACTGAGATTCCGTTTGTTTGGGGTGAATTAACAGAAAAGTACAGAAAATCTTTGTGTAGTCAATAAAGCAAAGATGTAGATCAGTGGTTCTCAACCTTTTTTGGCCCGTGCCCCCCTTCACCATATTTTCAGAACATTCCCCCCCCCTTCCTATCAAAAATTTGGCCCGTGCCCCCATTCACCGTATTTTCAGAACGTCATTCCCACCCCCCCCCCCCCCCCCCATATTCATATTTCCTATCTAAAAATCCCCCCACTCCTACACAGTATATGTAAAAATGGAAGGTAAATTTAATAGCATATACTAAAACAAGTCTAGACATCCACATAAAACATGATTTATGGGTCTACTTACTTTATAAAATGAATTTTAGAAGGATGAGACGTACATAACTGTAAAGTATGAAGGGAAAAACAATATCAAGTAATCAGTTCTTGTATTAACGTGATCTTGAAATAGTCTTCATTCCCCCACTGTCCTGTTATTGCCCCGAGAGGAAGTGGGAATCAACAAGTACATCTTCAAACTTATTATCTGTTGGGATTATTGCCTGACTTTAGTCTACACTCCTCTCTTCTGTCTTCCCTTCCATATATCTAGTGGTTTCACTCTCTCTCTGTTATTCTCTCAACACATACTCCGACAACAGTTTCTTTCAACAATAAACAAAAGATTTATTAATAAAACTATGTCTGGTGTATGTATGGATTTTGTAAGTGTAGTTGATAGGGTGTTCTATGGTTGGTGTTAGACAGAACTCTGCATGTCTATCAGCGGTGTTGCTTCTCGCCCATTCATTCTTCAAGATCACAGGACAGCACATCAAACAGGACAGAGCTCACCCGGGATTATCCGTATGCTTGAATCTGATGGTAAATCCGTTATTGAATGAAACAACTGTTCACCACTGATTCACTGTACCGTAATAAAAGTCCCGTAAGTTTATGACTGCGCTCGAGTCTGTTTCATGACGGTGCATATCCACATCGAAAAAACCACCACCTCGTCACAGTTATTCCTATTGTCTATAGATTAATATCAATGTCTCTAATTGTCTATTCTTTCTTCCTTTATTTGTACAATACGTATGTAGTTGTACATATCCCTGCCTGCCGCAGGTTCACCCCCCTCCCTTTCACGTGTTTCAGTGGGATATTCGTTTGAGCATACAGTGTTCTGTATTTTTTCTTTATTTTATTCTTTCTTCATCTTAACCTTTTTTCTCAGGTTTGTTTGGTTCTCCGTATGTACTTTAGTTGTTTAATGTAGTACTCTTCATCCTGTCTCTGCTTTCACTAGGAGAGTAGAACCTGTGGATAAGTATAACAGATCCAGTGAGAAATGTCCGCCCCTTACTCCTACATATGCAAGTGTCCTTCTCCAGCCATAATGACAAGGCTTCCGAAGTGAACACCCGCATAAGACATATGAATTCACCAAAGTCTAAACTATCTACTAATAGAAAGCAATGGTAAATGCTATTCCTTCACATCTATATTCCTATGCTAAACTATATATAATATCTTTATACCTTATTTAGGCATCTGTGTTCCTGGAATTGAAAAAAACACTTAGCGAATAACACACTATTATCCCCTCTTTCCATCATTAGGGACGTGTATTTCTATTCCCACTCAAGAACATATCTCCTTCAGGTCAGTTTGGAACACACACTAAACTTACACAAAGAATTGACCCTCTTTATATCGGTCATTTTTGCCGCATAGTCCTTGACATTGCTGGACCCCTCACATCCAGACTGCATTATCATTGTTAGTGGAAAATTACAGCTCGGGACCGTTTCACATCCATACTGCAATATGCTTGTCCAATAATACTGTCGGCCTTTGTCCCAAACCAATCTTTCCACTCGACCCTTTTACCTGCGCGGTTAGCCGGCCTGTCTTGACCTATAAACACCTGTCTGGTCTCTCCTTGGTTAACCCTTCTCCTACCTGGGTAGTCGGTGTATGCAGTCGTCCATCTGGGAATCATTAACTCTTCAGTATTTCACGACATAGGCCCCCTCTTAAGAGATTAGACCGCGTCGAATCTTTCTCACTGTAGGTTTGATTCCCATGATCCACAATCCTAGTCTTCTTCCTCCGGAGCTGGATGTCTGGATAAGAAATCTGCTCTTACATTCTCCTTACCAAGGATGTATTCCATTGTGAAGTCCAGTTGCAGCAACAACGTCCATCACATCCACCGTGCGTTGAGCTTCTGCGAAGTAGCTATTAACATCACGTGTTGATGATATGATTAGATCCTCACATGGCTCACTTCATTATCCAGTAGGCGCTCTAATTGACACCCTACTATACTACTAACGACTGAAACTAGTGTTGGCTCCTCGCTCCTGTACGTCCGGTCGACCTACTTTCGACTTGCGTCAGCGACGGCTCACAATACAGACGGATTGTCCCATCTTGATTGTAACACTGCTTCCATGTCCTCTTGGTTTCCCCCGGCTTTGCCTCTGGGGATGTTCCACCTCGTCCTCGATGGACCGAGTCGTCTTTCCCAAATCTCCTGGACTTTTGCTTCCAGGACCATCTTGGGCGATATTGTATCTGGTCACCCAATCTTTGGTTGGAGTCCTGGGTAATTCTCGCTTTTCCCGACGTTACCCACCCCTTCTGAACTTGGTTACCGGTGAAACTTTCACTCTTGTCCTTTCCCTGACTTGTGATTTCCCTCCTCCTGTCGTTGGGTAAATCTGACCTATCACGTACTGTCCCATAGGCCCTCCTATGTTGTACTGGCGATCTCTGGTCTTCGTCTGGACTGGTAACCTTTGTCCCAATGGCTGCCATCACCATAAAGTGCGAAGCTTTGCTCCCGGATCTCTCTTCATATTTCCTAATGAGATGTCTAGGGAGATTTTTCTTCTCTTCCCCGATCCGTATTTTGTAGATGTTCTTGGACACCACCTTTTCCACAGGATAAGGTCCTTTCCATCCTACTTGGAGTATATTGGTCTCTGCTGGACTCCACACTTCCACTTTGTCTTCCACTTTAAGAGCTAGTTTCCTCTTAATTCGCTTGTTGGGTGGTGCTTTCTGGCACTCCGAACAAGACTTCACCCACCGGCGTACATCTCCGGTCATTCCTGGCCAGCAATAATGGCCGGAAATTTGCTGCAAGGTCTCTCTGACACCCATATGTCGATTCTCGCCTATGATGTGTCCACTCTGAAGAATGTGAGGACGGTGGGTCTCTGGAACCACCCACTGCTCGTGCAGGTTATCTCCCCTCCCAGCTCTCCGATAGAGTAGTTGATTCTTCAGAAAGTACTGTCCCCGTTCTGGTGGCTCAGCACTTCTTTGCAGCTTCCTGTAGCAAGGATGCAACGTAGTATCCTTCCTCTGGGCAGTATGCAATTCTCCTATCCCTGAGTTGTCGCATAGTGTCTCTGCCTCTTTTTCCTTCCCTTGAGATCCACTGACTACTGTTCCCTTGTGGGTTGGCTGTTTGGGCATCCCCAAAAAGACATATTTCGTGCCAATGATCATTGGGAATAGGGAGTCAGCTAATACAGCCGCAGGAATAATGCCCGTGACGTACCTGGATTTAATCTCCACCTTGGCGATTGGCAGCGTCATGGTAACAGCACTCCTCATTGCCGGCTTTAGCTCTATGGTCTCCCCTGTAAGTTGGTCTGGGCTTACCAAGCTGGCGTCTATCACCGCTTCCCCATCCAAACCTGTATCGTAGAGACAAGCAACCTGCTGGCCATTGACTTCAATCAGTTCAACCACAGGTGGTCTCTCTTGGTCCTGAGTGTCTTTCATCTCCTTGACCGTTTCCTTGCCTTCCTCTTTTGATTCCTCGAGGTTGGTTATGCAATTGGCGTCGTTTGCCTTGCATCTGCAGTCCACAGTATTATGTGTTATCGACTGGCAGTGTGTGCACCATGTTCCCTTCCTAGGTTTCCGTGTGTCCTTTGTGTTCCTTTCTCCTTCGCCAACCTCAGCCTTGTCTGTGATCACCGATGTAGGAATCACTTTGCATGCTGCGAAGTAAGAACTTTTAGGTTTCGATCTGCAATCCTTCGTGTTATGCGATGGTACCTTGCAGAATGAACACCACCTCTCAGACCACGGTCGTTTCGCTTGAGAATTCGAGGTGCTCTGGTTTCCTACCTTCACCTTCTCTGAACTCTCCTCTGTGTGCTTTATATAAGGTTCCACTTTTTCTCCTTCCCAGTTCTTAGGTTTCTTTTTCTCTTGTTTCTCCTGACCTTTGGTTTGAATACTGAGTTCCGCAGCCTCCCCATGTACCTCTACGAATCGTTCCGCCAGCTTATTTACAACATCAATCCGTTCCGCCCCTTGTTCTCCCAAGAAGGTTCTGAGAGGTTTCGACATTTGCTTTCGCATCTGGTCGACCACCATCATCTCTTCGAGACTCTCATAATCCCTCTTGAATTCTGCCAAGTCCATCCATTTCTGGAGATAGGATTTCAGCCTCAGACTGTAGGCGGCGAATAGTTCTCCCGGCTCTCTTCTAGACGATCTAAACTTCTTCCTATACGTTTGTGCTGTGACTTCATAATGTTTCATCAAAGCGGCTTTCAATTCCTCGTACTGATTTTCATGTCCTGGTGGTAGGCGTGTGTAGACCTCGTAGCCTGAACCACGTAAAGCCTGGGATAATTTAAGAGCCCATCTGGTTCTATCCAGTCCCATAGCGACTGCCATAGCCTCGAACCGATCCAAAAACTGGTATATCTTCTCTTTACTTTCATCAAAGACCGCCAAGGGAAACTTCATGGCATGGTAACCCTGCCCAATCATGTGGGTTGCCCCAGGTGAAGATGAACTTCCTTCTGCTGCCTCTATTTCACCCTTAGTTTGTGTCTTGAGTTCTAACTCTTTCAAGCGGTATTCATGTTCCATTTCTTGTCTCCTGGCATTCTGTTCCATTTCCAGTTTCTTGGTCTCCTGGTCCATTTCCAGTCGCTTGGTCTCCTGTTCCAGTTTCTTGGCCTCTTGTTCCATTTCCAGTCGCTTGGTCTCCTGTTCCAGTTTCTTGGCCTCTTGTTCCATTTCCATTCGTTTGGTCTCCACCTCTATTCTTCTCACTTCCAACTCGGCCTTCCGATCTTCTCGTTCCGCTTGACGAATCTCTCGCTCTCTTTCCTGGATGTAATCAGTTAGTTCCGAGCCAGCTAAACCAATTTCCTCCCCGTTGGCCCTTAGTTCTGCTGTAGTTACTTTAGGAGTTGCCATAGTTAAGAATGTAAGTCCGCAAATAGAGTACAGACCCCTCAAGCAATAAAGAAGTCCTTCCTATAAACAGATAATCTACCTAGAACCTATATCATTTATCTATGTCTATTAAATATTCTAAATCTACAACACCACACAGTACATCACAACCACTCTCTCATCCACAAGAGGAGATATAGGATAAAGACTTATGTAGACGCGTGACCGTGTGACTAGGTATGTAATGTGTCTTACCACCTATCCACATTCACTCTGTCTGGAACTTTCTCACTGTAAAGTCACCAGCATTAATGAAATGGTTCTACCATAAATGTAATGGCACCATATATCCAATGGACGTCCTTCCATTAAAAGTCATCAATATATACTTATATTTATTCCAATCAGTATGTCCCTACATGCAGGTACTCCGCTATGCCTGTGCCAATATGCAGGTACCCCTCTATGTATATGCCCTGTTATGCCCAGGTCATATGGGTATTATTTTCTACCCCGCTGCTCCACCAATTATGTCCTGTTATTGCCCCGAGAGGAAGTGGGAATCAACAAGTACATCTTCAAACTTATTATCTGTTGGGATTATTGCCTGACTTTAGTCTACACTCCTCTCTTCTGTCTTCCCTTCCATATATCTAGTGGTTTCACTCTCTCTCTGTTATTCTCTCAACACATACTCCGACAACAGTTTCTTTCAACAATAAACAAAAGATTTATTAATAAAACTATGTCTGGTGTATGTATGGATTTTGTAAGTGTAGTTGATAGGGTGTTCTATGGTTGGTGTTAGACAGAACTCTGCATGTCTATCAGCGGTGTTGCTTCTCGCCCATTCATTCTTCAAGATCACAGGACAGCACATCAAACAGGACAGAGCTCACCCGGGATTATCCGTATGCTTGAATCTGATGGTAAATCCGTTATTGAATGAAACAACTGTTCACCACTGATTCACTGTACCGTAATAAAAGTCCCGTAAGTTTATGACTGCGCTCGAGTCTGTTTCATGACGGTGCATATCCAACATCGAAAAAACCACCACCTCGTCACAGTTATTCCTATTGTCTATAGATTAATATCAATGTCTCTAATTGTCTATTCTTTCTTCCTTTATTTGTACAATACGTATGTAGTTGTACATATCCCTGCCTGCCGCAGGTTCACCCCCCTCCCTTTCACGTGTTTCAGTGGGATATTCGTTTGAGCATACAGTGTTCTGTATTTTTTCTTTATTTTATTCTTTCTTCATCTTAACCTTTTTTCTCAGGTTTGTTTGGTTCTCCGTATGTACTTTAGTTGTTTAATGTAGTACTCTTCATCCTGTCTCTGCTTTCACTAGGAGAGTAGAACCTGTGGATAAGTATAACAGATCCAGTGAGAAATGTCCGCCCCTTACTCCTACATATGCAAGTGTCCTTCTCCAGCCATAATGACAAGGCTTCCGAAGTGAACACCCGCATAAGACATATGAATTCACCAAAGTCTAAACTATCTACTAATAGAAAGCAATGGTAAATGCTATTCCTTCACATCTATATTCCTATGCTAAACTATATCTAATATCTTTATACCTTATTTAGGCATCTATGTTCCTGGAATTGAAAAAAACACTTAGCGAATAACACACTATTATCCCCTCTTTCCATCATTAGGGACGTGTATTTCTATTCCCACTCAAGAACATATCTCCTTCAGGTCAGTTTGGAACACACACTAAACTTACACAAAGAATTGACCCTCTTTATATCGGTCATTTTTGCCGCATAGTCCTTGACATTGCTGGACCCCTCACATCCAGACTGCATTATCATTGTTAGTGGAAAATTACAGCTCAGGACCGTTTCACATCCATACTGCAATATGCTTGTCCAATAATACTGTCGGCCTTTGTCCCAAACCAATCTTTCCACTCGACCCTTTTACCTGCGCGGTTAGCCGGCCTGTCTTGACCTATAAACACCTGTCTGGTCTCTCCTTGGTTAACCCTTCTCCTACCTGGGTAGTCGGTGTATGCAGTCGTCCATCTGGGAATCATTAACTCTTCAGTATTTCACGACACCCACCCCCTGGAAACCCTAAAATTCCCCTCTGGGGGGGGGGGGAATTCCCCACCAGTTGAGAACCACTGGTGTAGATCTTTGTTTACTTCTATAGAACGTTCAATTACTGTTCTCAGTATGTACACAGCATTTACTGTACCCTTGCCTTCTACAAACCCCATGATTCTCTGCCAGAAGAACATCGTTTACTCATTATTTGGGTATGCACAGATGAGTGCTAGTTTCTGATCTCTGCATATTGAGGGACTACCAACCCCATGATTCCCTACCAGTTCAGTTCAGACCTTTGATGGCTATTTATCCTTGGTGTATGACAGGGACTTACGACAAAGTCTTGCATGGAGTTCCATAAAACGAGTGCCATACCTGTTAATACCATATGAGTGGTAGAGGGTATTCCTTTATATGCTTTACAACAGCCTTAACTTTCCCTTGTGCCTGTGACTGAAGCTACCATACTCCATTCAGTCAATCAATATAATTACTGACTCGAGTTTAAGAAAAGGGAGTCAAAAGGGTTAAATAAGACATAGGTAACATAATGTAATAAGGCCCACACATGTACATATGTATGAATAATGATATATTTTAATATGAAAAATCTCTTTAATGCATACACATATGCAAGAACAATGTCATATATTAATCTTACAATAACTCTCTCCCTCTCACTCACTCTCTCTCTCATGAATTTATGCAGTTGTCATAATGAGTATAAGTACAATGTTAAAGTAAAACACAGTTTTCAACATCACATCATATCAGCTCACTCAGCATGAAAACAGTAACAGCTGAGTTGAGTCAAGAAAACACATCATCACACTTGCTACATTCCTATTCATGCTCCGACTTCATCTGCAACAGCCAGCATAGAGTCCCAATACTAAAATTACCAGTGGCAGTCTCATTAAGTGTCCGTCTGGCCTCTCCTCTAAGTTTTGCACGTCAGTCAGATCGTCTGATCACTCCCTGCATCACCATTCTGTCCAAGCTGTGATGATCAACCCGTTCTTCTGCACTATACACACGATTCTAAATGGCCCCGAACACATCTGCCGTATCATGCACCAATAGCCCACAGTATGAAGTTTCTTAACATACCATTCCTCCATTCCAGATTTGTGGCACACTCATAAACTTGTTCCTGGCACCTGTGGTAGGACAGTGACTAGCTCACTGGCATGCCAGTCCAGCGGTCTTATGTTCGAATCCTCATGGAAACAGATTTTCAAAACTGACCTGGCATCCCATGTTGACCCAGTCTAAAATCGGTACTAGGAAATGTTCTTGAAAGTAAAGATGGCCCACAAGATATTAACTACACCACCCACTGAGTGCAGATGTCAGTAAACAAGTAAAATACCCTTTGGGTATATGGTGCTAAAAACCTTATTTTTATACACCAATCAGCATATGAAACTCATAAATGGACACTCTCCCGCTGTTGATGCTTCATCTCAACACCGCAAAGTACATGATGAGATGAAATGTAGTCAGTCTTTGGTAATGTCTACAAAATTGTTGTCTTTATATGATATCATTTACATAAGCTCTTTAAATCTTAGGAATGTTCACAGAAGATATCCAAAAGGGGAAATAACTACTATTTTAAAAACATGAGTGCATTCCCTTCAAAGAGGATTAATATACAGTGAAAATGGCAACTAGGTAAGAGAGATCTCTATGAGCAAA
Organism: Cepaea hortensis; assembly: GCA_963921405.1. Classification (NCBI taxonomy): domain Eukaryota; kingdom Metazoa; phylum Mollusca; class Gastropoda; order Stylommatophora; family Helicidae; genus Cepaea; species Cepaea hortensis. The sequence goes on from OY992892.1 coordinate 9,597,397, forward strand.
TAACAAGTAAAAGAACACATTAATTGATGTGTGGGATTCATGAGGAAATGTTCATCCACATAAACGCATTACTTAGGACTCACAGAGTTTTAAATAAAAACAATGCAGATCGAAAAGTAAATTTTCAAGCTCCCCATGACAAAGGCACATTTGTTCCAGGGCCTATAAGCGAAGCAAAGAATAGTAACACTGTAACCTAATATGTGTGCCACTGGAGGCAACTAAGGAGGGTTCCTGAAGAAAGCTTTAGCAGTAAAATCCAACCAATCATGTAACCAGTATATTCTGGCTGTTTGTGATTTCTTGGCAAGTTTACGTTCAGTAGCTTGCCATTGCTATCTGAACGAACAACCTTCATACCATTGTATTAAAAACCAACGCAAGGTGGTATGCTGCCAAATCGCCCGCAGCCGTGTTTCAAACTCAGTATGCGGGGTTATTAATTGCGTACGTAACCACTCCACCACAACACAAGCATCATGTATAAATCTACACACATCTTAGTGTCAGTTGGTCAAGGGTCTATTCTTCGTTAAGTGATAAAAGGGGGAGGGAGAGGAATGACAAGAAAGTAGGTCACAGAAGGATGATGATGAAACCATGAGTGATAGGGAGCAAACCAATAGTGTAAAAACAAACACGCCAAGTAAGATAATTTTGTTCTCTGTCAGTGTGAGTGGAATCTCAAGATGGGATGGCCTGGTAAGACTGAGGTACTCCTGCCCGCTCACTTCTTTCTCTAGTCAGTAGGCCCGTTCTTTCATCATCCCTGCCATCGTTATTTACTGCATTGTCTTCATCGTTTCCAGAAAACTGATGTGGGATTTGAACTGCCCGTCTCTGGCGTCTTTCTGGGATTTCAAAAGGCGGCTGATTTCTGCTCCTGTAAAACTGGAAAATGATGCCTGCAATGGCAACAGCTGGCCACAAGATGACCAGTGCAATATCTGTCAGTAGAAGACATGGAATTCGTTACCTGGCAGTTGTAAAAGTTTACAGGTAAAAGCAATGAGAGCACATGAATGAATGACTAAACTTTTAGTTTCATCATCAGTAGCAGGTCCTTCACAGAATGTTGATCTCATCACAGCTCAATGAAAAGCTTTGCCAACCATTGCTTGTTCCCATCTTATGAAATTTTATGCTCGAGATGTCTGCAAAGCCTTGAGTTCATCTTTGTGCTTGTCTATCCCTGCTTCTTCATTCAGAAACCAGGCCTTTCAACATTGTTCTTTCCCCAACTTACTGGCACCTTGCTGTCTTGATAGACAATAATTTGTTATATTGTGCTTAAAAATAAGCACAAAACTACAACCCATGACAGGGACCAGGGGTGGAATTATACCTCTCCATAACACAAAGCCTGGGCTGAATTGTAGAGACCATGTGTTGCCCATGCAGCATGATCACCCTCTCAGCCTGCCTAGTTTACTCCAGAGGAAAGATAACACCAATACACCTGGAACACGACAAGCTGCAGAAGCTACAGGATCAGCCAAGCAATGCTCTAACTATCCACCTGTCGGAGCTTCGATCCTAGACCAGTTGCCAACCAAGGCTTAGGGCCTGGTCTACCTTGCCATGATATTTAGTCTTTAAGTTGCTTATTCTCACACCAGAAATAGGCTTGTACCTCCCAATTGCGCTCCTCTGCCTGATGCCGTTGGCACAATGTGATGTGTCGGATTTGGTGAGCACTGCCAAACATTCAGTGCTAACAGAAAGCAGGTAGTACCGTCTACTGTCATATGGTAGCTCAGTCATATCTGACCATCAGATACTAACAACATTCTCAATAAACATGAGCCCACCTTGTGCGTGGAATGGTGCTACAACTTTGACCGTCAGGTAACCATCTTCAGTTTGGTGATAGAGAGAGTTCAAAAATATCAGCCGCAGACTTGCTCTCAACGGGATGGCCATACATATAAGGAACATAAAAGAACCCACAATTCCACATGACAGGATGCTCAGCTGAAAGGAGATAAAAAATGTGGATAGTTAAAAGTTTGGTCATGTGAATTGTGCTAGTAAATAAAGCTCTTGTTCATTGACCTTGGCTCCCAGACTGACCCAGACTAAAATGGTTACCAGAAAGTTGGCTGGGAAGACAGCTGGCACGATACTGACCATACAAGGGCTGTTCAATCCACAAACATGGGGCTCTCACCATAAACCCACTGGCGAATCCCGCATACCATGCTCAAAATACAGCTGCCGGCGATTTGGCAGCAGACTGCCTTGCGTTGGTTTCTTATAAAGTTGTATGAGTGCTGGTTGTTCAGAAAGCCATGGCAAACTACTAGATGTAAGCTTGCCAAGAAATCACAAACAGCTAAACAATGCTGAGGTCAACTGCGATGTCCTGTAAAAGATATGCAACTTACTTTAACCAGCACCAAATACCCACAGTAAACCACGTTGATAATGTCATGAGCATGATAATACATGGGTTTGATGCCTGGGCTTCTCACCCGCAAAAGTGAGGGAAAGATTTGCCACCTATTCCTCCATGCATTCAGGCTTATAGAATGTGGCGTTGCTATCACATCGCAGAGCCATGGCACGAAACTGCTTCGGGACAAATGATTTACTTTACTATTACCACATACCTGTCTGTCATCTACTACCTTAAGCACCTTGCAGTGTAGGTAATGGGGGTCTTAAGTCTGAGGAATTAAGGCCGCCAGACTAGTGCAATCACCACAAACACTGTGCAGGTTAGGATTTTATTTTTGCCCGACAGAAAAAAATCCACACCTTACTGAGGTTTTGAACCCAGGTCTCCAAAAGGAGAACGTGGTGTTCTAAGCCACTCGGCCAGCTGCTTCCATGTGCGTTGTACCTGATATGCCTTATGGCATGAAACAGGAACCTTTAAGTTTGCCTTTAACTTTGACTAAACATTCACAAGAAAACAAACATTCTCAAGAAAATAGTTGTGAAAAAACATTCACATGAGATCAAACATTCTCATGAAAACATTCACTAGAAAATATTCACAAGGAAACATTCATGAGAAATTCATTCACAAGAAAAGTTTCACCAGAAAACATTCACAACAAAACAGTCACAACAAAACATTCACCAGAAACCATTCACAAGAAAACAAACATTCACAAGAAAACATTCACAAGAAAAGAAACATTCACCAGAATACATTCACAAGAAAACATTCATGAGAAAACATTCACGAGAACACATTCACCAGAAAACAAATATTCACTAGAAAACATTCATAAGAAAACATTCACGAGAAAACATTCATGAGAACACATTCACCAGAAAATAAATATTCACCAGAAAACATTCATGAGAAAACATTCACATTAAAACATTCACTAGAAAACATTCACCAGAAATCATTCTCCAGAAAACATTCACCAGAAAAGCACTTACCACTTTCTGGTATGCCATTAGCACTACAGTGAACACAAGGACCACGCACACAAACGCAATGCCATAGTTCAAGGCTGTGTCCCACCACCAAATGTTTCCTGAAATCGGTACATATTTATTATCTAGAAAACAAACCTGACTAAAATTCGTAAACAGATTCTATGATATTCGCAAGTTGAATAGAGGCCCTGGAGATGTGGATATACAGAAGAACATGTCATATTTCATGGAAACAAAAACAATCAAATACAGAGGTTCTAGAAAAACCAGGAATAAAAAGAGGGCTGATGAAAGAAATAAAAATTTGCAAGTGAAATATTTTGGCTATGTTAAAAGACATAACACTCTTATAAAAACTATACTGGAGGGTAAGGATGAAGGCAAGCGAGCAATAGGTAGCCAAGAGCAAGAGGGTGAAGTGTTCCTCGTGCTCCGAAGTTTGTGGGTTCGATTCCAGGCTACATCTTTCGGTTCATGAGTGCATTTTTCTCGGAGACTCCTGGGGGTCATCGCTGGAACTACGGACATCGTGCTTTATGCTACGCTTTCGGCAGGCTGCCCTGTGGAAAGAGACCGAGTAGTATGGGATAAAACCTGATGCAATGAAGTCAATCCTCTCAACTTTTAAGCAACTTTTTTTTAAAGAGGTACATGTGAGAAGACGACAGCAAGAGATGGACGACCAGCAGTCTGACAGAATGCATGATCAAAGTCAGAGACAGACAGTCTTGGAGATCCACTGCAGCCAACCTTCATTGTGCAGATGGCACCTGATTGATTGAATCTTGGGAAGAGAAGCGCTTTAGAAGACCACCCACGATTCAAGTAGAATGAGTTAGTTGCATGTCCTTTTCAGGTCATTTCACAGGATTGTGTTCTGCAAAATGGCCAAGTTATCTGTCAGGGATCCAGATAGGGTTAATTATGAGTAAAAGATGAGTCATATAGAGTTCAGACAGTTACACAACCATGAATTCAGTAGCATGTCCTTTGCAGAATCATGCTCCCATAACAACCTTCCGGAAAACTTCTTGGTCATAAGATGTCTGCATCCGATACACCCATCTGAAGATCATCTGCCACATAGGGTTTCTTGGCAAGTTTTGCAGAAGGTAGTTTGCCATTGCTTTCCTTCTGGGCAGTGACTGTACTAGTCGGTGGCCGCAGCCATTGTCTCTACTGATGAGATCATCTGCCTATCGCTGCAGAGCGCAGACCATAACTAACAACAATCTGTTGGCTGCTCTCACACTCCATCCACTACATGCTTCCATGGCTTCACGTAACCTTGATGGGTACTCCACCTTGCCCAAGGGTGTCCCAAAGACTAACGACGATAGTGAGACATAAATATTTGACAGGACCCAAAAAGATAGTCAAGCTGTAATATGCAATTACCATGGTAACACATGCATTACATTTGAATGGTATCAGAGAATTTGTGGGTTATATATTTCAACTAAAACAGGGTTCATTTATTCACTTTAAATTATATCTAGCTTTGCAGCATGCACCTGGCGAGATACAGACAAACATGCCAGGAAGTAACAATGTGTAACCTTCTGTTTGTATCTCCTTTGTTCATATTCTTCGCTAACTCATCATCATCATCCAGTGCCTTGCCGGCTAGTGTGGGCAATCAAGCCTCTCCACAAATCACGATCTCTGGCATTATGGATCAATTCATGTGTTGACTCCCTTCCATGCCATGACACAAGACTGGCTAGAATCTTATCACGCTGTCTTCCTCTATCTCTCTTTCTGCAAATCTTTCCGGTTGTCACAGCATGTTAGTTTTTGTCATCTCATAAAGTAGCCAAAAATGATAACTGCCTGTTTCTGACGTTTGAGATAAGTTTTCTTTGCGACTCAGCTTCCCTTAAAACATCCTAATTGCTCATTTTGGCTGTCCAATTAATTTTCAGCATTCTTCTATAAAACCACATCTCCACGGCTTCCGGGGATTTTCTTTTGCCTGCTTACTAATTGTCCAGGATTCACAGCTGTATGTTAAAACCACTTACTATTGACCATGAAATAAAACACACAAATAAAAGAAAGGGATTTTACCCAGGGGTGTGAAGAACAGCGCAGACGCAATCAGATATCCAGCACACATGCCAGGTACCAGAACAGAAACAATGGGGAATGTGCAGAAATACCAGTAGGCAACCCAAAGGCAACCGCCAACAATGCCAAGTGCTGCAGCTACTGGAAGCTTCACTAAGGGATGATGGAAACAATGTTAATGTTCTTCTTATTCTTTACATCTTTATTCTTATGTTCTTCTTTCTTTATATCTTCATGCTTATTTCTTATGTTCGTTCCTCTTATTCTTGATATTTTAATGCTAATTTCTTATCATCTTCTTATTCTTTACATCTTCATTCTTATGTCCTTATCCTTTATATCTCCATACTTATTTTGTCATTCTCCTTTTTTCCACTCCATCTCCTTCATTCTATTTTTCCTTCTCCTCTATTTTACTTTGTCCTTATTTTTCATTATTCTACTTTCTCTTCCTCCTCCTTTTATTTCACTCCTTTTTTCTTTCTCCTCCTTCATTTTACTGTTCTTTTCAACATTGACACCTTTATCTACCACATTTTGAACCCATCTATGCTGTTCACTTTCTCTTCTTCACCTCCACGTACACTTCCCTCCATTTAGTCAACTGTCCTGTTAATTCTTTGTACCTTTCTTCAACCTTTTCAGTTTCACTAAAATCAGTGACATCACATTTGACACAAGACATTTAAAAGTGTAGTCTACTATGTACTACTGCTGTAGTGCTATGTAGAAAAATTTGTATTTTGTGTGTGTGAAAGAAAGAATGATGAGGAAGAGGAAGAAGAAGAGGTGGAAGAAGAAGAAGAGAAAGAAGAGGATGAGGAGGGGAAAAAGGAGGAGTAATAAGAATAAGTAGAATAAGACAAAAACAAAGATGAGACAAAGACAAGGAAGAGGAAGAAGAAGATGAGAAGGAGGAGGAGGAATAATAACAAGACGAGGACAAAACAAAGAAGAAAACAAAGACAAGGAAGAGGGAAAAGGGAGCTGAAGAAGAAGAAGCAGAGGATAAAAAAAAAGCAGAAGAGGCGATAGAAGAAAAGCCAGACGGAGACTAGACTGGACAAACTCTGTAGGTTTGACATGAATTAAGACTTCTTAAAATAGATACTTCACATGTACAAGCCAGCTGAAGCAGATTTCAGTACACTTTATTGCTGAACTGCAAGCAGCTTCAAGTGGCTGTTCACAATAACAAAAGTTCATTTACAATCAAATCTGGTAAAGCAGCACGCTGTGTTTGCTTACATGAATCATCGTAGGTATGGGGTATTGACAACAGCAAGTATGTCAGCAGGCTTAAAAAGGTGAAGCCAAAAACAAATAGCACTGAGAACAAAATAAATCAGTTACAAGTAGAATACAGGAATCAATAAATTAATTTATGCATGGCTATCTATCTGTCTGTCCATCTCATCTTATCTATCTATCTGTCTGTTGGTTGGTATATCTATCTATCTATCTATCTATCTATCTATCTATCTGTCTGTTGATCAGCCAGTCTGTCTGTCTGTCTGTCTATCTATCTTTCCCTCCCTCCCCCCTCTCTCCACCCACCCAACCATCTGCCTGCCTGTCTATCCTGTCCTTCCTGTCTGTCTCTTTATCTAATATTATCTGATCTTATCTTGCCTAATATTATCTTATCTTATCCTATCTTATCTATTGACGCTGTGGCTTGGGAGATAGTGAGACACACAGTTTCATCATTCCCAGTCATACCAAGCCCAGGGTTTGAAATCAGCTGCAGGTGATTTGGCTTATTACCAATGTCCCTCACCATCAGGCAAACCCACTTCAGCTTCAGAGGTACTTGTAATTTACATCCCCAAGTCAAGGATGAGAAGTCAACATTTCAGTCCAACTGATCGGTGCAGAGGTTGAGCCTGCTACCTCAGCATCAGCACACTGGGTGTTTAAGAACCAGGCCTCTTTAACCATTCGGCCACGCTGACCTCCAAGATGGAAGCGAACTAACTGTATCCGTAGAAGGGTACAAGATGTCACTGCCAGAACGATCATGTAATGGACTTTAGAGAGAATGTCTAATTGCAAACTCTACAAAACACGTTAACACTGTAAGCACAAACTCCATATAAAACTTTTAACACTCGTTTTTAAATTACAATTTAAAATATTTGATTAAACTTACTGCTCTTTAAACAGCAATGGCCGAGAGTTAACAAGAACAGGCCACAAAAGCACAAAACTACAGCAAAGACAATTTCCAAGGCTGAACCTGTTTTTGAAAGAGAAAACTAAAATCTGAAAATAATATTCATTCTAATGTTTAATGTATGTCAGTTTTGTGTGTGTTGAGCTTAGTTGTTTTTGAACTCAAAATAGCCCATACATGTGCTACTATTTATAGTAGTTGCCACTACTGGGGAGTGCACTGGACTGATTTTTACGTGTGGATTAGCTTTCCCTATTACCAGTGCCCCTGGCCATCAGGCGAACCCACTCCGACTTCTGAGGTACTTGTAATTCACATAAAAAAAAGACACTTCACATAAGGCAGGCAGGCAAATGTGATAACCCCACACTACTGCAGCTCCCTACGTAACAACATATAAAATATCAAATAAAATAGATATCTCCAAGTAATAATATATATAGTTAGTTGCATATCCTTTACAGGATGTTGGAGTTAACACCAGCATGTTTTGCTGTTGTGATCTCTTGGCAAGTTTACGTTCAGTAGTTTGCATTGCTTTCTGAAAGGCCAGTACCCTTACCATTTAGTCAACAACAACAAAAATGCAACGCGGTCTGCTGCCAAATCGCTGGCAATAACATAAATACCCCACACACAAAACATAGACAAGAATCCACAAGAAAACAAGACTGTGCATAAAACCACAACATTTCACATGAAAACAAGATTATCTGCATACAATAACCCAATCCACATAAAAACAAGATAATCAACATCAAACAAGACTGCTCATAAGACAAGACACTCCCCATAAAAACAAGACAATCCACATAAAAACACATTAAACAAAAAAAAAATCAAGATTATCTGCATAAAATTGCCCAATTCATACCAAACAAATTATCTGCATGAAATTACCCAATTCATACCAAACAAATTATCTGTATAAAACTAGCCTATTTACACAAACAAATTATCTGCTTAAAATGACCCTATTCACACACACAAAAATTATCTGCATAAAGTTACCCAATCCACATAAAAACAAGATAATCCACTTAAAAATTAACAATTTACATAACATCAAGAGAATCCACATAAAACAAGAAAATACGTGGAGTCTTCGAGGCGAAGTGGTCAAGCCGTTTGACTCGGGCTCCGAAGGTTGTGGGTTCGATTCTGGGCTGTGTCCTTCGGTTCACAAGTTAAATTGTGGGTCCGTCGCTAGAACTACGGAGTCCATGCTTTGTGCGACGCTTTCCGCGTTGCGGAAAGAGACCGAGCCATGTGGGATAAAACCTGGTGCAATATTTGAATACAACAAAAATCCAGATAAAAACAAAACAATCCACACAAAAAAACACCACAACAGCTGAAGCCCATACTGTTAGATGAGCAGCCATCATTCTCAAGGTCACAAGCATAAGTGACAGCAGTGATATAAGCTGCCTGTCTTCCAGTGTCCGAGCGTGTAACTACCACTGTATACAGTGCCCCCTGGCTGGTCTCCGAAGTGACAGCAACTTCTGACTTTGATGTGGGGCCATTTTGGACTGAAAAAATCTGTAACACAATCACGAGTGAAATGCATGTAGTTATTTACCTCATTGTGATCTTCCACTTTTCTTCTTCTTTCTTTATTATTTTTCTTCCCAAACCTGCACGACCAATAATCTATTTCCTTTTCTTTCTAAAGGAAGGAAGAAGAAGGTGAAGGAATGAAGTGGAAGAAGGTGAAGGGATGAAGTGGAAGAAGGTGAAGGAATGAAGTGGAAGAAGGTGAAGAGATGGGATGGAAGAAGGTGAAGGAATGAAGTGGAGGAAGGTGAAGGGATGAAGTGGAAGAAGGTGAAGGAATGAAGTGGAAGAAGGTGAAGAGATGGGATGGAAGAAGGTGAAGGAATGAAGTGGAAGAAGGTGAAGGAATGAAGTGGAAGAAGGTGAAGGAATGAAGCGAAAGAAGGTGAAGGAATGAAGTGGTAGAAGGTGAAGGAATGAAGCGGAAGAAGGTGAAGGAATGAAGTGGAAGAAGGTGAAGGAATGAAGTGGAAGAAGGTGAAGGAATGAAGTGGAAGAAGGTTAAGGAATGAAGTGGAAGAAGGTGAAGGAATGAAGCGGAAGAAGGTGAAGGAATGAAGCGGAAGAAGGTGAAGGAATGAAGCGGAAGAAGGTGAAGGAATGAAGCGGAAGAAGGTGAAGGAATGAAGCAGAAGAAGGTGAAGGAATGAAGCGGAAGAAGGTGAAGGAATAAAGCGGAAGAAGGTGAAGGAATAAAGTGGAAGAAGGTGAAGGAATAAAGTGGAAGAAGGTGAAGGAATGAAGTGGAAGAAGGTGAAGGAATGAAGTGGAAGAAGGTGAAGGAATGAAGTGGAAGAAGGTGAAGGATTAAAGTGGAAGAAGGTGAAGGAATGAAGTGGAAGAAGGTGAAGGAATGAAGCGGAAGAAGGTGAAGGAATGAAGTGGAAGAAAGTGAAGGAATGAAGTGGAAGAAGTTGAAGGAATGAAGTGGAAGAAGGTGAAGAGATGGGATGGAAGAAGGGGAAGGAATGAAGTGGAAGAAGGTGAAGGAATGAAGTGGAAGAATGTGAAGGAATGAAGTGGAAGAAGGTGAAGGAATGAAGTGGAAGAAGGTGAAGGAATGAAGTGGAAGAAGGTGAAGGGATGAGGTGGAAGAAGGTGAAGAGATGGGATGGAAGAAGGTGAAGGAATGAAGTGGAAGAAGGTGAAGGAATGACGTGGAAGAAGGTGAAGGAATTAAGTGGAAGAATGTGAAGGAATGAAGTGGAAGAATGTGAAGGAATGAAGTGGAAGAAGGTGAAGGAATGAAGTGGAAGAAGGTGAAGGGATGAGGTGGAAGAATGTGACGGAATGAAGTGGAAGAAGGTGAAGGAATGAAGTGGAAGAAGGTGAAGGAATGAAGTGGAAGAAGGTGAAGGAATGAAGTGGAAGAAGGTGAAGGGATGAAGTGGAAGAATGTGACGGAATGAAGTGGAAGAAGGTGAAGGAATGAAGTGGAAGAAGGTGAAGGAATGAAGTGGAAGAATGTGAAGGAATGAAGTGGAAGGAGGTAAAAGAATGAAGTGGAATAAGGTGAAGAAATGAAGTGGAAGAATCAGGTGAATAAGGAAGAAAAGGAAGAATGTGAAGGAAAAGGAAGTGGAGAAAGACAGTTTAGGAAGCAAGAGCAGGAAGAAGATGAAGGAAGGAAGATGAAGAAGAAGGTGATGGAAGGATAAGGAGGAAGAAGGTAAGGAAGGAATGAAGCAAAATGGTGGAAGAAAAGGATAGGAAGTGGAAGGAGGTATCAAAAGGAAGAGTTGAAACAAAGGAAAGAGGTACAGGAAGAAAGAAGGAGAAAAAGGAAGGAAAAGGGAGAAAGAAATTAAGTGGGAAAAGCTCTAAGAAGGAAGAGAGAGAAAAGAATGAAGTGAAAAAAGCTATAGGAAGGAAGAGGGAGAAAGGAATGAAGTGGTAAAAGCTCTATGAAGGAAGCGAGAGAAAGGAATGAAGTGGACAATGCTATAGGAAGGAAGAGGCAGAAAGCGGAAGAAAGTGAAATTAAGTGGAGGAAGGAAACAGGAAGAGTGAGAAAGAGAGAGGTAGCTGAAGGGAATGCAGAAAGGAAGATGGAGGAAACTGCAAAAGGTGCATGAAGGAAGAGGAAAGAAGAGAAAGTAAATGGTACAGGTAAGAGGAGGGGAAAGTATGGAGACAGAGAAAATATGAGAAGTGGAAAAGAGTGAAGAAAGAAAGAAGGCGGATGTCGGAAAGATGTAGAAAGGAGGTAATAGAATGATGAAGAGAAAAGAGGGCGGCACTCAATGAAGGAAAAAAAAAAGAATGAACAAGGACATGTGTTGGTTACAAATGTACAAAGTAATCTATACTCACATTAACAGCATTTCCCAGGATGCTCTCAACTTGTAGCATACTCTCAATGCTCTGTAAGTAAGACTCTTCTGAGAAATCTCTCTCGGGTACAAATGACGCATATACATCATAGCTCAAGGTGTGTGTTACCTGTGATTTATGAGTGAACACCACGATAAGAGTTTTACCAGCTATTATGGGAGATCAAGTTTCTTAAAGGTATCAGATTTTAATCCAGTGGTAGCATCAACAACAGAGAGGAAACAGTTTCCTTCTCTATATATGAATCTGAGGGGGAAAAAAGAAGAACGTTTGAATGGTGATGGGAGTTAGAGCACAACTCTGACTGCATTTGGGCCAAAGAAGAAAAAGAGTAAACAGAGAGAAAACCTCTCACCACCCCCAACTTGTAAGAAAAAGGCATAGAATAAGGAAGAAGATTCAAGATTCTTAAGACAGGGGACTGCACTATTATTTATTTACAATGCCAGACAAATGATTACTCCCCAGGATGTACCAGTAACAATGAATGCACAAACTAAACTTACACAGACTAAGCTAACAACTCAAGAACAACACAAATATAACTTTATTTCTCAAACTTCTAGGGACAACTAATTTTCATTAGCATCAGTAACAACAGACCAGTAAAAATACAACAACAAAAAAGAAGAAGCAACAAAGACATGTATGATCTGTTTCCCCGCTAGTCACTGGTATCATGAAGGCTAATAGACTGCAATGGTTGGGGCATATAGAAAGAATGGAAGATAATAGGGAAACAAAACTCGCTTACACTCAAGAAATAATTGACCGTAGACCCCGAGGTAGACCAAGAAGATGGTGGAGAGATAATATACATACAGACCTACAAGCACTTGGAATCAACGACTGGCAAGAGAAGGTCAACCAGAGAGACGAATGGAGATGGCTTGTATTTGCAGCAAAGAACCTCAATGGCTCGGTATGCTGAAGAAGAAGAAGAAGAAGAAGAAGAAGAAGAAGAAGAAGAAGAAGAAGAAGAAGAAGAAGAAGAAGAAGAAGAAGAAGAAGAAGAAGAAGAAGTAAAAATACAAGTGCCAACCAATAAGATTGTAAGGTGTAGCAACAATAATAGGTCCCGGCTTTAAATTTATAAAGACTAGCGACAGGCAACAACAATGTAGGTACCAGCAAAAATGTAAGTAAGCTAAAATGTAAATAACGGAACAGCAACAAAAAAAATAATCTAAGGTCAAGCAAAAATCCCCTGGAAAGCCAAACACTCCAATGCTGGCATCTCCACTGCTGAAATGCATGACCACCACTAATCATTAATATCTTCTGGATCTACACGGCCTCACTACAGGCATTGGTGCCTGACTGGGTGTGGTGGTTAAAAGGGACCGGTTCTACCCATGTTTCCCCTTTTATACTAGGACTGGAATTGTATCCTAGTGCCCTCTAGCTGGTTCCACTATCATCTTGCACCTAGTATATATATGGTATCAACAATGGAGAGGCAATAGTTTCCTTCCATATATATATGATATCAACAATGGAGAGGCAATAGTTTCCTTCCATATATATATGGTATCAACAATGGAGAGGCAATAGTTTCCTTCCATATATATATGGCATCAACAATGGAGAGGCAATAGTTTCCTTCCATATATATATGGCATCAACAATGGAGAGGCAATAGTTTCCTTCCATATATATATGGTATCAACAATGGAGAGGCAATAGTTTCCTTCCATATATATATGGTATCAACAATGGAGAGGCAATAGTTTCCTTCCATATATATATATGGCATCAACAATGGAGAGGCAATAGTTTCCTTCCATATATATATGGCATCAACAATGGAGAGGCAATAGTTTCCTTCCATATATATATGGTATCAACAATGGAGAGGCAATAGTTTCCTTCCATATATATATGGTATCAACAATGGAGAGGCAATAGTTTCCTTCCATATATATATATGGCATCAACAATGGAGAGGCAATAGTTTCCTTCCATATATATATGGCATCAACAATGGAGAGGCAATAGTTTCCTTCCATATATATATGGTATCAACAATGGAGAGGCAATAGTTTCCTTCCATATATATATGGTATCAACAATGGAGAGGCAACAGGATCCTTCTATATATTTGATATCAACAATGGAGAGGCTACAGTTTCCTTCGATTTGTGGTATCAACAATATCCTCCTACAATATTTATCTCCAAGGCCTCTATTTGACTTTCTAATTTCTTGTTCATTGTCCAGACTCCTGTGCCATATAGTAGTGTTGAATATACATAACATTTGTCAATTCTCATTTTTAATGCGTTGTTAATCTCTCTAGATGTTAATACTGACTTCATGATGTTGAAATCATTTATGGCCATTCCTATTCTGTTTTTTAATTTCTGTTTGAGACTTAACAATGCTAACCTAAAGGGGTGTCAAGTTGGTCATGTGTCGAAGTTCCTGTAGTGAGGTGCTGTTATCATTTGGAGGTGACAGGTTCGAATCCCAGTCAGTAACTAGAGCTTTCAACTTTTATGTTGTCTAGTGCATCCTCTAATCCCTACTTCTTTCTTCTCCTTCTATGAGTGTCAAACAATCCATGTGTGTTTATTTATGAACTAACTTAGAACATTACTGAACACCACTGACAAGCACTGTGAGTTCCCTTGAGCAAGATGGCGGGACATTTCTTCGTCCCGTAAAATGGAACGTGTTTTTTCCGAAATGTGTATGGATTAAGTGTTTTTTCGTGGTGGAATGGAGTTCGGACCGTGCAACGGAGTTCGTGCACGCGCGTCCGGTCTTCTTTCGGCGTATCATCGGCGCCCGGTGGCGATAGTTAAGCCTAACATGACGGCCAGACGACCAGCTAGGACACAACGTGGTAAGAGGGCGGGCGCGCGCAGAAGGCGCTTAAAATGTGACAGATTGGGTATCGGAAATGTTCGAGTACTGTACTGGAACTGTGCATCATTTAGTCAACGCCGACCCATTCTTGAAAAACTACTCTACGGAAACGATATTGTAGTCTTGCCAGAAACACAGCTCACCGACGGAACAGTCAATGTGGCGGGATTTCAGGGTTTCCTTAACAGGCGGCACCTCGGACAGGCCATTCTGGTCCGCGACAACATACTAGTGTCTGAGATCGATATGTCCGCCTGGAACAGCGATGCCCTGCAAGTGCAGGCATTAAGAATAATGACACCAGTGCAGCTTGTAATCGTTAACGTCTATGCGCGAAATGGGAAGGTCGACGTGCGACAATGGCAGAACTTGTTCGATATGGATGAAAGGCATATCATCTACTGCGGGGACTTCAATGCCAGAGGCAGTCAATGGGGGAATTGCATCACCAATAGACAGGGAGAAGATTTGGAGGACGCCCTGGCATCTGCTGCCCTAATCTGTCTGAATGATGGGAAGGTCACTAGAATGGCCACTCGACCAGGCGACTCTGACAGCATCATTGACTTGGCTCTGGTGTCGCCCACCATCGCACCAAGGTGCCGGTGGGGCACACTGGGATACCACGATAGTGACCACTACCCTTGTGTCATCCTGATCAAGAAAGACGGGGCCATGAGTCAAAGAAACAAGACCAATGCCTTCCCGTACGACACCACTAGTCAAGACGCCATAAGCAAGATCAGAAGAAGGAAACTAACTTCCTCCCGCAGGAGACAAGAAAGATGGCTGCAGCCACCATGGTGGAATGGAGAGGTCGAGAAGGTGTGGCTGGGAAAGAGGCAGGCTGTCAAAGACTGGCAAAAGGCCAGAAAGGCTAACATGCCACAGGTTGAATTGGCGAACCTGAAGACTGAGGTCGTTAGGACGACGACTTCATTCAAATCCTGCGCCAAACAGGCCAAGGCCGACAAATGGGACGAGTTCTGCAGGAAGGTGTGCTCCGAGCAATCTCTTACGACATTCTGGCGCCTCCACAAGAGCATGAACGGTGCTGCACAACGTAGGGGTATTCCAGACTTTCAAGGCACAGACCTCGCATGGAAAAAGTCGGATGCGGATAAAGGTAAGGCCCTTCTTGCACGCTACATAGAACAGACTGACCAGAAAGACGAGCCCGCCAGACAGAGGACCACAACAACACTCTCTCAGTTGTGCGAGGGGGTCGGGACAGACGAAGAATGGACGATCACAGTTGACATATTGCGTGCGATGCTCAAGAAATCACCTAACACCGCCCCAGGCCCAGACGGCATCCGATATGGTGACCTAATGGTGATATCAGATGATGACATGGAAGAACTGGCCAGAGAATTCAACACCAGTATCCAGAGGGGTCAGGTCAAAGAAGAATGGCTACACAGCTACCTGCTGCCGCTGCCAAAACCGAACAAAGACCACTCCAAGATAAGCGGCTACAGAATCATTACGATGCAGAATACTGTTGGCAAGCTACTGGAGAAAATTGTAGCACACAGACTTGCTTGGGACTTGGAACAGCTCGGCTGCTTCCCGCCCACACTTGGAGGATACAGACGCAACAAAGAGTCATGGCTGAATGCGGCGGTCTTTGCTCAAGATGTTTACGAAGGATTTCAGGTCAGAGAAGAGACATGTGCGGCCGCCATAGACTTAGAGGACGCATATAACAGAGTATCTTTCGAGCACTTGATGCAAACCCTCCTCAGACTGAAAGTGCACCCTCACCTTGTACGATGGATAGCTGCAGTTCTACTCCAAAGGAAGGTGGTGCTAAGATGCGGGAGTTGGTCTTCTGAGCCGATAACGATATGTCCAGGATTGCCGCAGGGTTCACCACTGTCACCAGTACTATTCAACGTGTATACGGTGCCGATCACTGAACAACAGTTGGATGGAAGGGGTAGGACTCTATCATTCGTTGACGACATCCTCGTGTATCGACAGGGTCGGGATAGACAGGCGGTTGCCAACTATATGCAGGGCGAACTAGATCGAATTTCCTCATGGTGTGCTGATGCTGATGCCCTTGTCAACCCTGCAAAGGCAACGGTTACATGGTTCTCACTAAACAACCATATTGTGAAAACAGACCTGCCGGCAGTAAGAATGGATGGGAGCATTCTGAGTAGAACCCAGTCAATGACATATCTTGGCGTGAGGCTTGATCGTAGCCTGTCCTTCAGAGATCATGTCGATTATGTCATAACGAAGGCTCGAAAAGGTTTGGCAGCAATGAGAGTCATGGCGAGTGCCAATATCGAGCAAAGACTGCTATTACTTCTGTTCCAAGGACTTGTGCTTTCACGCATCGAGTATGCCCTGGCCATCCTCACTGTCAGCCCTACACAGATTGGAAGACTTGAAAAGGTACAAAACGAAGCCATGCGCATCATTTTGGGCTGCACGAAAGACACCAGCTGTGTAGCAATGAGATACCTCCTTGACTTCCCGACAATGGAACACAGAATCAAGATCTGGAGAGCTCGTGCATACTTAAAAATAAGTGCAGATGAGCAGCACCCTCTGCATGACGCTGTATTCAGAGAAAAGGGTGACAGGCTAAAGAGGGGCAAATCATGGATGGGTCGGGCGGAAGATGTCGTCAGACAGGTCTGCAGTCTTACCAGTATCAACCCCGGCAAGGAATGGGTGCCGGTGCCTCCAGCTTTTAAGTGTACCTTCTCCTGCATTATCACACTCGACAGACGGTGCAGAGAGCAGAACCCTGCCGCTGTCAATGCAGAGGTTAACGCGCTCATCTATGATCACTCAGATAGCCCCGAAGTGCTCATCTATACAGATGGATCTGTTGTAAAGCAGCAGCGAAGTGCGTGGGCATTTACAGCCCGTTCAGCGGGCCGAACCGTTCAAGAATCCAGTGGTGCCCACTCCATGACCACGAGCAGCATGACGATGGAGGTGACGGCAGTTACACAGGCGTTCATATGGCTGGAATCACAGCATTATACCAACGTGTGTGTACTAAGTGATTCAATGAGCATGATTCAGAAGGTCGAAGCTGGATCTGTACGTAGACAGTGGACTGAGTCGCTGCGGAAGTCTGTTGTCCGCAAAGTCACCTTCATCTTCGTCCCGGGACATGCGGGAGTCGAGGGAAATGAACGAGCTGATAAATTGGCTGGCTCTGCACCCCCTGTAGATGGCCAGCCCATGGATCGTGCCGATGTTATTAACGCCCTTAAAGATATGGCGAGAACAGAGGATTTTGACGCCAGTGATTCCACAGCGCTTTCCAGGATGAAAGACCTGGGAGTAAGAATCGGCACAGCCAGACGCGAGAGGTACATCGGGAAAACAAAGCGCCTCGTCAACCAACACAGAACTGGCACTATTAGCCACCGGACGCTGATGCATATGCTGGGGGGAGGATCTGAGCACCTATGGACATGTCCGGAGTGCAACGAAGATACCCCAACTGATAACTAACTAACTAACTGACAAATTAAACGTACGATTCACTTACTGTTGCATTCTCACAGTCTGGCAGTGCCTGGCCTAGCGGTGTGGCCACATTTGACCACTGGAACCAGACATTTGTCGAGTGAGGTCTGGTAGTCAAGACGACCGATGCGTCTATGGGAAGACTAAACACCTGGTTACAGCCGCCGGGTATTGGGTCTGACGAGCACAAAAACAGGAATGTGACAGGTTCAAACCCCAAGGCCATCAAAGAAATGCGTTTGTGTTGGTTTTAACTACAGTATCTGTTCCATTTCTAGTGTTTAAAAGTAAAACAGTAAAGGATCCTTTTCACACAGCAAAAGGAGCTTCATGCATATGGTTCTATGTTAGTTTTATATCTTTTACCGGACATAATAGTCAACTCCAGCATTTTTTGACTGTCTGTGATTCCCTGGCAAGTTTTATATTCAGTAGTTTGGTATAGCTTTCTGAATGACCAGCTCTCATACCAACACAAGGAAGTATTCGTCCATATCGTCCTCAGCTGTGTTTCAAACACAGTATGTGAGATTATGAATTGCATTCGTAACCCCTTTACAACAGAGCCGGTGCTATACCCATATTTTTATAGGTCAATCAGCACTCCAGGGGTGACGTGGTCAATACTCTCTCTGCCTGCTGCCTTCACTCCCTAAGATGTTTCTTGGTAACAATTTTAGGCTGGGTCAATTTTCTTTACATGAATATACTTCGCTGCTAGTATTGTGGATACTGATCTGGGTGTTTGTAAAGTCTCACACCACTTTGTATGCAGAACAAATTTGAAAAATGAAGTACATGATGTCATTAAAAAATGTGCTCCACAGTCCATTGTGAAGCAATATGCAGCTAATGGCTGTTGTCTGCTGGAGTAATTCTTTGCACTCTAAACAGAATGGAAGAAAGAATTGTTTTCAAATTTGTTCTACATAAAAAATGTAGTGAGACTTTAAAAACACCCGGTATAACTCGGCAGTATACACGAGATGCAGCAAAATGTACCAGGCAATAAATTGTGCAACATATTGTGTGTGGCTTCCGTGTTTAACTATTGTGAATACCACAGATTTTTTTGCCAGCCAACAGCGGCATGGTAGATACATGAGATATGGAAAGAAGAAGAATACACTTACCATTTTGTGTGTAGAGTTGGACGTAAGCCATGGCCGTCACGTTATAAGTGACGAATGTTCGGACGTACCAAGCAAACTGTGTCTTGCTTGGCACGTAGAATGTTGTCACACCAACATCTGTACCATTTTTTGTGACACCTCTTGAAAACGTTGGTTCTGATGATAATGATAAGTTGTATCGCTGAGTGTGAAGCTGAAAATAAAAGTATGTTTCACAAAATTCACAAGGAATGCAACACTGAAATTAGAACAAAAATTAATTAAAGGTAGGTCAGCATGGCCGAATGGATAAGAATGAGTGTTCTTAAACATCCGGTGTGCTGATGCTGAGGTAAGGGTTTCAACCCCTACACCGGACAGTTGGACTAAAATGTTGACCTATCGTCCTAAACTTGGGGACATAAATTACATGTACCTCTGAAGTCAGAGTGGTTTCATCTGATGGCGAGGGACACTGTTAATAGGGAAAGCTAATCCACACGTAAAATTCAGTCCAGCACTACTAGAAGTTGTGTGCATAGACTGCGATAAGTTCAAAGCGAGCGAGCGCAAAACAAAAATTAATTAAATTAAACCCTAATAATGAAGGGGAAAAAACACACATGAAAGTAAATGATAACAAAAATTAATTAAATTAAACTCTAATAATTAAGGGGAAAAACACATATGAAAGTAAATGATAACAAAAATTAATTAAATTAAACTCTAATAATGAAGGGGAAAAAACACATATGAAAGTAAATGATAACAAAAATTAATTAAATTAAACTCTAATACCACATACAAATAGATAATATGACCATTAAAAGAACGGAAACATACAAATACCTGGGTTCAATCTTCAACTGCTCCAATATCATAAGGGAAGAAATACAAACTAGAATCAATTCTGGAAATAAGATATACTATGCACTACAACATCTACTAAAATCAAAGGCGCTATCTCGTAAAACCAAAATCACAATATACAAAACACTGATCAGACCAGTTGTGCTGTATGGCTCTGAAACCTGGAGTACAACTAAAGGAGACGAAGCCTTGTTACAAACCTTTGAGAACAAAATTTTAAGACGCATCTTTGGACCCATTAGGGATACACAAAGTGGAGAATGGAAAAGAAGAAGTAACACATTTATGATTTAAGTCCCCGCTAATCACTGGTATCATGAAGGCTAATAGACTACAATGGCTGGGGCATATAGAAAGAATGGAAGATAATAGGGAAACAAAACTCGCTTACACTCAGGAAATAAATGACCGTAGACCCCGAGGTAGACCAAGAAGGCGGTGGAGAGATAATACATGTACAGACCTACAAGCACTTGGAATCAACGACTGGCAAGAGAAGGTCCACCAGAGAGACGAATGGAGGCAGATTGTATTTGCAGCAAAGAACCTCAATGGCTTGGAACGCTGAAGAAGAAGAAACTCTAATAATTAAGGGGAAAAACACATATGAAAGTAAATGATAATTTCCAAAATTAGGAATATTGAGCAAATGGCGCTAGACCCATACTTTTATAGACCAATTAGAACTAGGTTGGTAATGAGGTCAGTAGCGCGCTAGCTGCCTTTACTTCCGAAGACATTTCCTGGTACCCGCTTCAGACTGGGTCAATCTGTGAGACCAGGTCACGTTTTTAAAATCTCCATGATTTAAACCCCCGGCCTTGGGGCCAGCAGGTCAGTGTCTAGCCATTACGCTACCACAGCTCAATAACAGAGTACCTCATTTCGACAAAAACGAGGGTGCTTCACGTGACAACCTTGAAAGTGTGATAGAAGTTACAATAACCATAATCTGGGGGCGGTGGGGGGGCTGCGTGGTCTTGTGGTATGGTGTCCGCCTTGAGTGCTGGAGGTCCCGGGTTCAAGCCCGGTGATGACCGGAATCTTTTCTCGTGGACTTCTAGTAATGAAATTTCCCCTGGTCTCTGGGTAGTGAGATCGGACGCCCGTGTGTATTGTTGCGCATGTAAAAAATCCCTTGGCAGTTGGAAATCGATACAGAGTAACCTAACGGCACTGCCCAGGCAAAATTTCGAGTTAAAAATCTACCCAAAGTATTTCAAGATCCTCGCCGGTGCTACGGAGTTCGTGCACTGAGCTGAGTTTCTCCAGACTCAGATTTGAGTTAGGAGGAGAACGGAGCACTTATGGTTTGCACCCGTGTGCCGTGATGTTGATCCATCCACTAAACTAAACAATAACCATGCCATTGTCTTGTAACCTGTCAATATTGTTGTTTAGGATGTCAAGTGTTAAACACGTGACACCACGGCACAGATGAACACAGTGATGTCATAAGGAAAGTTTAGAAATGGCCGCCCCACTTTTAACATGGACCAAAGAGAAGCAGCATTTTGTTATCCGTTTTCAGACCAGGGAAAGGGTGAAACCTACAGAAATTCATCAGCGAATGAGTCTCCAGTATGGTGATGCATGCCTGTCAGTCTAACAGATGTATGAGAGGAGTAGGAAGTTTCAAAGCGGCGTGACTTCTGTGAGAGACTGTTCATGAGCGGGTCAGACATATTGAGTAGTGACCCCAGAGAATTTTTTCCACAGGAATCCAAGCAATTTATTGGCGTTGGAGGACATGCATTGAACGCAGTGGTGACTACATAAAAAAATTATACATTTGTTCTGTACTTTTTCAGAATATATTCACCAAAAAAAAAAAAAAAGAAGACATTTAAGGTTTTCAGTTGAAATTCCCTCGTAAGTTCCAGGAGAATGTGGTCATTTGAAGCAAGGCCTTTGCTTTCACATTTCTATGCAAATACTGCATGACAAACATTACAAACACCACATAAGAATACATTGTAGCAAAATGCTTTCAGTGCCAGAAGATTGTGCAGGAGACACTCAACAAGGACTAAAACTACAATGAAAACAGCATAAATATATCACTTGTTTGTCTGTTCGCTCACTTTGAATTTGTGCGCAGTCCGTGCTGGACTAATTTTTGCATGTGGGCTAGTTTTCCCTATTACCATTGTCCCTCGCCATCAGACGAAACTGATCCGACCTCTGCAGCATGTGTAATTTACGTCTCCAAGTCAAGGATAAGAAGTCAACATTTTAGTCCATCTGACCAGTGTGGTGGTTGAACCTGGTACCTCACAATCAGCATACCGGAAATTTAAGAGCCAGCAGTCTTATCCATTCGGCCATGCTAACCTCCTATCACTTTCAAAGTGACCCCTTTACAATCCTTGAGACACCCTGGCTGTATTGTGTTAGTCCCAGAATTCTATGGACCAATCTGCACTCGATGTGTGGTGTGCTTAATATCTGGCCGGCCGCCTTTACTTTCACCAACATTTACTGGTACCCACTTTAAGATGGGTTGACCGAGGAGCCATGGTCAATTTTAAAAATCCACCCCTGATGCGGACTGAATCCATGACCATAGGGCTTGCAGTGAGCATCCTGCCACTACGCTACCACAGCTTCCCTGGGCTTATGTGGCTGTTCCCATATTTTTACAGACAAACCAGCACTTGGGTGTCATGGTAGCAGAGTGGCTAGATGCTGGCCTGGTGGTCAAAGGTTTGAATCTACAATGGACCTGAACACTCAGTTACACCCAGCCCAGAATGAGCCCTCAGAAATGTTCTGGACAGGAAAGGTGACTACTGACTACATTTAGTGTGAGTTCTTTATGGGCAGCATAAACCTTCACTTCTAGTCTTCACATTCTGGATGTGGCTGTTAATCCATATCCACTCAAAGCCTCCAAATGGGTTAAGTCTCTCAGGGCACCGAGTGTGTCTAACCTTTTCATTGGTTGGTCTTCTGATATGGTGGCGACTCCAGTCAACTTGTCACAGAATTATATACATAGTAGTGGTGGATTAGCCGGGATGTAACTAGCCTGGGGGGGAAAGTGGGCCTTGTGGGTCTCTAATAAAGTGGGCCCCTAATGAAGAGGGGCAGTAATAATCAGGTGGGCCACTAATAAAGTGGTCCCCTAATGAAGTAGGCCCCCAAGAAAGTGACTAATAAAGTGGGCCCTTAATAAAGTGCGTCCATAATAAAGTAGGCCCCTAATGAAGTAAGCCCCTAATAAAGTGGGCCTTTAATGAAGTGAGTCCTTAATAAAGTGGGTCCCCAATAAAGTGGACCCTAATAAAGTAGGCCTTTAATGTAGTGAGTCCTTAATAAAGTGGGTCCCCAATAAAGTGGGCCTCTAATAAAGTAGGCCTTTAAAGAAGTAAGTTCCCAAAAAAGATGTCCCCCAATAAATTGGGCCCCTAATGAAGTGGGCCCCTAATGAAGTTGGCCCCTAATGAAATGGGCCCCTTATAAAGTGGGTCCCCTTAACCAGTGACAATTTTTTTTAAACTGTCAATGACCTTTTAGTCCTGACAACCAATATTTTTAAACCAAGTCCATCACTGTATGGTATGACAGTAAATACTGACCTGTATGACAGCAAAGATGGTGTCAGGTGGAACAGCTTGAACAATAACAGTTGATGTTTTATTTGATGGAATTTCAATTCTTTGTGGAAGTCGGGGTGTTATATTGAATTCTAGGCAACCTGAGTTAAGAAAATGAACAAAGGAAACAAAACATTTAAATTGAGTGCCTTAATGTTTTCAAATCTTAACATTGCAAAAACAAAGGTAATGCATACAGATAAAACTAATATGGAGAAAGAAGTGTATGTCAATGGAGAAAAATTTGAAGTTGTGGAAAAGTTTGAATATCTTGGGTCATTGATTACCAACAATGGTGACACAAGGAAAGAAATTAAAAGACAAATATTTACTGCTCTTCAAAAACTAAAACAACTGAATAAATTGTGGCGTGGGACAGATATACCTACAAAAATTAGATTTTTAAGAGCAAGCATCTTTCCCATTGCAACATACACCTATGAGAACTGGACACTTACTAAACAAGCTGAACAGCGCATAAGTGCCTTTGAATATAAATGTTATAGACGGGTTCTAAGAATATCTTGGATACATAAAAGAACGAATGCATCCATACAACAATATCTGAATATTTAAGAAAGTTGACTACTAAAGACGATAAAACAAAGAAAAATGAAATATTTGGTCACTTGAAACACCATGAAAGTTTGGAGAGAACAATCATGGAGGGGTATATGACCTGGAAGAGAGGAAGAGGAAGGCCAAAGAGAAGATGGGTGCAGGATGTGGCAGATGATCCCCAGATGGGTGTATCGGATGCAGGACATCTTGCTATTATGATAGAGTTTTCTGGAAGGTTGTTATGGGAGCGAGGTTCTGCAAAGGACATGCTAATGAATGAATGAATGAATGAATGAATGAATGAATGAATGAATGAATGGACAACCTACTATTGGCTAGTATGTTTTCAATTTGATACCTTTGTCATAGTGAATCTCTACAAGGCACCTTCCTTCAGATGTGACCAGCCATAAAACTGTTCTGAGATAATTATATCGATTCACCTGTACAAGAATATTCCCATTTACTTGGATGTTACATTGTGACATTTCTTTCTTCTGTGAGAATTCACCAACAGCATACAGAATTTTAGAACCAAAAAAACAAAAAAAACTATTGTTACAGCATTTTTCACCATGTCTGGCAGCTCTCCTCAAGCATCTCATCTCACGGGTGTTGATTTTGCATAAGTGAATTTGGATAATGTCCAAGCTTGACATTGGTAGTGTCATAATCTCCCCATTAGTTCTACCGTGTCGTCGTCTATGACGCCTGGCGAATACGGCCAGGGGTCTACCGGTGAGCGACGCTAACCACACTGTGTCAGGAAGGGCCAGTCGATGAACGCATGTGAGACATGATCTCCACACAGTGACGCAGGCCCGCGTAGTGAGACTCAGAGCGGTTAGCCGGCAGACGGCTTGGGAGTGTTGACGGAGACAGACGTGATTGAATGATGCTTGTATACTTGGGTGTATGAACGCAATAGAGAGAACGCCTGTGAGAAGATATGACCGTGCGCCTGTGAGTTGTGTAGTAGTGTATTGATATATTTATTGAATGTATTATTGCATTGTCATTGTATGATACATGTAAATTGTTGCGACGAGTGAGATGTGTGAATAAAGTGTTTGCATTGTAAGTGTAGTGCGTCACGTCAAGTCATTCTGTGACCGTGTTTTGTATCACACTTGTTGGTATGTACGAGCCAGTGTCCTTGCTGTAAGCAAGACCCTGGCAAGTGTGAACGTGGGTGCTTTCGTCCGGTTTTTGAACAGTGTAAACGTGGGTGCATCGTCCTTATTAGATTATTTGAACCATGAGTGTAAACATGAGTGTAGCGTCCATCTTGAATCAGTTGTAAAATAGGATTGAACGTGTGTGTAAGCGGAAAGTTTTGGGAAGAAAGTAACATGGAAAGCAAGTTGTTGAATGTTTCGAATGGACGACAGTACGACTAACAAACATACTTGACAGCACACAAACCTACAAAACTTAGTTGACAATGCATACACCACATAAACATACATGTCCTAATATTTTCCTCTTCCAAAAGCAACAGGTTTTTGTGTCATCCGAAGTGACTAAGAAGTGAAGTCCATTTGTTCCGAGTAGTAACGTTTAGGCAGCCATTCTCTGGAACAGTTTTCCATCGGTCTCCAGAGCTCCAAAGATCACTTAAGTATTATTTTTTTCACATATACTTTTGTGTGTAGGCTAAGGCACAGGTTGTAGTCGATAAATCCTGTACAAATTATTTACTAACACCTTAATTAACTTTTTGTGTACATTCAGTGTATTTCATATATTTCATCATGTCTACATTGAATGATTTCATCGAATCTGGTTTGAAATTAAAGTTAACTGGTGATGAATTAACGAAATGGAGTGAGGCAAGGTATACAGAGAATATCCAACGTGAGGATAGAGCTGCTGAAAGAGAACTTTAAAAGGCAGAATTAGATGCTAAAAAGGCAAAAACAGAGGCAGAAATAAAGAAAGCTGAGATCTCTGCCCAGAGCAAGAGAGAAGAACTTGAAATGCAACTGAAAATTAAACAGTTGGAAGCTGATACATCAGCAGTGAAAGATTCTCAAAAGTCAGAAAGACTAGAAAAAGAGAATCAGTACAAAAAATACCAAGGGATTGTGAAAAATTACACCACTGGGGACTGCATTGCAGCATTTACCCAGAACTTTGAAACGATAATGGAGCATTATCAGATCCCAGAGACTGAATGGAACATAATATATATGAGGAGTCTTTCTGGGGAACCTCTGAAAGTGATAGAGACCATTCCCAAAGATCTTAGGAAAGATTACCAGTATATTAAATCCAAAATCATGTCACATTTCCTGTTAGATGAAGCAGGCTACAGAGAACAGTTTAGCAAATTAGCTCCAAAACCAACGCAAACTTTCTCTGACTACATCTCAGCAGTACAGGATGTATTTAGCAAATGGCTTTCATCAGCCAAAGTAAATACCTTTGATAAATTGAAAGATCTCATTTTAAGAGATAAGATCATTTCATCTTTACCACCACCATTTTCTAAGTTTCTGAAAGAATGTGAGTGTGAGAGTGTGCAACATATTGAGAAACGAGGTTCGGCTTATTTTACAGCCAACAAACATTGTTTCAGTAGTGGATTGGCTGACACTGATTTTGTAGCAGCCGCTACCCATGACAGAGCGAAGTCAGTTCCCTCCCTATGTTAACAAGAAACCCTTTAAACAATCTGCTGAGAAATATTATCAATGCAGATTTTGTCATCTGTCACATAACGAAAATGGTATGTGTGACAAACATCCTGGGTACCTTACATTCTTGCAAAACTATATAGATAAGCAAGATAAGGAGCGAAAGAGCTATAAATGACTAACAAAATGCTTCCTTTGCAAAGCGTATGCCCACTGGTGTCATGCTTGTAAAGGCAAACAAATGACTAAAAAGGCTAATGCAGCCATGTTTGATAGCTCTTCTTCAGATGAAGAAACATGTGAAAATCATCCTGTAAATTCAGCACAGGCCATTGATATATTTCATCTTAACAAATGTACCATCTGTGATCGTTTTCATGAAGATGGCCTACTAACATGCGGCCATACAATACCTATTGCCAATGAAGAAGCTAATTTGGTAATAAACTCCAGAGGTAAACTTAACATCCACCACGGATTTGTAAATGGCAAAGCTGCCACCGTCTTACATGATAGTAAATGTACTCTCATTGGTCTAAAGAGAGACTTTATTTTACCTTCAGGTTATACTGGCAAACATGTTACATGCAGAACTTTTTCAGGTAACATCGAGAAATACCCACTTGCATGGGCATATATTGACACCTGTCATGGTCTTATATGTATGTAAGAATGCAGGTGCCGGTATGTAAGCGAGAGTCAGTGTAAGCATAGCTGAGGTCAAGGGCAGTAAGAGTCATCAAGGCGTGGCTAGCGGACAGTCGGGCAAGAAGCCCGTGAACAGAGCCACGTGAGGCAGGAAGGTCAACGAGGAGAGGGGCAGAGTGTGTGAGGCAGCGAACAGGGACGGACGTGTGGAGATCTAGAGAGCGATAGAACGAGAGAACGATAGTGGTTGTGATGGACAGATGCAGATGAATGTTGTGCATTGATATTCGAGGAATGTACTAACTGTGATATGTGCGCGATGATGTGAAGTTGTGATTGTGAATGATCATACGGGCGACAGTGTAAAGATCGCCATTGTGAGCTAGCGGGGGGCTGTTGGTGTTGAACGAGTGTTTGAGCGTGAAGTGCGACCATGTTGTCAACTTGTAATATAGTGTAATAAATGCCAGTTTCCGATTGCATTTATGTGTTATTGGTAGATGTGTTGTAGATGTTGTAAATTGCCTGTCCAAGTCCAGTGAGCTAGATGGAGCCACACAATTAGGACTCTGACAGGTATAATGGTGTCAGAAGTACACATGAACCACATTCACATGTAAAAAGGCATAAAAGAACGCTACTTTTGAAAAGAAGAAGATCTATTTAATAATATGTATTAGAAAGTATAAATTACAGATGTATTAATAGAGTCAGAACGAAAATAACATCATTTCTTTCCACAGCAGGTTTCAATTCTACAAAGCGACAGACGTAACCAGAACAGGTCAGCGGTAAACAACACGAGAATCACGTTCCTGTACATCAAGCGTTCGAGTAGTCAGCAGATAAAGATAAGTTGATTGAATTTTGATTGCTAACCACCCAAATCTGCATTCTTTGATTTGCTTGAATAGATATCATCATTTGTACATTTAAATATTAAGAAACAGAAAATGAGTTCAGATGATGAACACAGCCCAGAGCTATCATACTTTTGGGGCATAACTCATTACAGAAAGTTGCAAAAAATGGTTCGAAAGGACACGGGCACATGATAAAGTAAAGTGTAATATAAACCATAACTTATTGCATGAGTGGACACAGAATTTTGAAAAGAAAATGCAAGAATACAACATCCCAGGAGTACATTGGGGTAAATGGTACAGAGCATACTTACCAATAAAATACAAAAAACTTGAAGAGATCATACCAGATATGTCAAGCGAAAACTATGAATATTATAAAACAAGGATATTAAAACACTATCTAACCTCTTCCGAGACTCTAAAAGTAGAGATACAAAAGTTGAAACCAACTACAGACAAGGCATTCAGCCAGTATATAAGTGAATTAGAAGAATCTTTCAGAAAACTAATAATGTTAATTAAACATTCAGACAACAATCAAGGAGTCATAAATTTCTTGCTAATAGAAAAGCTAAAAGCAACACTACCAGCCGAATGCGGAAAATATTTAGAACAACATAGCAAAGAACCTATCAAAAACTTACTAGAAAAATGCCGCGAATATTACAACCAAAGTGTAAACCCGGTTAAAAACACTCAACAGAAAAATACTGTGCAAGCAACAACATCTGCAGCCACAGATTGTCAAAACAAACCACAGAAAACAAAACCAATACTGTGTAAACATTGTAACACTCCACATACAGAAAATGGAATATGCGATAAAAACCCCACTTATCAAGAATACTTAAATACTATCATAGCACAAAAACTGGGGAAGGTAAACCAAAGGAAATATAGAACAAAATGTCATTTTTGCCTTGCGTATGGGCATAGACGATTTGAATGTGACGGAGTAAGAAGATTACAGAAAGCAAGAGCAAATGCAGCAATAAACATTACAACAGACATTTCAGCAAAGAACGTAGAAAGAGTGAACATCACAGAGACGAAAATAAGACCAAACACTGCAAAGGCAGAACAAACTGAGTTTCATCCATCAGACTTTGTACCATATTTTAATAATGTTGTTAACATCACTCAACCTCATTCCTTATATAAAGAAAGCAATACTAAACAAGAAAGTGAGGAAATGAACAAAACCTCAAGACTGTCGTTAGGAAAACTAACGTTCCATGAAGGATACATCAATGACACGGCATGCATATGTGTACGCGATACAGGTTCCTGTCTTGTCGGTCTTCGAAAGACCCTAGCTGATCCTAAAGACTACCTAGATGAGTACATCTATTGCAGAACTGTTTCAGGAACAGTAGAGAAATATCCTATGGCATGGGCCAATATAAAATCACCTTTCCTATCAGGCAGAGTAACTTGTGCTTTATTAGACAATCCATGTTGTGATTTATTAATTGGAAATGTATTAAATGTGACAGACTACACAGAGTCCAAAACTCACACAGGGCAACAAGTTAACACCACAACAAGCACTGCCTTAACTACACCACTCATCATACAACAACATGATGAACAGACCAAAGTATCACACCATACCAACTTGATTAACATCTCAAAAGAAGAAAAAGGTGTAGAAAACCAGCATTTCACAAGAGCGAGGAAAGAGCACAAATCATCATGGTACATACTATACCTTCTGTACTCCCTGTTAACTACACACATAACCAAGTGCACACAGTGGATGATTATACTTGCACTACTCATTGTAAATACAAAACAAATGTCTTCACAGACAGTTTTATTCCAACATTATCATGACGCAACACAGATGATATTACTCATGACAACCCAGCTAACTTTGTTACTTATATCATTACTGTTGAACCAAAGTTTGTTGTTACCACTGATAAACTCTATGTCAAATCAACTCAGAGACATACTTATGCTGAACAATGTAAATCATCAGTCGGTGGAATTACTGACAAAAATCAGCAACAAATTACCCTACATATTTTGGGAAATACACACAAATTGCAGAAAAGCATACAAACATGCACGATTACATTTCAAAATTATACATGGTGTATTATTACTATTTGAACCATTGAATGTATACACACATGTACGAGTGCAGGTTTGGAGATAGCACGCAAAATGATTTCAACATGAAATTTGAAAATCCCCACCCTTCGGAAAATATTAACCGTAACCCACTTTATATCCTTAGATCCAGTAACTACAGAGTTGCCTTGTCTGCTGTACGACTCCAGCGCTATGATACTACCACATTCCATTGTACAGACCAACATGAAAGGTCCTTCAACGTGAAAAGTGTCACCAGCGGAACAGTAAGACGCAACATACAGTTTCAAGTATCAAATAGTAAGATATACCCATATTGACTTTGTTTTAAACGAGTATCTACAGAATTCACCTTTTGAAATCGACTAACAACGACGACAGCTTCACAACAACAGATATTCATTTCCGGTGATCAGTCTAATAAACCAGATGCCAACTTACAAACTATGGCAAAGACAGTCACAGACACGCACCATGGCCACACTCAAAATTATTTCTCATTTTATACGTGTGAATTCCAGTAATTTTATAGAACTATGTATTTATAAATTATCCAAATGTGGTGCAGTCTTAAATACTATACAGAAGGAAGGACAATATCATGATTTGCAGAAGACGTCAATAATCGGGTGAGAAAGAAGACATGCCAAACATTCCAGCACGGAAATGAACATTGAACACAAGTGATTTAATTACGTGTGCATAACTTTCACAGGACAAGAACAGTTTACTATATGTGCATAAAGGCATCAATGATGTATATTTTATTGTAGATGTGTTATCTGTATGACATTCAATGTCTAATTTTATTATTATAATACTATGTATTGTTATAATGTGATATGTACATATGGGCGTAAGTATAGTGGCGAATAGAATAAGGTGTAATGCTGAGAATCAACGCCTGGCAATCCCAATGCGCGAGTGTTACCAAACTTGCCTTCGCGTATGCTGGATAGCCCGACGAATGACGCTTAGCAAAAGTGATATAGAATGAACATCAGAATATGGTAACAAGACGGAACATACCAACAGGGTGATGCCAACCAAAGAGATTAATAACAACTCTCCATAACAGTAAATGAGGTGTGCTCAAAAAGGGGAAACAACTCATGGTCCGACATAAGATGAGGTAAGGGGGACTATGGCATACATGAAGTATATTCGGACCATGACCACAACATTGACATAGTGTGTTCATAAAGAATCGATGTAAGTGCATTAAATAGAGACGAGGGTAACCACGTCTGCATAGAGAGAAAATTTAAGAATGCTGTAAGAGGAAGTTGTAGCCTTATTTGAGGCGTAAACCAATGGAGAATCCTTAAACCAGCATAGCCACAATAACTATGAGATGAGAATGCACAGATAATCGATTGTGAAATATGAACGGAATGTAATGTCACGGATTGGTGGTTGGATAATATAACGAGGTATGACAAGTACACCCAACCAAAACATTTGTCAGACCACGACAAAACCTTGAGAGAAACCTCAGTACTGAAAAAGAGAAAACAATAGTTATGGTGAATCTCATAAAAGATCAGAGCAAAAAGGAACGCAAGCTTATGCTTATGATCATATAATCCCCTGACAAGGTTAGAAAGATGTACTGAGAGTAACACACAGAATGTGTCACATTTCTAAGAGTAAGTGCCACATTGGTTGTGCGGGGGGAGACTGTCATGGTCTTATATGTATGTAAGAATGCAGGTGCCGGTATGTAAGCGAGAGTCAGTGTAAGCATAGCTGAGGTCAAGGGCAGTAAGAGACATCACGGCGTGGCTAGCGGACAGTCGGGCAAGAAGCCCGTGAACAGAGCCACGTGAGGCGGGAAGGTCAACGAGGAGAGGGGCAGAGTGTGTGAGGCAGCGAACAGGGACGGACGTGTGGAGATCTAGAGAGCGATAGAACGAGAGAACGATAGTGGTTGTGATGGACAGATGCAGATGAATGTTGTGCATTGATATTCGAGGAATGTACTAACTGTGATATGTGCGCGATGATGTGAAGTTGTGATTGTGAATGATCATACGGGCGACAGTGTAAAGATCGCCATTGTGAGCTAGCGGGGGGCTGTTGGTGTTGAACGAGTGTTTGAGCGTGAAGTGCGACCATGTTGTCAACTTGTAATATAGTGTAATAAATGCCAGTTTCCGATTGCATTTATGTGTTATTGGTAGATGTGTTGTAGATGTTGTAAATTGCCTGTCCAAGTCCAGTGAGCTAGATGGAGCCACACAATTAGGACTCTGACAACACCCCATTCCTCACAGGAAAGGTTAAATGCGCAGCATTATCCAACCCATGTTGCGACATAATTATTGGAAACCTTCCTGAGGTAAATGACATGCCACATGACAGTGCAACATCATCTGTCCAATGTATAGTTGATAATACTGTATCATCTTCAACTGACCGTACTGTTGAAAATGTATTGTCATCTGTAATTGATTGTATGTTTGCCAACTCATTAACATCATCAAATGAATGTATTGATATGAATGTAACACCACCATGTCATATTGTTGATAGTGTAAATGCAGTAATTAGATCTGCTGCCAAAGTGCAAGATCAAATTGATCAGACTGAGGCTTTGGAAATTACCTCCTAAAACCATGAGGGAGAATTTCATAACAGCTCAAAAGGCTGATTTATCATTGCACAAGTATTTTAATCTTATAGGCCAAAAGCCAAAACTTACTAAAAATGCTAGATGGCATTTTGCACTGAAAGGCGGTATCCTTACAGTACTATATCAAAGGTACCAGCACCACAGAGCAAACGGTGTTACCAACCGAACACCGCAAGCAAGCATTACATCTAGCACATGATATACCCTTTGCAGGGCATATGGCTTATTCGAAAACTAGATCACGCTTACTTAATCAGTTCTACTGGCCCAAATTCTGCAGTGATACCAAGCAATATTGCAGAACTTGTGACATCTGCCAGAAGCTTGTGAAAAAGAGTAAACATCTGCAAGCGGAGTTACAAATTACAGATCTAGCAAGTAGACCTTTTGAAAAGATATCTGTTGATATTGTAGGTCCTCTTAACCACGTAACTTCGAGAGGAAATAAGTTCATAATAACAATAATTGACCTCTGCAGTAGATGGGCTGAGGCAATTGCACTTAAGAACACAACTGCCAAGGATGTTATGGAAGTATTCTTCCATATTTTTTCTAGAGTAGGGTTTCCTGATACCATTCTCTCAGATCGTGGGAGCCAGTTCATAGCTGCAGCCACTCAAGCCTTTACCAGAATGTTAGGGGTAAAGCAATGCTTTAACAGCCCATACCACCCTCATTCGACAGGAATTATAGTAAAGATGAATGGGGATCTCAAGCATATGTTATCAAAAGTAACCCAGGAACACCCTGAAGACTGGGATACGTATTTACCTGCCATACTATTTGCATATCGCGAAGTACCTCATTCCAGAGCAGGTTTCTCACCATTTGAACTTGTATATGGCGCCAAACCACGCGGCCCATTATCTATGTACCATTCTATGTTAACTGAAAGTACAACTATTCACAAACCAGTATCATCATATGAACATGTCATATCATTGCGTGATAGGATAATGAAATCTTGTGTGTTAGCTAAAGAAGCACTGAAACAATCTGGTGCTATTTACAGACAGTATGCCAACAAAGGAAATAGGACAATAACATTGACGACTGGACAGGACGTACTACTTCTTTTGCCAAGCGACAGACATCTCTTGACAGACTCATGGCAAGGACCGTATAAGGTACTGAGACAAATCTCGAATGTTTACTACGAAATAGCAGTGAAAGACAAACATAAAATATTTCACATCAACATGCTAAAACCATACTACACCAGAGATGAAGACAAAGACGAGACAGCAGCAAGCACAACGATAGTAGGCCATACAGACGATGACGAGACTGACGAAATACCGACCTTATCACTTGACACGACAAACTACCGACATGACATCAAGACAAATCCTAATCTGACTCATACAGAGACTGACAGTTGCAGACAACTGTTACAAGACGGCGACAGTTGTATGGAAGACGAGACTTCTTCTGACAGAACAGGTAACAATGGTACAGCAGACATTCGACCGTATCAGACAACACGAAATGACAGACAAACCATCTAATGTCAACATAGCCTTCCAAGAAATTTCATTTTTGGTTTGTAAAATTTGGAATGGCTTTGTCATGACTGACGATAACATCATGTTAAGAATTCTTAAAGTTGTCGCTTCCTACGACAAAGAATTTAAAAATGTCATTGGTCTGTTAAAATAGTACAGACAGTTTGTATCAAAATTTTGCCATATGCACGGAGTGTTTTACTAACCTATTAACAAAATTGTACACAACGAATGCCTAAGACCTGCATTTACAAAAGTACTGTATTATTTTTCCATATCCCATTCTTAAATTACCGAAAATTTGCATATTATTTTCAGGGAGAGAACTGACAAGAACTCCGTAGCAATTGGGACAGTACTTTTACAACATTACGACCCAAATGTTCCACCCAGTGTACTCTGTGAGAACACATGTCGTAAGTAGAGACAGACAATAGTCCGTTGAAAATCACTACTACAGAAACGCCTACCAACCACAGGGTGGCAATATGGTCGCTGTGATTGCAAGATTTCAGTTTCGAAGTCAGGCATATCTCTGGCTCCGATAATACGATTGCTGATCCTCTATCACGATGTCCTTGTGACACACCCATAAGCCAAATGGTGTCTGAGCGCACACAGCAGATGAATAAAAAATCTGCAGAGTAAGATAATGCTCAGCAACACAGCGCTCTATGAAATGTTTTTCAGTAACGCTGTACAGATTATGTGATAGGGATTATATCCCAATGTAAATATATTGTGTATATACTTTATAATTACAGTAATGCATCTGATGAATACTTGTGTGTATGTGTTAGAAAGGAAACATTATTTTAATTATATATAACATTGTTACGAACAGTGCTACAGGAGTGCAAGACTTACTTCACCAGAATTGTGAAAATATCCGTAGTACCTGCCACGCAGAAAGTTCAGACGTATTTTAACCAGTGCGAGAAAGACTGTGACAGCTGAGTTCCACAGAACAACACCGTGAAAGAAAGAGTTAATCCAGCAGCTGTCCTTGGAAACAATATTCTCCATTCCTTTCGGTAATATCCAGATGGAAGAACATTGTGTTATCAACAACTTAACACACCAGCTGTGTATTTCCGGTGTTTATTAAATTTATGTGAAAAGTAGTAGACTATAACGTCATCCTCACAAAGAATTGACGATGTATTTAAACTTTGTGAGCCGAAAGTTTACATATGCAAATTGTATGTAAGGATTTTGATAGGTGTAATCTGAGAATCATAACTTGATTCACTTGTTCACAATAGTGACATTTAGTTCGCTATTGTCAATAAGCATCAATCTATGACGCTTAGAAAGTAATTTTCTAATGTAATTTATTTTCTTTGACAGCATGTTGAAATTATCCCCCATTGATTTTGTATTTGTTTCAAGGGAAACAATTGAAATTTGTAATAATGTGTAACATGTGTAAAAGCCATTTTCAGGTTGCCAGGTTGGTGACACATCAAGATGACGTCACCTGTGCATGGTATTAATTACCCAAGTTGTAGACCTTCATAAGACTCTCCAACCAAATGAGGTTGAGGTCAAATGTTGGAGTCATCTTATAGGAAGATGGTTCGCAGTCTGACATGTCGTTTTTGCAATTTTTCTTTATCTGTCATGAGGTAGTTGCGAGTTCGCTGAATAGCTACCGGACTGGCTGTGTCATATTACAACTAAAAGTAATAACCCATCGAGTGGATTGTACTTGATGAGTGTTGCTTCTTAGCAGCATTGATGAATGAGTAGATATAACTTACAATTATTTGCACATTTCAAATGTAAACTAAAGTGTCAGGTCAGACGACAAATAATGGGTCGATTCTGACAAGTGTAGTAAATAAACCCATATATGTATATAGAGTACATGAAAGGCTAAAGTCCTTTCATGAAATGGAGAGGGGGAGACTGTCATAATCTCCCCATTAGTTCTACCGCGTCGTCGTCTATGACGCCTGGCGAATACGGCCAGGGGTCTACCGGTGAGCGACGCTAACCACACTGTGTCAGGAAGGGCCAGTCGATGAACGCATGTGAGACATGATCTCCACACAGTGACGCAGGCCCACGTAGTGAGACTCAGAGCGGTTAGCCGGCAGACGGCTTGGGAGTGTTGACGGAGACAGACGTGATTGAATGATGCTCGTATACTTGGGTGTATGAACGCAATAGAGAGAACGCCTGTGAGAAGATATGACTGTGCGCCTGTGAGTTGTGTAGTAGTGTATTGATATATTTAATGAATGTATTATTGCATTGTCATTGTATGATACATGTAAATTGTTGCGACGAGTGAGATGTGTGAATAAAGTGTTTGCATTGTAAGTGTAGTGCGTCACGTCAAGTCATTCTGTGACCGTGTTTTGTATCACACTTGTTGGTATGTACAAGCCAGTGTCCTTGCTGTAAGCAAGACCCTGACAGGTAGCATAGGATTGGTGTAAATATGCTATTTATTTATTATCTGTCACTTTGCCGAATAGGTATTCTTAAATTAAGTATAAAATTGCTTTACAAAACTTTGTCACTTCTAAAATACCTGCAATGTTCAGCAAACAAATCAGTATGAAAACTGTCCCCACCCTCAGCAACAAGCCATTAAACATGATGGCATCAGAATCAACAGTGGCTACTTCTCACAATAATCCAACAATGAAACATCGCTATCAATGAGCCTTCTTAATCCAAGCTGGCTTTTTCATATGTGCTGTAAAGAAAGAAGGAAGAGATATTTTATGGGAAAAAACAAAGACAAATCATATCTTGTCTTTTAATTTAAATTTTAAAATATACTATATTCTTCCTGAGGCGAATGTTGCGAAAACCTTGGATCGCCAGACTATCATCCAAGAAATCAGACTTGAAATAGTACATCTGGAACAGATCACGCTCAGCGAACTGGAGCTAGCAATATCAAAACTGAAATTGAGAAAGTCACCAGGAGCCGGTGTTATATCCAATGAAATGGTCAAGAACCTAGAAACAATGGCCAAAACAAAGCTATTGAAGATCTTTAATAACTGCTGAATCTTAGGCAGAGTTCCACAAGTATGGAGAGAAGCAATCATGATAACTGTCCTAAAATCATGGAAATTCAGTTCCAGTGCCTCAATCTACAGACCAGTTAGTCTCACCAGCTGTCTCTGCAAAACAACAGAGCTCATCATCAATCACAGACTGCAGTGGCAAACTGAAAACGACAACATTCTTATGCCACAGTAAGCTGGCTTTAAGCAGTGCTACTCTACGGAAGATCAGACAACCTACCTCTCTCAAGAAATTGAGGATGCATTCCAAGAGAAGAAACTGGTGCTAGCGGCAGGATAAATTTAAAGAAAGCCTTTGATACACTGTCAACTTACAAACCCTTAATTTCCATTTACAGCAATCCATTTTTATTTGGTCAAAACCTACTTTTCCTACGGGACTTAATCTGTTAAGTTTTCAATATATTACTCGTACACAGGGTCTTTGTAAAGTCTCACTACACTTTGTAGAAAAATTTGAAAAATTCTTTCTTCTGTTGATAACACCATTCTGTTTAGAGTGCAAATAATTACTCCATCAGATGACAGTATTCGCTGCATATTGCTTCACGACTGACTATGGAGCACATTTTTTTATGACAGCATGTACTTCATTTTTCAAATTTGTTCTGCATACAAAGTGTAGTGAGACTTTACAAACACCCTGTGCAATGGCTATACTATAATAAAGATAGTCCCAATACAGACACTGAGGTTGTGGTGTGAAGTAAAAGTATGACCTGATACTATCAGTATCAGGCCTTGACATATTCTACGCCACAGTACTATATGAGGTGGGATGACCAGTCCCTTTCCTCATAGGCTTTCCTTCCCTGACAATTTTGAAAATTGCCAGATAACCAGTTTTATGACGCTGGGTCAACATTTCAGGACATCTGTATACTGTATGATCATGTATAATCATTAGACTATGATACTTCTTGGTTGGAGAAAGGAATACCGCCTCTGCTGGGGACCATTGTCTCGTAAATAAAAGAACCCCTAACCACTCCACCACAGCTCCATAACAGGTATTGCAGTAATGAAATATAATATCGACAATTTCTCATGAAGATATACTCACCTTCATCTAATTCTTCTTTCATCTAGACAACAGAAGTAGAAGAAGATATATACGAAAACTTCAGGACAAATCTGCAAACAAATCCCTGCTAACTAAATAACTTAAACTTGTAAGTAAGTATTATCACCTTCATCTAATTCTTCTTTCATCTAGACAACAGA
This sequence comes from Cepaea hortensis, assembly GCA_963921405.1. Lineage (NCBI taxonomy): Eukaryota > Metazoa > Mollusca > Gastropoda > Stylommatophora > Helicidae > Cepaea > Cepaea hortensis. The sequence goes on from OY992892.1 coordinate 9,636,120, forward strand.
AGTAGAAGAAGATATCTACGAAAACTTCAGGACAAATCTGCAAACAAATCCCTGCTAACTAAATAACTTAAACTTGTAAGTAAGTATTATCACCTTCATCTAATTCTTCTTTCATCTAGACAACAGATGTAGAAGAAGATATCTACGAAAACTTCAGGACAAATCTGCAAACAAATCCCTGCTAACTAAATAACTTAAACTTGTAAGTAAGTATTATCACCTTCATCTAATTCTTCTTTCATCTAGACAACAGATGTAGAAGAAGATATCTACAAAAACTTCAGGACATATCTGCAAACAAATCCCTGCTAACTAAATAACTTAAACTTATAAGTAAGTATTATCACCTTCATCTAATTCTTCTTTCATCTAGACAACAGATGTAGAAGAAGATATCTACGAAAACTTCAGGACAAATCTGCAAACAAATCCCTGCTAACTAAATAACTTAAACTTGTAAGTAAGTATTATCACCTTCATCTAATTCTTCTTTCATCTAGACAACAGATGTAGAAGAAGATATCTACAAAAACTTCAGGACAAATCTGCAAACAAATCCCTGCTAACTAAATAACTTAAACTTGTAAGTAAGTATTATCACCTTCATCTAATTCTTCTTTCATCTAGACAACAGAAGTAGAAGAAGATATCTACGAAAACTTCAGGACAAATCTGCAAACAAATCCCTGCTAACTAAATAACTTAAACTTGTAAGTAAGTATTATCACCTTCATCTAATTCTTCTTTCATCTAGACAACAGAAGTAGAAGAAGATATCTACGAAAACTTCAGGACAAATCTGCAAACAAATCCCTGCTAACTAAATAACTTAAACTTGTAAGTAAGTATTATCACCTTCATCTAATTCTTCTTTCATCTAGACAACAGAAGTAGAAGAAGAAGATATCTACGAAAACTTCAGGTCAAATCTGCAAACAAATCCCTGCTAACTAAATAACTTAAACTTGTAAGTAAGTATTATCACCTTCATCTAATTCTTCTTTCATCTAGACAACAGAAGTAGAAGAAGATATCTACGAAAACTTCAGGACAAATCTGCAAACAAATCCCTGCTAACTAAATAACTTAAACTTGTAAGTAAGTATTATCACCTTCATCTAATTCTTCTTTCATCTAGACAACAGAAGTAGAAGAAGATATCTACGAAAACTTCAGGACAAATCTGCAAACAAATCCCTGCTAACTAAATAACTTAAACTTGTAAGTAAGTATTATCACCTTCATCTAATTCTTCTTTCATCTAGACAACAGAAGTAGAAGAAGAAGATATCTACGAAAACTTCAGGTCAAATCTGCAAACAAATCCCTGCTAACTAAATAACTTAAACTTGTAAGTAAGTATTATCACCTTCATCTAATTCTTCTTTCATCTAGACAACAGATGTAGAAGAAGATATCTACGAAAACTTCAGGACAAATCTGCAAACAAATCCCTGCTAACTAAATAACTTAAACTTGTAAAAAGTATTATCACCTTCATCTAATTCTTCTTTCATCTAGACAACAGAAGTAGAAGAAGAAGATATCTACGAAAACTTCAGGACAAATCTGCAAACAAATCCCTGCTAACTAAATAACTTAAACTTGTAAGTAAGTATTATCACCTTCATCTAATTCTTCTTTCATCTAGACAACAGATGTAGAAGAAGATATCTATTTTGGAATACTATTTCTATAGTATATATAATTAAAAATTATATAACTTAAGAAAGAGAAGACTATATTAATATTATTTATAATAATATATAGTATATAGTACCGTAGTGTACAGAAAACCACAACAACTGACAGTAACTACTAACTTTTCAAAACTACAAACCCAGAAGTATACCACTTAAAATCCACTTGAAGTAACTCGTGATACATTAGTTAATATTAATATCACACACAAATACTTATTATGTGCATGATGCAGTACGTACAGACCAAGAAGAACCAGTCCACAGTCACAGTCAGTCACAAACAACCGTTATAGAGGGAGGTGACTCTCACACAAAGTACCAGTATCAGACCAGACGTGAACGTTGATGTCGGCCGGCTCTGCTGTAGTGTAGTGAGTACGTAGTGCTTCCTTGTAACTTGTAGTTGTAGCTGTTTCAAGTATTGCTGATCCCGTGTGTGTCTAGAGCTTGGATTAACTCATTAACGTTCTGGTTTGTTTTCTTGTTTTTGCTGTTATCTATGTTTGTTTTATCCAGTAATGAGTAATGTATAATTAATAATAAATAATATAATATTAATTATTACAATGAATAATGAATAACTAAATGAATAACTGCCATTATACATTATTAGGCCTACAATTCATTACATTGGGGCTCATCATAGGCTGTTGAAGATGAGGATGGGAATGTCCAGTGTGCTATGCTGCTGGTTCTTGTTTGTATCTTTTTTTGTAGTTCTGTATAATCTACTTTCATTAGCCTCTTCCAGGCAATCTAGTCCCGTCCAAGGTTTTCATAACATTTGCCTCATATCATAATATCTCTGTCACTCCTAAGCCCTTCCTGGTTTATTTGTCCACATTCTAAGATTCACTCCCATACAACATTCACCTCACATCTATGTAGCTTACAAGCCCTTCCTGGTTTATTTGTCTACATTCAAAGATTCACGGCCATACAACATTTGCCTCACATCTCTGTAGCTTACAATCCCTTCCTGGTTTGTTTGTCCACATTCAAAGATTCACAACCATACAACATTTGCCTCACATCTCTGTAGCTTACAATCCCTTCCTGGTTTGTTTGTCCACATTCACAGATTCACAACCATACAACATTTGCCTCACATCTCTGTAGCTTACAAGCCCTTCCTGGTTTATTTGTTCACATTCTAAGATTCACGGCCATACAACTTACTACATACAACATTCAGGTTCTTGGGGGGAACCGGGGCTGACAGGTCATGGTGTCTACCTTAAGCTCAGTAAAGGTACTGAGTTTAACCCCAGGACAAAACTGGGAATTCTTCCAAGAAATATTAGTATCTAATGATATCACACAGCCCCTGACCTCTTGGGTAGTGAGATATAATACCTAATCTTCTCAGATATAGGGGGGAGATAGGAGATCTCATGCGCATATTGTGCACATTAAAATCCCATGCCAGCTAAAAATCGGAAAGAGTAGACTTTAAGCTGCTGCCCTGACAAAATTGTTAGGAAAAGTAAACCTATCCATGTGTAGATAGATCCCTTTACCTTGGATGGAATTTCTCTAGAGGAATTAAACCTTACACAAATGCATGTCAAAGTCGGGCATAACTAAGTGTGGTGTATTCCCCTATATAGAGGAAAAGAGATAAACAGCTTCTATATAACATGTCATCACTCTTTATATGTATGAAGTGCTATATAGAACCTCAGTTATCAGTTATCAGTTGGGGTATCTTCATTGCACTCCGGACATGTCCATAGGTGCTCAGATCCTCCCCCCCCAGCATATGCATCAGCGTCCGGTGGCTAATAGTGCCAGTTCTGTGTTGGTTGACGAGGCGCTTTGTTTTCCCGATGTACCACGCGCGTCTGGCTGTGCCGATTCTTACTCCAAGGTCTTTCATCCTGGACAGCGATGTGGAATCACTGACGTCAAAGTCCTCTGTTCTCGCCAAATCTTTAAGGACGTTAATAACATCGGCACGATCCATGGGCTGGCCATCTACAGGGGGTGCAGAGCCAGCCAGTTTGTCAGCTCATTCATTTCCCTCGACTCCCGCATATCCCGGGACGAAGATGAAGGTGACTTTATGGACAACAGACTTCCGCAGCGATTCAGTCCACTGTCTATGTACAGATCCAGCTTCGACCTTCTGAATCATGCTCATTGAATCACTTAGTACACACACGTTGGTATAATGCTGTGATTCCAGCCATATGAAGGCCTGTGTAACTGCCATCACCTCCATCGTCATGCTGCTCGTGGTCATAGAGTGGGCACCACTAGATTCTTGAACGGTTCGGCCCGCAGAACGGGCTGTAAATGCCCACGCACTTCTCTGCTGCTTTACAACAGATCTATCTGTATAGATGAGCACTTCGGGGCTATCTGAGTGTTCATAGATGAGCGCGTTAACCTCTGCATTGACAGTGGCAGGGTTCTGCTCTCTGCACCGTCTGTCGAGTGTGATAATGCAGGAGAAAGTGCACTTAAAAGCTGGAGGCACTGGCACCCATTCCTTGCCGGGGTTGATACTGGTAAGACTGCAGACCTGTCTGACGACATCTTCCGCCCGACCCATCCATGATTTGCCCCTCTTTAGCCTGTCACCCTTTTCTCTGAATATAGCGTCATGCAGAGGGTGCTGCTCATCTGCACTTATTTTTAAGTATGCACGAGCTCTCCAGATCTTGATCCTGTGTTCCATTGTCGGGAAGTCAAGGAGGTATCTCATTGCTACACAGCTGGTGTCTCTCGTGCAGCCCAAAATGATGCGCATGGCTTCGTTTTGTACCTTTTCATGTCTTCCAATCTGTGTAGGGCTGACAGTGAGGATGGCCATGGCATACTTGATGCTTGAAAGCACAAGTCCTTGGAACAGAAGTATTAGCAGTCTTTGCTCGATATTGGCAGTCGCCATGACTCTCATTGCTGACAAACCTGTTCGAGCCTTCGTTATGACATAATCGACATGATCTCTGAAGGACAGGCTACGATCAAGCCTCAAGCCAAGATATGTCATTGACTGGGTTCTACTCAAAATGCTCCCATCCATTCTTACTGCCAGCAGGTCTGTTTTCACGATATGGTTGTTTAGTGAGAACCATGTAACCGTTGCCTTTGCAGGGTTGACAAGGGCATCGGCACCAGCACACCATGAGGAAATTCGATCTAGTTCGCCCTGCATATCATTGGCAACCGCCTGTCTATCTCGACCCTGTCGATACACGAGGATGTCGTCAACGAATGACGGAGTCCTACCCCTCCCGTCCAACTGTTGTTCAGTGATCAGCACCGTATACACGTTGAATAGTACTGGTGACAGTGGTGAACCCTGCGGCAGTCCTGGACATATCGTTGTCGGCTCAGAAGACCAACTCCCACATCTTAGCACCACCTTCCTTTGGAGCAGAACTGCAGCTATCCATCGTACAAGGTGAGGGTGCACTTTCAGTCTGAGGAGGGTTTGCATCAAGTGCTCGAAAGATACTCTGTTATATGCGTCCTCTAAGTCTATGGCGGCCGCACATGTCTCTTCTCTGACCTGAAATCCTTCGTAAACATCTTGAGCAAAGACCGCCGCATTCAGCCATGACTCTTTGTTGCGTCTGTATCCTCCAAGTGTGGGCGGGAAGCAGCCAAGCTGTTCCAAGTCCCAAGCAAGTCTGTGTGCTACAATTTTCTCCAGTAGCTTGCCAACAGTATTCTGCATCATAATGATTCTGTAGCCGCTTATCTTGGAATGGTCTTTGTTTGGTTTTGGCAGCGGCAGCAAGTAGCTGTGTAGCCATTCTTCTTTGACCTGACCCCTCTGGATACTGGTGTTGAATTCTCTGGCCAGTTCTTCCATGTCATCATCTGATATCACCAGTAGGTCACCATATCGGATGCCGTCTGGGCCTGGGGCAGTGTTAGGTGATTTCTTGAGCATCGCACGCAATATCTCAGCTGTGATTGTCCATTCTTCGTCTGTCCTGACCCCCTCGCACAATTGAGAGAGTGTCGTTGTGGTCCTCTGTCTGGCGGGCTCGCCTTTCTGGTCAGTCTGTTCTATGTAGCGTGCAAGAAGGGCCTTACCTTTATCCGCATCCGACTTTTTCCATACGAGGTCTGTGCCTTGAAAGTCTGGAATACCCCTACGTTGTGCAGCACTGTTCATGCTCTTGTGGAGGCGCCAGAATGTCGTAAGAGATCGCTCGGAGCACACCTTCCTGCAGAACTCGTCCCATTTCTCGGCCTTGGCCTGTTTGGCGCATGATTTGAATAAGGTCGTCGTCCTATGGACCTCAGTCTTCAGGTTCACCAACTCAACCTGTGGCATGTTAGCCTTTCTGGCCTTTTGCCAGTCTTTGACAGCCTGCCTCTTTCCCAGCCATGCCTTCTCGACCTCTCCATTCCACCATGGTGGCTGCAACCATCTTTCTTGTCTCCTGCGGGAGGAAGTTAGTTTTCTTCTTCTGATCTTGCTTATGGCGTCTTGACCAGTGTTGTCGTACGGGAAGGCATTTGTCTTGTTTCTTTGACTCATGGCCCCGTCTTTCTTGATCAGGATGACACAAGGGTAGTGGTCACTATCGTGGTATCCCAGTGTGCTCCACCGACACCTTGGTGCGATGGTGGGCGACACCAGAGCCAAGTCAATGACGCTGTCAGAGTCACCTGGTCGAGTGGCTATTCTAGTGACCTTCCCATCATTCAGACAGATTAGGGCAGCAGATGCCAGGGCGTCCTCCAGATCTTCTACCTGTCTATTGGGGATGCAATTCCCCCATTGACTGCCTCTGGCATTGAAGTCCCCACAGTAGATGATATGCCTTTCATCCATATCGAACAAACTCTGCCATTGTCGCACGTCGACCTTCCCATTTCGCACATAAACGTTCACGATTACAAGCTGCACTGGTGTCATTACCTGTTTTGCTGTATGGAAGTCAATTTGGGAATGTAAATGAACAAAATTGGAAGAACTTGGAAGCAACAGAGATGTGGTTCCTGAGACGAATGTTAAGAATTCCTTGGACTGCTAGAGTAACTAACAATGATTGCCTGAAAGAGGTAAATGAAACTAGAACATTATATACAACAATAAGACAGAGACAAAGGGCTTTCTTTGGTCACGTGATGAAAAGAGAGACATTAAAGAATATTGTGACAACTGGAAAGATCATTGGGAAGAGAGGTATAGGCAGATCATGAGACATGATGCTGAATGACTGAGACGGTGGCATGGAGGAATATCATCAACAGAGTTGATCCAGAATACCAAAGATTGAGATCTGTGGAGAGACATGATCACCTTCGCCAGCTGGCAGGGCACTTGTTGATGAGGATGGTTATATATGTATATTTACATTCATACAACGAACACTTGGAATGCAATTTTAATATCAGGCTAATATTGCTTTTCTACCCACTCTAGAATGACAATACTGATGGTCATAAATATTGACATTTAACAATTCAATAATGGAATCAGAAACTATCACCCTGTCAGGGATCAGTTCAGCCTCCAGCGGCCGTGGCAGTCGGCTATTCTTAGAGACGCGGTCCAAGGATGAAGGAAAGGAAGGCTTTGTACTCACAGTGCTGGATGGTGACACTGTTTGGGAGGGAACAAGTGAGTAATCTGTTTTTTTTTAAACTCATCATCATCATGTGTCATGTTTATAAGTGTGAGCGGTCATGTTTCATCATCTCACACGATCACCAGAGTCGTAGATCAACACTGTGTTCTTGTCTTGATTATGCCACACAGACGAGCCATCTAGATATTTATCTCTCTGCCTTCCCCTTGTTTTGTTTTTTTCACCTCTATTTTGCCAGTTGTAACCAAGTTCTCCAGTTTATTTGTTCTCATAATTTGCCCAACAAATCGTGACTGTCTACGTATAATTTCTCTAATCAGTTTACAGTTGTCATTTGCCTCTTGTAGGACTTGGTCATTGGTTTTTTTTGTCTGGCCATGGTATTCTTTGCATTTTCCTCAGAAACCACATTTCCACTACCATAAGATGTTTTTCAGCTCGTCTGCTCATCGTCCACGTTATATTTGAACTGCCTAAACTAAATCTGTCTTCGTGGTAAAGGGCTTACAGACGCGGTTCATAATCTCGTATATCTGCGTTAGAAACACAGCTGTGCGTGATTTGGCAGCAGACCGCGTTGCGTTGGTTTTGTTTTGGTATCGGTGGCGGTCGTTCAGAAAGTAATGGCAAACTACTGAACGTAAACTTGCCAAGAGATCACAGCAGCAGAAATACTGGTGTTGACTGCAATATCCTGTAAAAAAGGATATGCAAACAAGAAACAAAAAAACTAAGAAGTGTGACAGCACATTGGTTAGTGTGTTTGTCTGTTAACGCAGTAAGTAAACAGTAAGTAACAGCTGTCTTTTCACACCAGTAGGCATCTTGAGTATATGGTGTGTCATCATCATCATGTGCTATGCTAATAAGGTCGGGTGGCTAATAAAGAAAAGAAAAAAAGAAAAGTGGCTCATAAATTGCTAGGGAGCTATGCTAGTGCAATGGCTAGTGGAAACAATTTTACAAAATTGGACATCAAAGAAAACTGGCTCATAAATTGCCAGGGAACTATGCTAGTGCAATGGCTTGTGGAAACAATTTTACAAAATCTGGACATCAAAGATGAATGGCTCATAAATTGCAATGGAGCAATGCTAGCGCAATGGCTATTGGAAACAATTCTAAATAATCTGGACATCAAAGAAAAATGACTCATAAATTGTTAGGGAGCAATGCTAGTGGAATGGCTAGTGGAAACAATTCTACAAAATCTGGACATAAAAGAAAACTGGCTCATAAATTGCCAGGGAGGAATGCTAGCACAATGGCTAGTGGAAACAATTCTAAAAAATCTGGACATCAAAGAAAACTGGCTCATAAATTGCCAGGGAGCAATGCTCGTGCAATGGCTAGTGGAAACAATTCTAAAAAATCTGGACATCAAAGAAAACTGGCTCATAAATTGCCAGGGAGCCATGCTAGTGCATTGGCTAGTGGAAACAATTCTACAAAATCTGGACATCAAAGACAAAAAATTGCCAGGGAGCAATGCTAGTGCAGTGGCTAGTGGAAACAATTCTACAGAATCTGGACATCACAAACAAATGGCTAATGAACAGCCCCATGTCTCAGAAACTGAAATACCTTGGGCATGTTAAATGTTAGAGTGTTTGGAAAGAACAGGGATTGGAGGTGTGGTTGCTGGAAGAAGAGGCTGGGGCCGACCATCACGTAAGTGGACACAGGGCAGTGCAGAACTTGTAGCAACAATGAGGGCAACAGAGCTGGTTAAGGATCAAGAATATTTTCAGTGGGCCTGTATGAATGAGAGTGATATTGTGCACAGACCATCTGCGTGATGATATTATTTTTATAATCTCATTCTAGTATCTTATGCAATATGTCACTATCACTGAATGTAAGAAACAGTGCTAAAATGCTATATAGAACCTGTTTTGCTGTATGGTAGTGAATGTTGGTATGTAAATGAACAAATTAGGAAGAACTTGGAAGCAATAGAGATGTGGTTCTTGAGATGAATGTCAGAGTAACTAACGACGATTGACTGAAAGAGGCTAATGAAACGAGAACATTATGTACAACAATAAGAAAGAGACAAAAAGCTTTCCTTGGTCATGTGATGATAAGAGAGGCATTGGAGAACATTGTGACGATGGAAAGATCGAGGGGAAGAGAGGCAGAGGCTTATCAAGAGAAATGATACTGGATGGACTGAGATGGTGGCATGGAGGAATATCAACTGCAGAATTGATCCAGAACACCAAAGACCGAGATATGTGGAGAGACACGAGCACCTATGCCACCTGGCATGGCACTTGCTAATGATGATGAATCTCATTTTAGTTTCAGAAGATGACCTAGATGAACAGTGCACAAAGTTAAAAATGGATTTTGACACCTATGTCAAAGAAACAAAGGCAGCTTTCACGCAAGAGGATGCTTCGAATCAAAGCTTTGAATGTCAGTTTAAGTCTGCGGCAACGTCTGCTCAGCTTTCGTGGAAGAAAATGCCAGCTCAGGATGTTAAGGTGAGATTTATCAGTTAGTTAGCTCGATGGGTGTGAGATGTTTGGAGAGATCATTGAGTGAATGGGGTGATGACAAGGTAAGAATGATGATTGAGTGAATGGGGTGATGTTAAGGTAAGAATGATGATTGAGTGAGTGGGGTGATGTTAGGGTAAGAAGGATGATTGAGTGAGAGGTGATGTTAGGGTAAGAAGGATGATTGAGTGAGTGGGGTGACGTTAATGGGAAGAATGATGATTGAGTGAGTGGGGTGATGTTAGGGTAAGAAGGATGATTGAGTGAGTGAGGTGATGTTAGGGTAAGAGAGGCTGAGTGGTCTCGAGGTATGGTGTCCGCCTCGAGTGCTGGAGGTCCCGGGTTCAGGCCCTGGTGAGGACCGGGATTTATTTAAAAAATCCACCTGGACTTCCAGTAATAAAATTTCCCCTGGTCTCTGGGTAGTGAGATCGGACGCCCGTGTGTATTGTTGCGCACGTAAAAAATCCCTTGGCAGTTGGAAATCGAAAAAGAGTAGCCTAATGGCGCTGCCCGGGCAAAATTTCGAGTTAAAAATCTTCCCAAAGTATTTCAGGATCCTCGCCGATGCAACGGAGTTCGTGCATTGAGCTGAGTTTCTCCAGACTCGGGTTTGAGTTAGGAGGAAAACGGAGCACTTATGGGTTAAACCGTGTGCCGTGATGTTGATCCAACGACTAAACTAAAACTAAAAAGCGTTTTTCTTTCTTGACTCATCCTGTCCTGTCACATTGTTACATTAACCCACTTAGCTATTCTGATTACTGAATTATTTTTATCCCAGCTACTTTGACTCAATATATCCCAGTTATTCCTCTTCTGCCCTATATTCTCATCTATCGGAGCATACATCCTCAAATAAGTCATGCCAAGCTGGTAACATCATATCATAAAGTTGAGATCTGCTTAGTATATGTGAAGTCCTGTAGCTTCATAGTCTTGTGTTAGGTCTGCCTTGCGTCTGGCTGACTGGCTAGAACACCTGGCCCACATTTGGGAGACCCGTGTTTGAATCATACACAATGTTGTGGATTTTTAAAATAAATCATCTCATTTCATCTTGTTCCTCTTGTACTTTGTGGTGTTGCGGTGAAGCATAAACAGCGGGAGAGTGCCCGTTTATCGGCTTCATATATCGAAATTCCCATGGACTCTGTTATTCCCTTTGTCCACCGTTTACATGGTCGGTCCCTTCTTTTGGTTCCGTTTGGTTTGTGCGTCATTGCTTGTTGTGGTATGCTGTTAGTTGGTAGCCTAGTTATATGGCCAAACCATTTCACTTGCTGTTTTCTGATGAAATCTAGCGCTGCTATATCCCCCACTTTAGTCCTGATTTCTTCATTTCTTCATTTCTTTCTTCTTGATACATTGAGTACTTTTCTCAGGAAACTAATTTTTTTTTAAAATGTCGGGAGCAAACAGAAAAACCTTAACCTGCACAGTTCGCTGTGACTGCACTAGCCAGTAGGCCTTAATTTCTAAGGCTCAACCACGCCCCTCCCCCCTCAAACCCCAACCCCTCACCCACCCATCCTACATCATTCATACATTCAGTAGCATGTTTTTTGCAGAATCTCGCTCCCATAACAACCTTCCGGAAAACTTCTCGGTCATAAGCAAGATGTCCCACGTCCGATATACCCGTCTGGAGATCATCTGCCACATCTTGCACCCATTTTCTCTTTGGCCTTCCTCTTCCTCTGTTTCTGGGCATAAACCCCTCTCCATTATTGTTCTCCCCAAACTTTCGGACATTTCAAGTGACCAAAATATTTAAATTTTCTTTGTTTTATCGTCTTTAGTAATCAACCTTCTTAAATATTCAGATGTGTGAACATCCTACATCGCAATGTATTATATTCAGTAATGACAGTTTTAATGTATCTTGAATGTGTAGCCTCACATTTGGGCATGCTTATGTCATTCTGTATTATTGATCCAGCAACTTCTCCCGTGGAGAACTTTTCCCCCATAAATCTGTCCAAACTGCTTGTCACCTGCTACTATCACATCTTGAATCTATCTACATTGTAGTCTTCTTCTTCTTCTCTGCCTTGAGTTCTGGTTGGACAGACGTTTGTTTTGTTTTCCATTCAATGAATCTTTAATACTTCTACTTCTTCTTCATCTCCTCCCCCTCTTCCTCATTCTCTTCTTCTTCTTCTGCTGAATGTATGGGAAAGGCCCGAGCTCTATGGTGTCAGTTTTCAACTCAACGATCTTGTCTCTACTGAACTCGTCTCAACTCAACTCAACACAGCCTTTTGTTAGATCTGCCATGTGTTGATTTTATCTTAGAGGAATGACATGTCCAGTAGTTAGAACACCAGCATTCAGGAGACCCAGTTTGAATCCTCTTTTTCTTCTGCTTCTGTTGCTGCTGCTGCTGCCGTTGCTCCTTCTTCTTCTTCTCCTGCTTCATCCTGCTGCTGCTGCTTCGTTCCTATCTTTAATACTGTTCTGTATTTATATTCAAAAGTGCATATGTGATTTTCAGCTGATTATATTCATGCTTGATACCCAAGCTGCCACAAGAAATATGACATGCTCTTAACTTATTTAATGCCAGCCAAAAAGTGGGTTTGGAGCAGACGCAATCAAATGAACAAGTATTATAATGTCAGTTTCCATTCACAGAGCATTGAAATTGTGGAAGATACATAAAACGAAACAAATAACATAATAGCCCTAGTATGGCAATATATCGTCCTTCTCTCCAAATAGGGTGTCACATCCTTTTGCACTGAATCAGTTAATATTGTGACTTTTGTTGTTCTGTCTGTCTATTCCTGTCCATAAATGTGTTAATTACTTTAGTTTTTGTACAGCACTGTTTGCTCTTCTGTTAATTTCTGTTATTCTGTTTCACCTTCTCTAATTCATTTGCAGTATCATCTTGGTTCAGTGACCTTGAAGAAGTGCCCCGCGTCTGCAGCAAAAGTTTGTGAAATTCTGAGCCATTGTATTGCCGGAACCCAGTCTCTGCAAGGTCGGGTGCAGTCTTTGGAGTCGGACAACGAGAGACTTTCCATTGAGCGACAGAATGCTCTCAAGGCATGTCTTTATCTACTTAGCATGGTTGTCAAATATTTAAATAAATTTACTATTTCCTTATATTTTTTGTGTGGAATGTGACAGTGAGTTAAAAGGTTACATGTAGTAATGAACGGGGCTTCTCATGGTGAAGTGGTTTTACGGCCTGCCTTGCACACTGAAGGTTGTGGGTTCGATTCCAGGCTGCAACATTTGGTTCACAGGTAAAGTTTTCTTGGAGACTCTTGGGGTATTTCAGTGCTGGAGCTATGGAGTTCTGTCACCAAGTTCTCCAATTTATTTCTTCTCATAACATGCCCAAAATATTGTGACTGTCTACGTCTAATTTCTCTAATCAGTTTACGGTTTTCATTTGTTTCCTGTAGTACTTGGTCATTGGCTTTTCTGTCTGTCCATGGTATTCTTTGCATTTTCCTCAGAAACCACATTTCCGCAGCCATCAGATGTTTTCCAGCTTATCTGCTCATTGTCTACGCTTCACATCCATACAAAAGAACAGATTCTTTGTAGCACTTTAACACTATTTTTTCTCGTTGTAAATAATATGTTTTTATTGGTCAGTATATTTTCCATCTTGCAAAAGGCTACTTTTGCCATGGCGATTCTTGTTCTAATCTTTTCAAGGCATTGCCCTTCAGATGTTATGACCATTTCGAGATAATTATACCGATCTACTTGTTTAAGAATATTCCCATTTACTTGTATATTACATTGTGGTATTTCCTTCTTCCTGGTGATGACTATGATCTGTGTCTTATTACAATTTAATTCCAACCCTAGTTGTTCACTGTGTGCAACAACCACATCTACTAAATGTTGTAGATCTTGCTCATTGTCTGCAATCAATACAGTATCATCTGCATATCTAATGTTAGTGATGTTACTTCCCCCAATGGTGGTTCCTCTCATATCTTTAAATTTCTGAAAATATTTTCACTGTATAGGGAAAAAAATCTGGAGACATTACACATCCCATTGCACACCTCTCTTAATAGGCTGATATTGACCTACTTCATCAATCTTTATGGCCATTTGTTGTTTCCAATATATGTTTTTTTTTACAAACTAAGGTCTTTCCCATCAATTTGTAGATCTGCAAGCATCTTCATCATGTTGACATGTTTTACTTTATCGAAAGCATTTATGTAGTCAATAAAGCAAAGATGTAGGTCTTTGTTTACTTCTGTAGAACGTTCAATTAATGTTCTCAGCATATATACAGCATTTACTGTCCCCTTGCCTTCTACAAACCCACATTCTTCTCCTATTCCTGGTTGTATTTTCTTCCTAACTCTTTGCATGATGATTCTTAGCAAAGTTTTCATGACGTGGCTCATTATACTAATTGTTCGATGTTGATCACATTCCAAGGTCCCTGATTTCTTTGGGATTGCTATAGCTTGACTATAGTGAGAACCCTCTGTTGTGCAACTTCATGGGACACTCAGATTTCCATGTTCAACCCATCTCTTGGTTGTGTCAGTTCACTTGTAATGCTGTCTTCCTCTTGCTTGCTTGCTCTTCTCTAATTTCACACAGCACATCCAGAGCTATGCCTCTATATACAACTGAAATATTTTAGTTGTCTTACTATTGTTTGTGTTCTTAAGTCCTGGATTCTTATTCAGGAATTCTTTTATGAGTCCCAGCTTTTATGACTTATTTGTTTTTATTAGGGCCATGGCCATAATAAATGATCGCTGTTATTTATGTTGTCTTTTTTTTTTCAGAGACTAGATAAGTGTGTTACTGCTAAAGAGCAGCTGGAAATGGACTTGTATTCCAAGGTATGCCACAGTGTTTAGTGTTTTCTTTACAGTCTATGTGGTTGTCTACGTTGTTGTCTCTGTGATTGTCCCTGTGGTTTTTTGTGTGATTGTCTCTGTGATGTGATTGTCTCTGTGGTTCTCCATGTGATTACCTCTTTGGTTGTTTCTGTATTTATCTTTATGGTTTTCTCTGATTATCTCTGTATTTGTCCCAGTGATTATCCACTGTGCTACTGCGGCTGCCACTTAGGTAGTAGAGTTACTGTTTGTATTTTGTGGCGCACATTTGCACACACATTGCCCTCTCTTTTCACTCTTTCTCTCTTTCTCTCTCACATTATCCCTCTCTTTCTCCCATTCCTTCTCTGTCTCTCACCCCTCACTCTCTCCCTCCCTTTCTTTGTCTGCTTCTGTCTCTCTCCCCCCCCCCCCCCCCCCCCCCACGACCCCCCTCTTTTTCTGTCTCCATGTTTCTCTCTGTTCCAAATCGGAGTCAGTAAAAAGTCTCATGATAAATCAAACTTATGGCCTCCACCACATCAGGAGATGGGCATCCTACCCCTCTACTTGAAGAACAGTAATAGTACAGATAATTACAGCAACTAGGTGTGTGAAAATTTGTTTAGTACAGATAACTACAGCAAGTAGGTGTGTGAACTTTTGTTTAGTACAGATAACTATAGCAACTAGATGTGGGAACCTTTGTTTAGTACAGACAACTACAGTAACTAAGTGTGTAAACTGTTGGTCTCTGTCATTCTTCCACAGTTTGTCTTAGTGCTGAACAGCAAGAAGGAGCAGATTCAGCATCTGGAAGAGCAGCTACAGTCTATGGAGTCCGGTGAGGGGCTACAGTGGTTTAACTGGTGTTTAACCTCTGAGGCATGGTGGTTAGTATGCGAGCCTGCCAAGGCTGTGGTTCAGGTTTAATTCCCAGCAGAGGCAGGATTATTTGTGCCTATCAGTGCCCACGAATTGGGAGAAAATTGCTGTTGATCGTGTTTCATCTTTTTCTTTTCTTATTCTTCTAATACTTCTTCTTCAGGTCTGAAGAAGATCTGTAAGGTGTGGAATGCGCCTGGCCCTGCAGCCAGCAGGGTTAGGATCGGCTAGCCTCTCCTAGGAGGGGTGAAGAGCGAAAATTAGTAGCCAGCCGATGACCCGCAGACTACACAAGTCAACCCCCACCTCCACGTGGTGCAGATCGGGCAACCATGACCGCGAGGTCATGGGCTAATGGGGCTATGGCTCGCCATAGGGGATGGACTCCCTGTGGTCAGATTAGTGTCCTAAACCTGCGACTGGCCTAGCAAGCCGGCAGGGGATCTTCATACTGCTCGTAGAAAAACTAAGAAGTATAAACAGACTGACCCAACTGAAATAATTAACAGCGAAAATGGAGAACCAATAAGTGAACAAAAACAGATCCTAATAAGATGGAAGCAGTATTTCGAACAACTTCTCAACATCCCATCAGATGTCACAGTAATTCAAGACACCTACACAGATGTCACCGAAGAACTAGAACCAGACATTCTAAAAGAAGAAATTATAGAAGCCATCAGATTAGCCCCATTGAACAAATCACCGGGACAGGATGAAATACCAAATGAACTAATTAAAGCAGCAAGGGAAGTAGGAACAGCTTGGCTACATAGACTATTCAATCATGTTTGGGTAGAACAACAGACACCACGAGAGTGGGGAAACGCCATAATTATCCCAATTTGGAAAAAAAAAAGGCAGCAAAAGAGATTGCACACAATACAGAGGCATTTCACTGTTGAGTCATACTGGGAAAATATTTTGCAATATTCTTGAAAAAAGATTACGAACTACTTTAGAACCCCAGCTAAGCGAAACACAACTTGGATTTAGGAAAAACAAAGGATGCACAGACGCCATTTTTGCTCTTAGACAACTTATAGAAAAATCAATAGAATTCAATGAAACACTCTACTTAGCCTTTGTCGACCAAGAAAAGGCATTTGATAGGGTAGATAGAAACAAGCTTTGGGAAATCCTTAAACAATATGGAGTGAGTACATATCTAACAAACCTATGTAGAAGTTTATACAACAACAGTGAATGCATAGTGAGAGCAACTGGAGGACACTCAGAACCCTTCACCATAAGATCTGGAGTACGACAAGGTTGTGTCCTGTCCCCTCTCTTGTTCATAACATATATAGACAACATATGTAAAGAAACCAGCCAAGCAGAGACAGCAAGAATACCGCACGACGAGAACACAGAAGAAGAACCATCTGCAAATCTAACCCCTTTTTGCGGACGACCAAGCACTAATAGCAAAATCAGAAGCTGAATTACAAGACCACATGAATAGTCTAAACGAAATGTGTAGGGAACATAACATAAAAATTAGCACAAGCAAAACAGAGGTAATGACTATAACTAAAGAAGAACAAACAACAACAATTCACCTAAACGAACGTCCCTTGAAACAAGTAAAGAGTTTCAAGTACCTAGGAAGTATAATATCATCAAATGGCAGATCAGAAAACGAGATCGAAAATAGGTGCAATAAGGCAAATCAACTCATTGGACAAATGGCACCAATACTAAAGAACAAACATGTATCAATAACTACTAAGAAAGCACTTTACAACACAATCTTCCTACCAACTCTGTGCTACCAATGCCAAACCTGGACAATGACAGAAAAAGAGAAAAGAAAAATCACAACAACAGAAATGAGGTTCCTGAGAAGAATACTCAACGTATCAAGAAGAGATAAGATCAGAAATGAAGAAATCAGGACTAAAGTGGGGGTTAAAGCTGCTCTAGATTTTATTAGAAAGCAGCAAGTCAAATGGTTTGGCCATGCAAGTAGGTTACCAGTCAACAGCATGCCACAACAAGCAATGACGTACAGACCAATGGAAACAGAGGAAGAGGCCAACCACGTAAACGTTGGACGGAGGGAATAGCAGAATCCATGGGAATGTCGATATACGAAGCCCATAACCAGGCACTCTCACGAAGTTTATACTTCACCTCGACACCGCAAGGTACAAGAGGAACATGATGAGATGAAATGAGACTTCTTCTGCTGCTGCTGCTGCTTCTGCTGTTGCTGCTGTCGCTTCTTCTTCTTCTTCTGCTGCTGCCTCTTCTTCTTCTTCTTCTTCTTCTTCTTCTTCTTCTTCTTCTTCTTCTTATTATTATTATTATTATTATTATTATTATTATTATTATTATTATTATTATTCTCCTTGGTTTTTTTCCTATGAGTACATCTCTTGGACCAACACAGCCTCTTAAAAATGGGGTGCCAGACAATTTTAACAATGTTATGGGAATTGTCTGAAAATGAGAGGCATGGGAAAGGGAACAGATCACCTCACCTATTATCTTATGGCCAAAATATGTGAGAAAAACGGAATGAAGAGAGAGTTGATGAAAGAAATAAAGAGGCAAGTGAAATATTTTGGCCACATTAAAAGACATGATACTCTTATAAATACCATACTGGAAGGCAAGGTTGAGAGCAAGCAAGCAAGATGTAGACAACGATACAAGTGTGAGGATAACATCAAGAGATGGACGAACATCAACCTGACAGAATGTACAGGCAAGGCAAGAGACAGAGAGTGTTGGAGATTCATTGCGGCCAACCTTCATTGTAGAGACGGCACCTGATTGGTGATATACTATACCAATGGCAGTACCTGTTTTAGGACTAACCGTGCCTTTTGCTGTCAATGTTTGGTTATTATCTGGGTATAAAATATTAGGTCAACTGCCGCTAACTGTTATCATCATTATGTGCCATATCGATACACATGGGCAATTATGGTCCGCCATTTCACACGATCAGCAGGCGTGTTGATAAAGTTAATTGCGAACTATACTGACAGTGTCATGAACACGGCCATGGGCAATTTCAACGCCTGGGCTCATCACCTGCAAAAGTGAGGGAGAGATTGACCATCTGTTTCCTTGTGTATTTGAGGCCTGCAAAATGTGGTGCCACTGTCACATCACAGACGCAGAGCAGGAAACTGTTGCGTGATAAATTTATTTAAATAAATATATGACATAATTACAACTCTCGGATCATGTCATCTGGGTGAGAGATCTAGGTATTTATGTCTCTCTCTCTTCTCTCTCTCTCTTCCCCCCCCCCATCTCTCTCTCTCTCTCTCTCTCTCTCTCTCTCTCTCTCTCTCTCTCTCTCTCTCTCTCTCTCTCTCTCAGTGCATTGAGCATAGAGTTACAACTGTGTCCTCCGAGGCTTCCCAACCAACCAACTCAAGGAATCATTGTTCTGTACCATGATTTTTAAAGACTGTTTTATTCCTAATGAAACAGGAACACCAGTCACTGAAGCTTCAAGTGCTGTTACAGAGAATGTTTCACTACCAGCCTCTAGACAAGCAGCCAGAAATAGAAATGGGGAAACACCCAGGCAGACAGGTGGCACGTAAGTTCACAGATTTTAACTCATGTTGTTCTTATTTTTTAACTCCTTCAATCCCAGGTAATTTTGGTCAAGTCTTAGTTAGATATGGCTGAGCTACCATATGACATTAGACAGTTCTACCTGTTTTCTGTTAGTGCTGAATGTTGGGCAGCACTTACCAAACCCAACACCGTACATTATGCTAAAGGCTTTGGGCAGAGGTGTGTCCTGAAAATAAGGTTGGGTCTTATATTAATTTTAGCTTAAAAAAATACACTAGGGCTTATTTTCGGGGGATGTCTTATACATATTTTTTTTTTCCAGATACCAGACTCTACATTTATTCATGTACAAAATTCTACATTTATTCAAATACAGTCATGTCATCTTCCTCTGGAACATGGTCATAACTCTCCAAATCTCACATTCCGGCCTGAATTTCTTGCCACTCCATTTCCTGTAAAACGATTGGCCCCGTCTCTCATGTCCAGCAATAAAGCTTTCCATAAATGAGCATTTTGTGTCCATGTAGTCTGCTCTTAGTGCATTTGTAACTTTATTTAACATGAGTAATGTATTGAATTATGAACCACATCCGTTCATTATGAAGTGCGCACAAGTGGCGTCTGTACTCCAACTGGCCATTTGGCAAAAAGTCTCTCATTCTAGCTGATGATCTTAACTAGGGCTTATTTTATGGGTAGGTCTTATATTAAAAGCGTCCTGAAAAATTGTGCTAGGGCATATTATAGGGAAAGGTCTTATTTTTGGGGAAACGGTAGGAGGGTGCAAGCCTTATCATAGTGCAAGCCTTATCATAGTGCAAGCCTTATCATAGTTCGAGCCTTATCATAGTGCAAGCCTTATCATAGTGCAAGCCTTATCATAGTGCAAGCCTTATCATAGTGCAAGCCTTATCATAGTGCAAGCCTTATCATAGTGCAAGCCTTATCATAGTGCAAGCCTTATCATAGTGCAAGCCTTATCATAGTGCAAGCCTTATCATAGTGCAAACCTTATCATAGTGCAAGCCTTATCATAGTGCAAGGAAATGCAATCTAAAGACTAAATGTCATAGCTGGGTAGCCCAGGCCCAAAGCCTTGGTCAGCAACTGGTCTAGGATCAAAGCTCAGACTGGCGGACAGTTAAAGCAATGCATTGCTGATCCGGCAGCTTCTGCAGCTGGTCTTGTTCTGGTGTATTGGTGTTACCTTTCCTCTGAAGTAAACTAGGCAGGCAGTGAGAGGGATCATGCTGCATGGGCAACACATTGTATCTATAATTCAGCCCTGGCTTTGTGTTATGGAGAGATATAACTCTAACCCCGGTCGTAGTTAGGTTATAGTTAAGATGCCTTTTTTTTCCCCCCGCGTTTCCATCCTGTTTCAGGATATTGCTGTCAACACCAGCATCTTTCAGCCGTATGTTGATTCCTAGGCTAGATTACGCACATCAGCACAGATACCTTTTTTTATAACACAATATAACTATTGTTTGTCAAGATGGCCAGATGCTAGTGAATCTCAGGCAATGCACCATTTGTAGTCAAATTTTATGCCAGTGTGTCAAGAAATATAAGGTGTTTTAATCATGATCTGAGCATACTGAAGAAATCTGGCTAGATATTTTAACATTCTTCATCTCCCAATGGGGTATGGACTCTCAACTAGCTCATTCCTTGCGTTTGTAACCTTGCTCATGATTGGTTGGATTCTGCAGGCAAGGTTTTTCTGTACAGGATGAGTTTGCCTGTCTCACAACAAACCTCCTTAGTGGCCTCTAAATGTTGGGGCTGGCTACTACTTCCTGTAGAAATCAGCTGCACAATTCAATAGCTTGGCATGAACTGTTAAACTGATTGAGTGTCATGGGATGATTAATTGTCTCAAGCAATTTCCCGTATGTACCATGGGCTTATATACGTGGTTCCGTCACCCTGCTACTGAGTGAGTGTGTGGCGCGACGCTGTGAGATTTGTGTGGAATGCTTTTACATCTGTCCGCTGTTGTTTGCATAGTGAACTGCATGTTCGGAACAATGGCCGACTGTTGCTGAATTGACTGGTTTACCTTTTCGGTTCATGAGTGCATTTTTCAGGAGACTCCTGGAAGTCGTCGCTAGAGCTACGGAGTTCGTGCTTTGTGCGGCTCTTTCGATGGGTTACCCTGCGGAAAGAGGCCGAGCATTGTGGGATAAAACCCAGGTCAATGAAGTTTTTCTGGTGACTGCCGATTCCATCGACGATGAACAATGTATTTTTCGTGGAGGACTTTTGTGTTGACATTCTGGTGGCGGCATTATGCTCAGTGTACCTATACAGGCTGTTGGCTTGCCGAGACCCTGTCTTTTCCAATTTTCACATTGGGCAGTGAGGAGCATTTTGTGTGATATTAACAGGCACAGGAACGGAGCATAATGAGGATGACGCGTTACTGTGTAGTTGGAACCACAACTAACTAACTAACTAACTAACTAAATAACTATATACAATACTTTTCCCTAAGCAACCCCCTTTAATTTGATATATAATACAACATGTCATAACTGTGACACACCCCTACTTCCCATTTTCCACCATCCATTTTTGTGTGGTCCAATCCTATGTTTTGTTTGGCACTGAATCTGTTAAAAGTCTATGTTGCTATAGGGGATAAAGGGTAGAATACCCGAGATGATAAGCATAATCGGGGGAAAATTTGAGGTCAAAAGAATTAGAGTTTGTCAATGACATAAATGGACAGACAGGATATTGTCAGGATACAGCCAAGCAGGGTGTAAAATGGAAGCTCAAGACACAAACTACCAGAGATTCATACCTCCAACTGTGGAGATGACACTTGATGATGCTGATGATGAGCATTGTGCACTGACTGACTGACGCTGGAGGTGCTTGCCTGAATGCCTATGGCGACTTCTTCTGACCAACCCATGGTGCATAATTCATTCAAAATGAATGCTTTGTTTAATTCTACCACACCTGTTAATGTTTTTTTCATGCTTTTGTAATAAAGCCATTGGAACGGGTTTCAAATGAACGTCCTTAATAAAAAGCTGTCAATTACAGTGAGAAAAAGTGTTAAAGTGTTACATAGAATCTATACTGTTGTAAGCCTTGTGAAACATGAACAACAAGTGGACAAACTGAGAGACATCGTATGGAAATGTGGTTTCTGGGGAAAAATTCAAGGGACACCGTAAACGGGCAGGGAAGTGACTGAAACTGTTTTTTTCTTCTTTTGTTGGCTTGAAATTTGTCTATATCTGCAATGTTGTCTTTTGTATGAATTTCACTGTCTTTTTTTTTTAGTTTACTTAGTGGTCCATAGAGTTTAACTTCCATTGTTGTTTCTCTAGGCCAGAAGGTGTTTCTAGATATGTTGTATTTTGGACAGTCTTAGAGTATGTAATCTGCTGTGTACGGGGAGGATCCACATGTGCACATGGCCGATTCACCAGTCTTGAATTGTGTATAAATGTGGTTGCGTAATCTATTGCATTCTATTCTGAGGTGCAGAATAATTATTTGTTCTTGTCTGTCCATAAAGTGGTAATTGTTTTGAGCTAATGAAGGTGGCTTTCTGACTTTATTTGATCATTATTTTTTTTGGTGGTATGTAACAGGCACATCAGGTTGTTCTTATATTGCTCCTTCCTTAGCTAATCGATCGGCTTTCTCATTTCTGGGTACTACACAGTGAGATGGTATCCACTGTATGGTGACTTTATGATACAGTTATTGAAGAAACAAATGAAAGCCATAAATTAATTAGAGAAATTAGACATAGGCAGTCACGATTTTGTGGGGCATGTTATAAGAAGAAACTAACTTAAATATTATGTGACAACTGGCAAACTTGATGGGAAAAGGGCAAGGGGAAGACAAAGAGAACAATACCTGGATGGAATGGCATGATCAGGACAAGAAGACAGACTTGCTTGCCTGCGTTCACTGGCTGTGAACTCAAGCGCGAAGTCTTGTATGTCGGATGAAGACATCCTGTTGTCCAACATCAGTGTGATGTCATACCAGACTGAGGTTTGTGTGAGTATCCGTTGTCCCATGTCTGGCTTATTGATGTACAGACTGGTGGTTCCTCGCCGTGCAGGCAGATACTCTCCGACTTCAGAAGAATCAGCGATCCTACTACGTTAGCCAGGACCCAGAAGGGCCCTGTTGCCCAGGACGCAGGACTAGGACATGTTAGCAGGTCTTGGCCAGTATAGAACCTGGCCCTGGTGCCTTGGAAACACCTCTGCATCCCAAAGACAGACTTGATCCAAGACTCTGGTGGTTTTGTGAGATGGTGAATCAAGATCACCCACATCTATGGGCATGGCAATGATGATGATCCCCCGCTCCCCACCACCACCACCCATAGGAGGGGGGAGGGGGGTTGATTTGAACGCAAGCATTGTCCACACATGTGTTACTACTTCTAGTGCACTGGGCTGATTTTCCTGTGTGTCTTAGCTTTGAAGACCATTTTGTGCAATAACCCATTGTCCTTGAAAGTTAGAAAGAGAGTTCTTGCATGTTGCATAGAACCATTTTTACCATACAGCTGCGAGTTGTGAACAATTAGTAAACAGGCAGAAAAATCCCTGGAAGCCTTGGAAATGTGGTTTTGTAGAAGAAAGCTGAAAATTAAATTGGACAGCCAAAATGAGCAATCTGGATATTTTGAGGGAAGCTAAGTCGCAGAGAAGGAGTTACAGGCACAGTTCGTAATCCCGCATACCCCTGTTTGAAACACAGCTGCGTTGGTTTTTTATGAAATGGTATGGGTGCCAGTCATTCAGAAAGCAAAGTCAAACTACTGAAAGTAAACTTGCCTAGGAATCACAAACAGCCCAAAAATGCTGGGGTTGACTGCTACGTCCGTAAAGGATGTGCAACTAACTTTAACTTAAGTCGCAAACACAGCTTATCCCAAACATCAGAAAGAGGCAGTCATCGTTTTTTTGGCCACGTTATGAGAAGACGAAAACTTGTACATGTCGTGACAACTGGAAAGGTTTGCGGAAAGAGAGATAGAGGAAGACAACGAGAGAAGATTCTTGAGAATCTTGTGTCATGGCACAGAAGGGAGTCAACATGCGAATTGATCCATGCCATCGGAGATCGCAATTTGTGGAGGGGCATGATCGGCCATGCCAGCCGGCAAGGCACTGGATGATGATGATTAGTTTTCTCTGTTACCAGTGTTCCTCGCCACCAGGAACAGCTATGATGATGATGATGATGATGATGATGATGATGATGATGATGATGATGATGATGATGATGATGATGAAAGATACAAAGTTTCTTGTTGAAGAATTCGCTGGCCAGAATGGCTAGCGTGCAAGAGGAAATCATTGCTTATCATTCACCAACCCTTTTGTCACTCCCAGCTTCCCTAGGACGTCTACATTTATTTGCTGTTGTTTCCATGAAATGTAACCTATTCACTTATACCAGGTGTTTGTAAAGTCTCACTACACTTTGTATGTAGAACAAATTTGAAAAATGAAGTACATGATGTCATAAAAAAATATGCTCCACATTCCATCAGGAAGCAATATGCAGCGAATGGCTGTTGACTGCTGGAGTAATTCTTTGCACTCCAAACAGAGTGGTGTTATCAACGGAAGAAAGCATTTATTTTGTCAAATTTGTTCTACATGCAAAGTGTATTGAGACTTTACAAACACTCGGTATAACGACATATCTAGGTTCTCTTTTAAATTAACTATTTGGTGGACAAATTGTGAATAATGAGGAGTCTTGTTTTAATCTAACTGCTAGACAGCCATGTGATAGACCTGCCCCAATACTTTAAACACTTTTGATTGGATGAAGACTTTTTTGTGAAGTTCTCTATGTTTATCTGTTCCATTAATTTTATACTGTTTATTTGCAGTCTTTCAGACGATTATGATGTGGATTCAGACAAAGAAGTAAGTATAGAAAAGTAAGGTAAAGTAAAGCAGGGTAAGTTATAGTAAGGTAAAGTAAAGCAGGGTACGATAAAGTAAAGTGGAACAAGTTGTAATGATGCGTTTGAAAATGTTTCTCGAGTGTTGCTTTTAAAGAAAATTAATTTAAAATAAAGGATAAATATACAAACTGCTTGTGTGCTCATCTTCTTCTTTGACCTTTAAACCTCATTGAAGCATAAGCCCTCAACTAACTCACTCCAAGTTGCCTTATCTGTTACTCTTTCATGCAGCTCACTCCACGTCCTCCCCATTTGTCTGTAATTCTCTTCTTCACGTGTTTTAGGTCTTCCTCTGTTTTATTGTTAGGTCTTCCTCTGTTTTGTTGTTAAGTCTTCCTCTGTTTTGTTGTTAGGTCTTCCTCTGTTTTATTGTTAGGTCTTCCTCTGTTTTGTTGTTAGGTCTTCCTCTGTTTTGTTGTTAGGTCTGTCTTCCTCTGTTTTGTTGTTAGGTCTTCCTCTGTTTTGTTGTTAGGTCTTCCTCTACTTTGTTGTTAGGTCTTCCTCTATTTTATTTTCCCTGTGGGTTCCAAAGAACTTTCTAGTTATTTGCAGGTTTTCCCAATGTATTGTTTTCTCTGTACAGCCTGAGAACAGAACTGTTTCACCTGTGCTGAGAAGCTTGTGTATGCTCATACACAGATGCAGTTGTTAACTTTATCATACAATTCATGGTTTCCTTTATAATTTGACGTGTGAAATAGACACCTGAGAGTTTTCCATTTCATTACAGGCAGTCTCTTCTAAAAAATTCAAAATGGCAGCTTCATCAAAGAAAGACACGACAGAAGAATCATTTCTGAAATTGAGCGAGGATGAGGAACAGGAATCCAGGTTGGCTCCAGCTGTTCGAAGGTAAACAACAAACAACACTTGTCTTGCTTGTTTATTGGAGCTTAGACTCGTCAAGACATTCAGTACCCTCATTTACATACCACTTGAGGTATTGAACATGGGGATTAGCTGTTGCCGAGCTGTTACTGGGGTCCAAAAACAAACATGTGACCAGAAGCTCAGCGAATGGGAAAATACACACAGATACAGGCGAATGTTTCAACCAAAGTCTTCATCAGTGGAACATCAAACAGAAAACAATAACAAAGAAATATCTGCATAATGGAGGCACACAGAAAAAAATTAAAAGATGAATATCTATTGCTCTTCAAAAACTAAAACTGAATTAATTGTGGTCAGGTAGAACTACAAAAAGATTTTCAAAAGCATGCACCTTTCCCTTTGCAACATACGCTTGTGAGACCTGGAAACTTACTTACGCTTTTCAGCTTGTTCAGAATATATTTACCCCCAAACAAAAAACGTTTTCATTTGAAGCCCTATCGTATAAATATATCGATATCACTGTATAACTCTGCTGACACTTCTCTCTCTATATCTATATCTAACTGTTTGCAAAACTTTGGCGCCACATTTTCTTATCTGGCAACCTTCACAACTGAACTTCTGCGCAGCCTTCCTAGAAACGGAGTATGTGCATTGGCCTAACGTTTGATACCAATACTTTTTTCTGTTTACGTTTTAAAATTTAATTAAAAGCGGAAGCACAGTGGAAGATTTGTCCATTTCAAACTTGCAAAATAAAACTGCAGAAGCCATAATGATTAATCTACATAGGCCAGTTTTGATCAAACAGAAAAAACATAATAGTCAGTTTAAATTTACCGTGGTAGACAACTGATATTACTCTGCAAACGTGTATATTTCAGCATGAAGTAGTTATTTAGTTATTTCACTATATGTTGTGTGAATTCTGCAGTATGTACCTGATGAGATGCAGCGAAATATGCCAGGCAATAAATTGTGCAACATATTGTTTGTGTCTTCGTTATTCAAATTCACTATGGGAAAACATTGTTTTGAAAATAAAACTACTCTAGAGGCCAGCCAATCGGTTCTCTTATTGCCATAGACTCCCATCCAAGATGGTAAATCCAAAAAGCCGTTGCAATTCATATGATCAAGCCACTGATGTGTAAACAAAAGGACATAATAGTCAGTTTAAATTAACAGAATCACATAACAGATAGAGGCAACATGTTTCTTGTGTTTAACACACAAAATGGACAATTGTTAAAATTTGCTGAAGCCAATGCAAGTCATGTGGTCAAACCATTGTTGTGTAAACAAAAAGACGTGATGGTCAGTTTATAATTACCATGGTAGACAATGAAATAACTGTTAGAATATATATTTATGTTGTATATTTTAGCGTGAAGGATTCATTCTTTTGCTCTATTTTATGTGGTGTGACTTCTGCAGTATACACCCAAATATATATAACAAAATTTCCCAGGCGATAAATTGTACAACCTATTGATTTTTGTGTCTTCATTTTTTAAATTCACTACAGGAAAACATTGTTTTGAAATTCATAACAGTTTCATCTTGTTTGTTGCACTAACGGCAGACACATGCATACCACAGCAATCTGAGTTTTTAACCATCTGATGAAGTTATATGGGTGAG
The DNA here is from genome assembly GCA_963921405.1 of Cepaea hortensis. NCBI lineage: Eukaryota > Metazoa > Mollusca > Gastropoda > Stylommatophora > Helicidae > Cepaea > Cepaea hortensis. The sequence goes on from OY992892.1 coordinate 9,663,600, forward strand.
AGAGGGAGAGAGAGAAATCAAGAGAGTGAGAGAGAGATTATATATATATATATATATATATGTGTGTGTGTGCACGTGTGCTTGTATGTGTGTGTGAGAGAGTATGAGTAAACTTGTGTTAGTGAGTTTGTGATTGTGAGTTAGTATATGTGTGTGCGAGGGAGTGTGTTTTTGTGTGTTGTTGAATGGGTGCATAACTGAGTGTTTGTGTAAATGATGTAAGTATCCATGCAGGTATATATGTATGTGTTTATGTATGTGTATATGTGTCTGGCTGCCTGTCTGTCTCATAACATGGTAATATGCATTGCTTATGTTCACAACTTTCATTTGACAATGTTTTTTTTCCTATGTGAATGCAACATTCACAATAGATAATTGATGTATGAAAGATAAGTGGCTGGAAGGGTCAAATGTAATACAGGCCTGCATGCCCAATTTATAACCCTTTGAAAATAAAGTCCTTTATTTGTTTTTCCTGCGCATAGTTTATCATGATGGTAATTGTTGACTTGTTCTTCCTGTTTGGTCTTCACAGACCTCAGAGACAGAAAGCCACAAAGAAACAAACTCCAGTCAAGCCAACCCTTCCACGAGTGTCTTCAGGAGATGCACAGGAGAGGTAGCAATGACTTTTAACTTAACAATAATGGGTCCATTAACTTAACAATAATGTATCCATTAATATAACAATAATGTATCCATTAATATAACAATAATTTATCCATTAATATAACAATAATGTATCCATTAATATAACAATAATTTATCTATTAACTTAACAATAATTACAATAATGTATCCATTAACTTAACAATAATGTATCCATTAACTTAACAACAGTGTATCCATCAACTTAACAATAATGCATCAATTAACTTAACAATAATTTATCCATTCAAAGTCTCTTCTCTTGTATAGTAAGTCATGTGACTTCCTTTATGGTTTTTAAAGGATCACTTTGGTTGGCTGGTTTTGTTGCTTGATGATGTGGTTGGCTGATTGCTTGGTTGGTTGTTTGGTTGCTTGCTTGCTGACTTGGTTGAACACTTGGTGCTTGTTTGGTTAGTTGTTTGGTTGAAAGATAGCTTGGATGTTTGGTTGATTGCTTGTTTAGTTGAAAGGTTGCTTGGTTATTTGGTTGTTGTTTGGCTGCTTGCTTAGTTGAAAGGTTGCTTATTTGGTTGCTTGCTTAGTTGAAAAGTTGCCTGGATGTTTTTTTGGCTGCTTGCTTAGTTGAAAGGTTGCTTGTTGATTGTTAAGTTTGCTTGCTTAATTGGTTGCTTGCTGGGTTGTTTGCATGATTGGCTGTTTGTGAAATCTGACTGAGTTTTATCTCTTAAGTAGAATGTGTTTGCATGCAGGTCGTCTGAGCCCTGAAAAGGGCTTGCATCTATCAGAGTGATATTCTTCTAGAGCAGTGGTTCTCAACCAATGGGGAACCCCCCCCCCCCCCCAACCACCCAAGGGGGGAGGGGGGGGGGGAAATAAGACCACAGATTGGCAGACTCAAAGTGGCTTCAGGCACAATATCCTGGTTTTCTATTGAGCGTTTTGTTTGATGAAGCACAATTTTCTGGCATTCTGGTGTCGTGTATTAAGTGACTGTCCCTTGAAACACCTGGGAAGCTTAACCCAGCCATCAAATGCCTGCAGAAGTCGGATGTGTCACCTAAGGGTGCACCTAAACAGGCACAATGCAGAAACATCCGAGTGAGAATGGAATGTCCTTCGAAAACCCCAGGAAGGTTAACCAGGTCAACATACACCCGCAGAAGTCGGATGTGTCGGCCTAATGGCGCAAACCAGGCACAACACAATCATGTCCGAAAAAACTCTCCGGATGAACACAGAAGAAGAAGAGGAAGTATTAAGTGGTAATTCTTTGACATTTTACTACACTATAAAATTAATATTTGCATGTACAGGTTATGTACAAATATGGAAGAGAATAAGGATTTTCAGTATTATAGTCATGTTATTTTGAATCCACCGTTTGAGGCTGACAATTTTGGAATGGGGAGAAATTCTTCTTCTTTTGTCTGCTGGAAAGGGGGATACTGACATTCTGACATATTGTGAAAGGGTGTATGAGCCAAAAAAAGATTGAGAACCACTGGTCTAGAGAATCTTCTCAAAGAAGCATCTCTGCAGGGATTGTGTTGTAGTGTTTTCCTTCCCCTCCCCACACTCAGAAACCAGCAGAATATGCGAGATTAATACTGGAACTATCTGCAGAGTGGGATATTAGGATGTAACTGGGTCATCATGAGTTGAATTGAGTTGAGCTAAGAACCGGCATCACAGCACTCAGGACATTCCCATACATGCTCCGTCCCCTTGTTCAATGGCCAGCGAAGAGTCACACTATTAATTGTTCCCACCGATATCTGATTGAAAGTTCTCCTGGTCTTCCCTCTCGGTTTTGAGATTCTTCTAGAACCCCTGCTGATCCCCCACAATCTAATTATTTCCACATATGGGTTCTCAGTGTGTTCCCCTGCCTTCTCCACCTGGTCCCATAGGTGCACCACCACCTTTCCCTTGTCCATAGGTAAACTACCACCAAGAGGTGCATTCCCTGCCAGCCTATCTGCCTGTTCATTCCCCCGCACTCCCGCATGATTAAGGCAAAAAATCTATACAATTCTCATAATCTGTGACCTCTGAAGCGAAGATAGCTATTCCACACAGAACATTCCTTTCTCCACCTTACTAAGCATACTCATGGAGTCTGTAATGAATGCTTCATGAGCAAAGCTCATACAGGCTGGCTGGGGCCATGAGCACGGCTCATACAGGCTGGCTGGGGCCATGAGCACGGCTCATACAGGCTGGCTGGGGCCATGAGCACGGCTCATACAGGCTGGCTGGGGCCATGAGCACGGCTCATACAGGCTGGCTGGGGCCATGAGCACGGCTCATACAGGCTGGCTGGGGCTATGATCACAGCTCATACAGGCTGGCCGGGGCCATGATCACAGCTCATACAGGCTGGCTGGGGCCATGATCACAGCTCATACAGGCTGGCTGGGGCCATGAGCACGGCTCATACAGGCTGGCTGGGGCCATGAGCACAGCTCATACAGGCTGGCTGGGGCCATGATCACAGCTCATACAGGCTGGCTGGGGCCAGCTCTGATTTGGTCCTGTTTTATCCACAGGTGTTATGTTTTTCCAGATGGTTAGCAGAGAGCTTAGACTTGTACATAAACATATATTCAAAACAATTTGCTGCAATAACAACTGATAATGAAATAGGTCTTTATCAGCCAATCAAATGAGGTGTGCGACTGAGATGTAATATCTCTAGACCTTTTTCCCTTAAGACAATGTTGCATTTCCTGTGCTGGATGTCACGATCAACTCCAAACTCTGGTTGATTTACCAGACAGTTTTGCATTAGTAGTTTGCCATTGCTTTCTGAACGAGAAGTCTAACTGACTGGTTGATTGATTGATTGATTTAGGAATCGACATCACAGCATTCGGGGCATTCCCATAAGTGCTCCGTCTCCATCCTCAGCAGCCAGCGAAGAGTTCCAACACTAATAGCTCATAACTGACTGGTGTAGGAAATTAACTCTATGTAATGAAAATATGTGAAATTTTAAATACACGAGAGGTTACATCATCGAAGCACATTACATCAACAATAAAAGAAATCCAGAAGATACAGGATTGATTGTAGGCAATGAACACAATCTGTAGCATGTAGTGGAGAGTACACAGGGAGCAACCAGGGTTAGAATGAAATTGTATGAACAGACATTGTGGTCACACCTCTATAAATACCACAATGTAACATCCAAGTAAATAAATAAGTCAATTGGCGCAACTATCTTGGAACAGTCATAACATCTGATGGGAGATGGCTTGAAGAGATTAGAACAAAAATAGCTATGGCAAAAGTAACCTTTTGCAAGATGGTAAACATATAGCCTGAGCTACCGTTTAACAGTAGATTGATTACCTGCTTTCTTTAGCTCTGAATGTTGGGTGGCGCTCACCAAACCCGACACCCCTCATTGAGCCTACAGCTTTGGGTGGAGGAGTGCAATTGGGAGGGTACAAGCCTTACCCTAGTATGAGGGCAAGGAATTGAAACCATCTCATCATCTCATCTCATCATGTTCCTCTTGTACCGTGCGGTGTCGAGGTGAAGTATAAACAGTGGGAGAGTGACCACTTATGGGAATTGAAACCAAAAGACTAAATGTCATGGCAGGACAGATCAGGCCCTAAGCCTTGGTCGACAACTGGTCTAGGATTGAAGCTCCGACAGGCAGACAGAGCATTGCATTGCTTTGCTGATCTGGCAGCTTCTGCGGCTTGTCTTGTTCTAGATGTATTGGTCTTACCTTTCCTCTGGAGTAAATTAGGCAGGCTGAGAGAGGGATCATGCTGCATGGGCAACACATGGTCTTTACAACTCAGCCCAGGCATTGTGGCATGGAGAGGTATAACTCCATTTTATAGACTATCGTCTATCAAGACGGCCAGGTGCCAGTCAAACATACTCATAGCAAACATACTTACTAATACAAAGCTATCAGTTGCAATGAGAAAGTTAGTTGTAAAATGCTACATAGAACCTACATGATGAAATACTGACAATAATCAGACAAGCTAGAAATATCTAATGGCAGTGGATGTTTGGTTTCTGTGTGTGTATGTGCTTGCATTCAGTTTCTGTGTGTGTATGTGCTTGCATTCAGTTTCTGTGTGTGTATGTGCTTGCATTCAGTTTCTGTGTGTGTATGTGCTTGCATTCAGTTTCTGTGTGTGTATGTGCTTGCATTCAGTTTCTGTGTGTGTATGTGCTTGCATTCAGTTTCTGTGTGTGTATGTGCTTGCATTCAGTTTCTGTGTGTGTATGTGCTTGCATTCAGTTTGTGTGTGTATGTGCTTGCATTCAGTTTCTGTGTGTGTATGTGCTTGCATTCAGTTTCTGTGTGTGTATGTGCTTGCATTCAGTTTCTGTGTGTGTATGTGCTTGCATTCAGTTTCTGTGTGTGTATGTGCTTGCATTCAGTTTCTGTGTGTGTATGTGCTTGCATTCAGTTTCTGTGTGTGTATGTGCTTGCATTCAGTTTCTGTGTGTGTATGTGCTTGCATTCAGTTTCTGTGTGTGTATGTGCTTGCATTCAGTTTCTGTGTGTGTATGTGCTTGCATTCAGTTTCTGTGTGTGTATGTGCTTGCATTCAGTTTCTGTGTGTGTATGTGCTTGCATTCAGTTTCTGTGTGTGTATGTGCTTGCATTCAGTTTCTGTGTGTGTATGTGCTTGCATTCAGTTTTGGGCTACAACCCAGCTTCATACAGTGTAATAGAAGGTCAAGTAATGGACCCTTTTACACGCCTAAGGTGCATTAGGAGTATGGTGGTACACCCACATTTGTTTAGACCAATCAGCGCTAGGTGGGTCATGTGATCAGTGTCACACCAGCTGCCTTTACTTCCCAAAACATTCCTGGTAGCCCTTTTTAGGCTGGGTCGACCTGGCAACCCACACCAATGTTTAAACATCCAAACCCACCCAGCTGCTGGTCAAACCCACCTAGCTGCAGGTTGAACCCACCCATCTGCTGGTTGAACCCCTGACCTCCAGATTGGCAGTCTAGTCACTATACTACTGCAGCCCCCCTTCATACAGTGGTGGTCGAACCCCTGACCTCCAGATTGGCAGTCTAGTCACTATACTACTGCAGCGCCCCTTCATACAGTGGTGGTCGAACCCCTGACTTCCAGATTGGCAGTCTAGTCACTATACTACTGCAGCCCCCCTTCATACAGTGGTGGTCGAACCCCTGACCTCCAGATTGGCGGTCTAATCACTATACTACTGCAGCCCCCTTTCATACAGTGGTGGTCAAACCCCTGACCTCCAGATTGGCGGTCTAGTCACTATACTACTGCAACCCCCTTTCATGGTGGCATGGTGTTTGTCCATCAAGAATGATGATGACCATCCATTTCATCCAGTGGGGTTGAAAGTTTGCAGCCATGAGTTATATTATACAGTGGTGGTCAAACCTGTGACCTCCAGTTTGGCAGGCCAGTGTCTAGTCACTCAATTTCAATCTCCATAATTTTCTGGGAAGTGAACTGGATACCTCATCTCATTATGAATACCATGTCAAGGCTAACACTTTAGTTCACTATAGCAGTATTTGCTATGAGATGTGTTTGTTTGTTGACAGTCTCATTCTGAATGAACTCAAGTCTCATGGTTCTTCTTTAACAAATCCTTGCAGACCCAGCAGTGCAGGAACGAGGTCCGGTCTACGGAAGAGCGGCTCGGGAGGTTCCAATAAATCTTCAGACATCTTGGACCCTGATGACCTCATTAACAACTTTTGATGTTTTCTATTTCTTAAAGATTGTACAGTTCAAGTTCATTTAGCGCGCATGTTTGTGTCATTGCTACATGATTGTGGTGAAAGATTGCAGAGGTCATTTAGCAGACGGACATGTTTGTGTCATTGCTACACAATTGTGGTGAAAGATTGTAGAGGTCATTCAGTGGGCATGTTTGTGTCACTGCTGTGGGGTTATGCTAAAAATGTCATGATTGTAGATGTCAGGGGTTGTTAGGGTGTCTTTTACTGATGTTGAAATAATATGGGGGTCTGAGCTAAGTGTATTCTATTATTGCCCATAACCATACAAGCCTTCAACTTCTTCCTTTCAGCCATTTAGCCATTTCGTCATTTAGCAGACGGACATATTTGTGTCATTGCTACAAGATTGTGGTGAAAGATTGTAGAGGTCATTCAGTGGGCATGTTTGTGTCACTGCTGTGGGGTTATGCTAAAAATGTCATGATTGTAGATGTCAGGGGTTGTTAGGGTGTCTTTTACTGATGTTGAAATAATATGGGGGTCTGAGCTAAGTGTATTCTATTATTGCCCATAACCATACAAGCCTTCAACTTCTTCCTCTTCATTCTGAAGCCACTGACTTCATCACAACACACTACTTTGCACGTCTTGATAAAGAACTGCACAAAATGATGAAACGTTTTTAATCTTATAATTAGTCATACATTATATATTTATGTGTTCATGCATTTGCATGTGTATGTGTGTCTGGCTCCTGCCTGTCTCATAACATGGTAATATGCATCATTTATGTTCACAATTTTCATGTGACAATGCTTGTTTTTTCCTATGTGAATGTAACATGAACAACACTTAATTGATGTACAAAAGAAGAGTGATTAGAAGGGCTTAATGTAAGAGGGGCCAGCGTGACCAGTTTATGACTTTTTAAAAATAAAGTTTGTTTGTTCATTCTACTTACATTAGCAGGAATGCAATTCACACTATTGTGTAATTAAATTTGGTCCTAAAATGATATGATATAACCTGGGGGCAATGTGACTTGCCCTCGTCTGGGACTTGCCCTCGTCAATTTCAGGCTTTCACAGCTCGTATGTTTCTGTCACGGCATCTTAGCGCAGACTAACGCTTTTTGTGAGTCTTTTAACTCAGGCGTTAATCGTTACATGCGCTGTAATTAATCTGTGCGCCACAATTAATCTGTGCACAGCGATTAACTGACATGAGCCCAACTTAACTTATGTCTGTGGTGGGACGAGGGTTGGACGTGTGCGTTCATTGTCTGCTAGGTGAGGCAAAGACTGGCCACCTGTTCCTCCGTGCAATCAGGCATATTAAATGTGATGTCCCTATCACATCACATCCGCTGATTGTAGGAGTAGGAAGAATAGTACAGACAATTACAGTTGACTTGCACACATTGAGTCTGATGTAGTTGAAAGTCTGTGTTCCTTGGTGAGCTAGAGATAAGAGTGATTTTAGTGGCAGCATTAGATGAGCTCCAGACTTATAACACATAACACGTATTGAAATAACAAGCTAGGATAATTAGATTCTTCCACTGGTGTAGAACCTATTTAATCCATATTGAAGGGATGTGCCCTCCAGAATTATAACACACAACACGTATTGATATAACAAGCTGGATGCTTCCACTGGTGTAGAACTGATTTAATCCATATTGAAGGGATGTGCCCTCCTGGGAAGGTTAACTCTGTCAACAAACGCCTGAAGAAGTCGGATGTGTCAGCCAAAAAGCGCAAATATTGCAGCTCTACTGTAAGCAGGCACAGCGCATTTACATCCAAAATAAATAATTTAGATGAACAAAGGGGGAGAAGAAGGAAAAGGGACGTGCTCTACCCTACCGCAGACTTATTGGAGATACAATGATCGTTATATTTTCATGTTGTTATGTGAAAAGCAAAGATAAACATTGGCAGCAGTTGACTTGTTGTCAGTGCTATTTTTATACTGTGATTTTTTAAATTTTTATTTTGATCAGATAAATGTGACATTTTAACATTAAAAACATAACACCAACATTATTGCTACAACTTTGTGTCAATTTATATTACAAAAATCATCATCATCATCATCTTGTGCCATGTTGGGTGGTCATGGTTTTCTATCTCACACGACCACCAGCATCTTGGGTCAGATCTGTGTTTTTCCCCTATCATACCATGTGACCAAGCCACCCAGGCATTTATCTCTTTGTTTTATCCTGGCTCTTTTCCCATCAAGTTTGCCAGTTGTCACAAAGTTTTTAAGTTTATAAGATTAAACAGCCTTATATTTCAGAGAGAACCATGAGTGCTTAAAGGAAACAGAAAATAGAAACATCAGCAATTTGCGAGATTTAGTTGCATTAACTGTTGGAGTGGTGCAGACGCAGCCAATCCGTCTGCCTGCTTGTTTGGGAAAAACAATTCAAGTCTGAAAACTTAAAAATAAGCCTGGCCAGTGGAATTTGTGAATTCCACTTCCATGTGACAGTACTTTCAATGAGATGTGTTTGTTAGTTTGTTATTAGCTTCAATTCACATTAATTCACGTCTTATTGTACTTCTTTGGCAAGTAATCTCAGACCTGGCAATGTAACCATAAAGACCAATATAAAGAAAAGACGGTTTCAAGGTTATATTTTTGACACACTGATTACCACACACTAGATTCATTCTCTTAACTACAATCGTGAGACAGGCAACCCCACCACACATACATTCCCACATACAGCATGTATATTATATACTGGTGACATTCTTTCTCTTTTTGTCTTTAACCATCACTAATCACTGTCTGTAATGTCCTCTCCAGTTCTTTTTGTCTTTAACCGTCACTTATCGCTGACTGTAATGTCAGTTCTTTTTGTCTTTAACCGTCACTTATCGCTGACTGTAATGTCAGTTCTTTTTGTCTTTAACCGTCACTTATCGCTGACTGTAATGTCAGTTCTTTTTGTCTTTAACCGTCACTAATCGCTGATCGTAATGTCTGCTCCAGTTCTTGTTGTCTTTAACCATCACCAATCACTGACTGTAATGTCTGTCTGCTCCAGTTTTTGTCTTTAACCATCACCAATCACTGACTGTAATGTCTGTCTGCTCCAGTTCTTGTCTTTAGCCATCACCAATCACTGACTGTAATGTCTGTCTGCTCCAGTTTTTGTCTTTAACCATCACCAATCACTGACTGTAATGTCTGTCTGCTCCAGTTTTTGTCTTTAACCATCACCAATCACTGACTGTAATGTCTGTCTGCTCCAGTTTTTGTCTTTAACCATCACCAATCACTGACTGTAATGTCTGTCTGCTCCAGTTCTTGTCTTTAACCATCACCAATCACAGACTGTAATGTCTGCTGCAGTTCTTGCTCCTCCTCGTCACTCAAGTCACTGATGGTGATGAAACTTGATGTAGAAGTGGAGTTGTGCATGGAGTGCAGATCAAATGTGTTTTCTGCTTTTCTGAAATGAAAATTAAAGAAAATAAAATAATCATATTGAATGTAAGAAAAGAAAAGTATTGAATGTAAGTAAAAGTAAAGTATTGAATGTATGTAAAGTACTGAGAAAACATGAAGTATTGAATGTAAGTAAAAGTAAAGCATTGAATGAAAGTAAAGTACTGAGTAAAAGTAAATTATTGAATGTAAGTAAAAGTAAAGTATTGAATGTAAGTAAAAGTAAAGTATTGAATGTAAGTAAAAATAAAGTATTGAATGTAAGTAAAGAACTGAGTAACAGTAAAGTATTGAATGTGAGTAAAGTACTGAGTAACAGTAAAGTATTGAATGTAAGTAAAAGTGAAGTGTTGAATGTAAGTTTTATTGTTTTTTTTTTCTCGCTCGCTCGCTATGAACTTAAGCTTAGTCCATACACATTATTTCTAATAGCACTGGACTGAATTTTGCGTGTGGATTAGCTTTCCCTATTACCAGTGTCCCTCGCCATCACGTGAACCCACTTCAACTTCAGAGGTACTTGTAATTTACGTCCCCAAGTCAAGGACAAGAAGTCAACATTTTAGTCCAACTGACCAGTGTAGGGGTTGAACCCCTTACCTCGGTATCAGCACACTGAATGTTTAAGAACATGAGATCTTATCCATTCGGCAATGCTGAACTCCTTAAATGTACGTAAAAGTAAAGTATCGAATGTAAGTAATTATTGATTGTAAGTAAAAAGTAAAAGATACAGTTAAGCAGAGTGGACATATCTTTGCTTCTTTAGGAAAATGTTAATTAGATTGGATAAATCTTTGCTTTATTTAGGACAAAAATAAGTAGATTGAATAAATCTTTGCTTCCTTTAGGAAAAGAAATTAAATAGAGTGGACATATCTTTAGGAAAAAGTTAAGTAGAGTGGCCATATCTTTATTTTCTTTCGGAAAAAAGCTGAATAGAGTGGACATATCTTTGTTTCCCTTAAGGAATAAAAGCTTAATCAGTGGTTCTCAACCTTTTTTGGCCCATGCCCCCCTTTACCATATGTTCAGAACGTCATTCCTCCTCTTTCGAATTTCCTCCATTTAATCCCCCCCCCCCCACCCACCCTTACACAGTATACATAAAAATGGAAGCTAAATGTAATAACACATACTATAACAAGTCTAGACATCTACGTAAAACATGATTTGTGGGTCTACTTACGTTGTAAAACAAAATTCATTAGGGTGAGAAGTACTGAACCGTAAAATTTAGATGAAAAAACACAATCAAGTAACTGGTTCTTTTATAAATGTGATCTTGAAAAAAATCGTACACCCCCCCCCCCCCGCCAAAACCCTAAAATTCCCCCCTGGGGGGGGGGATTCTACACCGTTTGAGAACCACTGAGCTAAATGGAGCAGATATATAGTTCCTTCCTTTAGGAAAAAGCTGAATACAGTGGACAAATCTTTGTTTCCTGCAAGTAACAAAAGCTACATAGAGCAGACATATAGTTACTTCCTTTAGGAAAAGGCTAAGTAGAGTAGACGAACCTTTGCTTCTTTTTCAAATGCTCTTGTCTGATGACCTTGCATGTGACTTTAGTGGACTCGTCTCCGCGTTTGCCAGCCAGCCAGTAGGTTCTCATCTCCCCTTTGCCCTATTCCCAAAACAGGACATATTTTTATATTCAATACTAAGTTTTCCTGTTGTGAATTTGAATACTAAAGACACAAATAGCAGATTGCATGATTTATTGCCTGGCATATTTTGCTGTATCACGTCAAGCGCAGTCCATACACGTGCTACTACTACTTCTAGTTCACTAGACTGAAATTTGCGTGTGGATTAGCTTTCCCTATTACCAGTGTCCCTCGCCATCAGGCAAACCGACTCTGACTTCAGAGGGACTTGTAATTTACACCTCCAAGTCTAGGATGAGAAGTCAGTATTTTACTCCAACTAACCAGTGTAGGGGTTGAACCCGCCACCTCGGCATGAGCATACCAGGAGTATATGTGCGTGGACTTATCCATTGGGCCATACTAACCTCCACAAAAAGACAAGATTGTCAGTTTAAAATTGCCGTGGTAAACAATTCAAATTACTGTGTGAATATGTGTGTTGTATATTTCATCTATTTTTTTTCTATTCCTAGATCTATTTCATATTTCATCTTCATTTCTGGTAAAAATTGCGATGATATGACGCGTTTACTCTTCGGGGAGACGCTGTTTAGTGTTCTCCTGTGCATTATGTGGTGTTATTTCGTATTTGTTAACTGGAAGTGTTCAAAAGAAGCCACGGAAGGCAGGTGGTGGATGAAATTTTGAGGGCAGCCGACAAATATTTGTTAGTTATGGTCTCAAATTTTGCGATGGCAGGCAGAGGAGCTCTTTCGCTGCGGTTACACGACTAGTACGGTCACTGCCATAGAGGAAAGCAATGGCAAACTACCTCTTTAAAAGTTCCTAGTACATTATGATTCGTCTAAAGACTGATCATCGCAAGACAAGGACAAATTCATTAAAATTAGCAACATGGAACGTTGGACGTTAAACTACGACGAAAAATTAGAGAACATAAAACAAGAAATGGAAAGAGAACATCTGATGGCTGCAGAAATGGAGTTTCTGAGGAAAATGCAAAAAATACAATGGACAGTCAGAAAAACTGGAGACAAATGAAAATCGTACATTGATTAGAGAAATTAGACGTAGACAGTCAAAATTTTTTGGACATGTTATGAGAAGAAATGGATTACAGAACTTAATGACAACTGGCAAGATCGAAGGGAACAGATCAAGAGGAAGACCAAGAGGAAAATACCTGGATGGCTTGGTGACATGGCTTGGACGAGACAGGAACACTGAGCTGATCCACGACTCGGGTGATCGATTAAAATGGCGAGTCGAGACCGCCCACGCTTTCCGGCATGGCACATGATTGATTGATTGATTGATATTTCATCTTGAAGGATTTATCTCACTGCTTCAGTTTGTGTGTATGGGTCGGTGGGTGGAGGGGGAATTATACTGTATGTACCTAACGAGATGCATCGAAATATGTAAGGCAATATTTTTATATATTGATATATACAGGAATATATTAGGAATAATCCCGACACCCCACATTGTGCCACGCGACATCGGGTGGAGGAGCTCACTTGAGAAGGCACGGGCCTAATCCTGGTGAAAGAAAATGCAACTTAAGACTAAATATTATGACAGGGCAGACCACGACCTAAACCTTGGTCGGCAACTGGTCTAGGATCGAAGCTCCGACAGGCGGACAGTTAGAGCATTGCTTTGCTGATTTGGCAGCTTCTGCAGCTTGTCTTGTTCCAGGTGTATTGGTGTTACCTTTCTTCTGGAGTAAACTAGGCAGGCCGAGAGAGGGATCATGCTGCACGGGCAACACATGGTCTCTACAATTCAGCCCAGGCTTTGTGCTATGATGCGGTATAACCCCATCGATGGTCTAGCTGTATGCCTTCTTTGAAGCCCAATGTAACGAACTTATCGTCTGTCAAGACGGCCAGGTGCCAGTAAAAATATGATATAAAGGAATAAAAACTAATAACCTATGACTGAGAAAGATGTACTAAGAAAAATGGAAAAGATGTACACAGTTAAACAGAGTATGTTGAGACTGCGCGGTGAGAGACATCTTATGTAAGAGAACATTGTCTCCGTGGGACCCATGCTAGGTCAGCAATCAGCCCGGTCTTACCTTGACATAAATCTTTCCTCTGTAGACAGTGATGTATTCCGTCTCTCTCAGACAGTCGCGGCATGGCTGGGTTAGATGGATTCTTCCTGGCTGCAAGTTGGGACAATATTTTATATATATATAACTCTTGTTCATAACATATATAGACAACATATGTAAAGAAACCAGCCAAGCAGAGACAGCAAGAATACCGCATGACGAGAACACAGAAGAAGAACCATCTGCAAATCTAACCATTAGAGAACTCCTGTTTGCAGACGACCAAGCACTAATAGCAAAATCAGAAGCTGAATTACAAGACCACATGAATAGTCTAAACGAAATGTGTAGGGAACATAACATGAAAATTAGCACAAGCAAAACAGAGGTAATGACTATAACTAAAGAAGAACAAACAGCAACAATTCACCTAAACGAACATCCCTTGAAACAAGTAAAGAGCTTCAAGTACCTAGGAAGTATAATATCATCAAATGGCAGATCAGAAGACGAGATCGAAAATAGGTGCAATAAGGCAAATCAACTCATTGGACAAATGGCACCAATACTAAAGAACAAACATGTATCAATAACTACTAAGAAAGCACTTTACAACACAATCTTCCTACCAACTCTGTGCTACCAATGCCAAACCTGGACAATGACAGAAAAAGAGAAAAGAAAAATCACAACAACAGAAATGAGGTTCCTGAGAAGAATACTCAACGTATCAAGAAGAGATAAGATCAGAAATGAAGAAATCAGGACTAAAGTGGGGGTTAAAGCTGCTCTAGATTTTATTAGAAAGCAGCAAGTCAAATGGTTTGGCCATGCAAGTAGGCTACCAGTCAACAGCATGCCACAACAGGCAATGACGTACAGACCAGATGGAAACAGAGGAAGAGGCCGACCACGTAAACGCTGGACGGAGGGAATAACAGAATCCATGGGAATGTCGATATACGAAGCCCATAACCGGGCACTCTCACGAAGTTTATACTTCACCTCGACACCGCAAGGTACAAGAGGAACATGATGAGATGAGATATATATATATATATATATATATATATATATATATATATATATATATATAAAACAGAGTGTATGTATATATGTATGTATGTATGTCCTTTATTTGTTCGCGAACGGCCCATCCGATTGAGATGAAATTTTCTACACGTCTTCCTTTCATTCCAGAGCTGCCAACTGTGATATTTTTTAGTGTGAAATCGCCTGCTTACTCAGTATTATTTCATTTTTCATTAAAATTTATATATAGCGAAGGGACTTAACTCTAGAAAAAGTTATTTCAAGGGGCATACCTTTTAATAACATTGTTGTATAACTTATAGTCATATTATTGTATCGTTTTCAAAGATTTATAAACTCTTTGTCTATAGTTATGTACCGGCATATGAGTTATAATAAATAATGATACAATCTTTAAGGCATTTTCAAAGTTTACATAAAAATAATGCATAATGCATAACATTGTAACTCATCTTTCTATACTTAAGAAGTTGTCTAAAAGATGTTGAACAATATTATCGCATCTTTAGTGTTTTCCGCCATCATATCGACACGATTCGCTTGACAGCACTTCTCAGCGCTATCAAGCCAAGACGCCTTACACATTTCAAGCAGCCTGATACGGGGGGGGGGGGGGGGGGGAATGGCACGTCGTAATAGCACAAAGAAACAAGCAGCTTCCAAGATGCATAGTGAGAAAACCGACCAGACTATCAAGAAGACGAACCTGCCTTTGGAGAGTCTGCATGCAAGCTGTAATAAAGTATCTGAACCTACAGTCAATGAAACTACCAATAAGAAGAGCGACGACTACCCACAGACGATCACAAAAACTTGTGAGAGGAAGGAGGTCCAAGACACCAGAATCAGAAACACTGATTCACACACAGTCAGATGGGTGGTCAAGCAGCTAAAAATGGAGCTTACTGATCAACAAATACAGAAGCAGCTGCAGGAAGAAAATCTTCACGTCAACATTTTGAAGGCAGAGCGGATTCTTACCTACTCAGAATTAAATGAGATGCTCCACACCAGGGACTGGGCGAACCCGGGCCGGGTCAGGCAGACAGACAGACAGACAGACAGACAGACAGATAGATAGATAGATAGATAGATAGATAGATAGATAGATAGATAGATAGATAGATAGATAGATAGATAGACAAACAGACAGGGATGGAGGAAGGGAGGGATAGACGGAGGGAAAGACAGAGGGATGGGTCTATTAGACAGACAGAC
The DNA here is from genome assembly GCA_963921405.1 of Cepaea hortensis. Lineage (NCBI taxonomy): Eukaryota > Metazoa > Mollusca > Gastropoda > Stylommatophora > Helicidae > Cepaea > Cepaea hortensis. The sequence continues at coordinate 9,679,357 of OY992892.1, forward strand.
AGACAGAGATAGATAGATAAACAGACAGACACAGACAGACAGACAGACAGACAGACAGTCGGTAACGGGAACGGGAACTTATATGACTACTTATATGAATTAAATGAGATGCTCCCCACCAGGTACTGGGTGAAGCCGGGCCGGGTCAGCTAGTATATATATATATATAAAACAGTGATGGATAGATCATCTGAAAGATGGATGGACAGGCAGGTAGATAGGTAAGTAGGTAGGTAGGCAGACGGGCAGGTAACTATGTAGAAAGATATGCAAGTGTGTAGGTAGATAGGCAAACAGATAGATAGATACAGATAGGCAGGTAGAGAGATGGATAGACAGAGACAAGCGGATAGATAGATTGATAGACAGGCAGACTGATAGACAAACAGACATATAGATAGACAAACAAACAGACAGATAAATAGAAAGAAGTCAAAGAAAAGACACAAAAAATAAATATCAAAGATATCAGTCCATATAATAGAACGAAACAGCAGAAATCAGTCGTCATCATCATCATCATGTGCCATGCCGATAAGCGTAGATGGTCATGTTTCGCCATTTCACTTATATCCAGAGTCGTGGATAAGCTTAGTGTTCTTGTCTTGACCATACCACGTGATCAAGCCATTCAGGTATTTACTCCTCTGCCTTCCCTATTTTCTCTTCCCCTCGATCTTGCCAGTTGCCACGAAGCTCTCCAATTTATTTCTTCTCTTAACGTGTCCAAACAATTGTTACTGTCTACGTCTCTGATCAGCTTATGGTTTTGATTTGTTGCTTGTAGGACTTGCCCACATTTCCACAGCCATTAGATGTGATCAGCTTGTCTGCTCATTGTCCACGCTGTGTGGGCAGGTGGGGAGATGTGTTTGTGGGTGGGGATGTGTGTATAGGTGGGGGATGTTTAGTTGAGAGGTGGCGGGTATTGGATGGGTGAGTGGGTGTAGGTTGGCTGATGTGTGTGGGTGGGTGGGTGGGGAAAATTGTGAGGGTGCGGGATGTGTGGGTTGGCGGGGGTATGTGTGTGTGGTTTTGTGATGTGTGTTATGCTGGGTGGTTGCGGGTGTATGGGTGGGTGGTGGATAATATGTGGGTGGGTGTGTGCGTGTCGGTTATGGGATGGGTGGGTGATGTGTGTGTGGGTGGGGAAATGTGTGTGGGTGGGTGATCAGTGGGTGGGTGGCGGCATGTATGTTTGCCTGGGTCTGTGTGAGTGCGTGGAGGTATGTGTGGGTGGGTGGGGGAGGTATGGTGGGTGGGGGATGTGTGGGTGGCTGCGGGATGTGTCTCACAACATTGGAATATGTACTGTTTATGTTCACAACTTTCATTTGACAATGTGTGTTTTTTTTCCTATGTAAATGTAACATGCACATTTGATGAATGAAAGATGAGTGATTGAAAGGGTTGAATGTAAGACGGGCCTGCGTGCCCAATTTTTTACCCTTTTAAAATAAAGTTTGTTCGTTCGCATCACATCCATACAGAAGTACAGGTAGCACCTCATGCCAGTCACCTGACACGAAAACAACACAAGAAAGGACAGAATGTAACTAGAAAGGACCAATATGTAAAAGAAGTCACACCATCAACATCCCAGTTACAGCCAGCGTGGATCGAGGAGGCTGACAAGAAAGAACGGAAAAAAAAAACTGTGCAGGCTTAAGTGAAGACAATGTAAAGGTGTTGGGGTTATCACAACGGTTGCCTATGGACCAAACACAACTGAAGAATTGTATGCTTGCCTTCCACTGGGCTGAGACTTAGTCTACAGTCTTTTGGGGTGTACGGGGTGTCAGGCATTGGTAGCACCTTTGGTAAGGATGACTCTCATGTCCTTTTCAGGACCCATCCCCCACTGGTCCGAGCCTGACACCCAGCTCACGCCTGTGGCTCCCAGTAGCTGTCAGCATGCGACAGCGGCCACCCCCCGGGCAACAGCTGTGAGAGGCTGGCTAAACCAGGCATGGGTAGCCGATTTGGTGTCACACCAAGCGGTGAATTAGGGTATGCCTACCCAGCATGTGAAGACAGGATCCGGCAGACTGCGCGGAAGAAATCATTCCTGATTCAACGGGCAAGACGGCGTTTACCTGCAAAGCGTTGTGGAACGTAATGAGCACGGCAAGGCACGTAGAGCGCCCTGGTCATCCACTGCACCTGTATTCGTCTCCAATCGTCTCGACTTGTCTTGCCACTGGATTCAGATGGACTCAGGCGAGAGAGTGAGGTCGATGAATTGCGCAACTCTTCCTCACTTTAATCCAATTCATCGCGCAAGTCATTCTTCATCCAACGTCATATATCAGGCTTTTGATACAGTCAGCAGAGAAGGACTGTGGAAGATTATGGCAAAATATGGCTGTCCACGAAAGTTTGTCCAAATAGTGGGGCTATTTCATGATGGCATGCAGGCAAGAGTACAGGAAAATGGTGAACTGTCTGAGCCCTTTCCTGTCACCAATGGAGTGAAGCAAGGATGTGTCCTGGCACCGACACTGTTCAGCCTCATGTTTTCAGCCATGTTGACGAATGCCTTCGAGAACAACGACATTGGAATAGACATCAACTACCGTATGGATGGAAAGTTATTCAATCTCAGAAGGCTGAAAGCTAAAACCAAAATTGACAGCGACACCGTCAGAGAGCTGTTCGCTGATGATTGCGCTCTATACACCAACTCAGAGGTGGACATGCAACATAATGTTTCAGCTTTCTCACATGCCTGTGCCAACTTTGGGCTCAATATCAATTTGGAGAAGACTGTAGTTATGTACCAGCCAGCTCCAGGGAATAATCACACTGTGCCGAATATCAAAGTGAATTGTCATAGTCTAAGTGTTGTGGACAAATTCACCTATCTTGTCAGCACCGTGTCACAAGCTGCCACAATTGATGATGAAGTGAATGCAAGAATCTCCAAGGCCAGCGCGGCCTTTGGCAGACTGTACAAGAATGTATGGGACATAAATGGAATAAGCCTGCAAACAAAGCTGAAAGTCTACAAAGCAGTTGTATTATCCACACTGCTATATGCTTGTGAAACCTGGACTGTTTATCAGCGACACGCTAGGAAATTAAACCACTTCCACACAGTCTGCCTTAGGAAGTTACTGAAGATTAAATGGCAAGACAAGATCCCAGACACTGAAGTCCTATAAAGAGCGTCCATGCCCAGTATCCACACTCTACTAATGAAAAATCAGATTCGCTGGGCTGGTCACTTGACTCGCATGCCAGATCACAGGCTCCCCAAACGATTTTTTTACGGCGTGTTGCGTTGTGGTAAACGCTCCCAAGGCGGCCAGAGGAAACGTTTTGAAGACACTCTGAAAATCTCACTGCATGCTTTTGGAATTCATCATGACACTTGGGAGACTGCAGCCAGAGACCGAAATTCGTGGCGTGCATCATTACGCAAGGGTGTGGTCACTTGTGAGGCAACCAGGACTGCACGAGCTGTGAAGAAAAGACAGAACAGAAAAACCACTGCAGAAAATCCTCCTCCAGAAACGTCAAGCATTCTTTGTCCACATTGTCAAAGAACATTTCGAGCCAAAATAGGCCTTATCAGCCATCTTAGAACTCACGGCTCCATACTTTCAACCCCACTGGATGAAATGAATGGTCATCATCATTCTTGATGGACAAACAACACAGTCTATTGGGACTTCCGGTCCCCAACATGGCGGATAGGCATTTAAACCGTTAAGGCCTCTGGAGTGTTTACGCTTGTGGCTATGGTTTACATTCGCATTGTTCTCATGTGAGACTGGTAGAGCATAGTTCCGTCGCCCTGATACTGAGTGAGTGCATGGCGCGACACTGTGAGCTATGAATTGGAATGGTTTTACATCGGTTCGCAGTTGTTTATAGCGTGAACTGCATGTTTGGAACGATGGCGGCCGACTGTTGCTGGATTGACTGGTTTGCCTTATTGGTTCACTTGTGCATTTTTCAGGAGACTCCTGTGAGTCGTCGCTGGAGCTACGGAGCTCGTGCTTTGTGCAGCGCTTCTGTGGGTCGCCATGTGGAAAGAGACAGAGCCATATGGGAGAAAACCCGGGTCAATGAAGTCTTTCTGGTGACTGCCGATTCCATCGACGATGAACTGTATTTTTCGTGGAGGACTTTTGTGTTGGCATTCTGGCGGTGGCATTAATGCACAGTGTACCTGTGCGGGATGTTGGCTTTCTGATACCCCTGTCTCTTCCATTGTTCACATAAGGCAGTTAGGAGCATTTTGTGTGATATTCACTAGCACAGGAACGGAGCATAATGGGGATGACCCGTTGCCGTGAAGTTGGAACCGGGACTAACTAACTAACTAACTCCACTGGGAATTGTGGGCAAACATTGCTGAGATGCTTAATGACTAAAGGAAAGATGGAAGAGAAGGAAAGCAACAGGACGAGAGGCAAACTTTGAAAAAGAAGGAGGAAGAGGGTGGTAATAATAATCGGAACATAATAGGTAGAGGGAAACGGTAGAAGAGGAAGGGTGAGTGTAACGAGGCGAAGAAAGTGTATCATGTCAGCTAATTATCTGAACTTTATGTACGGGTTCTTCGGGGCATTCACTACTCATCAGCCAACTCATAAACAACCCTGTATCGACCCCTATTTCAAACAGTCCCGCAGGTAATTATCTATTAAAGAGACGTAATATTCATAAATGCCTTTGAATATAAATGTTATAGACGAGTTCTAAGAATATCTTGGGTAAAGAAAAGATCAAATGCATCAATACTTCAAGAACTGAATATTGAAGAAGGTTGGCTTTTTAAAACGATAAAACAAAGAAAATTGAAATATTGTGGTCACTTGAAACGTCACGAAAAGTTTGGAGAGAACAATAATGGAGGGGTATATGCCTGGGAAGAGAGGAAGCGGAAGGCCAAAGAGAAGTTAGGTGCAGAATGTGGCGGATGATCTCCAGATTGGTGTATCGGACACGGGACATCTTGCTTATGACCGAGAAGGTTTCCGGAAGGTTGTTACGGGAGCGAGGTTCTGCAAAGGATATGCTACTGAATGTATGAATGAATGAATGAATGAATGAATGAATGAATGAATGAATGAATATTCATTAAGCGGGTTCCGTGGCGAAGGCTTTACGGACGCAGTTCGTAATCTCGCATACCGCGTTGGAAACGCAGCTGCGGGCGATTTGGCGGCAAACCGCCTTGCATTGGGTTTTCATAAAATGGTATGGGTGCCGGTCGTTCAGAAAGCAATGGCAAACTACTGAGCGTAAACTTGCCAAGAGACCACAAACAGCCAAAAAATGATGGGGTTGACCGCTACGTCTGTAAAGGGTATGCAACTAACTTGAAATATTCATTACGGATCACGATAATTGAGGTCTTCCGGTACTTTTCATTGTGTGATGGTGAGTGATTGCTGTGTTACATATGCCTGTGTGGAGATGTGGAGATCCAGTACCAGCCTCCCAGACCCCGCTGGTTTCTACACTTGTTGCCCTGTAACACAATCCTCATGGAGATTATATTTTGGTACAAGGTTTGGAGGAAAGTCTACACCATCCTCACTCCGATACACGCAACTCCCTGAACGCCAGTGCATCGTATTTAATGAAACTGACAATCTTCCAACAGACTCACAAACAACAACACACCAACACCCGCACCTCGCTGTTGGTCTGCATCCTGGCTGCCGTGTTCACGGTGTCCCCAAACAGGCAATACTGGGGCGTTCTTTTACCCACAATGCCAGCCACAACACTTCCTGTATGCATACCTGTAGCATAAACGTATTAAGGTTACGATGTTCTGTATGGGAGAAACCGAGGCATTTTTCTTAAGTTAATAATGTCATTACTTACAATAATAAGAAGAAGAACAAGAAAAGAAATCAAACATTTAGTTGCTTGTCGCGGTTCAAACTTCACGGCAACGTGTCGCCATATAATGCTCCTTTCCTGTGCCAGTGAATTCCACTCGAAATGCGCCTCACTGTCCTATGTGAAAAGTGGGCAGATAGCAGTCCCAACAAACCAATAGTACACACAGGAATACACGCATAAGGCCACTGCTAGAATGCCACCACAACATTCCGCCACTAAAATTACAGTTCATCATCGATGGAAGAGGCACTTACTAGAATACCAGCAGTTGCTCACACATTACTGCAAAAGGCCAAACCAGCTAGTTCAGAAACCACTCGTCCGCCATTTTTATGAACATGCAATTTACAATACAATCGGGACGCAGAGGTGTTTCCAAGGCACCATCGCCGGGTTATATACTGGCCAAGACCTATTGACGCGTCCTCGTCGAGCGTCCTGGGCAACAGGTCCCTTCGGGGTCCTGGCTGAAGTCAATAGGATCGCCGATTCCTCCGAAGTCGGAGAGTGTCTGCCTGTACGGCGAGGAACCACCAGTCTGCACACCAATAAGCCAGACATGGGACAACGGATACTCACGCAAACCTCAGGTCCTGTATGACATCACACTGATGTTGGACAACAGGATGCCTTCATCCGACATACAGGACTTCGCGTTGGAGCTCAAGCCAACGAACACATGCAAGCAAGCAAGCAACAATACAATCCACAGCGGAGAGATGTGAAAGAACTCCACGTGAAATCTACAGCTCATTGTGTCTCTCCACGCACTTAACTCAGCATATGGGTGATGGAACCATGTACTATTGGTCCAGCATGAGGGAAATGCGTAAGCAAGCCTTAGCTAGAAGCTTAGATGGATGGAATCATTAGAACTATCATTGTCAGTTGAAATATTCTTGGAATCATTAGAACTATCATTGGCAATTGAAATATCACAAGAATTGACAATATCCGTGAAAATATCACACGAATTGTCAGTGCCCATTTTATAATTTTAAGAATTGTAATTCATTCAATTATCATAAGACCTACAATTGTCCATATATTTATCACAAGAACTGTCAGTGTCCGTGGAATACGATCTGTCAGTGTCTGTAGAATCACCATAAGAACCATCAGTGTCCGTAGAATCACCATAAGAACTATCAGTGTCCGTTGAATGGTCATACTTACCAATCCTAACTTGCATCCCAGCTCCGGTGATTGGGTTTTTCAGGTGCAGTGCATTCTCAACCATCTCTAGGGCAAGACCGGCCATTTTCTCAGCGTGGTCGTCACATTTGTCGGGCACTCCGCCCGCCACCATGTAGACTCCGTCTCCCAGAGTCTCGACCTGGCAGGGGCAGTGAATACAACAGTTGGTATGTGTTTGTTTAATAGAATGAGGATTGTAAACTACCAACGTTAGCCTTCAGTGTAGTTTGAAATGCTTGTTAGTTAGTTATTTAGCTAGCGAGCTAGTCAGTCAGTCAGTCAGTCAGTCAGTCAGTCAGTCAGTTAGTTGTTGGTTGTTTGGTTGGTTGGTCAGTCAGTCAGTTAGTCAGTCAGTAAATTAGTTAATCAATCAGTCAGTCAGTCACTTAGTTAGTCAGTCACTCAGTCAGTTAGTTAGTTAGTTGGTTAGTCAGTTAGTTAGTTGGTTAGTCAGTCAGTCAGTCAGTCAGTCAGGCAGCCAGTCAGTCAGCCAGTCATTTAGTCAGTCAGTCAGTCCGGCAGCCAGTCAGTCAGCCAGTCAGTCAGTCACTTAGTCAGTCAGTCAAGCAGTTAGTCAGTCAGGCAGTAAGTCAGGCAGGCAGGCATTCAGTCAGCTAGTCACTCAGCCAGCCAGTCAGTCAGTCAGTCACTTAGTCAGTCATGTCAGTTAGCCAGTCAGTCAGTCAATCAGTCAGTCAGTTGGTCAGTCAGTCAGTCAGTCAGGCAGTCAGTAATCAGCCAGGCAGTCAGTAATTAGCCAGGCAGTCAGTAATCAGCCAGGCAGTCAGTCAGTCAGTCAGGCAGTCAGTAATCAGCCAGGCAGTCAGTAATCAGCCAGGCAGTCAGTCAGTCAGTCAGTCAGGCAGTCAGTAATCAGCCAGGCAGTCAGTCAGTCAGGCAGTCAGTAATCAGCCAGGCAGTCAGTAATCAGCCAGGCAGTCAGTAATCAGCCAGGCAGTCAGTCAGTCAGGCAGTCAGTAATCAGCCAGGCAGTCAGTAATCAGCCAGGCAGTCAGTAATCAGCCAGGCAGTCAGTAATCAGCCAGGCAGTCAGTAATCAGCCAGGCAGTCAGTAATCAGCCGGGCAGTCAGTAATCAGCCAGGCAGTCAGTAATCAGCCAGGCAGTCAGTAATCAGCCAGGCAGTCAGTCAGTCAGTAATCAGCCAGGCAGTCAGTCAGTCAGGCAGTCAGTAATCAGCCAGGCAGTCAGTCAGTCAGGCAGTCAGTAATCAGCCAGGCAGTCAGTCAGTCAGGCAGTCAGTAATCAGCCAGGCAGTCAGTAATCAGCCAGGCAGTCAGTAATCAGCCAGGCAGTCAGTAATCAGCCAGGCAGTCAGTAATCAGCCAGGCAGTCAGTCAGTCAGGCAGTCAGTAATCAGTCAGGCAGTCAGTCAGGCAGTCAGTAATCAGCCAGGCAGTCAGTCAGTCAGTCAGGCAGTCAGTAATCAGCCAGGCAGTCAGTCAGTCAGGCAGTCAGTAATCAGCCAGGCAGTCAGTAATCAGCCAGGCAGTCAGTAATCAGCCAGGCAGTCAGTAATCAGCCAGGCAGTCAGTAATCAGCCAGGCAGTCAGTAATCAGCCAGGCAGTCAGTCAGTCAGGCAGTCAGTAATCAGCCAGGCAGTCAGTAATCAGCCAGGCAGTCAGTAATCAGCCAGGCAGTCAGTCAGTCAGGCAGTCAGTAATCAGCCAGGCAGTCAGTAATCAGCCAGGCAGTCAGTAATCAGCCAGGCAGTCAGTCAGTCAGGCAGTCAGTAATCAGTCAGGCAGTCAGTCAGTCAGGCAGTCAGTAATCAGCCAGGCAGTCAGTCAGTCAGTCAGGCAGTCAGTAATCAGCCAGGCAGTCAGTCAGTCAGGCAGTCAGTAATCAGCCAGGCAGTCAGTAATCAGCCAGGCAGTCAGTAATCAGCCAGGCAGTCAGTAATCAGCCAGGCAGTCAGTAATCAGCCAGGCAGTCAGTAATCAGCCAGGCAGTCAGTAATCAGCCAGTCAGTAATCAGCCAGGCAGTCAGTAATCAGCCAGGCAGTCAGTAATCAGCCAGGCAGTCAGTCAGTCAGGCAGTCAGTAATCAGCCAGGCAGTCAGTAATCAGCCAGGCAGTCAGTCAGTCAGTTTGTTCGTCAGTCAGTCAGTCAGCCATTCAGTTAGTTTGTTGGTTGGTTGGTCGGTCAGCAGGCAGTCAGTCAGTCAGTCAGTTAGTTATTTGTTGAGGTATCATCCCTGCAGTCTGGAACTGTCCATAAATGCTCAGATTAACCCCCCCCCCCCCTCCCCCCCCCCAACATATGCATGAGCGAATAATGCCAGTTCTGTGGAAGAAGGGAATGTCTCACCTTAAACAGTTTATACTTCTCAACAATTTTGTCGTAGACTTCTGTCACATTCTGGATACACTGGACAACTTGCATGGGCGTTCCTTCTGTGCAGATGTCGGCAAACCTCACCAGATAGCTGAATAAGATGGTGACTTGAGGAAACGCCTACAGAAATAAATATTTTCTCTCGTAAAATGTATATTATATTTCAAGTTTTCTACGATGGGGTTCAAATGAAAACATGAATTTTTTTTTTTTTTTTAAATATTTTGAAAAAGTACAGAGAAATGAATCATATTTCGATGTAGTCACCACTGCGTTCAATGCAAGTCCTCCAGCGCCGATAAAGTGCTTGGATTCCTGTAGAAAAACATTTTCTAGGTCGCGTGTGTAACCACTCATGCAACGCCTGCTGTAATTCTTTATCCGACGGAAAAGTTTTGAAACTTCCTACTCTACTCATACACTTGCTGGACTGACAGGCATGCATCATCATACTGGACCTTCATTTGCCGATGAATTGCTACAGGTTTCACCCCTTCACTGATGAAGGAAAAACTAAACGGATAACAGAACGCTGCTCCTCTTTGGTGCATGTCAAAAGTAGGGCGGCCATCTTTAAACTATCTTTGTGACGTCACTATTTTCGTCTGCGCCGTGATGTCACGTGTTTAAAACTCTTGACATCCTAAACAACAATATTGACAAGTTACAAGACAATGGCATAGTTACTGTAATTTCTACCACACTTTTAATGTTTTAATTTGAAGCCCCCTCATACCATTTCGTCTGTCGTAAAACTTATATTGTAATTCCGTGATTCTAATACAGGTCTTGTGTGGTAAACTTTGGGGCAACAATTAAAGTTAAAGATGGTTGCGTGTTCTTTACAGAATGTTGCAATCATCATGTGCCATGCCGGTAAGCTGGGCGGCAATGTTTCGCCATCATACACGATCACCAGAGATGTGGATCAGTTCTGTGTTCTTATCCCGACCATGCCACATGGCCAAGCCATCCAGGTATTTACTTCCCATTGTTCTTTCCTCCTCAAATTTGCCAGTTCTCTAGTTTATTTCTTCTCATAACGTCTCAACACCTAATTTCTCTAATCAGTGTTTTTTTTTTTTTTTTGCATATCCCTTACAGGACGTTGCAGTCAACACCAGCATTTTTCAACTGCTGTTGATCTACTAGGCAAGATTAAGCTCAGTAGTTTGCCATTGCTTTCTAAGCGACCGGCTCACTTACCCCGTAAGTTACCGACGCGGCGTAAACCGCTACCAATTCTCGCGCACATCACGTCACTCACGAGAGTATACGGGATTACGGAGAAAGACGCTAACACCTAGGCCAGGGAGACCGGCCTAATCAGTTTATGGTGTTCATTTACCTCTTGTGAGACTGATGCAATCAACCCGAGAATTTATCGCGTTGTTTTTTTTTTTTCTAGGCAATCTTACGCGCAGTAGTTTGCCATTACTTTCTGAATGGGCGACTCTCACACCATCGACTTCAACGCAAAGCAAACTGTACCCAAATCACCTGCTGGGGGTTTCGAACCCCCGACCTTGTATGTGGGGGAACTGTGAAACCCCAGGCCCCAGACCCCGGAGTAGAACAACTAGAGATATGAAAACCTAAATAGAGCCGGCCTTTGTTACACTCTAGTCGAGAGAATCGGTGCTCGGTCTACCACATCAGAGTTTGCTCATTAGCATACGTGATCTCCTCTTGTGTATATTTCTTGCATTACATGTGACTCCACACTCGTCCTGGGAGTTTTGTTGCATCCGCTGCAATGTCCTGTATGAATTCCGGCTACTGCAATGTCATGTACAACTCCCGTCTACTTCAATGCCCTGTACGACTCCCTTTCACTGAAATGTCCTGTACGACTCCCGTACCCAGCAATGTCCTGTATGACTCCCGTCCCCAGCAATGTCCTGTATGATTCCCGTCCCCAGCAATGTCCTGTATGATTCCCGTCCCCAGCAATGTCCTGTATGACTCCCGCCCTCCCCCACCCCCAGCAATGCCCTGTGTGACTCACATCCACAGCAATGTTCTGTATGTCCTGTCACATCCACTTCAATGTTCTGTATGATTCCAGTCCAATGCAATGTCCTGTATGACTCCCGCCCCCAGCAATGCCCTGTATGACTCACATCCACAGCAATGTCCAGTATGACTCACATCCACAGCAATGTCCTGTATGACTCACATCCACTTCAATATTCTGTATGATTTCAGTCCAATGCAATGTCCTGTACGACTTGCCCGTGCTACTTGCAAGACATTACCCCACACATCCGCACATTGTATACTATAGGGTGTATGTTTAATGACTGTGCATTGTTTGAAAATACTGCCGGTCCAAATTTTTTATTCACCCTCTATAAAGTTCATGCAGCATAATAATAGATAAATACAAAACTTGGACCGGCAATATTTTCAAACACTGAACAGTCATTTAAAATACACCGTGTACATGGTTCTCACACACAGCATACCTGACATCTACCTCACAATTAACTGATTCAGTGCCAAAGGATAATATATCGCCAAATGTGAACTAAACCCCCCCCCCCCACCATTTGGACAGAAGGACGATATATCTTCATTCTAGTGCCATCGTGTTATTTATTTTGTTTCGTGGTATCTTCCTCAATTTCAATCATGCCCAGTGAACGGAAATGCACATTTTAATACTTGTTCATTTGATTGTGTGCCACGTTCGGTCCAGACCTACTTTTTATTTAGCAGTGAATCAGTTACGGTAAAACCGTCTGGTCAAGGAGTATTTTTCACTTGTACCTACATTGAGGGGTATTGGGTATATGATGCTTGCCCCGTATATTAAAACACCAATGGTCACTCGGGGCGGGTGGTTGATGAGGACAATACACACACGCCTCAGCTTCCCAAGACATTTTCTGGTATTCATTTTAGGTCGGCTCGTGCTGGGAGCCCGGATTAATTTAAAATGTCGATGGGGTGTCGAACCCATGCAAACCGGACTGATAGGTAAGCGTGTTAGCCACTGCGATAGCCAGACTTTCAACTGACACATAGCACGCATTGCACTTGTATACAGTGCGGCTCACACATTGCAATAGCGAGGCTTCCACTTCACATAAACAGTTCAACTTGTATCCACTACATACAAGCCCTACCCCATTATAAAGTACAACTCTCACACACTACACACAAGCCCTACACCTCACATGTACAGTACAACTCTCACACACTACATACATCCCCTCCCCTACCTCGCAAGTATCCAGAGCGTCATCACCCCGCTTGAGGCGATCAGCGACACTTTTGGTCAACATTGAGTTGATGAGGTTCTCACTCTGTTGTCGGGTCGTGTCCAACTTCTGCAGTGTCTCCTCAATCTGCTTCGACCAGGCAATTTGCTGTGTGGCAATTTGTTTACAAGTAAATTACAACTGATTAAGCAAAATGTCATAGGCCACTAAGTATATTTAACAAGTTCAAATTACACAAAGTGGACAGTGTTGAATATCCACCAGAGTATTAACTAGTACAGTGTTTCTCAACCTTGCAAGCAGTGTGAGAGTTGCTTTATATGTGAGGTACAACCTGTGTGCGGTGTGAGAGTGTACTATATATGTGAGGTAGTGCCTGTGTGCGGTGTGAGAGTGTACTATATATGTGAGGTAGGGCCTGTGTGCGGTGTGAGAGTGTACTATATATGTGAGGTAGGGCCTGTGTGCGGTGTGAGAGTGTACTATATATGTGAGGTAGTGCCTGTGTGCGGTGTGAGAGTGTACTATATATGTGAGGTAGGGCCTGTGTGCGGTGTGAGAGTGTACTATATATGTGAGGTAGGGCCTGTGTGCGGTGTGAGAGTGTACTATATATGTGAGGTAGTGCCTGTGTGCGGTGTGAGAGTGTACTATATATGTGAGGTAGTGCCTGTGTGCGGTGTGAGAGTGTCCTATATATGTGAGGTAGGGCCTGTGTGCGGTGTGAGAGTGTACTATATATGTGAGGTAGGGCCTGTGTGCGGTGTGAGAGTGTACTATATATGTGAGGTAGGGCCTGTGTGCGGTGTGAGAGTGTGCTATATATGTGACGTAGTGCCTGTGTGCGGTGTGAGAGTGTACTATACATGTGAGGTAGGGCCTGTGTGCGGTGTGAGAGTGTACTATATATGTGAGGTAGTGCCTGTGTGCGGTGTGAGAGTGTACTATATATGTGAGGTAGGGCCTGTGTGCGGTGTGAGAGTGTACTATATATGTGAGGTAGGGCCTGTGTGCGGTGTGAGAGTGTACTATATATGTGAGGTAGGGCCTGTGTGCGGTGTGAGAGTGTACTATATATGTGAGGTAGAGCCTGTGTGCGGTGTGAGAGTGTACTATATATGTGAGGTAGGGCCTGTGCGCGGTGTGAGAGTGTACTATATATGTGAGGTAGGGCCTGTGTGCGGTGTGAGAGTGTACTATATATGTGAGGTAGGGCCTGTGTGCGATGTGAGAGTGTACTATATATGTGAGGTAGGGCCTGTATGCAGTGTGAGAGTGTACTATATATGTGAGGTAGGGCCTGTATGCAGTGTGAGAGTGTAATATATATGTGAGGTAGGGCCTGTATGCTGTGTGAGAGTGTACTATATATGTGAGGTAGGGCCTGTGTGCGGTGTGAGAGTGTACTATATATGTGAGGTAGAGCCTGTGTGCGGCGTGAGAGTGTACTATATATGTGAGGTAGAGCCTGTGTGCGGTGTGAGAGTGTACTGTACATGTGTAGTAGAGCCTGTGTGCGGCGTGAGAGTGTACTATATATGTGAGGTAGAGCCTGTGTGCGGTGTGAGAGTGTACTATATATGTGTAGTAGAGCCTGTGTGCGGTGTGAGAGTGTACTATATATGTGAGGTAGAGCCTGTGTGCGGTGTGAGAATGTACTATATATGTGAGGTAGAGCCTGTGTGCAGTGTGAGAGTGTACTATATATGTGAGGTAGGGCCTGTATGCGGTGTGAGAGTGTACTGTACATGTGTAGTAGAGCCTGTGTGCGGTGTGAGAGTGTACTATATATGTGAGGTAGAGCCTGTGTGCGGTGTGAGAGTGTACTGTACATGTGTAGTAGGGCCTGTGTGCGGTGTGAGAGTGTACTATATATGTGAGGTAGGGCCTGTATGTGGTGTGAGAGTGTACTGTACATGTGTAGTAGAGCCTGTGTGCGGTGTGAGAGTGTACTATATATGTGAGGTAGAGCCTGTGTGCGGTGTGAGAGTGTACTGTACATGTGTAGTAGGGCCTGTGTGCGGTGTGAGAGTGTACTATATATGTGAGGTAGGGCCTGTATGTGGTGTGAGAGTGTACTGTACATGTGTAGTAGAGCCTGTGTGCGGTGTGAGAGTGTACTATATATGTGAGGTAGGGCCTGTATGTGGTGTGAGAGTGTACTGTACATGTGTAGTAGAGCCTGTGTGCGGTGTGAGAGTGTACTATATATGTGAGGTAGGGCCTGTATGTGGTGTGAGAGTGTACTGTACATGTGTAGTAGAGCCTGTGTGCGGTGTGAGAGTGTACTATATATGTGAGGTAGTGCCTGTGTGCGGTGTGAGAGTGTACTGTACATGTGTAGTAGGGCCTGTGTGCGGTGTGAGAGTGTACTATATATGTGAGGTAGGGCCTGTATGTGGTGTGAGAGTGTACTGTACATGTGTAGTAGAGCCTGTGTGCGGTGTGAGAGTGTACTATATATGTGAGGTAGAGCCTGTGTGCGGTGTGAGAGTGTACTATATATGTGAGGTAGGGCCTGTGTGCGGTGTGAGAGTGTACTATATATGTGAGGTAGAGCCTGTGTGCGGTGTGAGAGTGTACTGTACATGTGTAGTAGAGCCTGTGTGCGGTGTGAGAGTGTACTATATATGTGAGGTAGGGCCTGTATGTGGTGTGAGAGTGTACTGTACATGTGTAGTAGAGCCTGTGTGCGGTGTGAGAGTGTACTATATATGTGAGGTAGTGCCTGTGTGCGGTGTGAGAGTGTACTGTACATGTGTAGTAGAGCCTGTGTGCGGTGTGAGAGTGTACTATATATGTGAGGTAGTGCCTGTGTGCGGTGTGAGAGTGTACTATATATGTGAGGTAGGGCCTGTGTGCGGTGTGAGAGTGTACTATATATGTGAGGTAGAGCCTGTGTGCGGTGTGAGAGTGTACTATATATGTGTAGTAGAGCCTGTGTGCGGTGTGAGAGTGTACTATATATGTGAGGTAGAGCCTGTGTGCGGTGTGAGAGTGTACTATATATGTGAGGTAGAGCCTGTGTGCGGTGTGAGAGTGTACTATATATGTGAGGTAGTGCCTGTGTGCGGTGTGAGAGTGTACTATATATGTGAGGTAGTGCCTGTGTGCGGTGTGAGAGTGTACTATATATGTGAGGTAGTGCCTGTGTGCGGTGTGAGAGTGTACTATATATGTGAGGTAGAGCCTGTGTGCGGTGTGAGAGTGTACTATATATGTGAGGTAGTGCCTGTGTGCGGTGTGAGAGTGTACTATATATGTGAGGTAGTGCCTGTGTGCGGTGTGAGAGTGTACTATATATGTGAGGTAGTGCATGTGTGCGGTGTGAGAGTGTACTATATATGTGAGTTAGGGCCTGTATGTGGTGTGAGAGTGTACTGTACATGTGTAGTAGAGCCTGTGTGCGGTGTGAGAGTGTACTATATATGTGAGGTAGAGCCTGTATGTGGTGTGAGAGTGTACTATATATGTGAGGTAGTGCCTGTGTGCGGTGTGAGAGTGTACTATATATGTGAGGTAGAGCCTGTGTGCGGTGTGAGAGTGTACTATATATGTGAGGTAGAGCCTGTGTGCAACGTGAGAGTGTACTATATATGTGTAATAGAGCCTGTGTGCGGTGTGAGAGTGTACTATATATGTGAGGTAGAGCCTGTGTGCGGTGTGAGAGTGTACTATATATGTGAGGTAGAGCCTGTATGCAGTGTGAGAGTGTACTGTGTATGTGAGGTAGGGCCTATATACAGTGTGAGAGTGTACTGCATATGTGAGGCTAACATTACCTTATATGCGCTAATATTACCTTCACCGTGCTAAGATTACCTTTTATTTGCTAATTTTACACTCTCCTTGGTGAGATTACCCTCTGTTGCTGATTTTACACCTTACGTGTTAAGTTTACCTTGTATGTTCTAAGATTATCTTTTCCATGCCAATTATACCTTCTCCGCGCTAAGATTTCCTTCTATATGCTAATATTATCTTCTATATGCTAATTTTACATTCTCCGTGCTAAGATTACCTTCTCCGTGTTAAGATTACCTTCTGTGTGCTAAGATCACCTTCTCCATGCCAATATTATCTTCTCTGTGCTAAGATTACCTTCTCCTTGCTAAGATTGCCTTCTAAGTGCTAAGATTATCTTCTCTGTGCTAAGATTACCTTCTATATGCTAAGATTATCTTCTGACTGACTGGCACCTTGCCGTCTTGACAGACGATAGTTTGTAAAATGGCGTTATACTTCTGCATAGCACAAAGCCTGGGCTGAATTTAGAGACCATGTGTTGCCCATCAGCATGATCCCTCTCTGGGCATGTTTAGTTTACTCCAGAGGAAAGGTAACACCAATATGTCTGGAACAAGATAAGCTGCAGAAGCTGCCGGATCAGCTAAGCAATGCTCTAACTGTCCGCCTGTCGGAGCTTCGATCCTAGACCAGTTGCCAAACAAGGCTTAGGGCCTGGTCTGCCCTGCCATGACATTCAGTCTTTAGGTTGCATTTCCTCGCACTAGGATACGGCTTATACCCTCCACCCGAAGCCGTTGGCACAATGTGGAGTGTCGGGTTTGGTAAGCGTCGCCCAACATTCGGCGCTAACAGAAGCAGGCAGTACCGTCTACTGTCGTACGGTAGCTCAGTCATAACTAACTAAGAAGATCTTCTATGTGCTAATATTACCTTATATGTGCTAATTTTACATTCTTCGTGCTAAGACAACCTTCTCTGTGCTAAGATTATCTTCTGTGTGCTAAGATAACCTTCTCTGTGCTAAGATTATCTTCTGTGTGCTAAGTTTACCTTCCCCACGCCAATGTTAACCTTCTCTGAGCTAAAATTACCTTCTCTGTGCTAAGATTACCTTCTCTGTGCTAAGATTATAATCTATGCGCTAAGATTATCTTCTATGTGCTGATTTTATAATTTTACCGTCTCCGTGCTAAGATTACCTCCTATGTGCCAATATTACTTTCTATGTGCTGATTTTACCTTCTATGTGCTAACTGTATTCTCTCCATGCTAAGATTACCATCTATGTGCTAAAATTATCTTCTTTGAACTAATTTTACCGTCTCCGTGCTAAGATTACCTTCTATGTGCCAATATTATCTTCTGTGTGCCAATTTTACCTTCTCCATGCTAATTTTATTTTCTCCATGCTAAGATTACCTTTTCAAGCTAAGATTATCATCTCTAAGTCAAGATTACCCTCTCCTTGCTAAGATTACCTTCTCCATGCTGTACTCCAGGTCCGAGGCACACTGCTGCCCCGCCAGCACCAGGTCGCGACTGCTGTCGAACATGTTGAGGTCGTGAAGATACAGGCCGGCCTTGAGCATGTCGTCCAGGTTGCCTAGGCTACGAGTAGACGGGAGATGTCAGACATTGCTCTTCCCGACATCATTCCAGGCTTTCATTCATTCATTCATTCATTCATTCATTCATTCATTCATTCATTCATTCATTCATTCATTCATTCAGTAATTATATTTCCTCATCTGGGTTGCGTTGTTTAGACATCTTACTGTCTTAAAATACTCTTATAACAACATACATATACATAAGTATGCAAAGGATCCATATGGCGGATAGGCGGTTGAGATGTTAAAGTCTCTGGAGTGTTTTTGCTTCTGGCTACGATTTGCTTACGCATATCTTCATGTTGGACTGATAGTACATGGTTCCGTCGCCCAGCTACCAAGTTGAGAGCTTGGAGCGACACTGTGAGTTGTGGATTTCATGAAGGATGCTTGTGCATCTGTCCGCGGTTATTTGTTTTATGAACTGCATGTCCACGGCCGGTTGCTGAAATATCTAGTTTTGCCTTACGCAGTAATGTGTGTGCAACTACTGGTTTTCTTGTGACTGCCGGTTCCATCGACGATGAACTATAATTTTAGTGGCGGACTAAGATGTTGGCATTAAGCATGTATTCCTGTGCATCCTGTTGGTTTGTCCCATTTTCACATGGGACAATGAGGTACATTTTGTGTGATATTCACTGGAACAGAAACAGAGCATTATGGGGTGACAATTTACTGTTGGAACCACGACTAACCTGCTACCGGTTAAAGAATAGTAATACTGTTGTCTACCATGCACGTCGTAAGAAGCGACTAAGGAGGATATGGTTCTGTCGCCCTGCTACTGAGTGAGTGCGTGGCGCGACACTGTGAGCTGTGAGTTTCGCGTGGGATGCGTTTACATCTGTCCGCGGTTGTTTGTAGCGTGAACTGCATGTTCGGAACGATGGCGGCCGGTTGTTGCTAGATTGACTGGTTTGCCTTTTCGGCTCACGAGTGCATTTTTCAGGAGACTCCTGGGAGTCGCCGCTGGAGCTACGGAGTTCGTGCTTTGTGCGGCGCTTTCGGCCGGTCGCCCTGCGGAAAGAGACCGAGCCATATGGGATAAAACCCGGGTTAATGAAGTCTTTCTGGTGACTGCCGTTTCCATCGATGATGAACTGTATTTTTAATGGAGGACTTTTATGTTGGCATTCTGGCGGCAGCATTATGCACAGTGTACCTGTGCGGGCTGTTGGCTTGCCGACACTCCTGTCTATTCCATTGTTCACATTGACAGTGAGGAGCATTTTGTGTTATATTCACTGGCACAGGAACGGGGCGATATGGGGACGACCCGTTGCCGTGAAATTGGAACCACGACTAACTGACTAACTAACAGTTTTTCCTCCATTCTTTACTGTTCTGTACTTCTCGCCCTTCTGAACTTCAGTTTATAACGTAAGTAGACCCGCAAATCACGTTTTATGTAGACGTCTAGACTTATTCTAGTATGTATTATTAAATTTAGCTTCAATTTTTACGTATACTGTGTACGGGCAAGGGGAATTTATAGGGAGGAAATACGAAAGGGAGAAGGGGGGGGGGCTGCCGTTCTGAAAATATGGTGAAGGGGTGCACGGGCCAAAAAAGGTTGAGAACCACTGTTATAGACCCTTCGGCACTCGAGGGGTGATGCCAACAATACATCCCAAGACCACATCACATAGACCGACCAGACAGATAGAAGAGACACACAGACCAGATAGACAGACAGATAGACTGGACAAACAGACAGATAGACCAAGCAGACCTGGGGAGGGAGGGGGGAATTAGGATTATTTCAAGATTGCGTTAATACAAGAACCGATTACTTGATATTGTTTTTCCCTTCATACTTTACTGCTCTGTACTTCTCGCCCTTTTGAAATACATTTTATAACGTAAGTAGACCCGCAAATCACTTTTTACGGAGACGTCTAGGCTTGTTCTGGTATGTGTTATTAAACACAGACAGACAGACCAGATAGACAGACCAGACCAGATAGACAGACAGACAGACAGACCAGACATAAAGACCAGAAAGACAGACCAGACACACAGATCCGACAAACAGATCAGACAGACAAGACAGACAGACCAGATAGATAGGCCAGACAGGCAGACCACATAAACAGACCAGACAGACAAAATAGACAGACAGACCAGACAAACGGACAGACCATGCAGACGGACCAGATAGACTGACCAGTCAGACAGACCAGGAAGATAGACCAGACATACCTGACATATATATTGTTTTATTTTGCACATCTGACTGTCACTTACAGGGGAGTGCAGAGGAAAGCCATGGCATCCCAGTCTTTGATGTATTTCATCTGTCCACGCAGCAACAGTCTCTTGGTGTTGACAGCTCTCTCCTCACCAAACCTGCATGCTGTGGGAGGTCAATGACCACACATTTAGGCCAGTTATAAGTATCTGATAACCGGAAATATTTGCAGAAAGAGATAGAGAAAGACGGCGTGACAAGATTCTTCTTGGCAGTCTTGTGTCATGGCACGGAAGAGAGTCAACATACGAATTGATCCATGATGTCATATCGCAATTTGCGGAGAAGCATGATCGTCGCCCACGTCAGCCTGCATAGCACTGTATGATGATGATCATGATGATGATGATGATGATGATGATAGGTATGTGAGAGAGAGACAGAGAGATAGGTGAAGGGTAGAAGAGGGGGAGGGGGTCAGTGACTGGCAATTAAGAAACATATGATGCACATAATTATGGCACAAACAGAAAAATGTGCATCAATAAATTACAATAATAATAATGGTGATACCGGTATGAGAAGAAATTAACTGGAGAACTTGGTGACAACTGGCAAGATTGAGTGGAAAAGAACAAGGGGAAGACAGAGAAGAAAAAATCTGGATGATTTGGCCTAGACCAAACCACACAGCGGATCCACGACTCTGGTGATCGTCTGAGATGGCGAAACATGATCACTCACGCTTATCGGCGCGGCACATGATGGTGATGAATAACTAATAGGTGTGGTTGTAGTATCAGGAGTGGCAGCAGTACTGTCGTGCACCTGCCAGTCTCAGTGCTTTCTCGACAACGGCCAGTATCCTTACATTGGAGGTGCTGGGTTTAAGCACAAGCGCCACAAACGATTTCTTGTCTGGCATATTTCGCTGCATCTCATCATCATCATCATCATCATCATCATCATCATCATCATCATCATCATCATCATGTGCCGTGCCGATAAGCGTGGGCGATCATGTCTCGCCATCTCATTCGATCACTAGAGTCGTGGATTAGCTCAATGTTCTTGTCTCTGCCAAGCCATCCAGGTATTTACTTCTCTGTCCTCCCCTTGTTCTCCCCCCACCCCTCGATCTTGCCAGTTGTCACCAAGTTCTCCAATTTATTTCTTCTCATAACGTGACCAAACAATTTTGACTCTCTACGTTTAATTTCTCTAATCAGTTTACGATTTTCATTTGTTTCTTGTGGGACTTGGTCATTTGTTTTTCTGCCTGTTCATGGTATTATATGCATTCTCCTCAGAAACCACATCTCTACAGCCATCAGATGTTTTTCAGCCTGTTTGCTCATTGTCCACGCTTCACATCCACACAAAAGCACAGGTTCTATGTAGCACTTCAACACTCTTTTTCTCGTTGCAAATGACATCGTTTTATTGGTCATTACGTTTTTCAGCTTGCAAAAGGCTACATTCGCAATGGCGATTCTTGTTATAATCTCTTCCAGACATCTCCCATCAGATGTTATGACGGTTCCGAGATAATTGTACAGATACATAAATAAATGGGTAGCCGTGTAGAGTTGTAGGCATATAGGTAGACAGACGGACAGACAGACAAAAGGGCGGGCAGAGAGACAGGGTCGTTAGATAGGCCACACAGAATTCTCCATCGACATAAATCGAGTAAATCAACAAACACGGAAAGTGGAATCAATCAGCTTTACAATAACACAATCACAAGTGGTAGAATGGACGTTGCGCTTAGAACACCTTCGTCAGTACACAAAAACAAAACGACAATGATATAATTACATTTATTTTAAAATCGACACAAACGTTACAAGAAAAGTTCTCTATGACACCTTTAAAATTTGCAGCAACACCATCTTTTGCACTGCCGGGCCCATCTTTCCTCCATTCAATTTCGAATATCACTTTCTGAAGGCACATTGTCTGAAATGTGAAATATTATGTATTACACGATGATCTGCAATGTTTTCCATTTTACAAAACAAATGTCCAATATGGCGTATGGTCTAATTAAAAAAATGTGTTGCGTATCCCTTACGGGACGTTGCAGTCAACACCAGCATTTTCAGCTGCTGTTGATGTACTAGGCAAGTGGTTACGTTCAGTAGTTACTGGAAATTAATTATTTAGTTTTTAAATTGCAAGCAACTGTCATTCTGTCTACAGTGCCTTGCGGTGTAGGACAGCGGGTTTTGAGCCTGAGGAATTCAGGCCGCCTGGCTAGTGCAGTCGCCGCGAGTGTATAGGTTATGGTTTTCTTTTTGAGCGAAAGAAAACATTTCATCACCTTACCTAGGATTCGAATTCTGGTCTCACGATTCATTCGGCGAGACGCTCTTCCAAACATCAGGATCTGTTATGATTGCAGATAGGTCACACGTCGACCGCGTGAGACGTCAGCAGATGATGGGTGATAGTGAAAATGACCATGTGTTCATATGCATCCATTGTTGGACGAACATTTACAGCATGAATTGGTCTGATCAGTCACATTCGCTACCGCCATGTGTTGAAGTTATTATTTTGTTTTTATTTTGAAGCACAGTGTAACAAGCTATTGTCTGGCAATGTGCCAGAAGCAGCTAAAGAAACACTTGAGGTTTGATTATGTGAAGATGGATTTGGGTGGCAGGCAGTGACGCTTGATGAAGTCTGCTGAATATCCATTAGATCTGATTAAAGGTGTCCAGTTTTTCTTTCAGCATGTCTTCGCAGCAAATCTTTCTGGCTCGATTACACAGGGTCATTACCAAGCCAAGCTTACGTTCAATAGGTTTTGCATGCCGTGGTACGTATTAGGTGTGGGACTCTAGATCCATGTTTGTATAGATCAATGGGAACTCGAATGGACGATGTGATCAGTATTCATCATCATCATGCGCCCTGCCAACTGGCTTAGGTGTTCATGTCTCTACAAAGATTTCGGTCTTTGGTGTTCTGGATCAACTCTGCTGATAATATTCCTCCATACCACCGCTTCAGTCCATCCAGCATCATTTCTCATAGTCTGCCTCAGCCTCTTTTCCCACTGATCTTTCCAGTTCTTACGATGTTCTCCAATGCCTTTCTTCTCATCACATGACCAAAGAAAGCCTTCTGTCTCTTCTTATTGTTGTATATGCTATTCTAGTTTCATTAGCCACCATGCGATCCTTGTTGGTTACTCTGGCAGTCCAATGAATTCAATGAAATTAGTGCAACTGCGGTAAAGCTGTGGAAATGTAAACCATATAAAATGACAAAGTATTGCAGCTTTACAGAATACGGCGGCTAGACTTCATCAGCAAACAAATACATACACAAAAGACACATATAATCACGGAGATGACACTACAGCTACTACACTGGGGCATAAGAACGGGATGAGAAGCATGTGAAAAATGACTAAACTATGCTACTTATCTCGGAATTCCAGTATCACAATATAGTATCACAGCCTGAGATAAGTAG
Source organism: Cepaea hortensis (assembly GCA_963921405.1). NCBI lineage: Eukaryota > Metazoa > Mollusca > Gastropoda > Stylommatophora > Helicidae > Cepaea > Cepaea hortensis. The sequence goes on from OY992892.1 coordinate 9,703,051, forward strand.
CACACTTGTTTTGATTGTTTGATTTGCTTGTCATTATTCTCATTTTGTTTTCCATCTGTCCATCCTTCTCATCCCGCCCTTATGCCTTAATGTAGTCACTGTAGTGGCATCCCCGTGTTCATATGTTGTGTTATGTGTATGTATTTCTCTGCTGATGAAGGTTAGCTGCCTCAACGTCCTATGTTTTCAGTAATTGTGTTCTGTACAGCTGCATTACTTTGCGTTATTTTATGTTGTTTACAAGGAACTCAATATACCACCCGATAAAACAAAGCTTGGGTCAGGCTACGGGTCAGAGGTCAGTAGCTATGCAAGTGGGAAGATAACTTCATTCATTCATCATGTGCCGTGCCGATAAGCGTGGGCGGTCATGTTTCGCCATCTCACTCTATCACCAGAGTCGTGGATCAGCTCAGTGTTCTTGTCTCGACCATACCATATCGCCAAGACAATCACGTATTTACTTCTCTGCCTTCCCTTTGTTCTCTTCCCCTCTATCTTGCCAGTTGTCGCCAAGTTCTCCAATTTATTTCTTCTCATAACGTGTCCAAAAATTTTGACTGTCTACGTCTATAGTCTGTCCCCAAATGAATGCCTTCATTCATGATCAATTATTTTGAAAACTGTCCGTTGCATCGTTATGAAATTTTTCCTGCCGTCTTATATTTACCCCCACCCAAGGAATATGTCTTTGATGGGTACAAAAGCAACTTAAATCTTGGAAAGCTGCGACATTTCTTTGATGTACTGGTAAAAAACTAGTGATTTCTCGCTAACAAACTTGTTTTACAGTAATGCCAATGTCCCCGCCAGTTCGGATGACAATCACAAGGCGTATCCAGATTCGTATGGGAGTGGGTGCAATGTCTACTCTGCTGAGACGGAAAATGATTACCTGTTTTGCACGACGAATATAGCTGTGAATGTCTCTGTAGTGGGCTTCCTTCTTAACGGTCAAGATGTTGGTCCTCTTTTCATTGAAGTTTATAGAATGATTCTTATGTTCGTGTGTTGTCCCCTCATTTGACAACGTGTTTCTTCTCACGTTTCTTGTTATGCCACAATATGTCAGTTCCCACCGCAATAATACTCTTCGGTTGGCATTCAGTGCGTCTAGAGCTTTTTTTTTTTCAATGTCAGTTGTTTGTCACCGTTGAGGGCTTACGGAATTGAAAATTCATCTATGTGAAATACAAACTGTTGCCATTAACAAGTTGTATTGTTTATGCCGATTCTGTAATGTTTAGGGCCTGCAATTCTTCTGAATATGTGGAGCACAATATCCCAGTAGGTGTGCATGTGGATTAATGTCTGCGATCTGCCCAGACCTTAATCGGTGTCGGAGGATTCCAGTAGGCTGATGACTGCTATCGGTTGCATAAAATTCAATCAATCCTTTCTCCAATAGTCATCTTCCTCTTTCAACACATGGTCCTCACATTTTTTCCAGCAACTTTTATCAATTTTTAATAGCGCGGTGTCACGAGATCGCCATGAGTTAACCAGATAATAATACCGACGTTTGCTTGGCGTATATTTTCTAGGCCACAACAGTCGTACTAACAGAGTAAACACAGCTGCACGGGTTACATCGGGGCAGCCCATATACACATTTGGTGGTGAGTGAGAGGGAATGGATACAACGCGTTGGCAGTTCATAAACAGTTGAAATCACATAGCCTTGCCGCTCAGGATATGGAATAGTTCCGGCTGTCATCTATAGTTCCGGACATCAGACGGAATGGAGGTTTTGACTGTCACCACATGACAGAAAGTTGAGGGCTTGTTATTGAAAACAGTGGAACACCTGCCGGACATGAACAACGTCACGTGCACAATGTAAGCTTGTTTGGAAAACCATGATTGGCAGCTTGGTATCGAAACTCTTTGTTGGAACTCGACAGTAACTCTCTAGATTGTTTTGGATGTCTAAACCAGTGATGACAAATCTAACATTGATGGAGCCAGAGGGGGGATGGATCCCTGACAGGGGATGATCTGCCAATGTGCCACCTGTGTGGGGGCATAAAGGATAACGTCACGTGGCCAACTTTGGTAGTTTGCCATATAAACCCGAGTTGGGGCCAACTAGGGGGACTTGGAAATGTGGCTCTAGTCGGAGTGCAATGGCACTGCAGTGCTTAGTGGAAATAATATCTACCGTGTGTTAATTAGTGACTTAATTTTACACGTGCCTGTAATGGCAGATGTAGATATGATTGATAGGACTGCAGTAGTGCCATTTAAGGTATAACCTATTCTTATATTAGTTCTAATTAATATAGACTGTAGCCTTGTTAAAACTATAGTGTGATGATTAGCACTGTTAGTGGAAACTAGTTAGAGTAGAATAGTGATATTAGCTCTGCTAGTTAAGAATAGAGTAGGGTAGTGGTGATAAGCTATGCTAGTTAGGAATCGAGTAATGATGGATAATTGGGAGACGGGGGAATTGCCCGCTGGGGTTTTGCACTCTGTATGGGTCTTTCTTTGTCATAGCCTGATTCGGCTCTAGGTGGGTAGCTAATCTGCTCTATGACTAAGTTTAGTTAGCTAAAGATCATTAAGCAAGGCAATACGCTTACACTCAGCCGATAGGATCAGTGACTAGTACTATCACCAGATGTGTTGTTTCTATCCTAGGTTCCCTACCAGATCCGAGGAAACTCAACAAGTTTTTAGGAAAGGTTCAAATCCCATTCGGAAGAACACCAGTGGAACGGTCAATAAAGTTTCGTACAGAACGTAACTAAAGCTAGAAGGAAGATGATTCACCAAAGAGGGGTGATGATTACTGATGCACCACACAGCATCAGACAGTAGTAACTAACTGAGAACATTAATGAGAATAGTTACCTAGTGTGATATAATCTCGTGTAATAGAACACAAGACATGATACTTGAGGCTAGATAGACACGAGTGAGGATCAAGTCCATTAACAATTAACATTAATAACTGTGTACACACTACAAAGGACTTGTGCATTTTTTAGGAACGATAGGAACGGACATTGTGTAGGGTGCAACCGGTCCATGATTAACTGTTAATACCACCGGTGTCTATTTCGGATGATCATGAAATGGGATTACCAGAGGTCTACAGAGGCAAATCAGTATCCAGCAGGATGGTTTCGGCACTGGGTGAGATGTACATGTTCTGACGTAACGTGCTGTGGTCTATCCTTGCTGGGATCAGCTGACTGGGTTGTGGTCTGAGAGTCCGATTCTACACACTTTATAGAACACGTCACACATTTTCTTCACATACATGTCTCATATACGTTACACTTTTCTTTTAATAAATTAATCTTTATTAATTTTTAGAAGCAAGAGTTGTTGAGTATGTTGCGTTGGAGAAGTATGAGAAGGGGGCATAGTACGACAGTGAGAGAGAGTGATAGGAAAAGGTGTCCATAGGCTGATGGAGTGTGTTGGACGGAAGCTGGTGGATTCTCCAGAATATTAAAAAGGGAAAATATTATAATGTGGGTGTCGACTCTCTTCACTCCAGGGACGACACTTTAAAGGAGTACACGACATTATTGGGGGCTCGTAAACGGAATCTTTGGACAGCGGGATCTCTCGTAAACGGAATCCTTGGACAGCGAGATCTCCTGCAAGCAGGAACCTTTGACAGTGGGATCTTCTGACAACGGGGTCTTTTGACACGGGATCCTTAGTTATAAGAGGGAGATATCATTTTGGAGAATCCAGCTAGAGTGAATGTGGATAGGGGTTAGGATTAATATCTTACCTGTTCACACTTCACACGTCTGCATAGGTCTGTGGTCCTGATTCTACTCTTGTCACTGAGTGAATGTGCTGTGTGTGGTAATATCTAGATTTATAGTACTTGTTCATATATCTGTATAGTAATTTGCAGTTATATTGTACTCGACCTGCTAGCTTACCTCTCTGTATAATGGCCACCCCTAAACTAACCACGTTAGAATTAAAGGCAAAGGGGGAAGAAATGGGATTGGGGGGTTCTGCTCTAACGGATTACATACAGGAAGTGGAGAGAGAGTATCGTCAAGCAGAACGGGAAGATCAAAAGGCCGAGCTGGAATTGAGAAGGATGGAGTTGGAACAAGCAGCTAGGAAATTGGAAGCTGAGCAAGCAGCTAAGAAATTTGAAGCTGAGCAAACAGCTAGGAAATTGGAAGCTGAGCAAGCAGCTAGGAAATTAGAAGCTGAACAGGAAGCACAGAAAAGGGAGCACGAGTACCTGATGAGGGAACTCGAGTTGAAGAGTCAATCTAATGGAGAAACGGAGGGAGCAGTTGGAGGTTCCTCCACCCCAGGCTCAACACCAGTAGGTGGACAGGGGTACCATGCTATGAAGTTTCCTCTGGAGGTCTACGAGGAGGACAAAGAGAAGATTGACCAGTACCTTCAACGCTTCGAGGCTATGTCAGTTGCTATGGGCCTGGAGCGTAACAAATGGAATCTCAGCTATCCCAGGGTTTATGCGGGACCGGATACGAGGTTACGTCACATACCTACCGGAAAAAATTTCGAGCAGCGAAACGAGAACCGGGGGAGTTGTTTGCCGCCTACAGTTTGCGTCTAAAATCTTATCTCCATAAGTGGATGGATTTGGCTGGGTTCGCACATGACTATGAGAGTCTGGAAGAGCTCATGGTGGTCGACCAGCTGAAGAAGCAAATGTCTAAACCTCTCAGGACGTTCCTGGGAGAACAAGGGGCAGAACGTATTGACCTCGTGACTAAATTAGCAGAACGGTTCGTCGAGGTACATGGGGAGGCAGGGGAGAACCTTTCCACCAACACCAAAAGTCAAGAGAAACATGACAAGAAGAAAGCCAAAAACTCAGGAACCAAAAAGTGGGAACCTTATGTGCAAAAATCAGAGGATAGTTCAGAGAAGAAGAAGGAGGGAAGCAAGAGCACTTCAAGCTCTACATCTAAACGACCGTGGTCGGAGAAGTGGTGTTCAATTTGTAAGTCACCCTCTCACAATACGAGGGACTGCAAATCGAAGGCTAAGAACCCTCACTTCGCAGCATGTCAAGTGACTTCCAAGGAGGTTGTCACGGAAAATGCCAAGGTCAACAAGGAAGCTCGCCACCAGGAGAGCTCACTCAAGTCCGGCACTAGAAAATTTAGGACAGAGAAATGGGGCAACCAATGCAAGTCGAATACGCACAATGCTATTGACTGCAGGGGAAAGTCAGGAGACACTCAATTCGTCGTGTGCTCAGGGAAACCTAAGGTGGAGCCCACCGAACAGGTCGAGGCCGAGGAAGAGACTCCAGACCAGGAAAAACCACCTGTAGTGGAATTGGTAGAGGTTAACGGTCGTCAAGTGGAGTGTTTATACGACACAGGACTGGACGGGGAGGCCGTGATTTCTGCGGATCTGGTACATCCAGAACAATTCACAGGTGAGACATTGGATATACAGCCTGCACAGAAGAGTGCTGTAGTCATGAAGTTGCCTATTGCTAATGTGGAGATTCGGTCAAGGTACGTCACCGGCACCATCAAGGCCGCTGTATTGACCGATCCCATTTTTCCAGTCATCCTAGGTTGCCGGTATGTCTTTCTGGGAATGCCCAGGGAGCCAATCCATATGGGAGCAATGCAGACTCGCTCTCAGACGAAAACGGAAGAGGCAGACGCAATTGTGACTAACCCAATGCCGGGGGAGCTACGAACTGCCCAGAGTGAGGATGATACTTTACGTCCTTGCTACAAAAAGCTGCAGAAAAGTGCTGATCCACCAGGACGGGGGCAGTACTACATGAAGAATAGGATACTCTACAGGAGAGCAGGAAGGGGAGACAACCTATACGGTCAGTTGGTCGTCCCGAAAGCTCACCGGTCCCAGATTCTTCATACGGGGCATACCATCTCCTTTAGTGGACACTTGGGTATTGCCGCCACCATGCAGCGGATTTCCTGCCACTACTATTGGCCGGGAATGACAGATGATGTGCGTCGGTATGTGAAGTCATGCCCTGAGTGCCAGAGGGTGGCACCGAAACACTGGACAGCACCGGTGGTGTTGGGTGAGATGCCCATCATGAACTCTCCTTTCGAGAGGGTAGCCATCGATATCGTGGGTCCACTTCCCAGGACTAGGAAGAGGAACATGTATATACTCACAATGGTGGATTGCTGTACAATGTGGGGTGAGGCTATACCGTTGACCACGATTGACTCGAAACGAGTGGCGGGCGCACTGATGGAGGCCTTTACCAGATTAGGCTTTCCGGATCAAATTCTGACGGACAATGGATCTCAGTTTTGTGGAAAACTCATGGAGGAGGTATTTAGGGTGTTTCACTCTAACCACATACATACCAGCCCTTACCACCCTCAAGCCAATGGACAAGTGGAGCGTTTCAACGGCACGTTGATGACAATGCTCAGGAAACTAGCGCAGGAAAAACTGATAGGTGGGATGAATATATCCCAGCAGCACTCTTTGCCTATCGGGAAGTTCCTCATGGCTCAACGGGACTACCACCCGCTACGTTGCTGTTTGGTCGTCCAATCAAAGGACCGTTGGAAGCCATGTTGAGGAGTTGGACTGAAGAGGGGACGTCAGAAGAAGTGATCTCATCCTATAAATACGTGGAGGAACTGAAAGAAAAACTCCACAAGGGATGGACTCTGGCAAATCAAAACTTGAAAAGGGCCAGGAAAAGACATGCGGCTTACTACAACCGTAGGTCTAAAGAAAGATCTCTAGAGGTGGGAGATAAAGTCTTGTTGCTACTCCCAACGGGAAACAACAAACTGGAGATAGGTTGGCAAGGACCATTTCCCGTGGAAAGGGTGATATCCAGAACCAACTATCAAATCCGGATCCGGGGAAAGTCGAAGATTTTCCATATCAATCTCTTGCGGAAATACGAAGAGAGACCCGGAGACAAGGCAGCTCACCTCATGGCAATGGCAGTTGCAGTGGAGACAGAAGTGGGAACCAGCGAGGGCAGTGAATATCCCTTGGAACACCAGGAAACCTATAGGGATGTGCAAGTGAACCCTGATCTGACCTCCCAGGAGAGGGAAAGGATAACCCAGGTTCTCAAGTCTCATAAGGAGATACTGACTGATAAACCAAGACGAACGAGGTTGGTTGAGTTCGAGATGACTTTGACCACACAGGAGCCTGTTCGCCAAAAGGTTTACCCAGTGCCATTCTCTAAAGAAAAGGCCCTGGAGGAGGAAATACAAAAACTGCTGGAGGATGACGTGATTGCACCATCCACATCCCCATACAATGCAGGGGTAGTTTTGTTACGGAAACCAAGTGGAGAACACCGGCTGTGTATAGACTACCGACTTTTGAACAGTCACACACAATTTCAGGTGGAACCTTTGCCGAATCCAACTCAGATATTCGCTAGGCTCCATAAGGCTCGGTACTTTTCAAAGGTGGATCTGAGTCGGGGTTACTATCAGATACCAGTCAAACCGGAGATTCGACCACTGTTGGCTTTCAGTACACCCAGTGGACACTACGAATTCAAGGTCATGCCCTTTGGACTCAGCAATGCACCTAGTGTGTTTACCCGCATGATGAGGACTTTACTAGATCCGTTACAGGATCCGTCCATCATCTCTTTCATGAATGATATTCTGATTTCCAGTGACAGCTTGGATGACCACTTACAATCCTCGGAGAGAGTGTTTAATAGACTCAAGGAAGCAGGGCTTACTGCTCGTCCAACCAAGTGCATGATTGGTTACCAGACTCTGGAATTTCTAGGTCACACCATCACTCCAGGACACATTGCTCCAGAAGAGAAGAACCTGGAGAAAATCAGAAATGCACCTAGACCAAAAACGAAGAAGGATGTGCGATCTTTTCTCTCGTTGTGTGGGTTCTACCACAAATTTATCCCACATTTCACTGAACTGGGAGCTCCGTTGACGGAAACCTTGAAAAAGGGATTCCCGGACCAAATCATTTGGACACCAGAATGTGAGAATGCCTATAGTCAGTTAAAGGAGGCCTTGGTCAGCAAACCTGTATTACAGCTCCCTGACCTTTCCAAACAATTTGTGTTGAGAACAGATGCGAGTGCGATTGGAATTGGAGCCGCTTTGTTACAGGAAGGAAAAGACGATGCTTCGGTTTTGAAACCTGTGGCATACGCAAGTAAGAAACTTCTACAGGCGGAGAGGAATTATTCAACCGTCGAGAGAGAGTGCTTGTCTCTCGTATGGGCAGTGCAAAAATTCCAGCCCTATTTGTATGGAGTTAAGTTTCGGGTCCAGTCGGATCATCAGCCCCTGATGTTCCTGGCTACTTCTCAGAAGCTCAACGCACGTTTGATGCGGTGGTCGTTGTTACTTCAACCCTATAATTTCACAGTGGAGTACATTCCTGAGAAGGAAAATGTTGGAGCGGATTTCTTGTCAAGACACCCAGCTCCTGAAGAAGTGGAATGAATCATCTGGATTGAACTCATGGTGGAGAAGAGTGAGATGGACTACTCTCTTAAGAGGGGGCCTATGTCACGAGATCGCCATGAGTTAACCAGATAATAATACCGACGTTTGCTTGGCGTATATTTTCTAGGCCACAACAGTCGTACTAACAGAGTAAACACAGCTGCACGGGTTACATCGGGGCAGCCCATATACACATTTGGTGGTGAGTGAGAGGGAATGGATACAACGCGTTGGCAGTTCATAAACAGTTGAAATCACATAGCCTTGCCGCTCAGGATATGGAATAGTTCCGGCTGTCATCTATAGTTCCGGACATCAGACGGAATGGAGGTTTTGACTGTCACCACATGACAGAAAGTTGAGGGCTTGTTATTGAAAACAGTGGAACACCTGCCGGACATGAACAACGTCACGTGCACAATGTAAGCTTGTTTGGAAAACCATGATTGGCAGCTTGGTATCGAAACTCTTTGTTGGAACTCGACAGTAACTCTCTAGATTGTTTTGGATGTCTAAACCAGTGATGACAAATCTAACATTGATGGAGCCAGAGGGGGGATGGATCCCTGACAGGGGATGATCTGCCAATGTGCCACCTGTGTGGGGGCATAAAGGATAACGTCACGTGGCCAACTTTGGTAGTTTGCCATATAAACCCGAGTTGGGGCCAACTAGGGGGACTTGGAAATGTGGCTGTAGTCGGAGTGCAATGGCACTGCAGTGCTTAGTGGAAATAATATCTACCGTGTGTTAATTAGTGACTTAATTTTACACGTGCCTGTAATGGCAGATGTAGATATGATTGATAGGACTGCAGTAGTGCCATTTAAGGTATAACCTATTCTTATATTAGTTCTAATTAATATAGACTGTAGCCTTGTTAAACTATAGTGTGATGATTAGCACTGTTAGTGGAAACTAGTTAGAGTAGAATAGTGATATTAGCTCTGCTAGTTAAGAATAGAGTAGCGTAGTGGTGATAAGCTATGCTAGTTAGGAATCGAGTAATGATGGATAATTGGGAGACGGGGGAATTGCCCGCTGGGGTTTTGCACTCTGTATGGGTCTTTCTTTGTCATAGCCTGATTTGGCTCTAGGTGGGTAGCTAATCTGCTCTATGACTAAGTTTAGTTAGCTAAAGATCATTAAGCAAGGCAATAGGCTTACACTCAGCCGATAGGATCAGTGACTAGTACTATCACCAGATGTGTTGTTTCTATCCTAGGTTCCCTACCAGATCCGAGGAAACTCAACAAGTTTTTAGGAAAGGTTCAAATCCCATTCGGAAGAACACCAGTGGAACAGTCAATAAAGTTTCGTACAGAACGTAACTAAAGCTAGAAGGAAGATGATTCACCAAAGAGGGGTGATGATTACTGATGCACCACACAGCATCAGACAGTAGTAACTAACTGAGAACATTAATGAGAATAGTTACCTAGTGTGATATAATCTCGTGTAATAGAACACAAGACATGATACTTGAGGCTAGATAGACACGAGTGAGGATCAAGTCCATTAACAATTAACATTAATAACTGTGTACACACTACAAAGGACTTGTGCATTTTTTAGGAACGATAGGAACGGACATTGTGTAGGGTGCAACCGGTCCATGATTAACTGTTAATACCACCGGTGTCTATTTCGGATGATCATGAAATGGGATTACCAGAGGTCTACAGAGGCAAATCAGTATCCAGCAGGATGGTTTCGGCACTGGGTGAGATGTACATGTTCTGACGTAACGTGCTGTGGTCTATCCTTGCTGGGATCAGCTGACTGGGTTGTGGTCTGAGAGTCCGATTCTACACACTTTATAGAACACGTCACACATTTTCTTCACATACATGTCTCATATACGTTACACTTTTCTTTTAATAAATTAATCTTTATTAATTTTTAGAAGCAAGAGTTGTTGAGTATGTTGCGTTGGAGAAGTATGAGAAGGGGGCATAGTACGACAGTGAGAGAGAGTGATAGGAATAGGTGTCCATATGCTGATGGAGTGTGTTGGACGGAAGCTGGTGGATTCTCCAGAATATTAAAAAGGGAAAATATTATAATGTGGGCGTCGACTCTCTTCACTCCAGGGACGACACTTTAAAGGAGGACACGACACGCGGTCTGAGTTAGTATCTTGACGTCAGACAATTTGAATAGATTGATTGACTGATTGATTTAGAAACCGACATCACAGCATTCGGGTCATTCCCATAAGCGCTCCGCCCCCAACCTCAGCAGCCAGCGAAGAGTTCCAACACCAATAATTCCAGTAGCAACCTGATTATATGTCCGTCTCGCCTTTCCTTTGAGCGTCGAGCCTCGGCCAGATCTCCTCGTAACTCCTCGCTGCCTCATTCTTGCCAGACTATGGTGATCCATTTGCTCCTCCGAGGTGTACACGTGCTCCCACAAGGCCGCAACCACGTCTGCCTTGTCACGCATTAATGCCGTAGGTATTTTGTCTTCTTGGGCAACTACATCGTGATATGATGCATTGTCCATAATTAGAAAAGGCCGCCTATCTAGGGATAGAAGCATTGTATTCTCGAGCCAATCGCATTACCATTCATCTCATTATGACAATCCCTATTGTCTGTATGCTTTGATACTAACACGAGTCCAGCATTCTGTAGTAAACCATTTTGAGTACTACCAGCATGGGCTATAACGAAACGCTGTCCTTTACTACTGGGCACATATCGCGTTATCTTTCCGTCCACTGATTGCCATTCCTTTTCACTTGTGTGGTGCGCATTGATCCAGGTTTCATCCAAATACACTATGTCATAATTTTATTTGCGCATTTCCCTTATTTCACGTAGGTATCTGCTTCTCGTGGCTCCTAAATGCGGTTGCTCGCAAATAATGTTTCTACCTCCCTTGTACTTTCTAAACGTGAAGCCTTATATACATTTTCCTCATGTTGGACTGGAAGTACATGATTCTGTCACCCTGCAAATGAGTTGAGTGTGTGCGCGACATTGAGCTGTTAATTTCATGTGAAATGCTTTTACATCTGTCCGCTGTTGTTTGTAGCATGAATTGCATGTTCGGAATAATGGCGACAGGCTTTGTCGCAGGACTGACTGGTTTTCCTCACGCAGTAATCTGTAGCTTCTGGTTTTCTAGTGACTGCCGCTTCCATCGACGATGAACTGTATTTTTCGTGCAGGACTTTTGTGTTGGCATTCTGGCGGCGGCATTATGCACAGTTCCTGTGCTGGCTGTTTGCTTGCCGAGACTCCTGTCTTTTCTTCTTTTTACATGGGGCAGTGAAGAGCATGGTAGGTATGCTTGCAGATCTACAAATTAATGGGAAAGACATTAGACTTATAAAAAACAACAATTAGAAACAACAATTTGCCATAAGGATTGATAATGAAGTGGGACAATATCAACCTATTAAGACAGGTGTTAGGCAGGGATGTGTAATGTCTCCAGATCTTTTTTCCCTATACAGTGAAAATATTTTCAGGAATATAAAAGATATAAATGGAATCAGCATTGGAGGACGAAACATCAATAACATTAGATATGCAGATGATACAGTATTGATTGCAGACAATGCACAAGATCTACAACAATTAGTAGGCGCGGTTGTTGTACACAGTGAGCAGCTGGGGTAGGAATTAAATTGTAAGAAGACACAGGTTATGGTAGTCACTAGGAAGAACGAAGTACGACAATGTAATATACAAGTAAATGGGAATATTCTTCAACAAGTGAATCTTTATTACAATTATCTCGGAACAGTCATAACATCTGATGGGAGATGCCTTGAAGAGATTAGAACAAGAATCGCCATGGCGAGAGTAACCTTTAGCAAAATGAAAAACATTCTAACCAATAAAAAGATGTCAATTGAAACGAGAAAAAGAGTGTTGAGGGGATACATAGAGCCTGTTCTTTTGTATGGATGTGAAACTTGAACAATGTGCAGGCAAGCTGAAAAACATCTGATGGCTGCAGAAATATGGTTTCTAAGGAAAATGCAAAGAATACCATGGACAGACAGAAAAACCAATGACCAAGTACTACAGGAGACAAATGAAAATCGTAAACTGATTATAGAAATTAGACGTAGACAGTCAAAATTTTTTGGACATGTTATGAGAAGAAATGGATTGGAGAACTTGCTGACAACTGGTAAGATCGAAGGGGGTTCCAAATATTGCTGTATGTAGCCGAGGCGCGGTGTTGGGGTGAGCGCCCAACATTGCTTAAATACCTCAATGGCTCGTGAATACATAACCTATGCAGCAAAAGTCCAACTCCTGGCCTTCACGCGGCGGACCTGTTTAAACTAACAGGAGAAGGGGCGACGGCGAATCTCTGGCGCCGGAAAATAACCAGTATGCTCTAGATGTGTATGCACGTACATGCATGCGCAGACAGGTGTGTGCGCGCGTACACATCTACACTCGAGTGAGACCACAGTCTGCTCTAGCAAAGAAAGATGCTGAAGTCGGAGGCAACCAGCCAAGAGGCGCACCACAGAAATCAGGATGCCACGCAATCACGCAAAATGGAATATGTCGACTACTGCTAATCGTTATGGTGCTCGCCCTGCTTTGGACCTCCAGGCAGGTGCAGTGCCGGGCCCTATGTCTCGAAAGGGTCCAACCCCAACTACTGGAGGTCCTTCTCAGATGTCCTGTGGAGCCAGGGGACATGAGAATAGGATGACTGGCCTTACCAAACGAAGACTTAAAATAATGCACTGGAATGCGGAGGGAGTCAGCAATAAAAAAATAGAATTAGAAAACATCTTGGACCAAGAAAAAGTAAGCATATGTTGCCTGCAAGAAACTCACCTCAATGAAAATATAGCCTTCAAAATCAGAGGCTCCCAGTGTTACCGATCTGAGCGAAAGGACAGGCGAAAAGGTGGGATACTGACCCTTGTAAAAAATAACATCATGGCTTCCCAAATCGAAGTCTACATGGAAGGGGCTGAGTATCAGACACTTAAACTTAAGACAGGTAATACAGACCTACATCTGATCAATTACTACTGTCCAAGTGACCGCCCACAGGCACTGGACACACTACCACTAAAAGAAAAGATGATTGTGTGTGGTGATTTCAACAGCCACTCGCAGAGTTGGGGCTATGATCACATGGACCAGAGAGGAGAGAGACTGGAAGACTGGCAGGATGAGAATAGATTCATCTTGATTAACAAGCCGTCCGACCCACATACTTTCTACTCGAGATCATGGCACTCTACAACTACACCTGACCTGGCTTTTCATTCACCAGACCTGGAGTGGAACATTACACGAATTGTTGGGAAACAACTTGGTGGCAGTGACCATCGGCCAGTCTTTCTAACCGTAGAAAATGAGCTTCTAAGTGAAAGCAGCACACTCTCGAGTGGAACTACAAGAAAGCAGACTGGGCAATGTACAAGCATCGCACCAGCATACTGGTTAGAAACCTGAACACTGAGAAAGACATAAATAAAGTAGTTGAAGAGTTTGGGAAATGCATGCTACAGGCAGCGCGAGAAACAGTACCAAGAGGAGCCCGTAAACAATATAAACCCTACTGGAGTAGTGAACTGGAACAGTTGCATAATGATGTGGAAGTGTGTAGAAAGCAAGCAGAGGCCACACCCAGCCAAGAGCACCACAATAAATTCCAGCACGCAAAAGCCAAATTTCAAAGGGCCAAGCTGCAGGCTAGACGGAAAAGCTGGCAGGAGAAAAGAGTCTCTGAACTTTGAAAGAGACACAAGGAAATTGTGGAAGCTAATAAAACAGCTTAATGACGAGGGCACAGGGAGAAACTCAAAAATTGCGCTACATAAAGATGGAAAAATCTTAACAAGAAAGCAAGCAGCTGACCATTTTGCGGACTCATTCGCACAAGATAACAATATCAAAATTAGTCCAGAGAAACAACAAGAGATTCGAGAGAAACGACAACATACAGGACAGAAGGAAATAGTACATGAGGTTCTGGAGGCACCCATCACAATCAGCGAACTGGAGCTAGCCATATCAAAACTGAAAATGAGAAAGTCACCAGGAGCTGATGGTATCTCCAATGAAATGATCAGGAACCTAGGAACAGAGGCCAAAACAAAGCTGTTGCAGATCTTCAATAACAGCTGGACCTTAGGCAGTGTTCCACAAGCCTGGAGAGAAGCAATCATGATACCCCTCCTAAAATCAGGGAAAGATAGTTCCATTGCCTCCAGCTACAGACCAATTAGCCTCACCAGCTGTCTCTGCAAAACACTGGAGCGCATCATCAATCACAGACTGCAGTGGTACATTGAAAGTAAAAACATCCTTGTGCCACAGCAGACTGGCTTTAGGCAGTGCTACTCTACGGAAGATCAGACAACCTACCTCTCTCAAGAAATTGAGGATGCATTCCAAGAGAAGAAGCTGGTGCTTGCAGCATGGATAGATCTGAAGAAAGCCTTTGACAAAGTCTGGAAAGAAGGTCTGATGAAGAAACTGAGAAACTGCAAAGTCAATGGAAGAATGTACAAATGGGTGAAAGCATACTTGCACAACAGAAGAGCCCGAGTACAGATAGACGGACTCAAGAGCAAGAAAGTACTACTGCGTCACGGTGTCCCCCAGGGCGGAGTCTTGTCCCCCACACTTTTTCTAATCTTCATCAATGATCTTGTTGCTCACCTACCGCATGGAATTAAAGCGGCAGTGTACGCAGATGACCTGGTTCTATGGAGCACAAATGAATATGCATCAGTGGCCACCAGGTTGCTACAAAGAGCTGTAGATACATTTGTTGCATGGGCAAATAGATGGTGTGTCAGCATAAACACTGACAAGTGCAACACCACCCTATTTACCCTCTCTCCAAAACAAAAGGCAGGGATCATCCAGATAAATGGAACACCCCTAAGAGATGATAAAGAACCAACATACCTTGGAGTAACATTTGATGGCAGGCTGACATGGAGAAAGCACATCAACAAATCAGTAGCTAAAGCCAGAAGGAAAATAGCCATCCTGAGAAAGCTAAGTGGAACCACATGGGGAGCCAGTACGAAAATACTTAGCAAAGTTTACCAACAGAGCATACGACCACACCTGGAATATGGGTCAACTGCGTGGTGTTCAGCATCAAAAACCACACTACAAGAGCTGGACAAGGTGCAAAATCAAGCACTTAGAGTCACCACAGGAGGGATGAGATCAACCCCTATAGTGGAAATGGAGAAGATGGGAAGGACACAGGCACTGAGTGAGCGCAGAGATACGAAAACGCTAATACAAGCAGAAAAGTTCCTCAGCTTGCCAGACCACCCTATGAAGAACAGATTTGAAAACCTAGCTATGGGGCGGTTGAAAAGAAGTAGTTTTATCCACCAGGCCAAACGACTCTGCAGAGAAACCACTGATCTGCCCACAGTTGGTATCCCCCTAACAACTATTCCAGAGCGAACTCCATGGAAAGATGAGCATAGACTATCGTTACAAATCCAGACAAAAGTGAGAGGAATATTTGACAAGGAAGAACAGAACAGTGTGCTGCGCAGAACAGCCACTCTCAGCTTCCTTGATGAAGAATACCCACAGGACCTCTGGATCCGAGTCTACACAGATGGGTCAGCACAAAATGCTGTTCGAAATGGAGGAGCGGAAGTGTACATAGAATACCCAAATAATACTAGGGACACAGCCAGAGTACCGACAGGAAAGTACTGCCATAACTATGATGCCGAAATTGAGGCAATCAAGATAGCAACAGAGAAATTACTAAATAACAGCAATGGTACACAACCTGTGGTGCTACTGACAGATGCAAAATCAGTACTCGAGGCGCTCCTCTCTGGGAAATTGCCAGTACTAAGGACACTACTTTCTGAACTTGGCAGTCAGCATAAATTCATCATACAGTGGATACCATCCCACTGTGGAGTCCCCGGAAACGACAGAGCTGATCGATTGGCTAAGGAAGGAGCCAAAGAAGAACAGCCTGATGTGCCCGTTACATACCACCAAAAGAAAAGAATGATCAAATCAGTCAGAAAGCCACCAAAACCTGCTCAAGATGACTACCACGTTATGGACAGACCAGAACAAGTCATTATTCTGCGCCTCAGAACAGGACACAATATATTACGCAACCACATGTATACAAAATTCAAGATTGGTGAAACAGCCATGTGCACATGTGGATTGGCGTCGCAGACAGCAGAGCACATACTCCAAGACTGCCCAAAATATAACATATCTAGGCAAACCTTCTGGCCTAGAGAGACAACAGTGGAAGATAAACTCTATGGACCACTGTGTGAACTGAAAAAGACAGTTCAATTCATGCAAGAGACGACATTGCAGATATAGACATATTTCAAGCGAACGAAAGAAGAAGAAGAGAAGATCGAAGGGAACAGACCAAGAGGAAGACAAGAGAGGAAAATACCTGTTTGGCTTGGCCACATGGCATGGACGGGACAGGAACACTGAGCTGATCCACGATTCCGGTGATCGAGTGAAATGGCGAGTCATGACCGCCCACGCTTTCTGGCATGGCACATGATTGATTGATTGAATGGTCATGTCTGTGGTAACGAACTGGAAGGAAACAAGTCACCAACATGGACGTATTTCAAACAGTCGTCGTCTGCGTGCATTCATGCTTGTTCGCGATTGTGTTGTCTTCCATATTCGGAATTCTTAAATTCCGGAAGGAGGTGTTCAAGTCAATCTTTGGAATTCATAAATTCCAGAAGGAGCTGTACGAGTCCGTCTGCGGGATTAATAAGATGCAGAAGGAGCTGTTGGAGTCCATCGTTAGAATTCACAAGATGCAGAAAGAACTTTTGGACTGCATAATTGCGGAGAAAGAGCGGACTGAAAACGCCACCCCTCAGACTTCAACGCCACAAGTCAAAAGAGTAATTGACGTTGTGAAGAGAAACTTCATAACAAGAATGTCCGACAATTATGCCTGTCGTTTACGGATACCCATCACGAGTGAAACGAGTAATTGACGTTGTGAAGAGAAACTTCATAACAAGAAAGTCCGACACTTCTGCCAGAGATAAGAACGTATCCACGATCACGAGTCAAAAAAGTAATTGACGTTGTGATGATAAACCAGAGTAACATTGTCAGGGCGTCCTTTGGGGGACAGTCGTTAACACCGTGCACGGAGCTTGCAGTGTTGAAACATTGTATATATTGCATTAACAAGTACATTTTTTTTTATTAATTAGCAGTCAATTATTTCAAACTTTAAGATGTCAAATTATTGTGTTAACTGTGAATAGGTGGTGTCAGTATTTTAAAAATTTAAAAATTAATATAACTAATTGCTTCTTTAGAAAAACGTTGGCGAGTTATATCCCTTGAAAACAATAAAATGAATATTATGTTCCCGTGAAAAAAAAATATTTTTTGTTTCCCCTTAAATTTCGCTTACCAAGTGCACAGGCCGTCGAGAGCGCCATAGCGAATGGTTAACCCGCAGATCATGTAATACTAATTGAGTCCCCACTATTGCTCCTGGGTTGACTCAGCCGAAACTAAGCACCATGAAATGTTCTGGAAAGTAAAGACGAAGTGTGCGCTATTGACCACATCACCCATTGAGTGCCAATTGTTTTACAAAAATGTGGTGTTTTCTTTCACCATATACTCAGTACCTAAAGAAATGGAAAAGGAGGGTACTTCACTTTTTACCTTTACAACTGCTACTACTACTACAGTTACCATTATTGCTACTACAGCAACTACTGTCTGCAAATATTTAAAATTGTGTGTTTGGGTATGCCCAACACAATTTTGAAAAAAATCAAAATCACTTTGAGAAAAGAAAGCCTTGACAACACATGTAACGATTGCCAGATGTCAAGCTGTGTGCTTGTTCTAACACAGTTTACTTGCATGTGTTTGCTGGTGTTGTGCTATTATTATTGTTGATCCCTGTATGGCTATGGCCAGTTTATGTCTGACTTCTTGTGAACAGTCCCCATGGTTGTTGATTGTGGAGCCAAGATGTTCACAGTTTGTGATGTTTTCAATTTCTCCGTGGGTGGTTGTGATTTTTGGTTGGCGTGTAGCTTTGTGTGTGGGTATTTTTTTTTATATTCAGAAAAATATTGTTATCTTAATTATGGCTTTTGACAAACAGGTTTAAATTTACATAACATATACAATTAAATTATGAGCAAATTAATTCCGCATTTGTTATAAATTTGCAATAGCTCATAAACTTATATATGTTATTGATGAATTTTTAATAAATTCAGCCATTCTGTATACAAGACAAGAATTAGTAGCTTAACAGCTAAAGTAATTGAACATATTTACAAATTTATTACTTATGTGTATACATACGTATGGTACTGATCAGTTAGTAATAAAGTTTTTATTTGTATAAGAAAGAAATCAAGTAATAATAAATTCAGTAGAAGTGAATATTATAAATTAATTATTAATCTTTTGTACATGATAACTTGAAAACTTAAAGACAGCTGGCAAACTTGATGTAATCTTAGCCTCTGGTGATCATGTGAGTTTGCGAACCATCATTGTCTGTCAGCATGGCAGTGATATTTTCATACACTGATATGAGTACTGGTCATTCAGAAAGCAGTGGCAAACTACTGAATGTAAACTTGCCAAGAAATCACAAACAGCCAAAAATGCTGGGGTTGGCTGCGACATCCTGTAAAGTGTAAGCAACTAACTTTTGTTGTAAATTCAAAGTCAAAACATGTCCCGGAGCAGTAACCGGCTATGAGTCTATGATGTGATAGAACCATCACATGATGTAGGCCTGTGTTGTGATAGAACCATCACATTATGTAGGTCTGTGATGTGATAGAATCATCACATGATGTAGGTCTGTGATGTGATAGAACCATCACATGATGTAGGTATGTGATGTGATAGAACCATCACATGATGTAGGTCTGTGATGTGATAGAACCATCACATGATGTAGGTTTGTGGTGTAATAGAACCATCACACGATGAAGGTCTGTGGTGTGATAGAACCATCACATGATGTAGGTCTGTGATGTGGTAGAACCATCACATGATGTAGGTCTGTGATGTGGTAGAACCATCACATGATGAAGGTTTGTGATGTGATAGAACCATCACATGATGTAGGTCTGTGATGTGGTAGAACCATCACATGATGTAGGTCTGTGATGTGGTAGAACCATCACGTGATGTAGGTCTGTGATGTGGTAGAACCATCACATGATGAAGGTCTGTGATGTGATAGAACCATCACATGATGTAGGTCTGTGATGTGGTAGAACCATCACATGATGAAGGTCTGTGATGTGGTAGGACCATCACATGATGTAGGTCTGTGATGTGATAGAACCATCACATGATGTAGGTCTGTGATGTGATAGAACCATCACATGATGTAGGTCTGTAATGTGATAGAACCATCACATGGTCTAGGTCTGTGATGTGATAGAACCATCACATGATGTAGGTCTGTGATGTGATAGAACCATCACATGGTGTAGGTCTGTGATGTGATAGAACCATCACATGATGTAGGTCTGTGATACAGCCATCACATGATGTAGGTCTATGATGTGATAGAACCATTACATGATGTAGGTCTGTGATGTGATAGAACCATCACATGATGTAGGTCTGTGATGTGATAGAACCATCACATGATGTAGGTCTGTGATGTGATAGAACCATCACATGATGTAGGTCTGTGATGTGATAGAACCATCACATGATGTAGGTCTGTGATAGAACCATCACATGATGTAGGTCTGTGATGTGATAGAACCATCACATGTTGTAAGTCTGTGATGTGATAGAACCACCACATGATGTAGGTCTGTGATGTGATAGAACCATCACATGATGTAGGTCTGTGATGTGATAGAACCATCACATGATGTAGGTCTGTGATGTGATAGAGCCATCACATGATGTAGGTCTGTGATGTGATAGAACCATCACATGATGTAGGTTTGTGATGTGATAAAACCATCACATGATGTAGGTCTGTGATGTGGTAGAACCATGACATGATGTAGGTCTGTGATGTGATAGAACCATCACACGATGAAGGTCTGTGATGTGATAGAACCATCACATGATGTAGGTCTGTGATGTGGTAGAACCATCACATGATGTAGGTCTGTGATGTGATAGAACTATCACATGATGTAGGTCTGTGATGTGATAGAACCATCACATGATGTAGGTCTGTGATGTGATAGATCCATCACATGATGTAGGTTTGTGATGTAATAGAACCATCACATGATGTAGGTTTGTGATGTAATAGAACCATCACATGATGTAGGTTTGTGATGTAATAGAACCATCACATGATGTAGGTCTGTGATAGAACCATCACATAGTGTAGGTCTGTGATGTGATAGAACCATCACACGATGAAGGTCTGTGATGTGATAGAACCATCACATGATGTAGGTCTGTGATGTGGTAGAACCATCACATGATGTAGGTCTGTGATGTGATCGAATCATCACATGATGTAGGTCTGTGATGTGATCGAATCATCACATGATGTAGGTCTGTGATGTGATAGAACCATCACATGATGTAGGTCTGTGATGTGATCGAATCATCACATGATGTAGGTCTGAATGCACGGAAGATTAGGTGGTCGGTGTTTTACTCTGTTAGTGGGCGATGAGCGCAGGCGGCTAATCCTCATTCAACCATGCTCATAAAATCAGCGTAGTCTCCTATCAGCTACATAAACGCACCTGCTATTTCTACATTATTGTTGTTATTGACATTTATTATTGGATGAGAATAAATGCTTGAAATATAATTTTCTGTATAAATAGTGTTTGTGCTACAGGTGAATGTATCGTGAGTTTGATATATTAAATACGTAGACCGACTCCTGTTTTGTATTACTGAAAACTACTTAGTTATAATAACAGAAAAAAAAAACAAAGAACCACCATAATATCAGTAACGGTAAATATACATTTGGTATAATGGTTAGTTTGTTGTGCTGACAATGTCATGGACAAGGCTGGGTAGGGATTCAGTGTCAGCTCTCAACATTCGCTGTGGGAGAGAAATACTTACCACCAAGCCATCTGTGCACTCAGGCCTGCAAGATGTGATGGTTCTAACACTTTACAGATATGCACCAAGTTCCTACTACAGGCATGTTTTGTTTAAAGATAAAATACAAGTAAGGGTAAAGAAACATAATACATGTAAGGGTATTCCGAAACAACCAAATAATTAATTATATGAAAGGACCCACATTAATGACACACCTCTGAAGATACTGCGACACCACTGAACATTCCCCGTTTTACTTCTCAAGGCTCTTTTCGTAAGGCCAATCCCGTGAACAACGGGAAAATTTACTATTGAACGCTCATGTTTCCTCGTGAAGATGTAATACTTCTAATATTGTGCACTTCATCGCTGTCCCGTAAATTATATACCGCATATAAACAAACTTTGAAATCTGCTGTACAATCTCCAGAACAAAAATTTTTTTGTTGGGTGGACATCATGATAAGGTTATATGCTAAATCTCATCATTTTCTCTCAGCTGGTTACTGAGATATGGAATCTTATATTGGGGCAGACAAAAGTAATTGGACTATAATTTCTCTAATCAGTGTACGGTTTTCATTTGTTTCTTGTAGAACTTGGTCATTGGTTTTTCTGTTTGTCCATGGTATTCTTTCCATTCTCCTCAGAAACCACATTTCCACAGCTATTAAACGTTTTTCAGCTTGTCTGCTCATTGTCCACGCTTCACATCCATACAAAAGTACAGATTCAATGTAGCACCTCAACACCAAGATGTAATGGCCCGAGGAGCCGCTGTGGCCAGCACGCGGGTCAGACGGCCCGGTGATCTTGTAATCCAATCCTCAATCAGGCGGGGATTTTTTTCAACTGACCTAGCTCCCAGGTCGATGTAGCCTAACATGGCCACCCAGAAATGTTCTGGGAAGTAAAAGCAAGACGGCCGGTGTAAGATTAACAAAATCACCCATCTGTAGAAATATGCAAATATTCCAGACACGGAAAATGGTTCCTGACTTTTCTGTTTACTGTACCGTGTTCAAACCCCCGATAGTGGATTCTAGATTCTTTTTTTTTCTTTTTTTTTGGTGCGTTCGCGCACTTTGAACTCAAGCGTTGTCCATACACACAACTTCTAGTACACTGGAGTGATATTTGCGTGAGGATTAGCTTTCCCTATTACCAGTGTCCTTCGCCATCTGGCAAATCCACTCTGACTTCAGAGGTACTTGTAATGTACGTCCCCAAGTCAAGGAAGAGAAGTCAACAGTTGAGTCCAACTGTCCGGTGTAAGGGTTGAACCCGCTACCGCGGCATCAGCACACCGGATGTTTAAGAACAAGCGCTGGTACCCATTCGGTTATGCTGGCCTCAGGTTTCTAAATAATTGTAAGAATGTTCTTCCAATTGTCACTACAGGAAAAGTAAGAATGAAGAGAAATGGTCATATCACCCCATTGTGCCTTTACCTAATAAATGGGAACGCTTAAATGTTAACAGCCCTACTGCATAGGCTAGGGAGAAGTAGCAGTGCAGTGACTAATGCTTCTGTCTACTGGCACTGAGGGAATGTGTTCGAATTTCCTTCAAGACCGGGTCTTATTTTCCCTTACCTGGCCTCCTGGGTCGATCCATCCTAAAATGGTTGCCTGGAAATGTCGTAGGACGTGGAGGCGGTCGGCTTGATACTGACCACTTCCAGCAGCTAGGGTCGTTGGCAGGGTGTATTTGTAATGACCATGCAGTGTTTGAAAATATTGCCGGTCCAAGTTTTGTATTTACCTATTATGTTGCATGAACTTTACAGAGGGTGAATACAAAACTTGGACCGGCAATATTTTCAACGGCTGCACAGTCATTAAAAATACACCATGTACTACATACACACGGATCTAGCACCATAGACTCGCTAGCTCCGTGGCGACGGTGTTACGGACATAATTCGTAATCCCGCATTGAAATACAGCTGCGGGAAATTTGGCAGCAGACCAACTTGACTTATGGTTTTTATACAATAGTTTGAGTGCCAGTCGTTCAGAAGGCAATCGCAAACTACTGAACGTAAACTTGCCAAGAAATCCCAATCAGTCAGAAAATGCTGGGGTTGACAGCAACGTCCTGTAAAAGATATACAACTTACCTTTTTCAATCATATACTCAGTGTGCTATAAGGCGGGTGCAGGGGTATTTTACTTACATCTTTACTTAAGTTAGTTGTGTATCCTTTACAGGACGTCGCAGTCAACGCCAGCATATTTTGGCTGTCTGTGATTTCTTGCCTAGTTTTTGCAGCCGGCTTCGTGGCTTAGAGGTTATGACTTTTCTCCGTAATCTCGTATACTCTCGTCAGGTAACGTGATGACGGTTCAAATCAGCAGTGGTTCGAATCGCATCGGTAACTTACAGGGTATGTGAGCCGGCCGCTCAGAAAGCAATGGCAAACTACTGAGCGTAATCTTGCCAAGAAATCAACATACAGCTGAAAGATGCTGGTGTTGACAGCTAAGTCCTGTAAAAAGGATATGCTAAAAAAAAAAAAAAAAAAAAAAAAAAAAGTTTGTCAATGCGTTCTGGTCGACCGGCTCTCATACCGCTGTATAAAAACAAATCCCAGTCGGTCTGCTTCCAAATCCCCCGCAGCTGTTTTACGTACGCAGTGTGCGCGATTGTAAATAGTAACCTCTACCCACTGTTCCTTAAGTATTTTAATAGGTCTTTCTCTATAAATAAAATGTACATGTAAATACAGAAGTTATAAACAATATATTTGCAGGATTGATTGCCTGGCTTATCTCGCTGCATCTCATCAGGTACATACACATATAGTGAGTACATGAATACTGCTCGGGATGAAATACTATAGTGTGTGTGTGTTGTTGTTTTTTTTTTGGCCTCAATATAAAATTCAATATCTCAGTAACCAACTGAGGGAAAATGATGAGATTTAGTATATAACCTTATCATTATGTCCACCCAACAAAAACATTTTTGTTCTGGAGATTTTACAGCTGATTTCAAAGTTTGCTTATATGGGGTATATAAATTACGACTTTGAGATTACGTCCATCATTTTAACAGTATTACAGCTCCACCCAGACACGTCCCCGCATTTTTTAAAATTTTCACGTGGTTTTCGTTTTGAAACAAACAGCGCGAAGATTCAGAGGTGTCTCCAAATGGGGGTTATTTCATGAAACGTGATTATATAAATAAACTAACTGACAAGGCCCGGCTTCTGGCGGGGATCGATCGATCGATCGATTTATCTATCTATCTATCTATCTATCTATCTATCTATCTATCTATCTATCTATCTATCTATCTATCTATCTATCTATCGATCGATCGATCGGCCGGCCGGCCCACCCACCCACCGACCCACCCACCCACCCACCCAGTCAGCCAGCCATCCACCCACCCACCCACCCACCTACCTTTCTGCCTGCCTGCCTGCCTACCTACCTGTCTGTCTGTCTGTCTGTCTGTCTGTCTGTCTGTCTGTCTGTCTGTCCGCGCTATTAAATATTGATAAAAGTTACAGGAAAACAATGTCAGGACCATGTGTTGAAAGAGGAAGAGGACTATTGGAGAAAGGATGGGTTGAATTTTATGCAACCGAGAGCAATCATCAACCTACTGGAATCGTCCGACACAGATTAAGGTCTGAGCAGATCGCAGACCTTAATCTACGTACACACTTACTGGGATATTTTGCTCCAACTATTCAGACGAATTGCAGGCCCTAAACATTACAGCATCAGCATCAGCTGAAGAAACAAGAAGGAAATGAAATATAAGGTAAGAAATATTTTCCTTCTACTTTCCTGTTAATTTACAAATTATTTACCCCGTGCCTCTGTAAATTCTCTGTCTTTACTAATATTACACATTGCACCCCTCTCGGGATTCTCCGTGGTGAAGTGGTCAACCCGTCTGACTCGGGCTCCGAAGGTTGTATGTTTGATTCCGGGCCGCGTCCTTCATTTCACGAGTGCATTTTTCGGAGACTCCCGAGGGTCGTCGCTGGAGCTACGGAGTTCGTGCTTTGTGCGACGCTTTCCGCGCTGCGGAAAGAAACTGAGCCATATGGGATAAAAACCCGGTGCGATGCAGCCGACCCTGTCGATTTTAAGCTAGTTCTTTCATTGCACCCACTGCCATACGAATCCGGATACGCCTTTGTGTGTCATCAGAATTTGCAGGTCTCCCATTACCGTAAAAATAACTTTGTTAGCAAGAAATCACTAGTTGTTCATCAAAACATCAAAGGAATGTTGCCGCTTTCAATGATTTAAGTTCTTTTTGGACCTATCAAAGACATATTCCTTGGGTGGGGGTGAATATAAGACGGCTGGAAAAATTTCATAACGATGCAACAGACAGTTTTCAAAATAATTGATCGTGAATGAAGGCAAACAAATGTGGACATACTATAAATACATTGTCACTGGTATTGTTGCAATATGGAATAAGTTATCCCCACGGAAGCCCAAGATTGAAAAGGAAGTCCTTCTGTTTGCATAGAAACGGCTGGAATCTCCTGATGGTTAATGTTTCGATATTTTTGAGCAATCTATTATATCGAAGCGACGGTCTCCCTGGCTGAGGAGTTATCAGCTCTCTCCGTAATCCCGAATACTCTCGTGGTTGACGTGAGCGCACGAGAATCTGAAGGGGTTCGAGTCGCGCCAGTGACTTACGAGAGTATGGAGCCGGTCGCTCAGAAAGTCGTGGCGTGCTGATGAGCGTAATCTAGCCTAGGAATCAACATACAGCTGAAAGATGCTGGTGTTGACCGTAATATCCTGAAACAGGATGGAAACGCGGGGAAAAAAATTATATCGAAGCATTATCGATTATGACAGCCCTCTTATCATTTCGGCTTTACTGTCATCTACTGTCTACAGTACCATGTGTTGTAGGAAGGGGAAAGAGGGAGGGGTGGTGGTGGTGTCCTTGAGCTTGAGGAAATAAGCCCGCCTGGCTAGTGAAATCGCCGCGAATTGTGCAAGTTAGGGTTTTCTTTTTGCCCCAGACCGAAAAAAATCCACACCTTACCGAGGATTCGAACCCGGGTCAACCGAAGGAGAAGCCGGAATTCTTAGTCGCTTATCTTGGCCTTACTAGCCGACAAACATGTTTGTAAAAACTTACATTAGTCCACGTGAAATCTACTAGAGGGCGCCGTAGACAAAATACGTCCTTGACATCTGATCCTAGCAGTTCCTGTGAACGAAGAAGACTGGCCAGGTTGCCGCCGCAGCCTATGATCTTCATTTTGGAGTTGAACACCAGGCAGAAGGGAAATATCTGGCAATGGAGAACAAGAACAACAGTACGTTCAGCTCGTGTATGTTCTTTAGCCGCTGCTGTTGCTTAGTCACAGTCTTAATTCCCCGACATAGCAAGTAGAAGGCTCGACATCAGCTATGTGCGATTTGACAGCAGATCGCGTTGCGTTCTTTCTGACGGTATGAGGTGTAGGTCGTTCAGAACACAATGACAAACTACTGAACATAACAATTGACTAGTAAATCACAAACAGCCAAACATGTTGGCGTTGATTGCGACGTCCTGTAAAGACCGTGAAACCAATTTAACTGATTCAGTGCCGAAGGATAATATGTCGCCAAATGTGGCCTCCATTTGGACAGTAGGGCGATATATAGTCATACTAGGGTCATCGAGTTATCTGTTTCCTTTCGCGGTATCTTAGACAATTTCAATGCTCAGTGAATGAACATTTGCATTATAATACGTGTTCATTTGATTGTGTACCATCTCTGGTCCAAAACTACAATTTATTTTTTGACTGAATCAGTTAACTTATCAGAATAACATTATTAATGCAATTGTTATATCAATGTTGTGCTATCAGTGCCAAACATGGGCACTAGCTAAAGAACAGAGTTAAAAATCTACCCAAAGTATTTTAGGATCCTCGCCGGTGCTACGGAGTTCGTGCACTGAGCTGAGTTTCTCCATACTCAGGTTTGAGTTAGGAGGAGAACGGAGCACTTATGGGTTGCACCCGTGTGCAGTGATGTTGATCCATCGATTAAACTAAACTAAACTAAACTTAAAAAACTAAAGAACAAGAAAGAAAACTCATTACTTGAGAAATGAGATGCCTGAGAAAAGCAGCGAACAAATCAAGAAAGGACCATATTAGAAACGAGGAAATCTACAAAACAGTTGGAGCAACACCAGTTGTTAAATTCATTGATAGACAAAGACTTAACTAGTTCGGGCATCTAGTGAGAGTGAACCCAATGTCGCCAGAGGCAAGAGCATATAACATGAACATGGAAACATCAAGAGGCAGGGGAAAACCACGAAAAAGATGGACCGACGGAGTCATCAACACCTTAAAAACCCACATCTCAGCATACCAAGCGACCGAGGGAGCCTTAGTTCGTAAACCAATCATCAAACAAGCCTGCGACGCCTACCGGCATAGAGCAGCGAAGGACAAAAGATGAAAAGAACAAGGTGAAAGTTAACTGATACTCTCTAACCTGCTATTAAACACTCCTTGAACGGACAGGAGATAAACAGTTCATTCCGATAAGAACCCAATTCTAAAGTGGACAAACAAAACAAAGAGAATGAAATATTTTGGATGTGTAAAAAAGACATCACAGTTCAGAATAGATCGTGATTGAGGAAAGAGTACCTGGGAGGCGGAGAAGATAAAGAGCACAATGTAAGCGGAGTCCAGATGTGTTAGATAATTAACACTGGTGGTAGACGATGGATGTGTGGGTGGGTGGGTAGATAGATGAATGGATGGATGGATAGATGTATGGATGGGTGGATATACAGATGAATGGATAGATGGATGAGTGGGTGGATAGATAGATGAATGGATGGATGGATAGATGTATGGATGGGTGGATATACAGATGAATGGATAGATGGATGGATGGGTGGATAGATAGATGAATGGATGGATAGATGTATGGATGGGTGGATAGATAGATGAATGGATGGTTGGATGTATAGATGTATGGATGGGTGGATAGATAGATGAATGGATGGATAGATGTATGGATGGGCGGATAGATAGATGAATGGATGGATGGATGGATAGATGTATGGATGGGTGGATAGATAGATGAATGGATGGATGGATGGATAGATGTATGGATGGGTGGATAGATAGATGAATGGATGGATAGATGTATGGATGGGCGGATAGATAGATAGATGAATGCATAAATGGATGTGTGGATGGATGTATGTATGTATAGGTGGATGGATGGATAGATGAATGAAAGGATGGATTGGTAAATGGATGAATGGATGTATGAATGAATGTATGTATGTATAGATGGATAGATGGTTGGATGGATGTATGAATGGATGTAGGAATGAATGTATGGATGGATGTATGGAAGGATGTATATATGGATGGATGGATAGATTGATGAATGAATGAATGAATGGGTGCGTAGATGGATGGTTGATGGATGAGTGAATGGATGAGTGAATGGATGGATGAATGAATTGATGAATGAATGGATGTATGGAAGGGTGTATATATGGATGGATGGATGAATGAATGTATGCGGGGATGGATGAATGAATGAATGGATGTATGGATGCATGCATGTATGAACACACTATAACTGGGACTCTACATCACATGTCGTAGCCTAGGATATGTGAAGAGCTATCACTTCCCACTCCAACGGCGGTGTCTACAGAGGGACACCATTTAGTGTAGAGACTAATACTCAGAAAAGAATGCTACTTAAAGGAAACATTCATTGGCACCTTGCCGTCTTGACAGACGATAGTTTTTAAGTGATGGAGTTATTGCCTCTCCATAGCACAAAGCCTGGGCTAAAATATAGAGATCATGTGTTGCCCATGCAGCATGATCCCTCTCTCGGCCTGCCTAGTTCACTCCAGAGGAAAGGTAACACCTTTACATCTGGAACAAGACGAGCTGCAGAAGCTGCCGGATCAGCAAAGCAATGCTCTAATTGTCCGCCTGTCGGAGCTTCGATCCTAGACCAGCCGCCAACCAAGGCTTAGGGCCTGGTCTGCCCTGCCATTACACTTTGTCTTTAGGTTGCATTTCCTCGCACCAGGTGTAAGGCTTGTACCCTCCCAATTGTGCTCTTCCGCCCGAAGCCGTTGGCACAATGTGGGCGCCCAACGTTCGGCGCTAACAGAAAGCAGGTAGTACCATCTACTGTTATACGGTAGCTCAGTCATATCTGACTAAGACCTGACACAATAAAGGAAACAATAAACAATACAAAAACACGAAGTATACGACAGCTGTACAAAATAGTTATAGACAACCAAGGACGTTGCGGCGACCAGCCTACATCAGCAAACAAACACAAGAAAACACAACCAGGTGTAAACCACGGGGCTGGCACCACGATGACTACATTCACCATCATCAAGTGCCGAGGAAGTGACTACATTCAGGCATGTACAATGTTGCATGTCCTTTCCCAGACGTTACGATCAACTCTAGAATGACTGTCTAGGCAATTTTACGTTGAGTAGATTGCCATTGCTTTCCGAACGAGAAGTAAAAGTTGAAGTCCAAATTAATGCCAGTGTAGGGGTTGGACCATCAGCGCACCGGCAATTTAAGGATGAGCGTGTTTATCAATTCGACAACGTCGAAATAAAAAATAAAAACAAGATGAAAATGCGTACAATTGATCTGAGCGTAATAGTTAGTATGTGAAACAACAGTACATCCCAGATTAACGCCCCCCCCCCCCCCCGCACCCTTTTAAAAAAAAAATTATTATTGACATTGCATTTAAAGAGAAAAGTCAGGTCTTAGTCAGATATGACCGAACGAACGAATGAACAATATTTATTTTCAAAGGGTGAAGAATTGGGCACGCAGGACCGTCTGACATTGTCTGACATTAAACTGAGCTTCCGTTAGCTCCGAATGTTGGGCTCGCTCACAAACCCGACATCCCATATTGTATATGACTTCGGGCGGAGAAGCGCAATTGGGAGGGCCTTTCCCTAGTGTTGGGAAATTCAACCTAATACCATGGCGGGGAGATCAGGTCCCAAGCCTTGGTCGGCAACTGGTGTGTGATGGAAGCTCAGACAAAAGGACAGTTAGAGTATTGCTTTGCTGATACGGCAGCTTCTGCAGTTTGTCTTGTTCCAGGCATATTGGTGTCACCTTTCCTCTGGAGTAAACTAAGCAGGCCGAGAGAGGGATCATGTTGCATGGACAACACATGGTCTCTAAATTCTGCCCAGGCTTTGTGCTATGGGGAGGTATAACTCCATTTTACAAACTATCATCTGTCACGTCAGCCAGGTGCCTGTCAAGTAAAGCAAACAGGCAACGTGTCAACTAACCTTGAAAAAAGTAGCACTCCTCACATCGGGGTACTCTGCCAGATCAGTCCCTCTGTTCTGTGCCTCACCAGGTGGCGTGTATCCTATGTTGTCAAAATTCAGCCTGAAGGTCACATGACACCCCTTCTCTGTGACAATTTCCTCCAGCACTTGAATGTCCACATCGACCTGTTTGTGAGAAGAGGGTTCTTGCAGTCTCATGTGGTTACACTCTATCTCAGAGTGTTTCATCTGGTTACACTCTATCTCAGGGTGTTTCATCTTGTTACACTCTATCTCAGACAGGTTCATCTTCTTACTCTCTATCTCAGACAGATTCATCTTGTTACACTCTATCTCAGACAGATTCATCTTGATACACTCTATCTCAGACTATTTCATCTTGTTACACTCTATCTCAGTGTGTTTCATCTTGTTACACTCTATCTCAGAGTGTTTCATCTCGCTACACTCTATCTCAGAGTGTTTCATCTTGTTACACTCTATCTCAGAGTGTTTCATCTTGCTACACTCTATCTCAGAATGTTTCATCCTGCTACACTTTATCTCAGAGTGTTTCATCTTGCTACACTCTATCTCAGAGTGTTTTATCTGGTTACACTCTATATCAGAGTGTTTCATCTAGTTACACTCTATATCAGACATTTTCATAGTGTTATCCTCTATCTCTGACAATTTCATCTTATTACACTCTATCTCAGACAATTCCATCTTTTTACACTCTATGTCAGACAGTTGCATCTTGTTAAATCTATCTCAGACAGGTTCACCTTCTTTCACTCGATCTCAGAATGTTTCATCTTGTTACACTTTATCTCAGTTTCATCTTATTACACTCTATCTCTGACAATTCCATCTTGTTACACTCTATGTCAGACAATTTCATCTTGTTAAATCTATCTCAGACGGTTTAATCTTGTTACACTTTATCTAAGATAGTTGCATCTTGTTACATTCTGTCTCAGACAGTTGCATCTTGTTACACTCTATCTCAGACAGCTGCATCTTGTTACACTCTATCTCAGACAGCTGTATTTTCTTACACTCTATCTCAGACTGTTCCATCATAGTAGGTTGGTAGGTAGGTAGGTGAGTTGGAAGGTAGGTAGATTGGTAGATAGGTAGGTATGTGGGTGGGTGGGTGGGTAGATGGGTGAGTGGAAGATAGTTAGATAGGTAGGTAAGTGGGTAGGTGGGTTGGTAGGTGAGTAGTGTGATGTTGTTTCCCCGAGAAGAGAGTGGGATCAACAAGCACATCTTTAAACTGATTATCTGTTGGGATTATTGACTGACTTTTCGTCTACACTCCTCTCTTCTGTCTTCCCTTCCATATATCTCTTTCTTTCACTCTCTCTCTATTATTCTCTCAACACATACCTCGACAACAGTTCTTTTCCACATTAAATAAAAGATTTAATTTAAAACTATGTCTGGTGTATGTGTGGATATTGTCTGTGTAGTTGCTAGTGTATTCTATTGTTGGTGACAGAATGAACTCAGAATGTCTATCAGCGGTATCTTCTCGCCAGTCATTCTTCACGATTACAGGACATCACATCAAACAGGACAGAGCTCACCCGGGATGATCCGTAGGCTTGAGTCTGATGGTAAATCCGTTAGTGAAATGAAAAACAAACTGTTCACCCCTGAGTCACCGTATTGCTATAAAAGTCCCGTAAGTTTATGACTGTGCCCAAATCGGTTTCATGATATTAAGTATCCATCATCGAGAAAAAACACCACATTGTCAATGTTCTTCCTATTGTCTATTATGATTATCACTATTGTCTTTGTCTATTCCTTCTACTCTATGTATGCAAGTTGTATGTAGGTTGAAGTCTCTGCTTGCCCCACCTTAACATCTCTTTCTGTTTAGGAGCCCCAGTGGTATATGAGTGTTAGCATACAGTCTTCTGTATTTTACTGGATGTTAGTATTTGTTCATCTGAACAAACTGTTTAGGTTCTTTCTGGATCTAGGTATGTACTTTATTGGTTCAAGTAGAGTATTTTTTCCTTTCTTCTCTAATGTCCCTAGAAACTGGGAACCTGTGGATGAATATAACAAGTCGAGTGGTAAGCGTCCGCCCCTTACTCCTAACTTATGCAAGTGTCCTTCTCCAGCCATAATGACAAGGCTTTCGAAGTCACCATCAGCATAAGACATAAGAATTCACCTCAGTCTAAAACACCCACTAATAATATGTAATGATAAAGGTAATACACGCTCATCTATATTCCTATTCTAAAACTATATTTTAATATACCTTATACACATCTATGTTCCTTTATAGAATTAATGTAGATCCACGAATCGAAATTAATCCGCAGCCAAGCACTTTATCCCATTATAAGGGAGGATATTTCTTTTCATTACAGGACACATAATTCTATCGTTCCGTCCAGTTGGGGAACACACACTAAACTCACACAAAGAAGTGGCCCCTCTCTTTAGATCATCTTTGTCCCATCGTCCTTGACATTGCTGGACAAAGCAAATTCAGACTTAATTATCCCTTGTCAGTGGAAAATTTCTGATCTCGAACTTTTCCGTTGTTTAATACAACCAAACCGCATTCTGCTGTCCCGTCTTAGTCGCAAACCTACCTCCAGAACGCAATAGGCTGGTCCATGATACTGTCTGTCTTTGTAGCAAACCAATTTTTCCACTCTACATGTCACCTGTGTTGTAGTCGACTCTCCCGCCTTGACCTACATACACATGCGCTGGTCAATCCGTTGTTTATATCCTTCTGTTTCATTAACCCTTCTCCCACCTGGGTCCGCTGTATACAGTCGTCGATCTGGGAATCACTAACATTCAGCATTTCACGACATAGGCCCCCTCTTAAGAGATTAGACCGCGTCGAATCTTTCTCACTGTAGGTTTGATTCCCATGATCCACAACCCTAGGCTTCTTCCTCTGGATCTGGATGTCTGGATAATAAATCTGCTCCTACATTCTCCTTTCCCGGGATGTATTCCACTGTGAAGTGGTATGGTTGCAGCAACAATGACCATCTCATCAGTCTGGCGTTTAACTTCTGTGATGTAGCTAGGAACATCAAGTGTTGATGATATGATTGGATCCTCACATGGATCAACACCTCATCCAGTAGGCGACTTCATAAGCACCCTACCATACTACTCATGACTGAAACTAGTGTTGGCTCATCGCTCCTGTACGTTCAGTCGACCTCCTTTCCACTGGCGTAAGCGATGGCTCACAATACAGACGGATCGTCCCATCCTGATTGTAACACTGCTTCCATGTCCTCTTGGTTTCCCCCGGCTTTGCCTCTGGGGATGTTCCGCCTCGTCCTCGTTGGACCGAGTCGTCTTTCCCAAATCTCCTGGACTTTTGCTTCCAGGACCATCTTGGGCGATATTGTATCTGGTCAGCCAATCTTCGGTTGGAGTCCTGGGTATTTCTCGCCTTTCCCGACGTTACCCACCCCTTCTGAACTTGGTTACCGGTGAAACTTTCACTCTTGTCCTTTCCCTGACTTGTGATTTCCCTCCTCCTGTCGTTGGGTAAATCTGACCTATCACGTACTGTCCCATAGGCCCTCCTATGTTGTACTGGCGATCTCTGGTCTTCGTCTGGACTGGTAACTTTTGTCCCAATGGCTGCCATCACCATAAAGGGCGAAGCTTTGCTCCCGGATCTCTCTTCATATTTCCTAATGAGATGTCTGGGGAGATTTTTCTTCTCTTTCCCGATCCGTATTTTGTAGATGTTCTTGGACACCACCTTTTCCACAGGATAAGGTCCTTTCCATCCTACTTGGAGTATATTGGTCTCTGCTGGACCCCACACGTCCACTTTGTCTTCCACTTTAAAAGCTATGTTACTCTTAGTCCGCTTGTTGGGTGGTGCGTTCTGGCACTCCGAACAAGACTTCAACCACCGGCGTACATCTCCGGTCATTCCTGGCCAGCAATAATGGCCGGATATTTGCTGCAAGGTCTCTCTGACACCCATATGTCGATTCTCGCCTATGATGTGTCCACTCTGAAGAATGTGAGGACGGTGGGTCTCTGGAACCACCCACTGCTCATGCAGGTTATCTCCCCTCCCAGCTCTCCGATAGAGTAGTTGATTCTTCAGAAAGTACTGTCCCCGTTCTGGTAGCTCAGCACTTCTTTGCAGCTTCCTGTAGCAAGGATGCAACGTAGTATCCTTCCTCTGGGCAGTATGCAATTCTCCTATCCCTGAGTTGTCGCATAGAGTCTCTGCCTCTTTTTCCTTCCCTTGCGATCCACTGACTACTGTTCCCTTGTGGGTTGGCTGTTTGGGCATCCCCAAAAAGACATATTTCGTGCCAATGATCATTGGGAATAGGGAGTCAGCTAATACCGCCGCAGGAATAATGCCCGTGACGTACCTGGATTTAATCTCCACCTTGGCGATTGGCAGCGTCATGGTAACCGCACTCCTCATTGCCGGCTTTAGCTCTATGGTCTCCCCTGTAAGTTGGTCTGGGCTTACCAAGCTGGCGTCCACCACCGCTTCCCCATCCAAACCTGTATCGTAGAGACAAGCAACCTGTTGGCCATTGACTTCAATCAGTTCAACCACAGGTGGTCTCTCTTGGTCCTGAGTGTCTTTCATCTCCTTGACCGTTTCCTTGCCTTCCTCTTTTGATTCCTCGAGGTTGGTTATGCAATTGGCATCGTTTGCCTTGCATCTGCAGTCCACAGTATTATGTGTTATCGACTGGCTGTGTGTGCACCATGTTCCCTTCCTAGGTTTCCGTGTGTCCTTTGTGTTCCTTTCTCCTTCGCCAACCTCAGCCTTGTCTGTGATCACCGATGTAGGAATCACTTTGCATGCTGCGAAGTAAGAACTTTTAGGTTTCGATCTGCAGTCCTTCGTGTTATGCGATGGTACCTTGCAGAATGAACACCACCTCTCAGACCACGGTAGTTTCGCTTGAGAATTCGAGGTGCTCTGGTTTCCTACCTTCACCTTCTCTGAACTCTCCTCTGTGTGCTTTATATAAGGTTCCCCTTTTTCTCCTTCCCAGTTTTTAGGTTTCTTTTTCTCTGGTTTCTCCTGACCTTTGGTTTGTGTACTTAGTTCCTCCGTTTCACCATGTACTTCCACGAATCGTTCCGCCAGCTTATTCACAACATCAATCCGTTCCGCCCCTTGTTCTCCCAAGAAGGTTCTGAGAGGTTTCGACATTTGCTTTCGCATCTGGTCTACCACCATCATCTCTTCGAGACTCTCATAATCCCTCTTGAATTCTGCCAAGTCCATCCATTTCTGGAGATAGGATTTCAGCCTTAGACTGTATGCGGCGAATAGCTCTCCCGGCTCTCGTCTAGACGATCTAAACTTTTTCCGATATGTTTGTGCTGTGACTTCATAATGTTTCATCAAAGCTGCTTTCAATTCCTCGTACTGATTTTCCTGTCCTGGTGGTAGGCGTGTGTAGACCTCGTACCCTGAACCACGTAACGCCTGGGATACTTTAAGAGCCCATCTGGATCTTTCCAGTCCCATAGCGATTGCCATAGCCTCGAACCGATCCAAAAACTGGAATATCTTTTCTTTACTTTCATCATAGACTGCTAAAGGAAACTTCATGGCATGGTAACCCTGTCCAATCATGTGGGTTGCCCCAGGTGAAGATGAACTTCCTTCTGCTGCATCTATTTCACCCTTAGTTTGTGTCTTGAGTTCTAACTCTTTCAAGCGGTATTCATGTTCCATTTCTTGTCTCCTGGCAGTCTGTTCCATTTCCAGTTTCTTGGTCTCCTGTTCCAGTTCCAGTCGCTTGGTCTCCTGTTCCAGTTTCTTGGCCTCTTGTTCCATTTCCATTCGTTTGGTCTCCTGTTCCAGTTTCTTGGCCTCTTGTTCCATTTCCATTCGTTTGGTCTCCACCTCTATTCTTCTCACTTCCAACTCGGCTTTCCGGTCTTCTCTTTCCCCTTTACGAATCTCTCTCTCTCTTTCTTGTATGTAATCAGTTAGCTCGGTACCAGCTAACCCAATTTCCTCCCCGTTGGCTCTCAGTTCTGCTGTAGTTACTTTAGGAGTTGCCATAGTTACAGCAGATAAGTCAGCACGTTGAGTAAAGATCCCTCAAGGCAGAAAAGAAGTACTCACTATACAATTATATTCCACCTAGAACCTATATCATTATCTATGTCTATCTAATATAATAAACCTACGACCCCCCACAGTACATCACAACCACTCTCTCATCCACAAGAGGAGACATAGGATAAAGACTTATGCAGATGTGTGACCGTGTGACTAGGTATGTAATGTGTCTTACCACCTATCCACATTCACTCTGTCTGGAACTTTCTCACTGTAAAGTCACCAGCATTAATGAACTGTTTCCACCATAAATGCAATGGCACCATATATCCAATGGACGTCCTTCCATTAAAAGTCATCAATATATACTTCTTTTTCTTTTATTCCAATCAGTATGTCCCAACATGCAGGTACTCCGTTATGCCTGTGCCAATATGCAAGTACCCCTTTATGCATATGCCCTGTTATGCCCAGGTCATATGGGTATTTTTCCTACCCCGCTCGCTCCACCAATTATGTGATGTTGTTTCCCCGAGAAGAGAGTGGGATCAACAAGCACATCTTTAAACTGATTATCTGTTGGGATTATTGACTGACTTTTCGTCTACACTCCTCTCTTCTGTCTTCCCTTCCATATATCTCTTTCTTTCACTCTCTCTCTATTATTCTCTCAACACATACCTCGACAACAGTTCTTTTCCACATTAAATAAAAGATTTAATTTAAAACTATGTCTGGTGTATGTGTGGATATTGTCTGTGTAGTTGCTAGTGTATTCTATTGTTGGTGACAGAATGAACTCAGAATGTCTATCAGCGGTATCTTCTCGCCAGTCATTCTTCACGATTACAGGACATCACATCAAACAGGACAGAGCTCACCCGGGATGATCCGTAGGCTTGAGTCTGATGGTAAATCCGTTAGTGAAATGAAAAACAAACTGTTCACCCCTGAGTCACCGTATTGCTATAAAAGTCCCGTAAGTTTATGACTGTGCACAAATCGGTTTCATGATATTAAGTATCCATCATCGAGAAAAAACACCACATTGTCAATGTTCTTCCTATTGTCTATTATGATTATCACTATTGTCTTTGTCTATTCCTTCTACTCTATGTATGCAAGTTGTATGTAGGTTGAAGTCTCTGCTTGCCCCACCTTAACATCTCTTTCTGTTTAGGAGCCCCAGTGGTATATGAGTGTTAGCATACAGTCTTCTGTATTTTACTGGATGTTAGTATTTGTTCATCTGAACAAACTGTTTAGGTTCTTTCTGGATCTAGGTATGTACTTTATTGGTTCAAGTAGAGTATTTTTTCCTTTCTTCTCTAATGTCCCTAGAAACTGGGAACCTGTGGATGAATATAACAAGTCGAGTGGTAAGCGTCCGCCCCTTACTCCTAACTTATGCAAGTGTCCTTCTCCAGCCATAATGACAAGGCTTTCGAAGTCACCATCAGCATAAGACATAAGAATTCACCTCAGTCTAAAACACCCACTAATAATATGTAATGATAAAGGTAATACACGCTCATCTATATTCCTATTCTAAAACTATATTTTAATATACCTTATACACATCTATGTTCCTTTATAGAATTAATGTAGATCCACGAATCGAAATTAATCCGCAGCCAAGCACTTTATCCCATTATAAGGGAGGATATTTCTTTTCATTACAGGACACATAATTCTATCGTTCCGTCCAGTTGGGGAACACACACTAAACTCACACAAAGAAGTGGCCCCTCTCTTTAGATCATCTTTGTCCCATCGTCCTTGACATTGCTGGACAAAGCAAATTCAGACTTCATTATCCCTTGTCAGTGGAAAATTTCTGATCTCGAACTTTTCCGTTGTTTAATACAACCAAACCGCATTCTGCTGTCCCGTCTTAGTCGCAAACCTACCTCCAGAACGCAATAGGCTGGTCCATGATACTGTCTGTCTTTGTAGCAAACCAATTTTTCCACTCTACATGTCACCTGTGTTGTAGTCGACTCTCCCGCCTTGACCTACATACACATGCGCTGGTCAATCCGTTGTTTATATCCTTCTGTTTCATTAACCCTTCTCCCACCTGGGTCCGCTGTATACAGTCGTCGATCTGGGAATCACTAACATTCAGCATTTCACGACAAGTAGGTAGGAAGTTGGGTGGGTGAGTAGGCAGACAGGCAGGCAGGTAGTTAGGTAGGCAGGTAGGTAGGTAGGTAGGTAGGCAGGTAGGTAGGTTGGTTGGTTGGTAGGTAGGTAAGGTAAGGTAGGTAGGTTGATGCCAGGCAGGTAGAGAGCAAGAGAATATGATGCAGAAAAATACATTTATTTTTCTTCCGGTAGCGGGCTTTTCAGGATCCGATGCTGAGCAGAAAGAAGACGAAGGAGAAGGAGAGAGAAATGCGAAGGGAGAGTAGGAAGGAGAGGATGCGGAATGGCTGGCCGGAAATAGCAGGTACTTACGTTGTAAAACATTTTAGCACACTGCATAAGTTGCCCAGTGACGTAGTACGTGAACCCGGTCCGCATGGAGCGGTAGATGAGAATGCACCCGCCCCTGTCCTCGGCTTGTACAATGAAGGAAGGACTCTGGAAACATGAAACAAATACACTAAAATGGCATGAACACAAATTGCCAAACCAGGTGGCTTCTAATAGTGAAACTGACTCTGTATGGAATCTGCTGTTTTTTATATTTAAGTTTTGCTAGAAACTAGGAGTGGAGTGAAGTCAAGAACCGACGTCACAGCAGTAGAGATATTCCCTACATGCTCCGTCCTCATCTTCAACTGCCAGCGAAGAGTGTCAATACTAAATCTACCAGTGGCAGTATCTCATTATATGTTCATTTGGCCTTTCCATGGAGTTTTGAGTGTCGGCCAGATCCTCTGGTCACTCCCTGCAGCACCATTCTGTTTAGAATTTAACTATTTTTCTGCACTATACACACGATTCCAAAGGGCACAGACCACATCTGCCTTATCCTGTACCAATACACCACACATCTGCCTTATCCTGCACCAATACACCACACATCTGCCTTATCCTGCACCAATACACCACACATCTGCCTTATCCTGCACCAATACACCACACATCTGCCTTATCCTGCACCAATACGCCACACACCTGCCTTATCCTGCACCAATACGCCACACACCTGCCTTATCCTGCACCAACACGCCACACATCTGCCTTATCCTGCACCAATACGCCACACATCTGCCTTATCCTGCACCAATACGCCACACATGTGCCTTATCCTGCACCAATACGCCACACATCTGCCTTATCCTGCTCCAATACGCCACACATCTGCCTTATCCTGCACCAATACGCCACACATCTGCCTTATCCTGCACCAATACGCCACACATCTGCCTTATCCTGCACCAATACGCCACACATCTGCCTTATCCTGCACCAATACACAACACATCTGCCTTATCCTGCACCAATACGCCACACATCTGCCTTATCCTGCACCAATACACCACACATCTGCCTTATCCTAGACCAATACGCCGCACATCTGCCTTATCCTGCACCAATACACCACACATCTCCCTTATCCTGCACCAATACGCCGCACATCTGCCTTATCCTGCACCAATACGCCACACATCTGCCTTATCCTGCACCAACACACCACACATCTGCCTTATCCTGCACCAACACACCACACATCTGCCTTATCCTGCACCAATACACCACACATCTGCCTTATCCTGCACCAATACGCCACACATCTGCCTTATCCTGCACCAATACGCCACACATCTGCCTTATCCTGCACCAATACGCCACACATCTGCCTTATCCTGCACCAATACGCCACACATCTGCCTTATCCTGCACCAATACGCCACACATCTGTGCAGACCCAGCCAATCTGCCATCTTCTTTATCATTGACATTGTCATAGACACAATTTGTACAAAATATTGTTTGTGGCTTCTATGTTCTAATTCCCTAATGGAATACATTGTTGTTGTTGCTGTTGTTGATGTTGTTGTTGCTGTTGTTGATGTTGCTGTTGTTGTTGCTGTTGTTGATGTTGCTGTTGCTATCGGTTATTGTTGTCTGTTATTGTTTTTGCCTGTTGTTTATTGTTGTCTGTTGCTGTTGTCTGTTATTGCCAGTTGTCTGTTGTTGTTGACAGTTGTTGTTGTTGTTGTTGTTGTTGTTGTTGTTGTTGTTGTTGTTGTTGTTGTTGTTGTTGTTGTTGTTGTTGTTGTTGTTGTTGTTGTCGCTGGAAATGCAATATCGTCACGTTGTGTCACCTGCATCTTTGGGTGTGAGAACCTGATAGTCTCATGAACGTTGTCAATCTCGTTCAGAAAATCTCTGTAGTTTCTTCCAGCCAATCTGAAACAGTCAGGTACGGGGTTTAGACAGACGGACAGACGCACAGGCAGACAAACAGACAGACGATAATAGGGGTGGACAGACACACAGAGATATCGACAGATACACATGCAAACAGATAGATAGACCTACAAGCAATAACACAATAACAGGAACAGATAGACACTAACATTGGCAGACAGATAGACAATAACAGGGACAAACAGACAATAACATGGACAAACAGACAATAACATGGTCAGACAAACAATAACATGGACAAACAGACAATAACATGGACAGACAAACAATAACAGGGACAGACAAACAATAACATGGACAAACAGACAATAACATGGACAGACAAACAATAACATGGACAAACAGACAATAACACGGACAGACAAACAATAACATGGACAGACAAACAATAACATGGACAGACAAACAATAACATGGACAAACAGACAATAACATGGATAGACAAACAATAACATGGACAAACAGACAATAACACGGACATGCAAACAATAACATGGACAGACAAACAATAACATGGACAAACAGACAATAACATTGACAGACAAACAATAACATGGACAGACAAACAATAACATGGACAGACAAATTATAACATGGACACACAGACAATAACATGGATGGACAAACAATAACATGGACAAACAGACAATAACATGGACAAACAGACAATAACATGGACAGACAAACAATGACATGGACAGACAGACAATAACATGGACAGACAAACAAACAATAACATGGACAGACAATAACACGGAGGGGCACACAGACAGACAATAATAAAGACAATCAGACATACAATAATAGGGACAGAGAGGCACAGAGAGATATGGACAGACATAAATACAAACAGACAGAGAGACAGACATGCAATACGGGGACAGACAGACAATAACAGGGACAGACAGATAAACATACAATAGGATGGATAGATAGACAAAAACATTGGCAAACAGACAGAAAATAACAGGAATAGACAGACAATAACATGGACAGATAAATAATAACAGACAGACAATAACGGGGACAGATAGTCAATAACAGAGACTGACAAACAGTGAGACACACAGATATATTCAGACAGACAAATTGGCATATGGAAGGAGAGGTGGGCAGACATACATAAATAAAGATATAACGGAGTCATATTGAGTAAAGTACACCAAAGGACCACTTTATAAGACCACTTTACAGGACCATTTTACAGGTTCACTTTACAGGACCACTTTACAAGACCACTTTACATGACCACTTTATAGAACCACTTTATAAGACCACTTTACAGAACCACTTTACATGACAGCTTTACGGGACTATTTTACAGGACTAGTTTACATGACCACTTTACACGACCACTTTACAGAGCCACTGTACACACCTTAAAGCGCACTGGGTACATGGTATTAGACCCACATTGTTATAGACCAATCGGCACTGGGAGGCTGATGTGCTCAGCTTTATCCCGACCGCCTTTACATCCCACTATATTTCTTGCTACCAATTTTGAGTCGACATGGTAAACCAGGCCACTTTTAAAAATCCGAATCCACCCCGATGGAGATGGAACCCATGCTCAACATGCCGAAAGACGGGTCTAGCCTCTACCCTACCACTCCTCGCACAGGCGGGTAAGGGGCAGGGCACACAAGTGGCCAGATGTAAGCTAGTTCGATGAGTTTCTAGTCTCCAGATAGCAGTTGCAAGCACTGCATAATGATGATGCCAACAATCGTTCTGGTGTCTTGCCCTGCCTTCAAGTTTAGCGCGGGTTTCAGCAATGTTGACATTGGGCGTGTCCGCTGCCAGATCTTCCTAGTGTTAGAACAGTTTACGTCGCGGTAGACATAAGGTCATGGGTCATCATAAATATACCCATGTATAACGCAGTTTGAATGATTTCCCCTGTCTTATTTTGTCACACGCGCACCACCTATTCTTTTATCACTGCTTTAAAGCCATTTTACTTGGACAGTTTTGTTAGATTGAAAATGGAGAGCTACTTAATTGTTTTATTTCCCCACTATGAGGTGAAACCATCCAGTGGGAATCAGCTATATTGTAAACGCCACGGTTTAACTTATGTCCCCTAGTTTCCTGTTACTGTTACCTTTGGCCACCCTACTCAGTGTTGCCATTTTAGTGCTTTCGCACTAAATTTAGTGCTTTTTCAAGTCATTTAGTGCAAAAAAAATTTGCTTTTAGCGCGGCCGCGCTAATTTGGTGCTTCACACAGTTTTTTTGTTGCTTTTTGGTGCTTTTTTGGGGTTGCTAAAAATTACTTTAAAAAATCATTTTAGGATACTAAAAAGCCGAATTTGAACTGAAGCGAGGGAGTAAAACTCTTAGTACATTACCGTGCTATATTCAAATAATTTAACTCCCTTTAATACGATTTAGTTGAAGTGAGTGACTGCAACGCGCAGGCAATATGCAATGCGTTAAAATATTGTTTAAACAAGAATGGACTTGAGTTGCAAAGACTTGTTGCACTCGCAACTGACAATGCATCTGTCATGACAGGTGTAAAAAAATGGAGTATATACAAAATTAAAATCCGTAGTTCCTCATCTGGTACTAATTAGGTGTGTATGTCATTCCCTTCAGCTGGCAGTGTCACAGGCTGCAGCTGCTTGTCTGCCCAGGCACATAGAGTTCGTGATTAGAGAAACATATAACTGGTTTTCTCACTCAAGTCTTCGTCAAGCAAAGTACAGGGAACTTTTTGCTTCAATAAATGATGGACAACATCCGCTGAAGA
Organism: Cepaea hortensis; assembly: GCA_963921405.1. Lineage (NCBI taxonomy): Eukaryota > Metazoa > Mollusca > Gastropoda > Stylommatophora > Helicidae > Cepaea > Cepaea hortensis. Next base: position 9,747,067 of record OY992892.1, read on the forward strand.
TTGTTCAATTAAGCCAGGCACGATGGATGTCCATTCAATCTGCCATTGTCAGAATATTGCACCAGTGGGTCGAGCTCAGAACTCATTTTGATGTAGCAAGACTCAACGAGCGCTGTTATACAGCAGAACTTCTACATTCTATGTTTAGCGACATGAAAAACTATGTGTATCTCATATTTCTCAAGCATATTCTCGGAGAAGTTCAAAGTGTGAATCAGAAATTCGAAGCAGATATACAGGATCCAACAAAACTACTCTGCGATCTTGTCCAGCTCATTGATTATATCAGTTCAAAGATTGCTATTCCTGGGGGAAAAAAATAACAGAAAGTGATGCTATTAGATCCTAATCCCAATCTAGGTTATGAGTTTGAGAAAGAAATAGCAGACTACAAGTTTCCCGATGAGAAAGAAATTCGTGGAAGGTGCATCCAGTTTTTAATAGAGCTATTGACACAGCTGCGTTTACGTACATCCGATAACATTCGAGTGTTGCAGTCCATGTCATGTCTTAGTGGAAGTGAATGTCTACAACCAATGTAGCCCTGTATATTGGATCTTGCTAAAATGTTTGTAGAAGATGCAGCTACTCTCACCCGCATCGATTTCCAGTGGAGAAAATTTCATCATATGCAGTGGACACCTCTGACACACTTGGGCTGTGGGCAGAAATAGCCTCATACAGGGATACTGTCGCTTGTCGTCCCTGGGGGGAAAGTGGATTCAACAAGCACACCTGTTAATTATCCTTGTCTAGGGTTTCCTCTGCTGGTGGGCCTATTGCCGGACCTTTGTCTACAGACCCCCTTTTAGTCTTTTTATTCACTAGCTCTCTATCTCTTACCCCATTACCATACCCCTCTTCACTTTCCTCCAGCGCATACCCACACAACAATGTCTTCTAATAAATATTGAATTAATTTATTAGATAAAATGTCTCAGGTGTGTGTGTGGAGTGTAAGTGAAAAGACATATGTGTTGTATTCTATCGTGTAGTGAGCCAAGAGCGACAATCACAGATCTACATCAAAAGTCGCATCACATAACGGCCAGATTGTCTCACAACAGCACAGATTTGGAAGGTGCTCACCCGGTAAAATGTCTCTCTGAATGATGTTGCTGTCGTTACCATATCTCCTTGAAAATCGTTTTCACTTGGAAAAAAACAGTATGTTCACCACAGTGTTTTATTTTTCGGTAACGTCTTTCAGGTTTATATATTCCATTAAAAAAATGAAAGTTATTATCTTCATGTACTGTCCACACATCGGAGATTTGACGGTACTATCATCTCTGAGTGAATTAGTAGTCACCACAATGTCTAATATATCACCGACACACTGCGTTTAGGAATCCCCAGAATGTTCTGTTACTAATAACAAGTGTTCTGGCATGACAGCCTCTTCATTTTTAAGACAGTTCATATGCACAATATTGAGCTTCATATTTTGGTTTCTTTTTGAATATATGCTGCTGTTAGTCTTTTATCCTGACTGCCTTATATGTGTCCGTTATTTCTATAACTGGCTGACCTGTATAGGTGATATATGCCTTCAATCTTGCCGATAGTTCTCACTGCAGCTGACTATTGTCATTTCTTTCTAGTCATGAGTGTTGCTATTGTGGTTTTCATGGGAACCTGTCGAAGAGACAATACCTGGTGAGATCAACCTAACTCAGACTCATTAGAGGTGAGAGTAGTCTTAGGGCCATTATCAGTTCTAACTTCTCTATATTCAGAGAACTGATCTCTGTGACATATGACATAAGAGTTCTACACCTAACGTAAGACTGTGTCAAAGAAGAGAAAGTCATAGGGAGGTATAGAATTCCCAGTAACCACTTATAATATAATCTCCTATCATAGACCTATCATTATCTCTCCCTCGTACGGCCTATTTTCCATTATCAAGTACTAATACTATCGAGTGCACTGACCCTGGCTCAACCCGCTAAGTTACTTCTCAGCTAACGGCGGTCGACACTCTATATTACGTTTACACACGAAAGTTCCCTATGCTAGCTTTTTATTTTAAATATATATATATATATATATATATATATATATATATATATATATATATATATATATATATATATATATATATATATATATATATATATATATATATATATAATCACCTTATTTACTAATTCCGACCTAGAATTACACCACTTAATTCCATAAAGGAAAAGTGCGGGTCGACTTTACACAACCTAGACTTAGTGATATATATTCTATTTCGGCACTCAATCAAATCCACACCCGCCTATCGTAAAGGCCAACTTCAACTCCCTATTAAAACAGTAAATTCAGTTCAAATTTATGGGCTGGACTACGTCACTTGTTTTGTTCTTAACCCTCAGTCTTTGTTCTATTCCCTGGTTGTTTTGATCTCCGTACACCGTACTGATCATCGTCTTTAATAAAGACGATCCCCTGTTCCATCGTGTTTCTCCGTTTGATCAAAGGACTCTGTTCACCTTATTTCCACGCGATCACTGTTTGACGCAGCTCCGAAATTCCCGGAGATAAACGATGTTTCTGGGCCCCGGTGATTCTCCGCAAAGTCCGATACGGACTTTTGTCTTTGAACTTTCCCGGTAGACAATTCTTCCGTTTCATTCGGGACTTTGCTTCCGTGTCCAATACATACGACCAATGTTTGAAGTCACGAGCGCTGTCTTTTTGAAAATTACAGGACCGTCTCTTCTTCCCCCAATTGTTTCTGTCGTTTTCTCTATCGGGATCGTCGCCTGCCAGCCATATCATGACAGATTCCACCGGTGAAAATCATTTCCAAGATCTTACAGATTTAGCTTTAACTGTGCTCATTTTACCTCATTCTAATGCGGGCGTGGAGCGTATTTTCAGTCAGATGGGAGTTATAAAATCAAAATTGCGGAACAGACTGAGCATCAAGAGTTTGACAGCTGTTTTGACTATTATATATGGAAGGAAAAGATACGGTAAATGCTGTCATGATTATAAACTACCTAAGGATATTCTGCGAAAAATTGGATCACATGAGGCATATACATGTTTCTTTCAATCATCCTCCTCATCCTCATCATCGCAGAAGCAACCACAGCAGGAAATAGCTACAGAAACTGAAGAGGAGTTATTTAACTGGGATTTGGCAGATCTGGAATAAACATCATTCTAATATTCAGTGATAATAATAAATTATAATGTGCTATTTTATAACATTTTGAATGAATACCATCAGTGCTTGTTTTAGCGATTTCCCCAAAAAATAGTATTGCAATTTGGTGCTTTTTTGGCTCGAAAGTAGTTTTGATTGGGATTTGGCGGATCTGGAATAAACTTCATTGTATTATGAAGTGATAATAATAAATTATACTGTGCTACCTTATTACCAGGGCCGAATCAAGCCATCTTGGTGCCCTAGGCACAAACCAACATGGGTGCCCCCTACTGCCCCGGGCCCCCGATCCTCCACTGACTGCTGGTATGTTCACTATTATGCAAAAAACTAACAAAGAAAAACAGTTATGAAATGTAAACACATATGTTTGTACTACTATCACTCATATAAAACCTACAATAAGGTATTTCTGTATTAAAATTAATAGTTAATTAATTTTGTAATAAAAGTAGACAAAAATACTGTAACTTTTTTGATAGATAAGAAAGTCAGAGAGAGCACACATTTACATTTTAAAGTTCTTTTTTCTAGATTTACGTCTGGCAAAGTTTTTGAGTACATCATCAAAGTTCATTTTGCGCAACAAGTCTGCCCCAATCATCAGCAAAGATAAGGAATCAAGCCTTTCTTGTTTCATTGTCGATCTACATGGATTTTGAGTACATCATCAAAGTTCATTTTGCGCAACAAGTCTGCCTCAATCATCAGCAAAGATAAGGAATCAAGCCTTTCTTGTTTCATTGTCGATCTACATGGATTTTTTGTACGTTTCAACTGAGAAAAAGAGCGCTCAGTTGAACAGTTCGTAACCATTAATGTTAAAAATATGCGCAAGGCGATTTCTACATTTGGAAAAGCACACTCGATGTTGTCTCTAACTATTACTTTGTAGAGTTCTGCATGACTGAACGTGTTGTTGTCAGATTTTGATGCACGAAACTTGTGGCGAATATATGAGTGGAACTGTTGTAGTTCAGTATATAAATTATTGTTCAGATCTTCAAGATAATCATTTATTAGTCCTTCACAACACTGAGATGTTTGTGGTACATCGACCAAACAAGAAAATCGAACTGCTAGATCATTATATACCTGTCCTCGTCTACTCATCTCTGTCTCAAGTTTGTCAACAATGGTGTAGAAAGCAGATATACGAAATTTGTCTCTGGCATTCTGAGATACCTCAGGGGCATCATCATCAATGACCACTGTCTTTCGTTTACGATTACGGGTCAAAGTTGACTTATAATCCACACCTGGTGTTATTTCTTTTGCAGCTTTTTCAAATCTTTCAAATTCATTCCTAGATTCATGCAAGTGATCTGCTAGTGAAGAATACAAATTAGCACACGTTTTCAAGTTCACGTGCTCATTTTGTAGAGCTTGACTGACCCTGTGAAAATGTTGTAACACTTCTTCCCAAAAGACAAGCATGAAAGCAAATTCTAATTCTTGCATCTTCTTTGCAATGTTTTCTGCTTCTCTTCTGGTGTCCTCCTTCTGTGACTGGTCTTCTTGTAAACATTCTAACGCTTCTATAATCTGAGGATGAGACATTAGAATGGCTTCAGTTGCAACAGCATGTGCTTCCCATCTAGTATCGGAAAGGGACTTTACCAGCTTTTCATTCATAAGGCATCCTTTCAGAATCTTCCATCTTTTGGTTGAAGCTGAGAAAAAAGTATAGATCAGTTGCACTGTATGGAAGAAGTTTACTGCCTCTAAACAAGAGTCAACGGCACTTCTGCCTACCAGATTTAGTGAATGGGCAGCACAGGGTATGTATATATAAATAATGTGCGATTCAATATTACATTTGCGATTTGCTTATGCCATGCAATTACGCTACCGGGACAATATACACATTTTTATTGAGGACTTGTGGTGCTCCCCCCCCCCCTCAAATGCTTGATGCCCTAGGCACGTGCCTTGATTGCCTAATGGTTAATCCATCCCTGATTACACCTTGTAAATATACATTGCTTTGTATGAAATAAACGTTTGTTTTTTTTAAAGAGGGCGGGGGGGGGGGGGGGGGGGGACATTTTTTTACTGGCCACACAAAAATTTATAGAAAATTAACCATACACATCCCAAACTTTGATACCATTAAGAAAGAAATGAGAAGACTTAATATTTACATCTTAGGTGTATCTGATACCAGAGAGCATTATAACTTCAGAGGATTGTAGCATAAACAATTCTGGTGGAGGGAAAAAAACAGCCAGAGGTAGCAATTATAATGGTTATAGCAAAATAAGAAGAACAATGTGGGCTTGTAGCTATGTGATATCAATCAATCAATCAATCAATCAATCATGTGCCATGCCGGAAAGTGTGGGTGGTCATGACTCGCCATTTAGGCGAATCATAATGTACTAGGCACTTTTAAAGAGGCAGTTTGCCGGTGCTGTCCTCTATGGCAGTAACCGTACTGGTTCTGTGACCGCAGTCATTGTCTCACGAAGGAGATCCTCTTCCTGCCGTCGCGAAACTTGAGACCATAGCTAACAAATATCTGTCGGCTGTCCTCAAAATTTCATCAGAGAAGCGGAAGCCTGGACATTGAACAAGCAACTAGAAAGTCGAATATATGCCCTGGAGATGTGGATATACCGAAGAATATGTCGTATTTCATGGAAACAATCAAACACAGAGGCTCTAGAAAAACTGGGAATGAAACTAGAGTTGATGAAAGAAATAAACAAGAGGCAAGTGAAATATTTCGGCCACGTTAAAAGACATAACACTCTTATAAAAATCAATATGAGGGCAAGGTTGAAGGCAAGCGAGCAAGATTTAGACATAGATACAAGTGGGAAGATAACATCAAGAGATGGAAGAACACTGACGGAATGTACAATCAAGGCGAGAAACAGTGTTGGTGATAAATTGTATCCAGCCTTCATTGTGGAGACAGTACCTAATTGATTGATTGATATACAAACTGGCGGGAGGTAAAGGGAAACCACCGCTGTTTTTTCTCAAGAAAATCATGCTGTAAATGAAATGTGAGGAGCGGCTGGCCGAGTGGATAGAACGCCGGACTCTCATTCGGGAGACCCGGGTTCGATCCCCGGTAAGGTGCGGGATTTTTTTCTGTCGGGGGCAAAAAGAAAATCCTAACCTGCACAGTTCGCGGCGACTGCACTAGCCAGGCGGCCTTTATTCCTCAGGCTCAAAGACCCCTCTGCCATACACCGCAAGGTACTATATTGGCAGTAAATGACAGTTTTTTTAATGAAATGGAAATAGAAAACGACGTTAATGGGGATTCCATTGGAGTCTCTTCGTCCGATAGAGGGCAGCATGTGCTACAGGTGATACCCGATCGCGTCATGCAACTGTTTGCAAAGTCATTCATTCATTCATTCATTCATTCATTCAGTAGCATGTCCTTTGCAGAACCTCGCTCCCATAACAACCTTCTGGAAAACCTCTCGATCACAAGCATGATGTCCCGCGTCTGATACACCCATCTGGAGATCATCCGCCACATCCTGCACCCATCTTCTCTTTGGCCTTCCTCTTCCTCTCTTCCAAGGATATACCCCTCCATTATTGTTCTCTCCAGACTTTCGTGACGTTTCAAGTGACCGAAATATTTCAATTTTCTTTGTTTTATCGTCTTTAATAGCCAACCTTCTTCAATATTCAACTCTTGAAGTATGGAGTTTGCAAAGTAAAGGATAAAAAAATAAGCATTGAGTAAGGGACATAATTATTGCTATAAGGGAAATTACTAGTATTTAAAAACGAAGAAATAATATACTAAGCTATAATATTATTGAATAATTCTGAAATATCTATTTTACTTTTTTTCTAATGGAAAGAAGACAATTGATATTAAAGTCTGAAATAAAGTGAAATTAAATTCTTTTAGAATCTTTTTAACGTATGCTATAATCTTTAGTGCTTACATTTTATAATCAACTTTACAATTCTACAGTTATATTTTAACTTCTAGTCTCGTACTTTCAATGTAACTGCTTTACAATGTTGCTTGAAACAATTTTTTACTGGCCTTCTAGGGCCACACACAAAATTTAAAGAAAATTAACCATACAAATCCCCAACGTTGATACCATTAAGAAAGAATTGAGAAGAATGAATATTTACATCTTAGGTGTATCTGATACCAGAGAGCATTATAACTTCCGAGGATTGTAGCATAATCAATTCTGGTGGAGAGAAAAAAACAGCCAGAGGTAGCAATTATAATGGTTATAGCAAAATAAGAAGAACAATGTGGGCTTGTAGCTATGTGATATCAATCAATCAATCAATCATGTGCCATGCCGGAAAATGTGGGTGGTCATGACTCGCCATTTAGGCGAATCATAATGTACTAGGCACTTTTATCAGTCAGTTATCAGTTATCAGTTGGGGTATCTTCATTGCACTCCGGACATGTCCATAGGTGCTCAGATCCCCCCCCCCCCCCCCCAAGCATATGCATCAGCGTCCGGTGGCTAATAGTGCCAGTTCTGTGTTGGTTGACGAGGCGTTTTGTTTTCCCGATGTACCTCTCGCGTCTGGCTGTGCCGATTCTTACTCCAAGGTCTTTCATCCTGGACAGCGATGTAGAATCACTGACGTCAAAGTCCTCTGTTCTCGCCATATCTTTAAGGACGTTAATAACATCGGCACGATCCATGGGCTGGCCATCTACAGGGGGTGCAGAGCCAGCCAGTTTGTCAGCTCGTTCATTTCCCTCGACTCCCGCATGTCCCGGGGCGAAGATGAAGGTGACTTTACGGACAACAGACTTCCGCAGCGACTCAGTCCACTGTCTACGTACAGATCCAGCTTCGACCTTCTGAATCATGCTCATTGAATCACTTAGTACACACATGTTGGTATAATGCTGTGATTCCAGCCATATGAAAGCCTGTGTAACTGCCATCACCTCCATCGTCATGCTGCTCGTGGTCATAGAGTGGGCACCACTGGATTCTTGAACGGTTCGGCCCGCTGAACGGGCTGTAAATGCCCACGCACTTCTCTGCTGCTTTACAACAGATCCATCTGTATAGATGAGCACTTCGGGGCTATCTGAGTGTTCATAGATGAGGGCGTTAACCTCTGCATTGACAGCGGCAGGGTTCTGCTCTCTGCACCTTCTGTCGAGGGTGATAATGCAGGAGAAAGTGCACTTAAAAGCTGGAGGCACCGGCACCCATTCCTTGCCGGGGTTGATACTGGTAAGACTGCAGACCTGTCTGACGACATCTTCCGCCCGACCCATCCATGATTTGCCCCTCTTTAGCCTGTCACCCTTTTCTCTGAATATAGCGTCATGCAGAGGGTGCTGCTCATCTGCACTTATTTTTAAGTATGCACGAGCTCTCCAGATCTTGATCCTGTGTTCCATTGTCGGGAAGTCAAGGAGGTATCTCATTGCTACACAGCTGGTGTCTCTCGTGCAGCCCAAAATGATGCGCATGGCTTCGTTTTGTACCTTTTCAAGTCTTCCAATCTGTGTACGGCTGACAGTGAGGATGGCCAGGGCATACTCGATGCGTGAAAGCACAAGGCCTTAGAACAGAAGTATTAGCAGTCTTTGCTCGATATTGGCAGTCGCCATGACTCTCATTGTTTACAAACCTTTTCGAGCCTTCGTTATGACATAATCGACATGATCTCTGAAGGACAGGCTACGATCAAGCCTCACGCCAAGATATGTCATTGACTGGGTTCTACTCAAACTGCTCCCATCCATTCTTACTGCCGGCAGGTCTGTTTTCACAATATGGTTGTTTAGTGAGAACCATGTAACCGTTGCCTTTGCAGGGTTGACAAGGGCAACGGCATCAGCACACCATGAGGAAATTCGATCTAGTTCGCCCTGCATATCATTGGCAACCGCCTGTCTGTCTCGACCCTGTCGATACACGAGGATGTCGTCAACGAATGACAGAGTCCTACCCCTCCCGTCCAACTGTTGTTCAGTGATCGGAACCGTATACACGTTGAATAGTACTGGTGACAGTGGTGAACCCTGCGGCAATCCTGGACATATCGTTATCGGCTCAGAAGACCAACTCCCGCATCTTAGCACCACCTTCCTTTGGAGCAGAACTGCAGCTATCCATCGTACAAGGTGAGGGTGCACTTTCAGTCTGAGGAGGGTTTGCATCAAGTGCTCGAAAGATACTCTGTTATATGCGTCCTCTAAGTCTATGGCGGCCGCACATGTCTCTTCTCTGACCTGAAATCCTTCGTAAACATCTTGAGCAAAGACCGCACTTTTAAAGAGGTAGTTTGCTGGTGCTGTCCTCTATGGCAGTAACCATACTGGTTCTGTGACCGCAGTCATTGTCTCACGAAGGAGATCCTCTTCCTGCCGTCGCGAAACTTGAGACCATAGCCAACAAATATCTGTCGGCTGCCCTCAAAATTTCATCAGAGAAGCGGAAGCCTGGACATTGAACAAGCAACTAGAAAGTCGAATATATGCCCTGGAGATGTGGATATCCCGAAGAATATGTCGTATTTCATGGAAACAATCAAACACAGAGGCTCTAGAAAAACTGGGAATGAAACTAGAGTTGATGAAAGAAATAAACAAGAGGCAAGTGAAATATTTCGGCCACGTTAAAAGACATAACACTCTTATAAAAATCAATATGAGGGCAAGGTTGAAGGCAAGCGAGCAAGATTTAGACATAGATACAAGTGGGAAGATAACATCAAGAGATGGAAGAACACTGACGGAATGTACAATCAAGGCGAGAAACAGTGTTGGTGATAAATTGTAGCCAGCCTTCATTGTGGAGACAGTACCTAATTGATTGATTGATATACAAACTGGCGGGAGGTAAAGGGAAACCACCGCTGTTTTTTCTCAAGAAAATCATGCTGTAAATGAAATCGAAATAGAAAACGGCGATAATGGGGATTCCATTGGAGTCTCTTCGTCCGGTAGAGAGCAGCATGCGCTACAGGTGACACCCGATCGCGTCATGCAACTGTTTGCAAAGTCATTCATTCATTCATTCATTCATTCATTCAGTAGCATGTCCTTTGCAGAACCTCGCTCCCATAACAACCTTCCGGAAAACCTCTCGATCACAAGCAAGATGTCCCGCGTCTGATACACCCATCTGGAGATCATCCGCCACATCCTGCACCCATCTTCTCTTTGGCCTTCCTCTTCCTCTCTTCCCAGGAATATGCCCCTCCATTATTGTTCTCTCCAGACTTTCGTGACGTTTCAAGTGACCGAAATATTTCAATTTTCTTTGTTTTATCGTCTTTAATAGCCAACCTTCTTCAATATTCAACTCTTGAAGTATGGAGTTTGCAAAGTAAAGGATAAAAATAAGCATTGAGTAAGGGACATAATTATCTAATATTGCTATAAGGGAAATTACTAGTATTTACAAACAAAGAAATAATATACTAAGCTATAATATTATTGAATAATTCTGAAAATCAATTCTGAAGATAATTCTGATTGCACAGACTTCAAGACCTGGGAGATCAAGTCTACCCCGAATCACAGTGCGGCTTCCGTCAGAACCGGTAGAAACCATTGATTATTTGATATGATATTCTCATTGCGACAGATGCAAGAAAAATGCCGGGAACAAAATCAGCCACTGTTTATTGCCTTCAGCGACCTCACAAAGGCATTCTATTTGGTCAGTCGTGAGGGTCTGTTCAAAGCACTAAAGAAGATTGGCTGCCCACCGACTCTTCTGTCCATTGTGGAATCGTTCCACACAGGCATGAAGGGTATAATCAAGTTTGATGGCTCAACTTCAGAAGAGTTTGAAATCAAGAGTGGAGTTAAGCAAGGTTGTGTGCTAGCCCCCACCATCTTTGGGATATACTTCTACATGCAAGGCATGTGTGTTTACATGCACAATGCCATAAATGTCATATTATCATAACTGTATATAGTATATATTCACACATGTGACACCTAACACTAACAAACGGCAACGCTCTGTAATATACACAAACAAAAGAAACACACATTACACCTTGTAAATATACATTGCTTTGTATGAAATAAACGTTTAAAAAAAAAAAAATTTACCGGCCTTTATAAAAGGCCAATAATCGTTTGGATCGCTTCTCGGCCTTTTGGCTAAGATCTGAGTGTATTTGCTGCCTTTCAGTAGTACACTTGGTCTGGTCGTAGGCCGGGATGATCCTTCTCGGTTCTTTGGCTAGGATCAGACGCATTTGCTGCTCCCCCCCCCCTCCCCCCAGTAGTGCGCCTGGTCAGGTCGGGGACCGGGATGATCAAATAAAAAATCATCACATAGCTTCACCTTAAATGTGGGCCTGGTGGACCACTGTGGGCAATAGCTAACAGTGAGACTAAAGGTCCACACACACAAAAAGGAGCAGGCGGGGGAACCAGCTGGTCTGGGGTAACCGCCAACCGCCCCCCCCCCCCCCCCCAAAAAAAAATAATAATCGTTTGGTAATCTGTCCCAGATCAACAAAGTACAACATCTTCTCCTGCATCACGACAGTGAATAACAGCGTACCTATATGCACCTGAACCGTCCATGGGCGCCAGCTGAGGCAGTCACACAATCGTTAATAAGGGATCTCGGTTGACTTATAATCCACACCTGGTGTTATTTCTTTTGCAGCTTCTTCAAATCTTTCAAATTCATTTCTAGGTTCATGCAAGTGATCTGCTAGTGAAGAATACAAATCAGCACACGTTTTCAAGTTCACGTACTCATTTTGTAGAACTTGACTGACCCTGTGAAAATGTTGTAACACTTCTTCCCAAAAGACAAGCATGAAAGCAAATTCTAATTCTTGCATCTTCTTTGCAATGTGTTCTGCTTCTCTTCTGGTGTCCCCCTTCTGTGACTGGTCTTCTTGTAAACATTCTAACGCTTCTATAATCTGAGGATGAGACATTAGAATGGCTTCAGTTGCAACAGCATGTGCTTCCCATCTAGTATCGGAAAGGGACTTTACCAGCTTTTCATTCACAAGGTATCCTTTCAGAATCTTCCATCTTTTGGTTGAAGCTGAGAAAAAAGTATAGATCAGTTGCACTGTATGGAAGAAGTTTACTGCCTCTAAACAAGAGTCAACGGCACTTCTGCCTACCAGATTTAGTGAATGGTCAGCACAGGGTATGTATATAGCAAACTCATTTTCTTCTAGAATTTTTTTCTGCATACCCTTATAGCACCCAGGCATATTAGCTGCGTTGTCGTAGGACTGACTGCATTTCGAAAAATCAATATTGCAAGCTTCACGTAAGTACTGCAACACTTGCTTAGCCATTCCTTCACCGGCGTGACTTTGCAGCTCCAAGAAAGTCAAAAAGCGCTCAATGGGCTCTCCATCTACCACATATCGAAGAACAACGCTTAACTGATCTATATGTGAAATATCAGGTGTTGAGTCTACTGACAAGCTGAAATAACCGGAAGCCTTTACTTCATCTACAATTACTGCATGAACTTTTTGGGACATAATTTCAATCAGTTCTTCACATATAGTTTTGGATAAATAAGAAGGATTTCCTTTACCAGAATTTCCATATTTCGCAATGTGTGATGCTAAATATGGATCAAACTGACTGACCAACTCCAGCAACCCTAGATAATTTCCATTTTGTAAAGATCCAAATTTTTCATTTGTCCCTCTAAAAGCCAGACCACGCTCAGCTATAGTACAAATAACCGCTACTGCTCGCCTCAAAACATGTTCCCAGTAAATGTACTCTTCATTTATTTGCTCTTCTAGCTTTTGTAGTAGACCCGAGCCTTGTCTACGAGCTAGGTACGTTAACATGCAGTCTTTATGAGTAGCGCTTTGTTCATGATTATCACTTTGTGGTCTGCATAAATGATGGTAGGCCGACTAGAATGGCAATGAGGCCTGGCGATGCAGATACTGCTATTGATTTGGCACTTGTCTCCCATTCATCAGTCCTTGATGTAAAGTGGACTGTTTTGAATGACCATGGGAGTGATCACATGCCATGCTCAGTCCTGATCTCTAAATCCAGGAAAGTTAAGGCTGGGAGAGCGCGAAAGACCTTCCGGTATGAGCGGACCGAAAGCCTTCTTGGACGCCTCAGACATGGGGCATGCAACAGGACTGTTAAAACTCCTTTCTTGCAGCCCCCATGGTGGACCCCAGAAGTAGACAATGCGTGGAAAGCAAAGAGAGCTGCAGTGAAGCAGCTAAGGAAATTGCGACAGACACCCCGAAGCTCACGAGAGGAAGTGGACAGAGCGGAAAATGACAAGAAAGACAAGGTGGAGGCTTTCAAGCGATGTGCTGAAGAGGCCAAGAAAGTAAAATGGGAATGTTTTATGAAGGAGATTGGAGGTGATAAAACACTGCATAAATTCTGGAAACTGTACAGACAAATGCAAAGAAAAGATCGGCCGATGACAGTGGGAACAATTTATAAAGAGGATGGGGTACGCGTGACAACAGACAAGGAGAAAGGGGAGGCGTTTCTCCAGAGATTTTTAGAGCAGACCAATCATAATGATGCGGATACCAGGGATGCAGTTAGAGTGGAATTATCTGGCACAATAGAGAATATGCCCTATGAAGACATCATACGGGTTGAAGATGTTAAACATATTTTGCAAAAGGCAAAAGACACGGCACCAGGGCCTGATGGTGTCAGGTATGGCCACATGAAGGCTTTGAGCGATGTAGACCTGAAGGAGATGGCCAGCTGCTTTAATCAGAGCATTAGGACAGCGTAAGTACCGCAGGATTTGTTGCATAGCTATCTCATCGCTCTCCCAAAACCATTCAAGGATCATTCAAAACTTAGCGGCTTTAGGATCATCACCCTTCAAAATACATTCGGGAAGGTTTTAGAGAAGATAGTCGCTGTTAAGCTGCAGGATTTTTTGGAAAGGGGAAGCTTCTTTCAAGAGGCCTGGGGAGCTACAGGCCAGGAAAAGATACCTGGTCAAATGCAGCCACCTTTGCCTTTGACGTTTATGAGGAGTTCCAGAGTAGACAGGAAACGATGGCGGAAGCGGTTGATCTCGAGGATGCGTACAATAGAGTTCGCTATGATATTTTGATGACTGCACTTATGGAGAAGGGGGTCAATCCCTGGTTGGTGAACTGGATAGCAGCCGTCCTTCATTCTCGTCAGGTTGCTCTCCGTCTGGGCGCATGGACCTCAGAGCCATATATTTTAACCCCAGGACTGCCACAGGGATCTGCAATCTCACCAGTGCTCTTTAATGTGTATACGAGAAAGATTGCATACCTAGAAGCACCAGGGGTTGGAAGGATTCTAACATTTGCAGATGATATTCTTGCATTCAGGCAGGGGAGAAATAGGGATCAAACAGCCCAGGAGCTACAGGTGACAGTAGACAAAGTGATTGACTGGTGCACTGAAATGAGTGCTGTTATCAACCCGGAAAAGGCGGCGGTGTTGTGGTGCTCTCTGGACAACAGGATTGTGAGAGATGATACCCCAAGCCTCATGATAGATGGCAGAAGCGTCAACAGAGAGAACAAACTGAAGTATCTGGGAATCACATTTGACAGGAGTCTGTCCTTCAAGGACCATGTGGAGACTGTTGTGACAAGATCTCAAAAGGGACTCAATGCACTTAAAACTATGGCTGCAATGGACACAGAGCAGAGAATGCTCTTCACACTATACCAGCACTTGATCCTCTCAGTGATTGATTATGGACTAGGACTGCTCACTGTATCAAAGAGTCAGCTGGTGAAATTAGAGCGCATACAGAATGAAGCTATGCGGGTCATTTTGGGATGCACCAGAGACACTCCAGTAGTGTGTATGCGTTACATCCTTGGTCTGCCTACTGTTGCTGGTAGGCACAAGGTGATGCAAGCGAAGGCATACCTCAGAGTAGCTGCAGACACAGATCACCCGTTGCATGAGGCGCTGGACGTAGTTAAGGGTCAGAGACTGATAAGAGGGAAATCATGGATGGCTCAGGCGGAGGATACGATCAGACAGGTGTGCCCCTTGGAGAACATCAGGCGAGGAGAGGAGTGGGTCAGAGTGCCAGCCGAGCAGTCAGATTTATGCAGGGTTATAATCACATTGAGCCGGGAGTGCAGGGAGTGGCCAGCAGGGGCCACGGAAGTGGAAATTCAGCAAATAATTCAGAAAAATTCTCGCCCGGGTGATGTGATTATCTACACGGATGGGTCGGTGTTGAGAGGTAGGAGAAGTGCCTGGGGGTTGTTGGCAAAGACTAATGGTCGGCGTTTGGTGCATGAGAGCCTGGCGTATGATGATACTACATCTAGCTTAAGAATGGAGGTGGAGGCGGTCAGTGCAGCTTTCCGCTGGATAGAGAACACGATACATACACACATTGTGATTGTTACTGACTCAGAAAGCATGCTGAGGAGGGTGAGAACAGGCAAGCTTCGTGCAGAGTGGCTTGCTTCGCTTCGGAGGTCACGTGTAGCAAGCATCACCTGGATCTTTTCTCCTGGGCATGCCGGTGTGCTGGGGAATGAACAGGCGGACAGATTGGCTGGCTCGGCAAAACTTGGTGGAGTATTGATGTATGACAAAACAGATGTGGTTGCGGCCTTGTGGGAGCACGTGTACACCTCGGAGGAGCAAATGGATCACCATGGTCTGGTAAAAATGAGACAGAGAGGTGTGACGAGGGGATCTGGCCGATGCTCGACGCTCAGAGGAAAGGCGAGAAGGACATATAATCAGATTGCTGCTGGAACTATTAGTGTTGGAACTCTTCGCTGGCAGCTGAGGATGAGGATGGGGAGGCTTATGGGAATGTCCCGAATGCTGTGATGTCGGTTCCTAAATCAATCAATCAATCAATCATGATTATCAACTTGAATGTTATTTTTCCAGTCACTGAACCCATTTTTATCAGCCAAACTTGTGGAACCTTTAGACGCAAAAAGTTTACAAACAAAGCAGTACACAGATCCTGGGGATGGTGAATACAATAACCATTCTCTCCTGTATTGCTCACCATTTGCTTTTGTGCCATAGAAGAGCTTTTGAGAAGAATATCTTGTTATTTTTCCTTCAGCATAAATACGGCAAGATTTATCAAAGGGACCATAATGATGCTGACAGTTAGTGGGCCCACAGTCAACCCAGTAAGCCACATCATCAGCCGAGAAGTCAATCCACAGTCCTGGATCTATTGCTTGGTTTATTTTATCATCTTCATCTTTATCATCATCTTCAGCAGACTGAAGTGGGTCACCACAAATTTCATTTTCAAGCACTAATGCAGTGTCTGGATTTGCAGAACAGCCTATAGTAGACTTATCAAGAGGGTTGATAGTGTCAGTAAAATCCTGTTCCATCTGTTGCTTAATCGAAACTAAATAATTCGTTAATTTTCTGCTCTTAGCTTTTACAACTGAAACAGTATGCTCTTTTTGTTTAGCTAGTTTTCTCTTTTGTGCACCACTTAACTGAACACGTTTCATCTTGGGGTCTGTGTCGTGTGTGTAAAGAATGAATGTCGTATTAGTTACATGTTCTTCTTTACCACTTTAGTGTCGTCCCTGGAGTGAAGGGAATCAACACCCACATTATTTTTTAATCCAATATCTCTATCCTGGAGATATCCAGCAGACTCCATCCACACACTCCTTCAATCTGAAGACACCTTCTTCTCACTCTTGCTCACTCCTGGATCATGCTCCCTCTCATTCTTCCCCAACATAACATACTTGACAACTCTAGTCTCAACAAATAAAAAACAAGAAATTTATTAAAGCAAAGAGTATATGTAGGAGAAGTGTGTATGTGTGTATAAGGTGTAGAATGCGTGACGTGTATTCTAATGTTAGACCAATGATTTAGAAGCAATGTCTGTAACATCATAGTGCTTAGCACACAACAGCACCATTTTTTCCGGACAGTGAACCTCACCCAGAAGATGACGACTTTCTCCAATCACTCGAACAAACAGGATGCTGGTAATCCGATAGACACTGTTGATCTTTGTCTTCACTCTACCACACGGTGAAGTTACTCTGTTTCCTAATATTTGTTTGAACTGATAGTCTTCCAGTTAACTGAAATGTCACTTGGGGAAAGTTTTAATGTTCATAAGTCTCTGATTATAACATTTCCCCTCTTTTAGAACACAACCTATTAATGTTTGTTAGGTAGATGTGTATATCTGTATATATATATATATATCCTTAGTATGCGAGTTATTAATCTTCGGTGATGAAGCTTATCACTCATTAAACACAACACTTCTGTTCATACAATTCTACTCAGCAGAAGCCAGGTTTCTGCGGAACAACTAGGTTCTGAGCCTCGTGTAAAACCTCTCAGCAACCTCTGTCTTCTTTCCATAAGCCATCATTGTATAAAACTTGGAACTGCTTCTTCGTAATAAATCATCTCACACTCACGTGGAACCTGTAGAGTAGATAACATCATGGTGACTCAGTCCTGACCGTAATTAGGTGATTGTAGGCCAATAACAGCACTCAGATCTATAACAGAGATCCGATCTCTGTCATACGGCCAAATCGCGCTTCACAATGGTCTTATACATGGCAACACCAGGAAAGAATAAAGGAACGGGTAGAAACCCAGCAGATGCCCTACTGGAAGATCCTACCATTACACATACCTCTTCTCCCTCTCAACCATCCTTAATCTCTCTAATTATTATTCCACTACATTGTCCTCAACTTCCTGAGTAAAATGATATATAACACAAGCTAATTGAAGCCACACAATAGAATACTAGTGCCGACGCTCCTATGATACTTTCTAAAACCGCACTTATAGAACATTCTATCACTAACCATAATACATTATATCACTGCACAGTACTGTACTATATTCCTAATCATACTCTTAAGTTAGATATAATTAATTGCCTACCATATGTCTATTCCTGTTTTTACTCGAGAAACTAGGCAATCCGATTGGATCTATGTCCGCGGATAACTATCACTACTTAGACAGCCCAGTCCCTCTAATATAACACAACTCGGAATAATCCCCAATCCTAACACTTCAGAATGTTTTTCTCGACTCCGTCCACCTGTTTACCGCACTGGGTTTTATATGGGTGCTTGAGTGAGTCACCAGAAAGTCCAGACGCCAATCAGTCCAGAATCTGGCTTTGTCCTCCTGTTTCTAAACTAACCAGAGTCAATTAGCTGTCAAGTTTCCTTTTCATCTGGGGAGTTCTTTGTCTCATCCAACAAATATCCTGGTTGTCTGTAAGCCAGAGACCTTTCTCCCATTACAGAATCCTTCTGACCTCTAGCAGACATCTGTCCATTACTTTCAACGGCCAACTTCCGTTTTGTAGACAAATGTCGCCAGTACACACCTCTCGAACAACATCCTGTCATCAAACTGTCTACTGTGTGTAGACAACGCGACGTGACTCCCTTTGATCTCATACACACTGTCGACCAGGTGCAGAAAATCTGTACCGACGTATTTTCCTCAGCTTGTTCACCATCAAAGAGTCAATTGTGTTAGCAAAATAATGTCGGGTTTGGTTATCATCGGTCGCAACTAACAAGTTTATTTATCCTGTGACATAGGCCCCCTCCTAAGAGAGTAGTCCGCAACAACTCTTTCTTCTTGTAGGTTCGATCCAGATGACCTATTCCTCTTTTTCAGGAGCTGGATGTCTAGACAGGAGATCGGCTCCAACATTTTCCTTCCCAGGTATATACTCCACTGTAAAGTGGTATGGCTGAAGTAGCAACGACCACCGCATCAAACGGGCGTTGAGCTTCTGAGATGTGGCCAGGAACATCAAGGGTTGATGATCCGATTGAACTCGAAACTGAACTCCATACAAATAAGGCTGGAATTTTTGTACGGCCCATACAAGAGCCAAACACTCTCTCTCAACGGTCGAATAATTCCTCTCAGCCGGGAGAAGTTTCTTGCTTGCGTATGCCACTGGTTTCAAAACTGAAGCATCGTCTTTTCCTTCCTGTAACAAAGCTGCCCCAATCCCAATCCCACTTGCATCCGTTCTCAACACAAATGGTTTGGAAAGGTCTGGGAGCTGTAACACAGGTTTGCTGACCAAGGCCTCCTTCAACTGACTGTAGGCACTCTCACATTCTGGTGTCCAAACTATTTGGTCTGGGAATCCCTTTTTCAAGGTTTCTGTTAAAGGAGCTCTCAGTTCTGTGAAATGTGGGATAAATTTGTGGTAAAACCCACACAACGAGAGAAAAGATCGCACATCCTTCTTCGTTTTTGGCCTTGGAGCACATCTGATTTTCTCTAGGTTCTTTTCTTCTGGGACAATGTGTCCTGGGGTGATGGTGTGACCTAGAAATTCCAGAGTCTGGTAACCGATCATGCACTTGGTTGAGCGAGCTGTAAGCCCTGCTTCCTTGAGCCTATTGAAAACACTTTCCAAGGATTGTAAATGGTCATCCAAACTGTCACTGGAAATCAGAATATCATCCATGAATGAGATGATGGACGGATCCTTTAAAGGATCAAGTAAAGTCCTCATCATGCGAGTAAACACACTAGGTGCATTGCTGACTCCAAAGGGCATGACCTTGAATTCATAATGTCCACTGGGGGTACTGAAGGCCAGTAGGGGTCGAACCTCTGGTTTGACCGGAATCTGATAATACCCGCGACTCAGATCCACCTTTGAGAAATACCTTGCCTTATGGAGCCTCGCGAATAACTGAGTTGGATTTAGCAAAGGTTCCACCTGAAATTGTGTATGACTGTTCAGAAGTCGGTAGTCTATACACAACCGGTGTTCTCCACTTGGTTTTCGTAACAAAACTATCCCCGCATTGTATGGGGATGTGGAAGGTGCAATCACGTCATCCTCCAACAGTTTCTGTATTTCCTCCCCCAGGGCCTTTTCTTTAGAGAATGGCACTGGGTAAACCTTTTGGCGAACAGGCTCTTGAGTGGTCAAAGTCATCTCGAACTCCACCAACCTCGTTCGTCCTGGTTTATCAGTCAGTATCTCCCTATGAGACTCGAGAACCTGGGTTATCTTTTCCCTCTCCTGGGAAGTCAGATCAGGGTTCACCTGTACATCCTTGTAGGTTTCCTGGTGTACCAGGGGATATTCCCTTCCCTCGTTGGTTCCCACTTCTGTCTCCACTGCAACTGCCATTGCCATGAGATGAGCTGCTTTCTCTCCTGGTCTCTCTTCGTATTTCCTCAAGAGATTGATATGGAAAATCTTCGACTTTCCTCGGATCCGGATCTGATAGTTCGTTCTGGATATCACCCTTTCCACGGGAAATGGTCCTTGCCAACCTATCTCCAGTTTATTGTTTCCCGTTGGGAGTAGCAACAATACTTGGTCTCCCACCTCTAGAGATCTGTCTTTCGACCTACGGTTGTAGTAAGCCGCATGTCTTTTTCTGGCTTTTTTCAAATTTTGATTTGCCAGAGTCCATCCCTTGTGAAGTTTTTCTTTCAGTTCCTCCACATATTTGTAAGAAGAGATCACTTCTTCTGATTTCCCCTCTTCAGTCCAACTCCTCAACATGGCTTCCAACGGTCCCTTGATTGGACGACCAAACAGCAACGTAGCCGGTGGTAGTCCTGTTGAGCCATGAGGAACTTCCCGATAGGCAAAGAGGGTTGCTGGGATATATTCATCCCACCTATCAGGTTTTTCCTGCGCTAGTTTCCTGAGCATTGTCATCAACGTGCCGTTGAAACGCTCTACTTGTCCATTGCCTTGAGGGTGGTAAGGGCTGGTATGGATATGGTTAGAGTGGAACACACTAAATACCTCCTCCATACGTTTTCCACAAAACTGGGACCCATTGTCCGTCAGTATTTGATCAGGAAAGCCTAATCTAGTAAAGGCCTCCATCAGTGCGTCTGCCACTCTTTTCGAGTCAATGGTGGTCAACGGTATGGCTTCACCCCACATTGTACAGCAATCCACCATGGTGAGTATGTACATGTTCCTCTTCCTAGTCCTAGGAAGTGGACCCACAATATCGATGGCTATTCTCTCGAAAGGAGAGTTCATGATGGGCATTTCACCCAAGACCACCGGCGCTGTCCAGTGTTTCGATGCCACCCTCTGGCACTCAGGGCATGACTTCACATACCGACGCACATCACCTGTCATTCCCGGCCAATAGTAGTGGCAGGAAATTCGCTGCATGGTGGCGGCAATACCCATGTGTCCACTAAAGGAGATGGTATGCCCCATATGAAGAATCTGGGACCGGTGAGCTTTCGGGACCACCAACTGACCATGTAGGTTGTCTCCCCTTCCGGCTCTCCTGTAGAGTATCCTATTCTTCATATAGTACTGCCCCCGTTTGTGTGGATCAGCACTTTTCCGCAGCTTTTTGTAGCAAGGACGAAACGTAGCATCCTCACTCTGGGCAGTTCGCAACTCCCCTAGCAGTGGGTTAGTCACATTGGCTTCTGCCTCATCCGTTCTCGTCTGAGAGCGAGTCTGAATTGCTCCCATATGGACTGGCTCCCTGGGCATTCCCAGAAAGACATACTGGCAACCGAGGATTACGGGAAAAATGGGATCAGTCAACACAGCGGCCTTGATGGTGCCGGTGACATATCTTGACCGAATCTCCACTCTGGCAATGGGCAATTTCATGGCTACAGCACTCTTCTGTGCAGGCTGTATCTCCATGGTTTCACCTGTGAATTGTTCTGGATGTACCAGATCCGCAGAAATCACGGCCTCCCCGTCCAGTCCTGTGTCATATAAACACTCCACTTGACGACCGTTAACCTCTACCAATTCCACTACAGGTGGTTTTTCCTGGTCTGGGGTCTCTCTTTCGGCCTCGACCTGTTCGGTGGGCTCCACCTTAGGTTTTCCGGAGCACACGACGAATTGAGTGTCTCCTGACTTTCCCCTCCAGTCAATAGCATTGTGTGGATTCGACCTGCAGTGTTTGCACCATTTCCCTGTCCTAGATTTTCTTGTGCCGGACTTAAGTGAGCTCTCCTGGTGGTGAGCATCCTTGTCGACCTTGGCATTGTCAGTGTCCACCTGCGTTGAAGTCACTTGACATGCCGCGAAGTGAGGGTTCTTAGCCTTCGATTTGCAATCCCTCGTATTGTGAGAGGGCGACTTACAAATCGAACACCACTTCTCCGACCATGGTCGTTTTTGTGTAGAGCTCGAAGTTTTCTTGCTTTCCCCCTTCGTCTTCTCCGAACTCTCCTCTGAAGTTTTGACATATGGTTCCACCTTTTTAGTTCCTGTGCTCCTGGCTTTCTTCAGGTTATGTTTTTCCTGACTTTTGGTGTTTGTAGAAATATTCTCTGCTGCCTCCCCATGGACCTCGACGAACCGTTCTGCCAATTTCGTCACCATGTCGATTCGTTCCGCCCCTTGTTCTCCCAAGAATGTCCTGAGAGGTTTCGACATTTGCTTCCGCATCTGGTCGACTACCGTGAGCTCTTCCAGACTCTCATAGTCATGCGCGAACGCAGCCAAATCCATCCACTTATGGAGATATGCTTTCAGACTCAGACTATAGGCGGCGAATAACTCCCCCGGTTCTCGTTTCGCTCCTCGAAATTTTTTCCGGTAGGTATGTGATGTAACCTCGAATCGTTTTAGCAAAGCCGTCTTCAACTCGTCATAATTGTTCTCATGTCCTGGTGGCAGGCGAGAATAAACCTCGTAACCGGTCCCGCGTAATCCCTGGGATAGCTTGAGATTCCATTTGTCACGCTCCAGACCCATAGCAACTGACATAGCCTCGAAGCGTTGAAGGTACTGGTCAATCTTCTCTTTGTCCTCCTCGTAGGTCGCTAGAGGGAACTTCATAGCATGGTAGCTATGTCCACCTACTGGTGTTGAGCCAGGGAGAGAGGAATCTCCCACGGCTCCCTCAGTTTCCCCACTAGATTGCCTCTTAAGCTCGAGTTCCCGCATCCGGTACTCATGCTCCCTTTTCTGAGCCTCTTGCTCCGCTTCCCGTTGCTTAGCAGCTTGCTCAACCTCAAGTAACTTAGCAGCTTGCTCTGCTTCCAGTTTTTTAGCTTCTATTTCCAGCCTTCTCATGGCTTGCTCAGCCTCAAGTTGCCTAGCAGCTTGTTCTGCTTCCAATTTCTTAGCTGCTTGCTCTGCCTCCATCCTTCTCAATTCCAACTCGGCCTTCCGATCTTCCCTTTCTGCTTGACGATACTCCCTCTCCACCTCCTGTATGTAATATGTTAATGCAGAACCCGACAATCCCATGTCTTCCCCCTTTGCTCTAGGTTCTGCTGTAGTCAGTTTAGGAGTGGCCATTTTACAGAGAGGTAACTCAACAGATAGAGTATAGATTATCTCTAAACAACTATATAGATAATGACCGAATACAATAAATCTATATATATTATAACACACCACACAACACAACACAATCACTCAGTGACAAGAGTAGAATCAGGACCACAGACCTATGCAGACGTGTGAAGTGTGAACAGGTAAGATAAGTCCTAACACCTATCCACATTCACTCTAGCTGGATTCTCACTAAAAGGATATCTCCATCCTCTAACTAAAGATCCCGTGTTAAAAGATCCCGTTGTCTAAAGATCCCGTTGTACAAAAGATCCCGTTTACGAGCTCCCAATAAATGTCGTGTGTGTACAGAATGAATGTCGTATTAGTTACTTGTTCTTCTTTACCACTTTAGTGTCGTCCCTGGAGTGAAGGGAATCAACACCCACATTATTTTTTAATCCAATATCTCTATACAGGAGATATCCAGCAGACTCCATCCACACACTCCTTCAATCTGAAGACACCTTCTTCTCACTTGCTCACTCCTGGATCATGCCCCCTCTCATTCTTTCCCAACATAACACACTTGACAACTCTAGTCTCAACAAATAAAAAACAAGAAATTTATTAAAGCAAAGAGTATATGTAGGAGAAGTGTGTATGTGTGTATAAGGTGTAGAATGCGTGACGTGTATTCTAATGTTAGACCAGTGATTTGGAAGCAAAGTCTGTAACATCATAGTGCTTAGCACACAACAGCACCATTTTTTCCGGACAGTGAACCTCGCCCAGAAGATGACGACTTTCTCCAATCACTCGAACAAACAGGAAGCTGGTAATCCGATAGACACTGTTGATCTTTGTCTTCACTCTACAACACGGTGAAGTTACTCTGTTTCCTAATATTTGTTTGAACTGATAGTCTTCCAATTAACTGAAATGTCACTTTGGGAAAGTTTTAATGTTCATAAGTCTCTGATTATAACATTTCCCCTCTTTTAGAACACAACCTATTAATGTTTGTTAGGTAGATGTGTATATCTGTGTGTGTGTGTGTGTGTGTGTGTGTGTGTGTGTGTGTGTGTGTGTGTGTGTGTGTGTGTGTATATATATATATATATATATATATATATATATATATATATATCCTTAGTATGCGAGTTATTAATCTTCGGTGATGAAGCTTATCACTCATTAAACACAACACTTCTGTTCATACAATTCTACTCAGCAGAAGCCAGGTTTCTGCGGAACAACTAGGTTCTGAGCCTCGTGTAAAACCTCTCAGCAACCTCTGTCTTCTTTCCATGAGCCATCATTGTATAAAACTTGGAACTGCTTCTTCGTAATAAATCATCTCACACTCACGTGGAACACTCAAGGGGAACTGTAAATGGAACCTGTAGAGTAGATAACATCATGGTGAGGGCAACTCAGTCCTGACCGTAATTAGGTGATTATAGGCCAATAACAGCACTCAGATCTATAACAGAGATCCGATCTCTGTCATACGGCCAAATCGCGCATCACAATGGTCTTATACATGGCAACACCAGGAAAGAATAAAGGAACGGGTAGAAACCCAGCAGATGCCCTACTGGAAGATCCTACCATTACACATACCTCTTCTCCTCTCAAACATCCTTAATCTCTCTAATTATTATTCCACTACATTGTCCTCAACTTCCTGAGTAAAATGATATATAACACAAGCTAATTGAAGCCACACAATAGAATACTAGTGCCGACGCTCCTATGATACTTTCTAGCACCGCACTTATAGAACATTCTATCACTAATCATAATACATTATATCACTGCACAGTACTGTACTATATTCCTAATCATACTCTTAAGTTAGATATAATTAATTGCCTACCATATGTCTATTCCTGTTTTTACTCGAGAAACTAGGCAATCTGATTGGATCTATGTCCGCGGATAACTATCACTACTTAGACAGCCCAGTCCCTCTAATATAACACAACTCGGAATAATCCCCAATCCTAACACTTCAGAATGTTTTTCTCGACTCCGTCCACCTGTTTACCGCACTGGGTTTTATATGGGTGCTTGAGTGAGTCACCAGAAAGTCCAGACGCCAATCAGTCCAGAATCTGGCTTTGTCCTCCTGTTTCTAGACTAACCAGAGTCAATTAGCTGTCAAGTTTCCTTTTCATCTGGGGAGTTCTTTGTCTCATCCAACAAATATCCTGGTTGTCTGTAAGCCAGAGACCTTTCTCCCATTACAGAATCCTTCTGACCTCTAGCAGACATCTGTCCATTACTTTCAACGGCCAACTCCCGTTTTGTAGACAAATGTCGCCAGTACACACCTCTCGAACAACATCCTGTCATCAAACTGTCGACTGTGTGTAGACAACGCGACGTGACTCCCTTTGATCTCATACACACTGTCGACCAGGTGCAGAAAATCTGTACCGACGTATTTTCCTCAGTTTGTTCACCATCAAAGAGTCAATTGTGTTAGCAAAATAATGTCGGGTTTGGTTATCATCGGTCGCAACTAACAAATTTATTTATCCTGTGACAGTCTGAATCTGAAAATAAGTATGGGAAAAGCTGAAAATGAAAAATGAATAAATAATATAATCAATATAAGTGGGTATGCTAAGGTATCATTTTCCGAATATTCATAATTAAATTTTTTTTAACGAAAATGTATTTACATAAATATTAGAAAATTATGCAAAATAAGGCCAAGGAATAATATACTTAGGCCCCTATCAATAATTGCTTTATCAAAATCGATAAAAGCACATTTAAAGCGCAGTAATGAACTCCTTCAACACTAACTACCAATAGACGTCTATATATATATATATATATATATATATATATATATATATATATATATATATATATATATATATATATATATATACTAGGTCTGAAACCAGTCATGTACGTCATTAAAGGACATAAGATTAAATGGTTTGGCCACAGCACAAGAATGAAGAAATATAAGTTCTCGTTCCCGTTACCGACTGTCTGTCTGTCTGTCTGTCTATCTGTCTGTCTGTCTGTCTGCATGTTTGTCTGTCTGTCTGTCTGACCCGGCCCGGCATTGCCCAGCTCCTGGTGTGGAGCATCTCATTTAATTCATATAAGTAGTC
Source organism: Cepaea hortensis (assembly GCA_963921405.1). Classification (NCBI taxonomy): domain Eukaryota; kingdom Metazoa; phylum Mollusca; class Gastropoda; order Stylommatophora; family Helicidae; genus Cepaea; species Cepaea hortensis. The sequence continues at coordinate 9,773,583 of OY992892.1, forward strand.
ATATAAGTTCCCGTTCCCGACTGTCTATCTGTCTGTCTATCTGTCTGTCTATCTGTCTGCCTGACCCTGTCCGGCTTCGCCCAGTCCCTGGTGGGGAGCATCTAATTTAATTCATATAAGTAGTCATATAAGTTCTCATTAAATTCATACAACAAAATAAAGTAACTTAAAAGAATGTCCTTCCACACACCATCCATTATTTCTAATGAAAACCGTTTCTAATCACCCGCATGACTGTAGATAACTTCGTAAGCATAAAAAGATGAGTTACAATGTTATGCATTGTGCATTATTTTTATGAAAACTTTGAAAATGCCTTAAAGATTGTATCATTATTTATTATAACTCATATGCCGGTACATAACTATGGACAAAGAGTTTATAAATCTTTGAAAACGATGCCACAATATGACTATAAGTTATACAGAAAAGTTATGCCCCTTGAAATAACTTTTACAGAGTTAGGTCCCCTGAGATATATGAAATTATAATGAAAAATGAAAAATGAAATAATATTGGGTAAGCAGCCGATTTCACACTAAAAAATATGACAGTGGGCTGCGCTGGAATGAAAGGAAGACGTGTAGAAAATTTCATCTCAATCGGATGGGCCGTTCGCGAGCGCATAAAGGACATATGGACATACAGACAGACAGACAGACAGACGGAGATCGCCTTTTATATATAAGATAAGAGAAAAGAAAAATCACAACAACAGAAATGAGGTTCCTGAGAAGAATACTCAACGTATCAAGAAGAGATAAGATCAGAAATGAAGAAATCAGGACTAAAGTGGGGGTTAAAGCTGCTCTAGATTTTATTAGAAAGCAGCAAGTCAAATGGTTTGGCCATGCAAGTAGGTTACCAGTCAACAGCATGCCACAACAAGCAATGATGTACAGACCAGATGGAAACAGAGGAAGAGGCCGACCACGTAAACGTTGGACGGAGGGAATAACAGAATCCATGGGAATGTCAATATACGAAGCCCATAACCGGGCACTCTCACGAAGTTTATACTTCACCTCGACACCGCAAGGTACAAGAGGAACATGATGAGATGAGATGAGATGATATATATATATATATATATATATATATATATATATATATATATATATATATATATATATATATATATATATAAGATTTTTTTAGAATTAAAAACCCTTAGACGAAAACGAAAACGAAAGTAAAAAGTGTAACCATTAACCTTACCTTCGTCAAATCAAGTTTTGCTGTGTAAGCTAAATTAGTAATATCTACATCAGTAAGTAGTTTATACAAATGTTCGAAAATGCAAAATAGTTCTAAGCCGTTATGCAAATGTACAGTCATTCAATGACACGTCGACAAATTAGCACTATTCACAATTGTTTTCACTAGCAGACCAAAACGGAAGTGAATTTGTCGCTACGCATTAGTGCGTTACGTAGCACAAACATATCCCAGAAAAGTCAAAAAAATAGCTGGGCACACCCTTGAAGAAAAATAACAAAAAAAGCAACAACAAAAAACTGGGTGGGGGGTACTTTACCCCCGGGTTGTGGGACCAAGGTTAAATAATGTGCGATTCAATATTACATTTGCGATTTGCTTATGCCATGCAATTACGCTACCGGGACAATATACACATTTTTCTTGAGGACTTGTGGTGCCCCCCAAATGCTTGGTGCCCTAGGCACGTGCCTTGTTTGCCTAATGGTTAATCCATCCCTGCTTATTACATTTGTAATAAAAACAGTTGATGCTTGCTTTTTTTTTTTTTTTTTTTTTTTGGTGCTTCCTAAAAATATTTGGTGCTTTTTATTGCTTTTTTGGGGTCGATTTTGGTGCTTTTTCATCAAAGGGAGATGGCAACACTGACCCTACCTTCTTTTGTCATGTCATGCCCATACAATAGTTACTCTTTAACGTTTTCATCAGTCTGTCATGACCTTGTATAGTATTATTATTCCAGATTTCACACTTACACTTCTCCACATTAATCCTATGTACGAAATTCACGCACTCGTCCATTTCCTCTCCGTTTCTTAGCATATTGTCTACATTTATTGTATGTTTTATTTTATGTCATATTAATTAACTTATATTTATGTTTGTATCGTTCTTGAGAAAGCTATTGACTAGCCAAGTGTTGTGTTTTATTGATACTTGTCGGCGTTGTTGTTATATTATCATATTAATTTTACCTATTTCCCCGTCGTTGATTTGTCTGTTTACCTAGACAGAGGCCTTAATCAGATATGCACATGTTTTTGTTTTTATTTTATGTCCGCGGGTTCTAAAAATACCTTTATGTTTAATTATATATTGTGATATTCTACAGTCGCCCTGGTATAACTTATATTATCTTATATTATAAACATCTTAACCAGTATAACGGAGTAACAGTTACATGGTAGATGTAAGCGAAGTCCTAGTTATAATTTCTATATGGTTTATTTGACATCATAAAATAATAAAGCAGCATACAAAAGATGTTGTCAATTCAAGGTCCAGCAAGTAACTAACCTCTCTACCCCCCTCGTCACGGCTTGAGCGTCCTTAGTTACGTTCTTATGGGATGCTCAACCGTGCCTAGTCTTTGCACACTACTAACAGAGATGGTGCTCTGTTACACCAGTTCCTCAAGGAAACAATGAGGAGAAATACTTTGGCAGGTACATACTGCAGAAATCACACAACATAAACTTAAGAAATAAGATACATCCGTCATACTGAAATATACATCACACATATTTCCACGGTAATTTAAATTGTCTACCAGAATAATTTTACATTATTATGCCTTTTTGTTTCATCAACAGCTCTCCATATTTTTTAGAAACCAATCATGTGATTTATAGAGACAAAGCGTTTCGTGTGTTGCTTAACAAACAAAATGGTAGAATGCTACAGTTTGCAGAAGCCATTGCAATTCATATAGCCAAGCCAAGTTTAATTTAAACAAAAATACATAATAGCCAGTTAAATATTACCGAGGTAGACAATTTAAATCACAGTGGGAATATGTGTGTTGTTATTTCAGCTTGAAGGATTTATCGTGTTGCTATAGTTTATTTAGTGAATAACCAAAAAAGATTTTCATGTATATAGTTGTATCGGTGTGAGTGTTTTGTTTATGTGCTGACCAAGGATTTGGTCGCAAAGTCCATTTTGTTACCCGTGATCGTGCTCTAGTAAAACTTACTGATTTTACTTCTTTTTTTTATTTGTAGAGGGGAAAAACGTCTTTGTAGTCTGCTTTGGTTTATTGTGTGTTGCTCCTCAGCACTCACCTGACGAGACGCGTCGAAATATGCCACCCAATAGATTGTGCAATCTGTTTTTTTTTTTTTTTTGTGTTTTTATTATTCATAATCCCAGTAAACAGATAAGAAGGTTATGTACCAACCTGAGTATTTTATCATAGGAAAACTTGCAACAGAAGCTGACGAAACAGGCGCCAAAGTAAAGCATGGTGTCATTCAGCTGTTGGTCCTCCAACACGATGCAAGTTGCCTTGGCCAAATTAACCATCCACTCGTCGGGATATGTCTATGGTTTGAAACAACAACAACGTATTGTTTTGGCAATACCAGTCTACGGCGTGAAACAGTAAACACGTATTGATTGAACAAAACCAGACATAGTGTGAAACAAAAAGCTCGTATTGATTGGAAAATACCAGTATGTAGTGTGAAACAACAATTATTGAGTGGACAACACCAGTCTACAGTGTAAAACAACAGACACGTATTGACGGATAATATCAGTATATAGTGTGAAACAACAATTATTGTTTGGAAACATTTAGTTAACAAAACAAAACCTGACCATGAGTGGTATGAATATGGAAACAGTTAGTTAACAAAACAAAACCTGACCATGAGTGGTATGAATATGGAAACAGTTAGTTAACAAAACAAAACCTGACCATGAGTGGTATGAATATGGAAACAGTTAACAAAACAAAACCTGACCATGAGTGGTATGAATATGGAAACAGTTAGTTAACAAAACAAAACCTGACCATGAGTGGTATGAATATGGAAACAGTTAGTTAACAAAACAAAACCTGACCATGAGTGGTATGAATATGGAAACAGTTAGTTAACAAAACAAAACCTGACCATGAGTGGTATGAATATGGAAACAGTTAGTTAACAAAACAAAACCTGACCATGAGTGGTATGAATATGGAAACAGTTAACAAAACAAAACCTGACCATGAGTGGTATGAATATGGAAACAGTTAGTTAACAAAACAAAACCTGACCATGAGTGGTATGAATATGGAAACAGTTAGTTAACAAAACAAAACCTGACCATGAGTGGTATGAATATGGAAACAGTTAGTTAACAAAACAAAACCTGACCATGAGTGGTATGAATATGGAAACAGTTAGTTAACAAAACAAAACCTGACCATGAGTGGTATGAATATGGAAACAGTTAGTTAACAAAACAAAACCTGACCATGAGTGGTATGAATATGGAAACAGTTAGTTAACAAAACAAAACCTGACCATGAGTGGTATGAATATGGAAACAGTTAGTTAACAAACATAACCTCACTGTATGTAATATAAATATGGAAACAGATAGTTAACGAACCGTAACCTGATTATATGTAATAAGATTATGGAAATAGTTAGTTAACAACACATAATCAGACCATGAGTGGTAACAATATGGAAACAGTTAGTTAACAAAACATAATATAAAACCAGTTAGTTCAAAACATAAACTGACCATGTGTGGTATGAATATGACTTTTGGGATCCCTGCCTCCTCTAGAACCCTTGCCCAGAATTCCACGCCGTAATCTTGTTTGATGAAGAACTGGATACTCTCAAACAGCATGCCGTACATGCGACCCCTGGGGCGCCTTCTGGTCGATCCACTGGGCGTCTGCAAGCACACAAAAGACATGCCGATAGTTGGGCAACCCTGAGGTTAATAAATTAGCATGAGAAATAAGTTCACAATTTTTTTTTAATGGCACTAATAGAAGATCGGATACGAGAGCAAGAGGACGCCCGAAAAGAAAATGGATTGACGACATCATAGACATTGCGCAATCACACAAAATGACACTATCCAGTACTACCCACCGGGCGCTCGTGCGCCAATTATACCTCTCTACGACGATTGACGGCAAAAGGGGAAGACGACGATGATGATGATGACCCATAGAAGTGGAGGAATGTAGTAGAGATTAGAGGAAACACTTTTTTTTTTGCATATCCTTTACATGACATATTTTCAGAACGTCACCCCCCCCCCCTTTTTTTTTATTACCTCCCTATAAGTTCCCCCCCCCCTCCCTCGTCCCAACACAACAGTATACATAAAACTGGAAGCTAGATTTAATAACATATACTAGAGCAAGTCTAGACGTCTACATAAAACGTGATCTGCGTTATAAAATGAATTTCAGAATATCGAGAAGTACAGAACCGTAAAATGTGGAGGGAAAAACAATATCAAGTAATCGGTTCTTGTATTAACGCGATCTTGCAATAATATTAAACACCCCCCCCCTACTGGAAACCCTAAAATTCCCCCCTGGGTGGGGGTGGGGGTGGGGGGATTCCCCGCCGGTTGAGAACCACTGCACTAGATAATATAAAGTTAAAAGCTATACTGGACATTTTAATCTGTTGCCTCCAAATCGTATTCTTTTGTCCAATATGTGTGTTTAAATTTGAGGTAATTGCGTTGTGTCTGTTTACAGTAGAGAGGCGATATTTGCGCCTTTTGGCCAACACATCCGACTTCTTCGGGCATTTAAAAATAATATTATTATTATTTTTTTGGGGGGAGGGGGGATAGGGGGTCCCTCTTTCTGTGTTGTTGTTGTTGTATTTGTTGTTGTTGTTTTGTGTTTTTTTTTTTGCGTTCGCTCGCTCGCTTTGAACTCAAGCGTAGTCCATACCTAGAGAGAAACAACAGTGGAAGATAAACTTTGCAGATATAGACATATTTAAAGCGAACGAAAGAAGAAGCGGAAGTAAGTAGTTCCCCTTGATATGCTCCAGTTTTTTGGTCCAGTCAGACAATGAAGTCCAGTAATACCTTCTCTAAACAGCACCCCACTACGCTGATCTCAAATGTAGACTTGTCCGGACATTGAATATCTGTGTAAATATATGCCGCCGGTTAGTCTGGCCATCGAGACAGTAAGACGTCATTGATATGTTGACTGATTGATTGAGTGAGTGAGTGACTGATGTATTGGTTTATTGACTGGTTAATTGATAATTTGACTCACTGGTTAATTGATTGATTGACTGATTGGTTAACTGATTAATTTACTCATTGGTTAATTGATTGATTGACTGATTGGTTAATTGACTGATTGACTGATTGGTTAATTGATTGGTTTACTCATTGGTTAATTGATTGATTGATTTATTGGTTATTTGACTGATTGATCGACTGGCTAATTGATTGATTTGTGAATTGTTAGATGATTGACAGACTTATTGATTGACATGTCCATTGATCGATTAATTGACAGGCAGACAGACGGACACAGACAGGCAGGCAGGCAGACAGACAGACAGACAGACAGACAGACAGACAGACAGACAGACAGACAGACGGACGGACGGACGGACGGACGGACGGACCGACCGACCGACCGACCGGCAGGCAGGCATGCAGGCAGGCAGGCATGCAGGCAGACAGGCAGACCGACAGACAAGCGGGCGGGCGGGCGGGCGGGCAGGTAAGTATGTAAGTAGATAAGTAGGTAGGTTAGGTAGGTAGGTAAGTAGGTAGGTAGGTAGGTAGGTTCTGGCATCCTTCCTATGATATAATTATCTTCCTACGATGTGATAATCTTTCTATGATATGATATTCTTCCTCTGATGTGATATTTTAGCTTTGATATCCTTCTTATGATATGATATCCTTCCTGTGATATCCTATTCTTCCTACAATATGATATTCTCCATTTCCATTTTACTCTTCCTATGTTATGATTTTCTTCCTATAATTTCATATTCTTCTTATAATATGATATTCTTGCTATAATATGATATTCTTCCTATAATATGATATTCCTCAGATAAAATGATATTCTCCTTTTCCATTTTATTCTTCCTATGTTATGATATTTTTCCTATAATATGATATTTTTCCTCTAATATGATATTCTTCCTATAATTTGATATTCTCCCTTTCCATTTTATTCTTCCTATATTATGATTTTCTTCCTATAATTTGATATTCTCCCTTCTTTCTATGTTATGATATTCTTCCTATAATATGATATTCTTCCTATAATTTGATATTCTCCCTTCCCACTTTATTCTTTCTATGGTATGATATTCTTCCTATAATATGATATTCTTCCTATAATATGATATTCTTCTTATAATATGATATTCTTCCTATCATATGATATTCTCCTTTTCCATTTTATTCTTCCTATGTTTTGATATTCTCCCTTCCCACTTTATTCTTTCTATGGTATGATATTCTTCCTATAATATGATATTCTTCCTATAATATGATATTCTTCTTATAATATGATATTCTTCCTATCATATGATATTCTCCTTTTCCATTTTATTCTTCCTATGTTTTGATATTCTCCCCCGATGGTCGTGGTGGGGGAGCTTGAGTTTCTCAATGACCCCGAGAGCCATGCCGGCGGTAGCGTAGCTACCAGCAGGGCCTCCCAAACCGGACAGGTCAAAGGGTAGAGAACAGACAAAGAGAAACACCCTGGTCCTCCAGGTTGGGGGTTGAAGCGTGGGGTTAACATCCCCACCTTTGTAAAAACTATTTTGTTACGAAACAGATACATGAGCCTCGAATTTGGACTGACTTATTTGTACAACGACCTCGGAACGTTAAAGGGGATTTTGAGATTTGGAACATGGAATGTACGGACACTATATCGAGCTGGAGCGGCTGAAGAACTAACCCGGGAGCTGGTTGAATATCAAATGGATATAACAGCAATTCAAGAAATAAGGTGGCCAGGAGAGGGTACTTTAGAGCAAAATGGAATGATTATAATATATGGAGGAAACACCCAAAATAAACATGAATTAGGAACAGGATTTGTCATCAAAAAAGAGTTATGGAGTAAAGTTCTAAACTTTAAAGCTGTTAATGGCAGAATTGGTAAATTACGAATAAAAGGTAAATTGAAAAATATAACGATGATTAATGTACATGCACCTACTGAAGAGAAAGTAGATGATATTAAAGAAGACTTTTATAATGATTTGGAAGATGTCATAGAAGAAACGCCCAAACAGGACATCCTGATTGTGCTGGGAAACTTCAATGCAAAAATAGGTAGAGAGCAAACTCATTAAAAAGTGGCCGGTACGGAAAACCTACATACAACTTCAAATGATAATGGGTGGAGAGTCATCAACCTGGCAGAAGCCAAAGGACTGCAGATTAGCAGTACCAGACTACAAAGAAAGGATATACACCAACAAACTTGGAAATCATGTGACAAGAGAATCTATAATCAAATAGATCACATTTTAATTAACAACAGAAATGCATCAAACATACAAGAAGTTAGAAGTTATAGAGGAGCTGAGTGCCACAGCGACCACTTCCTCGTTGGAGCAAAATTTAAAATAAAACTTAAGAAAGCTTTCTATACTAAATTACAAAGATTACACCCAACAAATAACGGAGAAAAACTACAAGAAATTACAGTCAAAGAGAAATTTACAGATGAAATAAAATGTAAACTCGAAACTCTGCAAAACCCTTTGGAGGAAAGCGTTGACCAAACTTGGTTGAACATCAAGAATACATTTCAATCTACCGCAGAAGAATGTCTCGGTGTGTTAACCACGCACAGAAAGAACAGATGGTTCAATCAAAAATATGAAGAACAGTCATTAGGAAAAAGAATGCCAGACATTTATGGCTAAATGACATCAACAACATCCAAAAGGAAGAGCAATATAGAAATGAATGTAAAGAGGCTACACAAATAGTTCGACAGCAGAAGCAAGAATATATGAGTAATATAATCAAAGATATGGAAACTAATCACCAGAAAAACGAATCCAGAAAGTTTTTTTTAAGAACTGAAGGCAATGAAACGAGGGCACCAAGACAACACATATGGTTTAAAAGATAAAAATGATTGATTGATTGATTGATTGATTGATTGATTGATTGATTGATTTAAGAACCGACATCACAGCATTCGGGACATTCCCATAAGCGCTCCGTCTCCATCCTCAGCAGCCAGCGAAGAGTTCCAACACTAATAGTTCCAGTAGCAATCTGATTATATGTCCGTCTCGCCCTTCCTCCGAGCGCCGAGCGCCGGCCAGATCCCCTCGTCACACCTCGCTGTCCCATTCTTACCAGACCATGGTGATCCATCTGCTCCTCCGAGGTGTACACGTGCTCCCACAAGGCCGCAACCATGTCTGCCTTGTCATGCATTAACACTCCATCAAATTTTGCCGAGCCAGCCAGTCTGTCCGCCTGTTCATTCCCCAGCACACCGGCATGCCCAGGAGAAAAGATCCAGGTGATGCTTACTACCCGTGACCTCCGAAGCGAAGCAAACCACTCGGCACGAAGCCTACCCGTTCCCACCCTTCTCAGCATGCTTTCTGAGTCAGTTACAATCACAATGTGTGTATGTATTGTGTTTTCTATCCAGCGGAAAGCTACACTGACCGCCTCCACCTCCACCCCCAAGCTAGACGTAGTGTTATCATACGCCAGGCTCTCCTGCACCAAACGCCGACCATTAGTTTTTGCCAAGAACCCCCAGGCACTTCTCCCACCCCTCAACACCGACCCATCCGTGTAGACAATCACACCACCCGGGCGAGAATTTTCCTGAATTAGCTGCTGAACCTCCACCTCCGCGGCCCCCGCCGGCCACTCCCCGCACTCCCGGCTCAATGCCACTACAACTCTGCACAAGTCTGACTGCACGGCCGGCACTCCGACCCACTCCCCCCCCCCCCCCTCGCCCGATGTTCTCCAAGGGGCACACCCGCCCGATCGCATCCTCCGCCCGAGCCATCCGAGATAAAAATGAGAATATGATAAATACCAATGAGGAAATGTGCAACACACGGAAAGAATATTTTGTTGAATTACTAAATTGTGAAGCTCCAAGTAACACTTTCCTACAGGAAGAGGTTCTAACGTGTGAACCACAAATTGAATAACCTGCATTTGAAGAAATCCTATATGTAATCACACGACTTAAAAACAATAAGGCAACTGGGGCTGACGGAATTGCTGCTGAATTTATAAAGGCAGGTGGCCATGCATTACATCTAAAGCTATACGAACTAATAATACAAATCTGGAAGACTGAAGAATTACCCCATAACTGGAAAGAGTCATTTTTTATACCTATCTTTAAGAAAGGAGACATGTTCCAATGCGAAAATTATAGAGGAATATCACTACTGTCCACAAGCTATAAGATACTATCCGCAGTATTACTAAATAGACTAAAACCATATTCAGAAGACATATTAGGTGACTACCAGGTGGGTTTTAGACAAAACAGATCAACAATAGATCAGATATTTATCTTACGACAAATAGCCGAGAAAAAATGGGAATATAAAATAGATCTCCATAACATTTTTATGGATTTTAAAAAGACTTATGATAGTGTCCATAGGAATAGTCTATGGAATGCTATGCAGGAATTTGGAATACCAAGGAAGCTAATCAACATGACCAGACTATGCATGGAAGATACTTATAATATAGTAACATATAAAGGCAGGAAATCATACCCTTTCCAAATAACATCTGGCTTGAAACAGGGTGATGCACTATCGCCGCTACTCTTCAATCTGGCTCTAGAGAAAGTTGTAAGGAAGGTAAAGGAGGAATGTGATATTGGAGGAACATCCAAGCTGCTCGGTTATGCAGATAATATAGATATTATAGGGGAAAATGAACAAATGACATTAGAAATATTAACTCACTTAAAGGAAAAAGCCCAACAGATGGGGCTGGTTATCAACCAAGATAAGGCAGAATATATGGTAATTTCAAGAGAAGGAATGGCTAAAAACTCTGGCCACATACAAATAGATAATATGACCATTAAAAGAACGGAAACATATAAATACCTGGGTACAATCTTCAATTGCTCCAGCATCATAAGGGAAGAAATACAAACTATAATCAATTCTGGAAATAAGATATACCATGCACTACAACATCTACTAAAATCAAGTGCGCTATCTCGTAACACGAAAATTACAATATACAAAACAATGATCAGACCAGTTGTGCTGTATGGCTATGAAACCTGGAGTACAACGAAAGGAGACGAAGCCTTGTTACAAACCTTTGAGAACAGTTTTAAGACGCATCTTTGGGCCTATTAGGGATACACAAAGTGGAGAGTGGAAAAGAAGAAGTAAAAAAGACATTTATGAACTGTTTAAGTCCCCGCTAATCATTGGTATCATGAAGGCTAATAGACTACAATGGCTGGGGCATATAGAAAGAATGGAAGATAATAGGGAAACAAAACTCGCTTACACTCAGGAAATAAATGACCGTAGACCCCGAGGTAGACCAAGAAGGCGGTGGAGGGATAATACATGTACAGACCTACAAGCACTTGGAATCAACGACTGGCAAGAGAAGGTCCACCAGAGAGACGAATGGAGATGGATTGTATCTGCATCAAAGAACCTCAATGGCTCGGAACGCTGAAGAAGAAGAAGAATGTTATGATATTCTTTCTATAATATGATGTTCTTCCTATAATATGATATTCTTCCTATAATTTGATATTCTCCCTTTCCATTTTATTCTTCCTATGTTATGATATTCTTCCTATAATATGATATTCTCCGTTTCCATTTTATTCTTCCTATGTTATGATATTCATCCTATAATGTGATATTCTTCCTATAATATGATATTCTTCCTATAATATGATATTCTTCCTATAACAGGAAATTTTCTTATGACATGAAATTCTTCCCATGCCATTCCATCTTGGCATTGTCCACGCAGGTCTGTGACCGTAACCATTGTCCATATTAAGAGACCCTCTACCTATCGTCCCGACTTAGACCACAATCAACAAGTATCAATCAGCTCCTCTCAAGTTCAGTCCACTACCTGCACGCAGCTCGCGATGGTGAAAAGTGTTTACCAGAAATACTACAGTAAATATTGAACATCAATTCAAGCACTGTGGACAATCTTTTAACGGGACATATGTAAACAGACTCTATGGCAAACATTATTCACGCTGTGCGATCATTACGTCTAATGTTGAATTTACAACCAGTTTTCTGAGAGAACGTGAACCAAAGTGGAAAGGAAACTTGTGTACTTGCCAGTTGGGATTACGATTTTACTCACGGTAATTAATCGTTGTTAATCTTTTGGTGATATTTGAGAAGTTCTCATTAGGCGTTTGTATTTCTTTCTGCCGTCGAAATGTGTCTTGGTTTATGGTTTCTAAAAGAGGCATCTGCACTGCCTGCACGCGATTACCAGAGTAAGTGTTCCAGTTACACAACCCCTACAGAAGGACATCCAACCTATAAATAAGCTATTCTTGTTCCCAGACATACATTTCTTCTTCTTCTTCTTCTTCTTCTTCTTCTTCTTCTTCTTCTTCTTCTTCTTCTTCTTCTTCTTCTTTTTCTTCTTCTTCTTCTTCTTCTTCTTCTTCTTCTTCTTCTTCTTCTTCTTCTTCTTCTTCTTCTTCTTCTTCTTCTTCTTCTTCTTCTTCTTCTTCTGTCACCTTCTACTATTGTCGTGAAGCGTCCCAGAAATGAGACATATAATTGTATATGTTTCATTTGTCTTCTTGCTGCTTGTACTAACGTCATATTTGATTTCTTCACTGTCTCTTTTTTTTTCCATCTAACCAACTCTTCCTGTGTCGTCCTCTCTCCTTGTATCTCATGCTCTCATATAGAACACTCTAGCCGCTAGTTGATCGTGTTCCATTCTAGCTAACTGTCTGAACCATTTAATTATTTGCTGTTCTATAAAGTCAGTTATCGATGTTGTCCCTACACTTACTCGTACTTTCTCATTTACTTCTCTATCCCCTCTTGTTTTTCCAATTCCTTCCTGGTGTCTCTCATCTCACATGATGTGATTTTACGCTGTGTGTTTCTCATGCCTCTCATCTCACATGATGTGATTTTACGCTGTGTGTTTCTAGGGCTGCCTTTGTCCAGAAAAGACACCCTATATTTAATCCACTCCCCATAGAAAACGAACACGGAAACGCTAAGCCACTCCCCCATTTAGAGACCGATACTGAAACTTTCTCTAGAGGCAGCAACTGAAATTCTATAGAAACGCACACTCAAACTTGATAGAAGCAGACACTGAAACTCTATATAAACGGACTCTGAAACTCTCTTGAGACGGGTACTGTAATTCTATATAGACGGACACTGAAACTCTCTAGAGACGGACACTGAAACTCTATATAGACACACATTGAAACTATCTACAGACGGACACTAAAACTCTATATAAACGGACACTGACATTCTATTGTGATGGATACTGACACTCTCTAGAGACGGACATTAAAACTCTATATATACGGACACTGAAACTCTATGCAGACAGCCATTGAAACTATCTAGAGAGGACACTGAAACTCTACATAGACGGATACTGTAACTCTATATAGACAGCCATTGAAACTATCTAGAGACGGACACTGAAACTCTATATAGACGGATACTGTAACTCAATAGAGACGGACACTGAAACTCTATAGAGACGGACACAGAAACTCTATAGAGACGGACACTTAAACTATAGAGACGGACACTGAAACTCTGTAGAGACGGACACTGAAACTCTATAGAGACGGACACTGAAACTCTATAGAGACGGACACTGAAACTCTATAGAGACAGACATTAAACCTGTATAGAGACGGACACTGAAACTGTATAGAGACGGACACTGAAACTCTATAGAGACAGACACTGAAACTCTATAGAGACGGATACTGTAACTGTATAGAGACGGACACTGAAACTGCTTAGAGACGGACACTGAAACTCTATAGAGGCGGACACTGAAACTCTATAGAGACGGACACTGTAACTCTATAGAGACGGACACTGAAACTCTATAGAGACGGACACTGAAACTCTATAGAGACAGACACTGAAACTCTATAGAGACGGACACTGAAACTCTATAGAGACGGACACTGAAACTCTATAGAGACGGACACTGTAACTCTATAGAGACGGACACTTAAACTGCATAGAGACGGACACTGAAACTCTATAGAGACGGACACTGAAACTGTATAGAGACGGACACTTAAACTCTATAGAGACGGACACTGAAACTGTATAGAGACGGACACTGAAACTCTATAGAGACGGACACTGAAACTGTATAGAGACGGACACTGAACACTGCAGAGATTAACACTGAAACTCAACAAAACTGATCCAGAACACCAAAGACGGGAATCTGTGGAGTGACACGAACGTCTAGGCCAATTGGCAGAGAACATGATGATGATGCTACAATGACAAAACTCGGTAATTACAAAATACATTCATTTTGCTACTTACACTGCTGAGAATGGAGAACATGTCCTGGCCAGGCATGACAGAATGTTCTCGTCTCCTGTCTACTGTAGAAACGTGTTCTAGCTTCTAGAATAATCTCTGTTTTTAGTAGTTTACAGTTAAAGTTTGCCAGTTATGGAGATAATTATGATTGTCACATACATACGTGGAGTTGAGTTAGTTTTACTCACTGATTGTTTTAGGCTGCATATTCTATCACCCCTTCAGGTAATGACAAATATGGATATTATATAGTTGTGATGCTACAACGAACGAATTCAGCAATGCAAAAGTACGACAAGAACGGTGTTATAACAAGCGCGTGTTACAACGAACGATGTTATAACAAATTAATGTTACAACGAACGATGTTATAAGAAAATACAACGAACGATGTTATAACAAATTAATGTTACAACGAACGATATTATAAGAGACGAATGCTACAACAGACGATGTTATAACAAACGAATGCTACAACGAATTAATGATATAACAAAGGTTCAAATATGTCGGATAAAACTTAACCCTGAATTTATTTTTCAAAACAGGAGTCCTACCGATGGTCCTCAACGATGAATAAAAAATATATCTAAGTTAATCTCTATGTGATTCTTAATAATTCTATTGGCCAATATGCATTTATTTTATCATTGGGTCAAAAGTGTTTATGATTTTAACGTGATTAATATTGTTTATGCCGGCTCCATGGCGAAGGCGTTACGAACGTAGTTCGTAATCCCGCCTACCCGTGTTCGAAATAGCTGGTGCGATTTGGCAGCAGACCGCGTTGCGCTGGGTTTTAAACGAATTGGTATGTGAGTCGATCGTTCAGGAAGCAATGGCAAACTACTGATAGTAAACTTGCCAAGAGATCACATCAGCAGGAAAAGGCTGGTGTTGACAGCGATGTCCTGTAAATGATTTGCAAAAATTATATATTATTTATGCTTCTCGTGTGCATAATATTGTTTATGCTATTTGTGTGCTCAATGACTGGCACCTTGCCGTCTTGACAGACGATATTTTGTAGAATGGAGTTATACCTCTCCATAACACAAAGCCTGGGCTGAATTTAGAGACCATGCGTTGCCCATGCAGCATGATCCCTCTCTTGGCCTGTCTAGTTTACTCCAGAGGAAAGGTAACACCGATACACCAGGAACAATGCAAGCTGCAAAAGCTGCCCGATCAGTAAAGCAAAGCTCTAATTGTCCACCTGTCGGAGCTTTCATTCTAGACCAGTTGCCGACTGTAATCGGTAGCTCAGTCATATCTGACTGAAACCTGACTACTGTCATACGTTAATTCAGTCATATCTAAACCCTGACACTACAACCCTACTGCGTGTGAAAATCGTGTAAAGTATGTCACGACTTAACTAAAACAGTGTTTACAGTAAAATATTCTCGGTTATTGAAAGAAAGAGAAATACATTTCACAACCACCACACTGCTGTATATCGTGGATATTTCGAATTACACATACACGCACAATTCTTCGCCTAAATAATTTCACATCTATCGACTTCTCCCTAGAATTCTTGAGTTAGAGAATTCCAGAACACATATCCGCAGTTAGGCGCTCCTTCGAGAGAAGGTCAGTGAAAAATGGCTTGTTTCAATGTGCCAGAGTGCTGCCGTCTGCTGGAGGGAAAAAACGCGGGAAGTGTGGGCGGTTAGAAATCAGACTCTTAGAGTGAACGTACGCGCGTATCGAATTCATGAATGCTCAGTGTTTTGCCTTTTCTGATGCCGCATTGTGTTCTCTTGCTCTTACATCTTTCTCGTCATCTTCTGCAAGCGCTAATCAATGGAAATGTTGTTAACAGTATCAGCACTTAGTAGAGAAAGTGTACACTTAGAGGGAAATACCTACATATTAAAAAAAAGTCGCTTAAAAGTCGACAGGGTCGACTTCATTGCACCGGGTTTTATCCCATATGGCTCGGTCTCTTTCCGGAGCACGGAAAGCGTCGCACAAAGCACGAACTCCGTAGCTTTTAGCGACGACCCACAGGAGCCTCTGAAACATTTAACTCGTAAACCGAAGGGTGCGGCCCGGAATCGAACCCACAACCTTCGGATCACGAGTCAAACGGCTTGACCACTTCGCCACAGAGACTCCCTAATATACCTACATATAGTGGGGAAAATGGCTACACTTTGTGGAGTAAATGCTTACACTCATGGGACAAATATTTACATTTAATGAGACAAATGCCTACACTTCTTCTTCTCTTCTTCTTCAGCGTTCCGAGCCCTTGAGGTTCTTTGCTGCAGATACAATCCGTCTCCATTCGTCTCTCTGGTGGACCTTCTCTTGCCAGTCATTGATTCCAAGTGCTTGTAGGTCTGTATATATATTATCTCTCCACCGTCTTCTTGGTCTACCTCGGGGTCTACGGTCATTTATTTCCCGAGTGTAAGCGAGTTTTGTTTCCCTATTATCTTCCATTCTTTCTATATGCCCCAGCCATTGTAGTCTATTAGCCTTCATGATACCAGTGATTAGCGGGGACTTAAACAGATCATAAATGTCTTTGTTACTTCTTCTTTTCCACTCTCCACTTTGTGCATCCCTAATGGGTCAAAGATGCGTCTTAAAACTTTGTTCTCAAAGGTTTGTAACAAGGCTTCGTCTCCTTTCGTTGTACTCCAGGTTTCAGAGCCATACAGCACAATTGGTCTGATCAGTGTTTTGTATATTGTGATCTTGGTGTTACGAGATAGCGCCTTTGATTTTAGTAGATGTTGTAGTGCATAGTATATCTTATTTCCAGAATTGATTCTAGTTTGTATTTCTTCCCTTATGATGTTGGAGCAGTTGAAGATTGTACCCAGGTATTTGTATGTTTCCGTTCTTTTAATGGTCATATTATCTATTTGTATGTGGCCAGAGTTTTTAGCCATTCCTTCTCTTGAAATTACCATATATTCTGTCTTATCTTGGTTGATAACCAGCCCCATCTGTTGGGCTTTTTCCTTTAAGTGAGTCCATATTTCCAATGTCTTTTGTGCCTACACTTAGTGGGGCAAATACTACAGTTAGTGGAACAAATGTCTACACTTAGCGGGACAAATGCGTGTACCTATTAGGATAAGTGCCTACACTTAGTTTGACACACGCCTACACTTAGTGGGAATAATACCTACATTTAGTGGAACAGATACCTACACTTGGTGGGACAAATGCTCACACTTAGCGGGGAAAATGTCTACACTTAGTGGGACACATGCTACAGTTAGTGGGACAAATGTCTAAATTTAGTGGGACAAATACTTATATTCAGTGGGACAAATGCCTACAATTAGTGGGACAAATTCCTACACATAAATGCCCAAATGCATATGCTTAGCGTGGAGGGGGTGGGGGGGGAGGGGGGGTATCCATTTTGGGGGGACATTGAATACTCTCAGTTAGACAAAATTGACAGACAGATAGACAGACAGACACGCATATGGGCAGGCAGACAGGGAGATAGACAGATGGATTGATGGGTCGGTGTATAGATGGATCCATCCATCCATCATGTGCCATGCCGGTAAGCGTGGGCGGTCATGTTCTGCCATCTCACTCGATCACCAGAGTCGTGGATCAGCTCCGTGTTTCTGTCTCGATCATGCCACAAGGCCAAGCCATCCAGGTACTTGCTTCTAGGTCTTCCCCTTGGTCTGTTCCCCTCGATCTTACCAGTTGTCACCAAGTTCTCCAAATCATTTCTTCTCATAACATGCCTAAAATATTGTGACTGTCCACGTCTAATGTCCCCAATCAGCCTACGATCTTCATTTGTTTCTTGAAGGACTTGGTCATTGGTCTTTCTGGCTGTCCATGACACTCTTTGCATTTTCCTCAGAAACCACATTTCTACAGCCATCAGATGGATAAAACTTAAGATATTTGACATTGTAAAGAAATGATATTATCAGACAGACAGTGGGATCAACACCTTGTGCCACCTATAATGAAAGACAGAAGATGAAATGATTCGGCCATCTCTTTAGAATGCAACACCAGCAACTACCAGCACTGGCGCTACATCAAAGAAGATCTGCTACGAGAGCAAGAGGACGCCCGAGAAGAAAATGGATTGATGACATCAAATACATTGTTCAGTCACACGGAATGACATTATTCAGTGCCACCCATCGGGCGCTGAACGTCAACTATTCCTCCCAACGACACTTGTTGGCAAAAGTAGATGATGATGATGAAATAAACACTATAATTTCATTCCAGACGTTCCGATCATGGCCTTCATCTGTTAGCCAAAACATTCAAAAGCCTAGATAATCATGTCTGCAAGTTTTGTACAGCAGACGATCAATAAATACACGGCTGGCCAACTCCAGCATTGCATAAATGAAAAGGACGAACCGTTGTGTTTCCGCTTCATAAATTTCAGCTGTTGTATTGTTTCATGTTGATTTCCACTCTGTGAATTTATAATGTTAGGAATGCGGTCCATGAACCGAAAATTTGTGATTTGTGGTCGTCCACTCTCGCATTGATTTCGACGTGAACGAGTGGATAATAGCACTCTAGATCTTATACTTCCGGTACTCTGATGACGAGGTAGCGGGATAGTTTCCTACTCACCTCAGTATGGACTGCAATGTTAACTTCTAGTTCAGAAAAAAAAAAGATAACACCCAAGTTAATTGCATATCCTTTACAAGACGTGGAAGTAAACCGCAGCGTGTTTTGTGTGTGTGTTAAACTGTGATTTATTGGCAGTTTACTTTCAGTAGTTTGCCTTTGCTTTCTGAACGACCGGCACTCACACCATTGTATGGGGAACAACGCAAGGCGGTCTGCGTCCAAATCGCCTGCAGCTTTCTTCCGAACACGGTATGAGAGGGTAAGTGCTGCATTCGTAACCCTTCGCCACAGCGTCGGTCTTGTTCAGAAAGCACTGGTAAACTCAATCAATCAATCATGTGCCATGCCGGAAAGCGTGGGCGGTCATGATTCGACTGGTAAACTACTGGACGTAAAATTACCTGGAACATCAACCCAGGTTTGGGTTTGGTTGCGACGTCCTGCAAAGGTCATGAAACCTATGTTTTACTCTGGCGTATCATCATCATCAAGTGCCCTGCCAGCTGACGTAGGCGTTCATGGCTCTCCACAGATCTCGGTCTTTGATTTTCTGGATCAACTCTGCAGCTGATATTCCTCCATGCCACCGTCTCAATCCATCCAGTATCGTTTCTCTTGGTGTGCCTCTGCCTCTCTTCCCCTCGATCTTTCCAGTTATCACGATGTTCTCCAATGCCTCTCTTCTCATCACAATGCCGAAGAAAGATATTAAACATAATAATAATAATAATAATAATAATAATAATAATAATAATAATAATAATAATAATAATAATAATAATAATAATAATAATAATAATAATAGTTGCTGCAAATCATTTGCAGGACGCTTGCAGTCAACACCAGCATTTTTTGCTGTTGTTGATGTCTTCGACAAGTTTACTTTCAGTGGTTTGCCATTGTTTTCTGAACGACCGGCTCTGATATCATTTACGTAAATAACTAGCGCAAAGCGGTGTGCTGCCAAATCGCGCGCAGCTGTGTTTCGAACGTGGGTACACGGGATTACGAACAACATCCTAAACGCCTTGGCCACGGAGACGGGCTTTTAAACATTAGCTCACCGGTATGCTCGCGTGGACAGTGTGATCAAGCTGGGAGGGGAGAGGGGGGGGGGGGGGGGGGGAGAGAGTTCGCCGGGTTTTCCTACAGTACAGCCAGATCTACGCAGGGAATACTAGCCTGGTGAGACGGCACTGCGTTCACAATTTAAGGAACAAACAAACAGATCCAAAACATTGTTGACTACGTCACGATAATTCGTTAATCGGTGTAAACATGAAAGACCGAACGCGATAAGATGAAGAGAAGAAGAGGAAACATTCACAGATGTTGGGGTCAATGCCAATGCTATCAACCGATTCAGTATAGGGTGTATTTTTAATGATTGTGCAGTGTTTGAAAGTACTGCCTGTCCGTGTTTTGTATTTACCTATTATGTTGCATGAACTTTACAGAAGGTGAATACAAAACTTGGACCGGTAATATTTTCAAACACTGCACAGTCATTAAATATACACCCTATATTACAATATCAATTTCCGTTCATTGAGCATTTGAAAATTGCGGAAGATACCAAGAAACAAAACAAATAACACGATGACTATAATGTGGCGATATACAGTCCGTGTGTCCAAATGGCAATGAATGAATCACCAGAAAACAAGATAGATCTGTCCAAACTGGAGGTAACGAGTTGCGATATATTATCCTTTGGCAGTGATTCATTGATAACCTAACTGAGCATCCGCTAGGGATGGAGGTATAGGATGTATGTGTAATGACTGTGCAGTTTTTGAAAATACTGCTGGTCCGAGTTTTGTATTCACCCTCTGTAAAGTGCATGCAACATAATAGGTAAAACAAAACTTGGACCGGCAATATTTTCAAACACTGCACAGTCATTGAAAATACACCCTATATTAAGAAGCGCAGTATGACCTTTGTGGGGTGTAGTTCTGTGTTAATTAATTTTCTTTCTTTCCTTACGTTTGCTAGTTTCTTGTTTCTTATTTTACACAAGTAAACTGACCTGTTTTAAAGTTTGCTGTAATTGTCGGCATGGAACATGACATTTGCCAACAGTGATATTAATTATTATGACGAGGATACGGGGTATGGAGATACTGAGGTACAACAGTCAGGCACAATAATCAGGTATAACAGTCTGGTACAGCTGTCAGGTACAACAGTCTTGTACAAAAGTAAACCACGTTCTCTCTTTACTACGGTGGTTTCCGTCTAGGTGGGTGGGTTGTCACAGAAATACGTGGTGGAAATAAGGTATTAGAGTTTCAGTGTTCGTCTCTAGGGGAGGAGTGGATTACAGTTTCACGTCTGTATCTAGGGGATGAGTTGATTCGAGTTTCACGTTCATCTCGAAAAGGGGGGGGGGCAGGTTAGAGTTTCAGAGTCCATTTCTAGGGGAGGAATGGATCAAAAATTCAGTGTCCATCTCTATGTTAGGAGTGGATTAGTGTTTTAGTGTCCGTCTCTAGAGGATGAGTGGATTAGAGTTTCAATATCCGTCTCTATGAGAGGAGTGGATTATAGTTTCAGTATTCGTCTCTGCTGGGGGAGGAGTGGATTAGAATTTCAGTGTCAATCTCTTGAGAGTTTCGTGTACTTGTATCGATGTGTGTATGTTGTCTGTGTTCTCACGAAGACATTTTGTTACTTGTGATGGTGTTTTAATACAGCTTACCGTCTACTTCTCGTGTTTTTATTTGTTTGTTTGTTTGTTTTTGTTTGTTTTTTTCGCATTGTTTTTCTGTCTTCTTCTTGTTATAATTGTATTCAAAGGCAGGTGCTTGCCTGTCCGCTGATTTGTTAGATATCCCAGTTGAACACTCGTACATTTTCGCATGAAATACGCACGCTGTTTGTGTTCTATGAGCGGCAACAATTAGATACGGAAATAATTATTCGTCGTCCATAGAAATAAAAAGAAGAGTACGGCAGGGACGCGTGTAGTCTCCAAGCCTCTTCAACCTATACACAGGACAATTGTTTAAACAAGTCAAACTGCTTGGACTTAATATCAAACGAAGAATCATAAATTATCTCAGAAATGCTGACGATACAGTGTTACTAGCAGAAAGCTAGCAAGAGTTACAAAAATTAGTAGAACAATAGGCACTGTGCAGATTGTGGCTAAGAATTAACGGCGAAAATGGAGAACCAATAAGTGAACAAAAAAATAAATTCTAATAAGATGGAACAGTACTTCGAACAACTTCTCAACATCCCATCAGATGCCGTCATCTGTCATCTCATCTCATCATGTTCCTTGAATTCTTGTATGTGAGCCGGTCGTTTAGAAAGCAATGGCAAACTACTGAATGTAAAATATGCCAAGACATCAACACCAGCTGAAAAATGCTAGTGATGATACATATAGACAATATATGTAAAGAAACCGACACAGATGCCACCGAAGAACTACAACCAGACATACTGAAAGAAGAAATTATAGAAGCCGTCAGATTTGCCCCATTGAACAAATCATCAGGACATGATGAAATACCAAATGAACTAATTAAAGCAGTAAGAGAAGTAGGAACAGCATGGCTACATAGACTATTCAACCATGTTTGGGTAGAACAACAGACACCACGAGAATGGGGAAACGCCATAATTATCCCAATTTGGAAAACCAAAGGCAGCAAAAGAGACCGCACACAGAGGCATTTCACCGTTGAGTCATACTGGGAAAATATGTTTGCAAAATTCTTGAGACAAGATTACGAACTACTATAGAACCCCAGATAAGCGAATCACAACTTGGATTTAGGAAAACCAAAGGATGCACAGATGCCATTTTTGCTCTTAGACAACTTATAGAAAAATCAACCGAATTCAGTGAAACACTCTACTTAGCCTTTGTCGACCAAGAAAAGGCATTTGATAAAGTAGATAGAAACAAGCTGTGGGAAATCCTTAAACAATATAGAGTGAGTATACATCTAACAAACCTATGTAGAAGCTTATATGACAACAGTGAATGCATAGTGAGAGCAACTGGAGGACACTCAGAACCCTTCACCATAAGATCTGGAGTACGACAAGGTTGTTTCCTGTCCCCTCTCTTGTTGATAACATATATAGACAATATATGTAAAGAAACCAGCCAAACAGAGACCGCAAAAGCATCACATGACGAGAACACGGAAGAAGAACCATTTGCAAATCTAACCATTAGAAAACTCGTGTTTGCGGACGACCAAGCACTAATAGCAAAATCAAGAGTTTAATTACAAGGCCACATGAATAGTCTAAACGAAATGTGTAGGGAACATAACATGAAAATTAACACTAGCAAAACAGAGGTAATGACTGTAACTAAAGATGAAAAGCAGCGACGATTCACCTAAACGAACATTCCTTGAAACAAGTACAGAGTTTCAAGTACTTAAGAAGTATGTTATCGTGAAATGGCAAATCAGAAGACGATATCGAAAATAGATGCAATAAGGCAAACCAACTCATTGGACAAATGGCACCAATACTAAAGAACAAACATGTATCAATAACTACTAAGAAAGCACTTTACAACACAATCTTCCTACCAACTCTATGTTACCAATGCCAAACCTGGACAATGACAGAAAAAGAGAAAAGAAAAATCACAACAACAGAAATTAGATTCCTGAGAAGAATACTCAATGTATCAAGATGAGATAAGATCAGAAATGAAGAAATCAGGACTACAGTAGGGATTATAGCTGCACTAGATTTTATTATAAAGCAGCAAGTCAAATGGTTTGGCCATGCAAGTAGGTTACCAACTAACAGTATACCACAACAAGCAATGATGTACAGACCAGGGGGAAGCAGAGGAAGAGGCCGACCACGTAAACGATGGACGCAGGGAATAAGTAACAGAGTCCATGGGAATATCGATACATGAAGCCCATAAGCGGGCACTCTCCCGCTGTTTATACATCACCTCGACAACGCAAGTTACAAGAGGAACATGATGAGATGAGATGACAGATGAGATTATATATATATATATATATATATATATATATATATATATATATATATATATATATATATATATATATATATATATATATATATACTTTACAGGACATTGCAGTCAACACCAGCATTTTCAGCTGTTGTTGATGTCTTGGCAAGTTTTACATTCAGTAGTTTGCCATTGCTTTCTAAACGACCGGCTCACATACCCTCCATAAGTAACCAACGCGAAGCGAACCGCTACCGAACCTCGCGCAGCTGTGTTTCTTACGAGACTATAAGGGATTACGAACAGCGTTAAAAGCACCTTCGCCAGGGAGGTCGGCGGCTAAGGTATTACCATCCACACACACACACACACAAAAAACGAAAACTATGATAATTAGCAATGGAAAGGAAAGGTCATCTATGAACATCACAGTAAACGGGGAAATACTAGAACAAGTAACAAGTTTCTCTTATCTTGGACATATAATAACAGATGATGGCAGAAGTGAAATGGAAATTAAACATACAATAGGAATGGCCAAAAATGATTTCAACATCATGAAATCAATATTAACATCTAGCTAGATTAACACGGCATTAAAAATTAGAATTGTCAAATGTTACGCATATTGAACACTATTGTATGGCGCGGAAGACTGGACATTGAACAAGCAACTAGAAAGTCGAATAGATGCCCTGGAGATGTGGATATTCCGAAGGATATATCGTATTTCATGGAAATAAAAACAATCAAATACATAGGTTCTAGAAAAACTGGGAATACAAAGAGAGTGGATGAAAGAAAAAAAAATATGAGGCAAGTGAAATATTTCGGCCACATTAAATGACAACACCGTTATGAAAACCATTTTGGAGGGTAAGGTTGGCAAGCGAGCAAGAGGTAGACAATGATACAAGTGGGAAGATAACATCAGTAGATATACGAACAGCAATGACAAATGGGCGCCGGCTCCATGGCCGAGGTGTTAGCAGCTTTCTCCGCTAACCCCGAATACTCTCGTCACGTGACGCGACGAGAATTAGCAGTGGTTCGAATCGCAAAAGTGACTTATGAGAGTATGGAGCCGGTCGCTCAGAAAGTCGTGGCGTGCTGATGAGCGTAATCTAGCCTAGGAATCAACATACAGCTGAAAGATGCTGGTGTTGACCGCAATATCCTGAAACAGGATGGAAACGCGGAAAAAAAAAAAAAAACATGACAAATGGGCGAGAGACCGTGTTTGAGACCTATTGCAGCCAACCCTCATTGTGGACACGGCACCTGATTGATTGAGTATTCTAACTTTTGTTGTTCTCTCTACTCCAATCCATAAAAGTTTAAATTGCTTAATTTATACATTCAAAACAAAAACCACAACAATAACAGCAGCAGCAGCAACAAAAACAACAACAACAACAACAACAACAACAACAACAACATGGTATAAATAACGTAGAAAGACAAAGAAATTTCGTGCATTCACTCACCCGCAACAACCAATCCGCTTTATCCAAGTGATCACGTGTCAACAAATCGACTCTATCTTGTTGCTCCATTGTGTCGCCTTGCTGTTTAACTGAGAACTAATATCAGTTGCAATCAAGCGTTGTCACAATTTACAACCGTTTGTTCACTAGTTGTGCTGTGTTTCATCATAGTCATCATTGTATTACATAGTTAACTGGTGATGTTTGCTAAGTTATCCCTTTCTTGATAGTTACGGTTGATGTTAAAGCTCACTATTTAATGAAATTAATGCAAGGATTAGAAATGACATTGATGGACAGCAGTAGAGTTGTAAACATACAATGCGGGAATCAACGAACACAAGAAGTGGAATACGTTGTCTCTCTTATAAGTTGTACCATAATGTTGATTGGTTGGCTGATTGACTGGCTTGCTGGTTGGTTGATTGGTCGGTTAGTTGGTTGGTTGACTGGCTAGTTGGCTGGTTGATTCGTTGGCTGGCTTGTTGGTTGGTTGGTTGGTTGGTTGGTTGGTTGAATAGATGGATGGCTGGTTTATTGGATGAATGGTTGGATGAATGGGTGGGTTGTTTGTTAGTTAGTTTGTTGGGTGGTTCGTTCGTTCGCTTGTGAATCCTTTGAAAGACTGAGCTCTAACTGTAAAGTCCGATGTGTCAGTGTGCGGCTTGTGTGAGCCCTTAAACTGAGCTAGCATCTATCGGGGTGAGGAATGGTGGGGACTGCCCCCCCCCCCCACCTCTCCTATAGTACAATCTCCTGGGTATAGAGTTACAGAGCTCTATTTCCACTCTCCTATCTCAGAAATCAGGATTTACAAGAATGGCCCTGGAACTTCACGTCCGTCAGGAGATCTACTAGAAAATAACCAGGTCATTATTCAGCGCAAGCACATGTGGACTGAAAACGATTAGTTCTAGGTCGGTTGTTTTCAAATTTAGTAAATCTAGGTTGTTTATTTTAAATTTAGGAAATTTACCCAAAAATGAAGCCGGCGCTATGGTAAAGATGTTATGAGAGCAATTCGCAGTCCAGCATATTGCGTTTGAAACGCAGCTGCGGGCGACTTGGCAGCAGATCGCCTTGCTTTGTTTTCCATACAATGGTATGGGTGTTGGTCGTCCCGGACGCAATGAGAAATTACTGAACGTAAACTTGCCCAGGAACCACACACAGCCGAACAATGCTGGAGTTGACCGCTACGTCCTTTGAAGGATATGCAACTAACTTTAACTAACCCAAAAGAGAACATAGAAATTACAACAATTAGATTTCTGAGAAGAATTATTAAGAAGAGAGAAAATCAGAAATGAAGAAATCAGGGGTTAATAGCAGCGTTAGATTTCATTAGAAAACAGCAAGTGAAATGGTTCGGCCAAATAACTAGTTTACCAACTAACAGTATACCACAACAAGTAATGATGTACAGACCAAATGGAACCAGAAGAAGAGGCCGAGCATGTAAACGATGGGTATAGGGAATAACAGAGTTCATGGGAATATCGATATATGATGCCCATATACGGGCACTCTCCCACTGTCTATGGTTCGCCTCAACACCTCAAGGTACAAGAGGAACCAAATGGGATGAGATGAGATAACAATATGATATTTACCCACAAAAGAATATTATAGCATAAGTGATTCAGGTATACATATATTTGAATCCTAGCCAGTGTTGCGGAGTTAGTGCACTGTGCTGAAATTCTTTTCTTATTGTGTGGTGTAGTGGAAGATGACTGAAACACTTATGGAGATATCCGTGTGCAATTAAAGTGATGCTGTACTAAAACTGCATATCACAAAGACCATTTCACACGTTTTGAAATATTTCTTTAACCTATTAAACGCGTTTCCATTTAATTTCTTCTTCTATAGCATTGCTTTCTGATTAAGCATGTTTTAAAATCAGAATGACAATTTTATTACAGTCAGACTAGATGCAGCAATACGAACATTGCATCACTGAATGGCTGCAAAGGCCAGACTACAGAATTTAAGAGATGACATATTGAGATTAGTACATCTCCAGTGCCGCGTCTTGCATATTTAATTGCATGCGCGAAGTTTTTGCATTTTCGCGCAATAATTCTTGTCTGGTTTTCTCTAACTTTCCATTAATGGCACACACAAAAACTAGTCCAAAAATGTGGAATATATTAGCTGCGACTAATTCTCCAAGTTTCAAAAATCGAGTTCCTAGCTGGCTCGTAACTATCCGATGATCTGGCTGAGTGTCGGCGGGCGCACGACACTCCACATCGCCAGTACCTTGAACGCAATCTGTTGTTTACGTAACTACCGGAACTGTTAACGAATGCCGGGATGTGGGTATGTTTTAGCCAATCAGTGATGAGAAAATTAGTAGGTTTGCATTCCCTGCGATCTTTGGTCTCTTAAACGCATTCTCTAACTGGGAACCAACCAACCCATGGTACGTTACCGAGTCTTCTTCGTCTTCTTCTTCCTTCTTCTTCTTCTCCTTCTCCTTCTTCTTCTTCTTCTTCTTCTTCTTCTTCTTCTTCTTCTTCTTCATTTTGCTTCACCTCCTCCACTACTTCATCCTCCTCCGCCATCTCATCTCCACCTTCTTCTTATTCTTCTTATTGTTCTTCTTATTCTTCTTCTTTCTTTTGCTTCTACACCGCCTCCACCTCCCCCAAACTCACTTCCTCCTACTCCTTCTTCTTCCTCTTCGTCTTCATCTTCGTCTTCGACGTCTTCTTATTCTTCTTCTTCTTCATTTTGCTTGTCCTCCTCCACCACCTCCTCCCTCTCCTTCTTATTCTTGTTCTTATTATTATGTTTATTCTTCTTTTTTCGTTTGCTTCTACTCCTCCTCTACCCCCCCCCCCCCCCACTCTTTTTTTTCTTCTTCTTCTTTTTCTTCTTCTTCTTTGTCTTCATCTTCGTCTTCGACTTCTTCTTCTTTCCTTTCCCTTTGCGTCGCCTCCTTTTACTCCTCCTTCTTCTTCGTCTTCCCCAATGAATCAGACCAAGCTCTTTACCCTTTGTTATCTCCGATAGTTCCTGACTGACTTCATTATTTTCTTGTTCATGATCAGCTGCGATTCCGTCGCAGGCATTTTCTCAATGTTATGGTAGCCGACCCCACACCGATCTTCCTTAGCCACATCTTACGCCATGCATAGTAGGTGACGGTGTTACTATACTTTACTTCCTGCATATATGCCCTGGTCTCACACATCAAGACGCGATCGGTTGCGGAAACCAAATACATTCTCTTCCTCGATTCGTCAACAACCATACTCGTAGGCGGCAGCCACACTAGCGTACTGGAAAATCACGCCTAAAGGCCCCTTTCCAAATTACATCCTGCTGAAAGTGTCGCAGAAATAACAAACTAGGAAGCTCCAGCGACGACCCCCAGGGGTCTCCAAGACAATTGCACTCGTGGGCCGAAAGACGTCGACCGGAACGAACCCACAGTCTTCGGAACGCGAGGCAGGAGGTGTTACCATTTCGCCACGAATATTCCCACCCTCTGGAACAAATAGAAACAAATTAGTATGTGAGGGAAATATACAAGATGAAGTGGATTAAATGGGAGAATAACATCCAGCTGGTTGTAGTATAGTTGATTCGTTCGTTCGTTTGAGAGAGAAAAAATTAAACAATTCGACCTCGTTCAACCTGCCTTGTGTGGTGTTGGTTATAATTGAGATACGGGTTTTGCAGTCCTATATTCTTTTCTTTTGCCTTGTTTAAATTCTGTTTTCTCTTCTGGTAGATTTCATGCCTGTGGCGTCAGCTAGTGCGGTTTTCACTGTGCTTTTCAGTCTGTCAGTGTCGGCTCCGTGTGGCTCCGGGTGTAGCCCTCAGCAGGATTCGTCCGTTGGGATTGTTCCTTTCTTTTTTTCACCATGTCTCGGAAAATCTGTCCTATCTCGGCCATCAGCTGGCCATTGATAGGGGCATACGCTGAGAATGTCATGAGCGCGGGCGGACGAGGGGTCGACGCCTGTGCTTGCTGGGGAATTGACTAGCCACATATTCCACCGTACACTCAGGCCAACAAACTGTGAAGGTCCTGTCACATTAGAGACCCATAGCAGGCTACTGTCTCGTGGGATGTTGTATGGGCTAGAGACATGATGGCCAGACTGCGAGAGCAGCAAATTAAAAGAGGTGTGGCCAAACAAGAACACTACGCAGGAAGCCAAAGAAGATTGATAAACCAACACAGAACTGGCGTCGTTAGCCGCTACACGCTGCGGGATTTGCTGAGGAGGGGATCCGAGCACTTATGGACTGAATGGTTCGATGTGCAATGAGGATGATCTGTCGACTAACTAACTAACTAACTGACATGATGTTACACCATAACGTCGTGGATGAAACAGAACGTCGTTGCACCCGACCTTTGCTGCGAAGATGGCAACTCGTCTGCTGTGATCAGGACGTTGTTGGCTCTATACCCGGATGCACTAAGTTAAGTTGTGTGTGTGTGTGTGTGTGTGTGTGTGCGTGAGTGCGTGCGTGTGTGTGCGTGTGTGTGTGTGTGTGTGTATGTGCGTGCGTTCGTTCTGAAACTTCCGGTTAGCTAATTGCGAGGTAGATGGTTTAACCCCAACGCCGGCATTAAATCAATCAATTAATCAGGAGCCGTCTCTGCTATAAAGGTCGTCTGCAATGGATCTCCAACACTGTCTGTCTCTCGTCTTGATTGTGCATTCTCTCAGACTGCTATTAGTCCAGTGGTTCTCAACCTTTTTTGGCCCGTTCCCCCCTTCACCATATTTTTAGGACGTCATTCCCCCCCCCCCACCATAGTTTTAGAACGTCATCCCCCCCCCCCTTTCGTATTTCCTCCCTAAAAATTTCCCCCTGCCCCTACACAGCAAACGTAATAATTGAAGCTAAATTTAATAGCACATACTAAAACAAGTCTAGACGTCCACATAAAACGTGATTTGTGGGTCTATTTACTTTATAAAATGAATTTTAGAAGGGTGAGACGTACAGAACCGTAAAGTAGGAAGGGAAAAACACGATCAAGTAATCGGTTTTTGTATTAACGCAATCTTGAAATAATCTTCATTACCCCCCCCCCCCCCCCCGGGAAACCCCAAAATTCCCCCCTGCCACCGGTTGAGAACCACTGTATTAGTCCATCTCTTGATGTTAGCTTCCCACTTGTATTGTTGTCCATCACTTGCTCGCTTGCCTACAACGGTTGAACTCAAACGTTGGCTTCTCCTGCAGAAAGCAATGGCAAACTGTTGCCAAACTTGCTAATGGCAAACTCTTGTACAATTGCCCAGAAAATCGTCCGGAGGATCTTCCTCTTCTTCCGTTCGCTTGAAATATGTCTATAACTGCAATGTTGTATCTTGCATGAATTTAACTGTCTTTGTTAGTTCACTCAGTGGTCCATATAGTTTATCTTCCACTGTTGTACTCTAAGCCAAAAGGTTTGCCTAAATATGTCGTATTTGTTGGTAGTCTTTGAATATGTGATCTGCTGCCAGAGGCGCCAATCCACATGTATACATGGCTGATTCGCCAATCTTGAATTATATATACATATAGTTGCGTAGATTGTGTCCTGTTCTGAGACGCAGAATAATTATTTGTTCTGTTCTGTCATTAAAGTTGTAATCGTCTGTTATGAGCTGGTGTTGGTGGCTTTCTGATTGATTTGATCATTCATTTCTTTTGGTGGTATGTGACAGTTACATCAGATTGTTCTTCTTTTGCTTCTTTCTTAGATAGTTAATCAGCTCTTTTTCCCCCCAGGCATTTCATAATGAGATGGCATCCACTGTATGGTGACCTTACGCTGGCTGTCTACTTCAGACAGTAATGTCCGTAGTACTGGCAATTTCCCAGACAGGAGCGCCTCGAGTACTGATTTTGCATCTGTCAGTAGTACCACAGGCTGTGTACCATGGTTGGTATTCTGTAATTTCTCTGTTTCTATCTTGATTTTCTAAATTTCTGCATCATAGTTATTGCAGCACTTTCCCTTTGGTATCTGGCCGTTTGCCTAGTATTATTTGGGTAAACCCGGGGTTGATCGCAGTGTCGTGCAAAGGGCAGGCAACATGTTTTATAAGCTGAAAAGAGGACGTGAAATCATAATATCATATCGAAAGGCAGAATCTTTGTTGTGAAGATGGCAGCTCACGCTGAGACCATGACATTGCTGGCCTATATATCCCGGCTGAAAAATTAACAGCTTTTTTCCTGTCAGGCGATTCAGAAAGTGTACTCAATGACAGCTTAGAAAGGGATCTCCAAGCGGAGAAATAAGGCAATCTGGCCTCGAGATCACCCGGAGATGAATGAAAGTAATGAAGAAGAAGCACATCCTTGCCGGCATTTTCAACATGTTAATGTCAAGTTTGTTTAACCTTTGGATAAATTCTGAGTTGAAACCGGAGCTAAATCTTTCACATGTCCCGGCATAGATCAACAGGAGGTTATCGTACATGAATGGGGCAAGTGATATGGGTTTACATCCACCCACTTTGGACGACTTTTGTAGCAGAAAGAAGTGTTTAATGCAGACTACTTTAATTCAGTTTGTAAGGTGATCTTTCGCACGGCCTGGGGGAAATTGGGTGGTTATTTCAATGACCCATTTAAAGATTGTTTGTGTCTTGAAATAAATTGATAACAAATTTATAAATACCAGGATACAGCTCCAGTGTGAAATAATGATATTATTATTATTGCTGTTGTTGTTGTTGTGTGTAAACTCGTTCGTACGAATTATCGTAGAAATGTATGTATATATATATATATAGGGAGACTTCAATGCAAAATAGGTAGAGAGCAAACTCATACTTTCTAGTTGGAGCAAAATTTAAAATAAAACTTAAGAGAGCTTTCTATACTAAATTACAAAGATTACACCCAACATATAACAAAGAAAAACTACAAGAAATTACAGTCAAAGAGAAATTTACAGATGAAATAAAATGTAAACTTGACACTGTGCAAAACCCGTTGGAGGAAAGCGTTGACCAAACTTGGTTGAACATCAAGAATACAATTAAATCTACCGCAGAAGAATGTCTCGGTGTGTTAACCACGCATAGAAAGAACAGATGGTTCAATCAAAAATGTGAAGAAGCAGTCATTAGGAAAAATAATGCTAGACATTTATGGTTAAACGACATCAACAGCATTCAAAAGGAAGAGCAATATAGAAATTAATGTAAAGAGGCTGCAAAAATAGTTCGACAGCAGAAGCGAGAATATATGAGTAATATAATCAAAGATATGGAAACTAATCACCAGAAAAACAAATCCAGAAAGTTTTTTAAGAACTGAAGTCAATGAAACGAGGGCACCAACACAACACATATGGTTTAAAAGACAAAAATGGGAATATGATAAATACCAATGAGGAAATGTGCAACACGTGGAAAGAATATTTTGTTGAATTACTAAATTGTGAAGCTCCAAGTGACACCTTCCCACAGGAAGAAGTTCTAACGTGTGAACCACAAATTGAAGAACCTGCATTTGAAGAAATCCTATATGTAATCACACGACTTAAAAACAATAAGGCAACTGGGGCTGATGGAATAGCTGCTGAATTTATAAAGGCAGGTGGCCATGCATTACATCTAAAGCTATACGAACTAATAATACAAATCTGGAGGACAGAAGAATTACCCCATGACTGGAAATAATCATTATTGATACCTATCTTTAAGAAAGGAGACAAGTTCCAATGTGAAAATTATAGATGAATATCACTACTGTCCACAAGCTATAAGATACTCTCTGCAGTATTACTAAATAGACTAAAACCATATTCAGAAGACATATTAGGTGACTACCAGGCGGGTTTTAGACAAAACAGATCAACAATAGATCAGATATTTATCTTACGACAAATAGCCGAGAAAAATTGGGAATGTAAAAGAGATCTCCATATCATTTTTATGGATTTTAAAAAGGCTTATGATAGTGTCCATAGGAATAGTCTATGGAATGCTATGCAGGAATTTGGAATACCAAGGAAGTTAATCAACATGACCAGACTATGCATGGAAGATACTTATAATATAGTAACATATAGAGGCAGGAAATCAGACCCTTTCCAAATAACATCTGGCTTGAAACAGGGTGATGCACTATCGCCGCTACTCTTCAATCTGGCTCTAGAGAAAGTTGTATGGAAGGTAAAGGAGGAATGTGATATTGGAGGAACATCTAAGCTGCTTGGTTATGCAGTTTATATAGATATTGTAGGGGAAAATTAACAAAAGACATTGGAAATATTGGCTCACTTAAAGGAAAAAGCCCAACAGATGGTGCTGGTTATCAACCAAGATATGACAGAATATATGGTAATTTCAAGAGAAGGAATGGCTAAAAACTCTGGCCACATACAAATTGATAATATGACCATTAAAAGAACGGAAACATACAAATACCTGGGTACAATCTTCAACTGCCCCAACATCATAAGGGAAGAAATACAAACTAGAATCAATTCTGGAAATAAGATATACTATGCACTACAGCATCTACTAAAATCAAATGCGCTATCTCGTAACACCAAAATCACAATATACAAAACACTGATCAGACCAGTTGTGCTGTATGGCTCTGAAACCTGGAGTACAACGAAAGGAGATGAAGCCTTGTTACAAACCTTTGAGAACAAAGTTTTAAGGCGCATCTTTGGACCCAATAGGGATACACAAAGTGGATGCATGACAAAGCAGATGTGGTTGCGACCTTATGGGAGCATGTGTACACCTCGGAGGAGCAAATGGATCACCATGGTCTGGCAAGAATGCAACAGCGGCCGACGATCAACACTTAGAGGAAAGGCGAGACGGACATATAATCAGATTGCTACTGGTACTATTAGTGTTGGAACTCTTTGCTGGCTGCTGAGGATGGGGACGGAGCGCTTATGGGAATGCCCCGAATGCTGTGATGTCGGTTCCTAAATCAATCAATCAATCAATCAATCAAAGTGGAGAGTGGAAAAGAAGAAATAAAAAAGACATTTATGATCTGTTTAAGTCCCCGCTAATCACTGGTATCATAAAGGCTAATAGACTACAATGGCTGGGGCATATAGAAAGAATGGAAGATAATAGGGAAACAAAACTCGCCTACACTCAGGAAATAAATGACCGTAGACCCCGAGGTAGACCAAGAAGACGGTGGAGAGATAATATATATATATATACAGACCTACAAGCACTTGGAATCAACGACTGGCAAGAGAAGGTCCACCAGAGAGAAGAATGGAGACGGATTGTATCTGCAGCAAAGAACCTCAATGGCTCGGAATTGCTGAAGAGGAAGAAGATATATATATATAGGGTGTATTTTTAATGGCTGTGCAGTGTTTGAAAATATTGCCGGTTCTCTGTAAGCTCATGAAACTTAATAGGTAAATACAAAACTTGGTCCGGCAATATTTTAAAACACTGCACAGACATTAAAAATACACTCTATATATTGCTAAGCTTGTATTTTTATAGATGACTTGGCACTGAATTGATCATGTGTTCAATAACATGGCTGTCTGCCTTATTTCTCTAAATATTTCCTGGTACCAATCTATGGTAGGCCTGGGAACAGATGACAAAGTGTTTAAAGCCTCATCTCCTATTGCTAAAACAAGTACACGAATTCAAGTATTCTGGGAGCATCTTTACATCAGATGGAAAATTAGATAGAGAGATAGAGACAAGAACTACACAAGTCAATAATGTTACATATCAAATTACACCCAACCTGAAACATCCAGCTATCTCCATGGAAATTAAGAAGAACATTATAAATGCCATTTTTATACCAACGTTGTGCTATAAATACCAAACATATGCACTAACTAAAAAAACAAGAAAGAAAACTCACTACTTGTAAAATGAGATGCCTGAGAAAAGTAATGAACAAATAAAGAAGGGATCATGTTAGAAACGGGAAGATCTATAAAACAGTTGGAGCAACATCAGTTGTTACATTCTTTGATAAACAAAGTTTTAGCTGGTTCGGCCATCTAGTGAGAGTGAATCCGATGTCGTCAGAGGCAAGAGCATGCAACATTACAATGGAAATATCAAGAGCCAGGGGAAGAGCATGAACAAGATGGATCGGCGGAGTCATCAACACCTTCACATCCCACAACATCTCAGCATACCAAGCAACCGAGCAAGCCCTAGTTCACAAACCAATCATCAAACAAGCCCGAGATGCCTAACAACATAGAGTAGTGAAGGACAAAAGAAAGAAAGAATCTCCTACTTCTATTGCTTGCAATTAAAATTCTTCCTATGATGAGACTGTTTCTATGACATGCTCTTTTTTTTGTGAAATTCTTCCTAATCGACGTAAAGGGAAAGGGTGGGAGGGGGTAGGAAAAGTCCACACTTCCCCGCATTCAAAAGAGGAAACCCCCTTGGATATTTTGCACGCACAAAATAATTTGAAAGTAGATCACTTGTAGCAAACCTAGCTTCTTTAGAAGAATAAACTCAGCAGGATTGTTTTCGTGTCTTGTTCCGAGAAACGTAGAACAGTCCCGTGTCAATACTCGTATTTCTACCCATATCATATTCATTCCTCCCGAAATCTCCCTGTCCGATTATCACTATCTGTTTTATTTCACGCCCAATGTGTCTATGTCTATTTTTGTTTGATGTACACCCGCCCCTATATGACATTCGCCTATTGTTAGTTTCCTCCTGTTTCTTATTGGTTCCCTGTCCGTCTCTTATTACTAATATTAGTTTCCGCCCTTCCGCCATCTTTAATCTCTTATTCCTTATGTTTACAGTTTGTTATTGTTCATCATCATCATCATCATCATCATCATCATCATCATCATCATCATCATCATCATCAGATTAGTCAGTCGGAAGGCCTGTGTTGAAGTCGTCAGATGATGACCCTTTACCGTCTTCTCGTTTTCATCAACTCTCATCGGCCAAGGACACGTCACATGTCATGATGACACGTCATCCATGCATGATTTTTCCATGTTGTTGTTTCTTGGATATCCTCTCCGTCTCTCGCCTTGAATCATGTCTTCCAGAACTCTACAATATAGAATTACATCTACAAAAACCATCATCATCCAGAGGCCCATCCCGAGCAGAGCCTCGCTCTGACAACAAAACTGGCCAGATTTTTCTCTCTGATAAGCCAGATTTCCTCCTTTTTTTTTTTTTTTTTTGTCATCTACCAATAAAGTATTCCACAAACCAAAACATAAATTGTATCTACGAAGAGACAAAATATAAATAAAACACCAGTTCAGTATTCAATTTATGATTCAGCATATCGGTATTAATGTGTGTCGCGAATTAGTCTTCTACTATGGGTATGATATCACCATCACATTTTGTAAGCATGAGAGCAAGCTGGACTAGGTGGCCAGGAATAGACGAACCCGGGCATCGAACCGCGTCCAACAGTTC